>BSEG01000010.1:20936250-21647500 GCA_036245055.1 Diospyros kaki
ACAGAAGGCACAAATAGATGATGATTTATAGTGGTTCAAGTTTCCAAGCCTAGTCTACTACCTTAGATACCCACTAAGGATTTTGAAACACATCCACGATATACCCCCTACTCAACTCGAGTAGGTCCTCTAGTCTATGACTAGGAAATTTACAAACCTCCCAATTTAATGGGCCCTCTAACTAACGTTAGGTCAAATACAAGATAAATGAGAATGAGAATCTAAGAGTACAACTCTTAGTTACAAGCTCTCTCCAACTAAAGAATGAGGCTTACAATGAATGTAACAGTGTATACAAAGCCTCAGAAATGTAAATACAAAGAGAAAAGAATTTAACTCTCGATGTAAACTTGAAAGCTCGGTAGTTGATGATATTAAATGTTTTAAACAACCTTCAATCGATTCTCTCAACCCCTATTTATAGTTGATGGTAGATAAATACAAAAATCCGACCGTTGTGGTAGTTGAGCGAGCATTAAATGCACCAAAAACTAGAAATTACAAGTTTCTGTGAAACAAACTATCGACAGACAAAAGAGATTAGTCGACTATATTTTCAAACAAAACTAAGGTATAGTCGATAGACAAGTAAGCATAGTCGATAGTTGTCCAACCAAATCTACTGATAGTCGACAAACACCTTCTCATAGTCGACACATCTAAAATATGAAGAAAATTTCAAACATCATACACACACATAGTTGACAGAGAAATTTTTGTAGTTGACAGAACCAACACAATAGTCAACAAAACCAAATATAGTTAACAGAAGTTTGGGCATAGTCGACAGATGCACAACACATAGTTGACAGATGCCAAGCATAAGTCGACAAAGCATAAACACATAATCGATTATCCATTTAGAAAAATTGAACACTTAACATTTCCTAACTTTGTTTCTTTTGAAAGCAAGTTGAGATTATCAAAAAGTTATTAATTTTGAATTTAAACACTCAACCTTAATCCTATAGAGTTCAAGATTGATTTTCATAACTTTGCTTCAAAATCATTCATATAGATTTAAAGATTGATTTTCATATAGTCATTATCAAAACTTTTTTAACTTACAAGAGTAAAATATTAGCTAAGTGTCTATCGACTAAGCTCATTTTATTATTTGGGTAGTCGACAGAACACAGTTCTTTGTCGACTATCTAGGTTGATCTATTTAAACAACCAGCGACCATCGGTGTTCCAAGCCCTAAAATATTTCTCTGCGTTGGTCGAGTTTTTCTCTCTTCTATCTCACTCTCATTTTTTATTTTCTCTCTCGTTCTCTATCTCTCAATCGATAGTTAAATCAAATCCAAGCCCACGATATTTCTTTCCAAGAGACAACAATGGCTAGGACGAAGAACTCTAGCAAAGGCAAGGAAAAAAGGAAAGAACTGACTTCTTCAAGCCGTCCACCGTCTCAACCTAGGCCTCAAATCTAGTTGTTCAATTTTAAGCATCAACAAGAAAGGTATTCCATCCACTTTGAATCTCGAGAAGTCCTATAAGGTTGTTATTTGGATTTAACGTTTCTAGAATCCACCGATTTTCCATACATTCAAACGTTTAAGGAGTTCAGGTGGTGGGATTTCTTAACTATCCATAGGTGTATATATGAAGATACAGTTTGGGAATTTAGCCTTTCATTTGAATATGCTAGCCTTTCATCTAAATACAAGACTCAAACCAAAGGCACATCCAGATATCTCATATGCCATCCAAATAAGGCCCAAAACTCACACATCCAAATGCCTAGGCCCTTATTCGAATACCCTAGCCTATATTTAGATATCTGAGCTACAATTCTCACATACATTCGGGCACAACACCAAAATCTAGCTTAATCACTTAGCTTACACGCTTAATCATTATCCAACACAACCATACTCTAACCATTAATCATAACAAGATCAAATTAGCACCTAGGCATGCAAAATCATACCCAAGCCTCAAGAACTGGTTGTTACAGGGATTCTCTCACAATAGACTCCACGTGGAACACCAAAAGATGAATGGCGTGTCTGAAAGGAGGAATATAACCTTGTTGGATATGGTTCAGTCCATGATGAGTCACACTGAACTCCTTATTTCATTTTGGGGATTCGCACTCCTCACTGTGATCTTTTTTTAAGTAGGGTTTCCAGTAAGTCAGTTACTCAAACTCCATATGAAATATGGAAAGGAGAGAAGCCAAATTTATCTTTCCTTAAGATTTGGGGTTGTGAAGCTTATGTCAAGCGTGTTACTAGTAATAAGCTAGAACCCAAGTCGATGAGGTGTTTGTTTGTAAGATATCCAAAAGAAACAAATGGATATTACTTTTACCACCCATAAGAACAAAAGGTGTTTTGTTGCCAAGCATACAGTTTTCCTTGAAAATGAATTTTTCATATGTTGTGGCTAGTGGGAGGAATATTGAGCTTAAGGAAATTTGAGGTGAACCACAAACAAATACTCCATTCCAGGAACCTAAGGAAGATGAGACACAAGATGTTGTGTCAATTCCTCAATCTTTCACATAAGGACTTCGTAGGTCAATGAAAGCTTGTCATGAGCCTAAGAGATATGGATTTCTCATCTTTACACATGGAGATGTGTTTTTGGTTCAGAATGATGAACCAAACACCTATGAAGAAGCAATGTCAGACATTGACTCTAGAAAATGGCTAATGCCATGAAATCTGAAATGGATTCCATGTACACTAACCAAGTATGGACTTTGGTGGATCCACTCAAGGGTATTAGACCTATTGGGTTTAAGTAGGTCTTTAAAAAGAATACTGACATGGAAGGTAATGTACAAACGTACAAAGCCAGGTTCATAGCCAAAGGTTTCAGTTAAAGACAAGGAGTTAATTATAACGAAACTTTCTTGTCTGTGGCAATGATAAAATCCATTCGGATTCTGCTTGCAATAGCTACTTGTCATGACTATGAGATTTGGAAAATGGATGTCAAAACAGCTTTCCTTAATGGAAACCTTATTAAGGATGTGTATATGGCACAACTTAATGGTTTTGTCATTCAAGAACATGCAAATAAGATTTGTAAGTTACAAAGAGCCATTTATGGTTTAAAACAAGCATCCCAGAGTTGGAATCAATGTTTTGATGAAACAATTAAATAGTTTGATTTCTCACAAAACGAAGATGATCCTTGTGTTTACAAGAAGATTAGTGGGAGCGTAGTGGTCTTTTTAATTCTCTATGTGGATGATATACTGCTCATAGGGAATTATGTTCCCATGTTGCAATCAATTAAAAGATGGTTTTCAGAAAATTTCTCCATGAATGATTTGGGAGAAGCAGTCTATATTCTAGGAATAAGGATCTATAGAGATAGATCCAGGAGATTGCTAAGACTCTCTCAAAGCACATACATTGACAAGGTGCTAAAGAGGTTTAGAATGAAAGATTTTAAGAGGGGGAATCTTCCCATGTCACATGGAATACATCTCTCCAAGGCTATGTGTCTGAAGAGATAAGATGAGATAGAATAAGATGAGCACTGTATGTCTCAGCTATTGGCTCGACCATGTATTCCATGTTATGTACGAGGCCTGATGTTACATATGCTTTGAGCATATGTAGTAGATATCAGGCTGATCTAGATGAAAAACTCTAGATTGTAGTGAAGAACATCCTTAAGTACTTGAGAAGGACTAAAGAGATATTCTTGGCATATGGAGAATGAGAGCTTACCATGAAGGGGTTCACGGATGCCAATTTCCAGTTCGGCCATGATGATTTTAAATCACAGTCGGGATTCATATTTTCCCTAAATGCAATGGCCATGAGTTGGAAGAGGTCCAATAAGAGATAGCGGAAAATTTAACAATTGAATCCAAATACATAGTAGCCTCCAAAGTAGCTAAAGAGGTTATATGGATCCATAAGTTCATTCATGAACTTAGAGTGGTGTCTAGCATTGTTGATCCAATAAACGTTATTGTGACAACAATGGAGCCATCGCGTAAGCGAAGGAACCATGGTCTCATCAACGGACCAAACTTGTATTGCAACATCACCATATGATAATAGAGATTATTAGCTGAGGTGACATATATAGAGAAAGTGTTGACAGATGACAACGTCGTGGATTCCTTGACTAAAGCTCTATCCCAGGAGAAACATAAAAATCAAGTTCAATCATCAGGTATGAGATACATGAGTGATTGGCTCTAGTGAAAGTGGGAGATTGTTAGGGTAGGTGCTCTAGACCCAATCAGATTGGGCATGTTGTACACTAACAATTACAATCATATTTATTATTAAATAAGGAGTTATTCAATTTCACAAGAAGTCGTTCTATTAGTTTCTTGTTATTATTGTATTGACTGGATGAAACTAGATAGAAATCAATGTGATGTATACTGTGATTAATCTGTAAAGATGTGAGATCATGCATCACAATTTCTAAACATCATTAAATGTCCCAAGTCGTAGCAATGACAAGAATGGACATTGATAATTGTGGTAAGACTTGTATGTGCTATGTTTTTGCTATCAGATAGCATTGGGGGTCTCACACCCATAGGCATAGGGATGCCTAGATAAGTACATAGGTGACCAATGTTGGAGAACATGTCACTGGACATGACTTGCCATTAGAATCCATTTTGATTATATGTTAATGGAATTCTCATACAAGATGGGTGTAACTAATCCTTGGACCTAAGGTTGTCACGGTCATCTCATAAGAAGACCGGTATGCTTTGACTTCATTTCGATGGGTCTAGACAAAGGCTACACATGGGCGATCATTGGGCATATCGTGGGGCTTATGGAGATGGGTGCATAGCCAAGATGGGACTCGTCTATCTCTTGATAGAGGATGATGTATCTAAGGTGCCTTCAGTGGATATTCACTTTAAATCCATGGTCATGGTGAAAGAGATGAATAAGGAGTTATTAATTCACTTTCTATTAAGTGAAGACATCTGAACGACCAAAGAAAACTCATGTAATCCTAATTAAGAAACACATCGCCAGACTTGAGATCATAGAAGATACATTGACGAGAGGATTGAATTACATGGTGACAATGCTCATGAAAATTTGTTTGCAAATTATGAATCCTTCTAAATAATTGGGTAGGCATGATCCTTGCTAGAGGCCAATCTTGTCTTATCTGTTCATATCAACTCATTGCCAATATATTCGGAAGCCTATTGAGTCATACGCAATAGATATGGTCCCTGGCTTAAACCAGAAGAGCGGACATATGGTTAAGTGGGACACTTAGGCAAGAAGTTATGCTATCTTAGGTTCTCACAGAAAAAAAAAATAGACGTAATGACGTCAATAAGACAACAGGTCGTCGTAAAGAAAAGAGTTTCCTAAAATGACAATTGATTAAATTACGAATGAGTTTCTAATTTAATAATTTCCTATATTTGTTAGGGTGGCAAATAGGAAATAATATAAAATATATATTATTTGGACTAAATAAAGTATTTGGGCCATATATTAAATTAAATATTATATTTGGGCATAAATTAGATTTGGACCAAATATTTTATTTAAACTTATTATTGGATTTGGGTCATTTAATTAAGTTCCTAATTGGACTAGGATAAATGGACCAACCCCTATCCATTAGGGTTTAGGAAACCCTAGGAGGCCTTGCTCTTCTATAAATACCCATTTAAGGGTTACCCAAATTAATGAATGATTTTGTGAATTTTCAAGAGTTGAAAAAATTTTCATTCACTCTTTCTCATTTCTTTCAGCATCGATTTGAAACGAGGGGGTTCTTTTTCATCCATACACATTCCATGAAAAGGAAAAGGAACTAGCACTCCCATTCTGCTCTCCTTGACAAAAGACATGTGTTGTGTATCATAAGTTAGAGGCCAAACGCTTGGACGGCTCGAATCTACAAATGACTTGAAAATCTAAAGGTTAGATTTATTTTATAATGTATGTAATTGTTTTGATTTTGATGTTGATCCAATCGTCGAGATCGGGGTAAGGTTCAAAATTTTGAACTACGTTAGTTGCCCCTTAGCGATATTTCTTTACTTTCATTTACATTTTTTTTTGTCCATACCTTTTCATGCATCATGAAGTCCAATGGAACTAAAGGTCCTAGATTTATGAGGTAAACTAATGTCCAAACTACATCTGCCTAAAATGCTTTTGGCAATCCAGAATGTATTCTCATGCTCATTATTCGCTCATTCAAGGTTCTTTTCGTACAATGTTCTGTAATGGTGTTCCAAGAATCATCTCGATCATTCTAATCTCGTTTTCTGAAATAAATGACTTAAACTCTTGGTCGTCGTACCCCCTACCATTGTCCTACCTTGGACGCTTGATTTTCAAATCAGTATGATTCTCAACTTTAACCTTCCATAATTTAAAAGTAGCAAACACATCAAATTTATTTTTTAGAAAATAAACCCATATCTTCTTGGTGGAATTGTAAATGAAAGTGACATAATAGCATGAGCCTCTAAGGGAATTCAAAAGGCTTAGTCCCTATACATCTATATGTACAAATTCTAACCTTTCCATCTGTTGTAGCCCAGAAACTATGATAATAGAATTTGTAATACGAGAAAACTGGAGTTGAGACAGAGCAAGGTGGATAACTAGCATGAGTCTACTGGTGGAAATGGGCATTAGATAGCTCTAGTTCACTAGTATCTTGGTCGAGGTCGTACACGGATCTTCGAGGACACTTACGGTAGTGGGCTACCCCATTAGATATTGGCCTCCTGGGCACTCAAGGTGTAACTACGCTCACAAGAATAGGTTAGGAGGCAGCGGGGATTTCTCACCCGCGTATACCCTCCGATGCTTAAATCAGTACAGGTGGGAAAGAAGAGTACTAGACAAGTAACGCATGCTATTATTGAATATAGAATAGTTATACCTTTCCTGGTCAAAGAAGATCAATCTTGGTACTGTTATAGGGAACCAGGGATGTACCTACATGTTAGTAGCACTCAGACGAATTTAAGAAGAATCCCTCTCAGAGGGCTGGTCAACCTAAAGGGCCCTTTGAGAGAAGGCGGGCCTTACAGTGAGCTACCGAAGCAGGGTCTTGGACTCTAGGGGACTTATCCAGGTGTAGCTTCGGTCTCAGTGAAGATGTCGCTAGACATTGCCCGTTAATCATATATATTGCCCATGGGAGACTATTGTGGCATAGGACATAATGCCACATATGTATTGCCAAGTGACATATCTTGGGTTCCCATGTATGTGCGTATATGACACGCATGTGCTTAGTAAGTGTCCAGCATAGGGGATTATAATGGAAGGCAATGCGGAGACTAGGCCATAGGGGTAGATCATACTAATTACTTTGGAGACCTGTTATATTACATGTGTAATACCCCACATTTTCATGAGGTTGCCACATAATTTAGACGAGTTTAAAATGCTGAAAAATATACTTGAAATGGAAACAAGTGACCGAATCAGCTGCAAGGAGTGCCTTGGAACTTAGATACCTAAGGACAAAGGTATATCATTGACGAGAGTCTCGGGGCAAGATTTATGACGCTAAAAGAAATCAAATCAAAGACGGTTTTTGGTTAAGCTAAGTTATAGCCTAAAAAGACCGAATGATGGTAAAGGGCTTTCGGGATGATCGTTCATATCGAGTAATTTTGAGTTATTAATTTTTGAATTTTAAGTATCTCGATAAATTTGATGTTTGAAAGTATAATTGTAATTAGAGAATTATCCAAACGGAATAAGGATGAAATTAGGAGTTCAAGTGCTAAAATATCAAAGTTTGAGAACTTGAAATAAGGGCCAAAATGTTATTTGAAAGAAGTTTGGGTATTAGCTTGGATTTCAAAAATTAATTCCATTCTAGATTTGGATTTGAAAATTCATTCAATTATATCTTTGAGTCATTGGAGTCCATGGCTTAGCTTGTGACAAGTGGCATAATGTGATTGGTTTAAGAAATATATAAATAGAGGTCATAAGTTGATCTCAAATCATTCCAAGGAAGTTTTAGAGTTGAGTCATTCTAAGTGGAGGAGTTTGCTCAAGAGAGAGGGGAGGAAGTACTGCAAGAAGACAGGAAGAAATCGGAGCAGAAAAGGGGGAGAACGAGCCTCGCCGGAGTTGTAGGTCTTCACCGAAGTTTACCAAAATCAGTTAGAAAAAAATCAAGGTAGGTCTTTTTTTTTTATAATCCTATAGAGGGGGAAGAGAGGGTCACGTAGGTTCAAACGGGGGTCGAATCAGAGTTATAATGAGGAAGTTATGGCCGAAATACGAAAATGAGGCAAAGCTGTCCGAATCTGGTAGGCCGCACGAGTTACACGCGCCGGAAAGTGGCTGCGCGTGAAGGCGCGTGAGCCACCTTCACAGGGGGGGTAAGGGCGCGTGAGGCACCCATTTTTCTTAAACTTTTCCAGTTTTGTCTCTACATTAATGCCCTTAAACCTTATATAAAAATATTTGAGGTTAGGTTTACAAAAACATGTGTTTTCTGCAGAAACCTAGGCCGTTTGCAGTGAAACTTTACCGTCTAAGAGATAAACCAACAAGGTTAGACTCCTATACTCCAAATCTTTTTTTTTTCTCTTATGAGGGACTTCTATTGCATGAGACATGTTATGTGAAGATCTTGTACGTAAACTCTTATTGTTCTCTTACTTGAAATCATGTTGCACATATAAAATATATTTTTCTGAAAAATATATATTGTTGGCTTTTTAACTGTTGCATTTATAAATTCGTGTGGCTATACTATTGCACCTATTTTTGTTGGTCAAGGGAAAAATTCAGATATCTCCTGAGAGGCGTTATGAGTGCGCCATCGAGAAAGCTCTCGTGGGGAAGACCGTGAGCTTAAGGGACAATGGATATGGTGCTTGCATGAGTTCTATGATGTCCGGCCGAGGTGACATGGTTAAGGACCTCCCGAGAGGCGTTATGCGTGCGCCATTGAGAAAGCTCTCGTTGAAGGAGGCTGACATGTTCACGAGGCACTTCGGAGTTGTTCTCGTTATTTTTCTCATACGTTTTATACTTGTTCATGTATTGATATAAATTGTTTTTAGAGTTTCTCACTAGAAGATTCAACTTCTAATTAGATTATGTCCCTTGAATATTCAAACATTCCAGCCTCAACAAGCAACTCAAAGAGAAATGAGGTAGCTGAAGAATAAGTTTAATTTGCTTCCTGTAGCATGTTTAGCATATCTATGTTTATGTGCGAACCTATGTAATTTGGATATGTTTAAGACGTTCAGTTATCACTTGCTAGAGATGATGTCCATGTAATACATTGTGTAGACGTCTTGAAAGATTTCATTTATGATAAATAAAGCATTATGGTTGTGAACCATATCAGGTTCGATCTAGCTTCTGCATTTGAAATTTTAACACTTATCTTAGCTATTTGATTATTGGGTTTGTTAGGTTGAGAATGTGAAAATTAGGATTTTTGAGAATTTACGTGATGTATGTCAGCGATTGTGATATGAAAAATAAATTTTATACTCTCGAAATCCTAAATTATATCACGCTCAAAATTTGGGGTGTTACAGTATGTATCAGAGCAAACCTAAGGAAAAGTTTGCATGTGGCTAGATGAGTAAAGCCATCGTAAGTTTTGGGAATTAGGTTAGGATTTTTTTTGAAATAATTAGTGGCATACTTTTGTTGCTTATTCAATTTGAATTGAACCATGCCATGATGATTTAATAGATCGCCCTATCTTCTTGCCAGATGGTGAATACAAGAAGGAACAGGCGTAAGAGAGGCAATGGTGAAGAAAACAACACCAACCCGCACCCAGGAGGTGGTGTAGGAGGTCAAAGAGATGCACGAGCTGACATCGATGAAGGCCAGATTGATAGGATCGAGAGAATCCTAGAAGGCATGGCTGGGAGAATTTTGGAGTTGCAGCCCGAGTAAAGAAGAGTAGATGCCTTGGAGAGGTATCTATGACAAAACCCGCCAGTGTTTCGAGGAAAATCGACAAATGACCCTACAATCAGTGAATACTGGTTGGACCAGACCGAGAAGATCCTATAAAGATTGAGAATCTTGAATGAGGACAAGGTCGAGTGTACGACCTATATGCTGGAAGAGGAAGCGACCCAATGGTGGAGGTCTATGTAGCGAGTGATACCTAACCGAACAGGATCTCAGGGGTCGGCAACAAATGTAGAAATGGGAGAGGCACCCCATATGTCGTGGGAACGGTTTAAGGAACTTTTCAATGAGAAATTCTTTCCCACTTCCTGGAAGTTGGCTAGAGCTCGAGAGTTTATGAACTTACGCTAAGGGCCAAATATATCTGTGGCCCAATACAAGGCTAAATTTTTGTGGTTAATCAAGTATATGCCACTGTACGGGATGGACGATGTGGAGAATGGACGAAAATTCTTGTAAGGCTTGCGAATCGAATTTCAACAGCTGATGAGCTTAGTCCACATGGAGTCTTATGCGGATATAGTTTTCAAAGCTATGACGACCAAGGAGAATATGACACGTGTGGCAGAACTAAAGGCCACAACAGTTTAAACTAGAGGACAAACAAAGAAATTCCACTCGACTTTGGGACCTTGGGGATGGGAAGATTGTGAAAAAGGGCAAGGCGTGCTTTAAATGAAAAAAAAGGCACCGGAGCAAGAGGTGCGATGGCCAGAGCATTGTCTGTTACACCTATGGACAGCCCGGGCATACTTCCAAAAATTGCTCGAAGGGAACGGTCTAAGAAGGTAAAGCTATAGCAGCAACACCAGTGAGCGTGATCTGCTACAATTGCAACCAGCACGGGCACATCTCTAGGAATTGCCCGAAGAAGAAAGAGCAGCAGCTAAAGATTGAAGAAGGAAAAGGGACCAAGTAGGGGCAAGTCTATAATTTGACCAAGGAGGACGTAGAGACGAATCCTACAACCATCCAAGGTATTCTCTTCATTTTGGATACTCCTGTGCATGCATTGATAGATCCAAGGTCTACTCATTCTTTTATATCGTATGCATTGGCTGGGAGTTTGAGAGTAGAAATCGGGTCAATGGGGTGTCTGATGGTGATTTCGACACCTATGGGTAAGAGTATGAAGTCCTCAGAAATGGTGAGGGGATGCAAAATTAGCTTGAGTAATGTTCGGGATGGACTTCTTATCCAAGTACAATACCAATATAGACTGTCGTAGGAAGATAATGACCATAAGAAAACCCGAGGGAGGGTGGGTCAAATTTTTGGGGCAAGGCAACCCTGAGATTGGAAAGATGATTTCAACAATAAAGGTAGCGAAGTTGCTGAGCCGAGGAGCTCATGGATTCATAGCTTATGCTTAGTTAGAAGAATTAGAGGTACCGAAGCTCAATGAGGTGCGAGTGGTATGAGAATATGAGGACGTGTTTTCAAAATAATTGCCAGGATTACCTTCACCTCGGGAAATCGAGTTCTCAATTAAGTTAGTCCCAAGAACCCAGTCGATATCAATTCTGCCATACTGAATGGCTCCAGCGGAGATGAAAGAATTGAAGAGTCGGCTACAGGAGTTAACTAATAAGGGGTTCATTAGACCAAGCATGTCGCCATGGGGCGCACCAGTGCTATTTGTAAAAAAGAAAGACTGGAGTCTAAGGATGTGCATTAACTACCGTCAGCTAAATAAGGCCATGGTAAAGAACAAGTATCCACTCCTAAGGATTGACGAGTTGTTTGATCAACTATAGGGAGCGAAGGTATTCTCGAAGATGGATTTGAGATTTGGTTATTATCAGTTGAGAATTAAGCCAGATGATGTTCCGAAAACGGCATTTCGGTCAAGGTATGGCCATTTTGAGTATTTTGTAATGCCATTCGGATTAACTAACGCTCCAACAGTGTTTATGGATCTTATGAATAGGGTGTTCAAGCCCTACCTGGATCGATTTGTGATTGTTTTCATAGATGATAGACTGGTGTATTCTTTGAATAAGAGTGAGCATGAGGAGCACTTGAGAATAGTGTTAGGAACTCTCAGGAAACATCAATTGTATGCCAAGTTCTCAAAGTGCGAGTTCTGGCTATCCTAAGTTGAGTTTCTTGGTCATGTAATCTCGGCCGAAGGAATCTTAGTGGATCCAACCAAGATAGAAGCTATTCAGAGATGGAAGAAGCTGGCGTGTGTGACCGAAATGTGATGCTTTTTGGGATTAGCAAGCTACTATTGAAGATTCGTGGAAGGATTTTCGAAGATAGTTGCACCTATGACGAAGCTCATACAAAAGGAGGTCAAGTTCCAATAGACTGCCAAGTACGAGGAAAGCTTTCAAGAGCTCAAGGGCAGATTAACCTTGGCACCTGTTCTGGCAATGCCTAGTGGGCCCGGTGGATATGTTGTATACACCGATGCCTCGAAGGTTGGTTTGGGTTGTGTATTGATGCAGCATGGTCGGGTGATAGCATATGGATCACGCCAATTGAAGAGGCACGAAGTGAACTACCCAACGAATGACTTGGAGCTGGCAGTGGTAGTATATGCTCTGAAGTTATAGAGGTACTACCTATATGGAGAGACGTTTGATGTATTCATGGACCACAAAAGTCTAAGGTATGTGTTATCACAGAAAGAGTTGAACATGAGGCAGCGACAATGGATGGAGTTCTTGAAGGACTACGACTGCACCATCTTGTATCACCCGGGGCGTGCCAACGTGGTGGCTAATGCTTTGAGCAGGATTATGCCTACTGTTATGGCCGGGTTGATGGCCTAGGAGTGGCTGCTGATTGAGGCTTTTAGCCTGATGACGATGAGTGTAGTGCCGAAGGGATTTTCTGTCCTAGTAACTGGCCTGGCGATTCGGCTGGATCTAGAGATTGAGATAAAGGAGGCTAGTAGGAGTGATCGGAGTATACGTCTATGGGTAGACGAGCAAGGCTAGCCCAAGAGTTAGGATTTCGAGATGCAAAATGGCATTCTCAGGTTTCGGGGTAGAGTGTATGTGCCAAACCTTCAGAGTTGAGACAGAAAATTTTGGATGAAGCACACTGAGCGAAATATACCGTGGACCCAGGAGCCACGAAGATGTATCGAGATCTTTAGGAAATCTATTGGTGGCCTAGGATGAAGGCCAGCGTGGCTAGGAGGGTGGCACAATGTGATATATGCCAAAGGGTAAAGATTGAACACCAGAAACCCGCAGGGTTGATGAGACCTTTGGAAGTTCCTGAGTGGAAATGGGAACATATCACGATGGATTTCGTGACAGGATTTCTGAAAAGTCAAAGGGATTACGATGCCATTTGGGTAGTGGTAGACAGGTTGACAAAGTCAACGCATTTCCTGCCTACAAGGATGGATCAACCAGTGCAAAAATTTGCAGAGCAGTACATGAAGGAAATAGTATGACTCCATGATGCGCCAGTAAGTAGAGTTTCAGATCGGGACCCGAGGTTCTCCTTGAGGTTTTGGGAGAGTTTGTAGGAATGCATAGGGACCCAGCTAAAATTGAGTAAGGCTTATCACCCTCAGACTGACGGGCAATCAGAGAGGACAATTCAAATGCTTAAAGATATGTTGAGATTCTATGCCCTTGATTTTGGCAAAAATTAGGAAGAGCATCTGCTATTGGTAGAATTCATGTACAACAATAGTTACCACGGCAGCATCGAGATAGCTCCTTAACCTACAATAGTTACCACTTGCAGGATAGAATTAGGCAACCGACACTTTCAACTGTAATACAATGATGAATATAGTGTCGTACCCACAAGAACTAACTTTTAACGTTTACTCTAACTGATTTAACCTTAACCTAACACACATATTAACAAAGATTTCAACTGTAATGAAAACTAATTTACTAATAAAAGATGCAAACAAAACAATTCTTTTGATTCAAAAACTCTCAAAGTTAAGGCATTAGGGTTTGTGAATCCACCGTTGGCCTTCTATGATTCAATTATTCTTTACTCGGGTCTTGCTATTCCTTATCTTAGGTTGAAAATCGATGATCCAATTACAACCAAAAGTCTCTCTCGATGGTCATTCAGTTCTATGTATATATATGAGATTAACTATCTTTAGTCAACCTTCGAACATATAAACATGCATTCAATCACGGAGATCATCACAAAATGATTTCATAGGGCATAACAGTATCTCTACCTATTATAGGACCCTACGTTGTTTGCTATCATGTCTAATCCATATTGAATCTCTCGAAAGCAATACAAATCACAAATATGTTGCAATGGTGATCAAGCATCAAAACAACATTATGAACATAGCAAACAATCAACCCGAATGGATAAGAAAATAGCAAACCAAATAACTTTAAATCAAACCATTAGAAGTCGAGGTTTCATCATTCACCCTAGCTATAAACACTTACAAATTCATTCTTGCAATCAAAAGAAAAAGAAAAGAGTTGGAATCCATAGCAAAGAATTGAGAAAGAAAGGAAAAATACAACGTTATAGTAAAGTCTTCAATCTTCCGTCCGCTTCTCTCCCTTCCAAAAAACTGCCAAATCCCTGAAGAATAAGTCTTTATATAGCTCTTTTTAGGTTATCAAAGTCCTGCACCTTGAAGGAGTCTATCCCTCTTTGATTTGGATTGAAACGGGCTTAAAACGGTCTTTTCACAAAGCTTTGAACCCTACCGCGGTATGCTTGTGGCTGTAGACCCGTGAGCTCCAGATAGCAATTCCTAAAGCAGTCTTACAATGGTATGCATTCTGCTGTAAAATTGTGAGCTCCAAATAGATATTCCTAAAGTAGTTTTACAGCGATATGCATTCCGCTGTAAGACCGTGAGCTCCAGAAACTAACTCTTATAACGGTCCTACAGCGGAATGCATACCGTTGTAAGCTGCTAGCCTTTTTCTTTTGCTTGTTGCTTTATCATCTTCCACATTTTGCTCTCAATACTCTTTTTCTTTCTTTTGAATCGATACCCGATCGTGCCTCCACGCTTTATTTCAACTCCCATTATGCACCAAAATCACTCCTTTTGCTCCATGTCCGCTTTGCATGTAATGTGTACCTCTTTTGACAATATTAAGCTCAAAATGAGTAGCAATCATGTTCATTGAATAAATAAATGCTAAGCTTGAACCACTAAATAAGAATACAAAATATGCTAATCAATCGTCTATTTGTTGGACCGAAGTAGGGGAACGACAGATGTTGGGGCCCGAGCTTGTGCAACAGACTACCGATAAGATTTGAATAATCCAAGAAAGGATTCGAGCTACTCAAAGCTGACAAAAATCCTATGCTGATCAAAGAAGAAGGGATCTAGAGTTCAAGGTAGGGGATCTAGTGTATCTCAAGGTGTCACCCTAGCACTTGGTGACGCGTGGAAGCAGTAAGGGAAAGTTGAAGCCAAGGTATATAAGACCATATCCGATTATGGAAAGAGTCGGACCTTTAGCTTATCAATTGGAGCTTCCACTTAGCTTATCCGAGATTCATAATGTGTTCCACGTCTCCCAACTTTCAAGGCATGTGCCAGATCCAACCCTCAGAGTTCGGGTGGAGACAATTGGGCTAAGGAATCACTTGACCTACCCGAAATCACCTGCAGCAATTTTAGATCACCGGACTCAAGTGTTGCGAAATAAAGAGATCCCGTTAATGAAGGCTCAGTGGGGAAAGCACTCAGATGATGAGGCAACATGGGAACTTGAGGAAACAATTAGGAAGAAATATCCTCATTTGTTCGAGGAAATGGAAATAAAGTAGGAAATTTTTATATTTTCTTCCAGAAATTGTATTCTAGAATGCAATAATTACTTAACCTTCAATAATCTCGAGTATGTTTCAAATTTCGTGGACGAAATTCTTTTAAGGATGGGAGAACATAATACCCCACATTTTCATGAGGTTGCCACGTAATTTAGACGAGTTTAAAATACTGAAAAATATATACTTGAAATGGCAACAAGTGACCGAATCAGCTGCAGGGAGTGCCCTAGAGCTTAAATACCTAAGGACAAAGGTATATCATTGACGAGAGTCTCGAGGTGAGATTTACGACGCTGAAAGAAATCAAATCACAAATGGTTTTTAGTTAAGCTAAGTTTTAGCCTAAAAAGACCAAATGATGGTAAGGGACTTCTGGGAAATCATTCATATCAAGTAATTTTGAGTTATTAATTTTTGAATTTTAACTATCTTGATAAATTTGATGTTTGAGGGTGTAATTGTAATTAGAGAATTATCCAAACGGAATAAGGATGAAATTAGGAGTTCAAGTGCTAAAATATCAAAGTTTGAGAAATTGAAATAAGGGCCAAAATTTCATTTGAAAGAAGTTTGGGGTATTAGCTTGGATTTCAAAAATTAAATCCATTCTAGTTTTGGATTTGAAAAGCCATTCAATTTTATATTTGAGTCTTTGGAGTCCATGGCTTAGCTTGTGACAAGTGGCATAATGTGATTAGTTCAAGAAATCTATAAATAAAGGTCATAAGTTGATCTCAAATCACTCTAAGGAAGTTTGAGAGTTGAGGCATTCTAAGTGGAGGAGCTTGCTCTAGAGAGAGGGGAGGAAGTTTTGCAAGAAGGCGGGAAGAAATTGGAGGAGAAGCAAGGGAGAACGAGCCTCGCTGGAGTTGCGGGTCTTCACCGAAGTTTTCCAAAATCAGTCAAAAACAAGTGAGGTAAGTCTATTTTTTTTTTATAATCCTGTAGAGGGGGAAGATAGGGTCGTGTAGGTTCAAATGAGGGTCGAATCAGAGTTAAAATGAGCAAGTTATGGCTGAAATACGAAAACAAGGCGAAGTTGTCCGAATCCGGTAGGCCATGCGAGTTACACGCACCGAAAAGTGGCTGCGTGTGAGCCACCTTCCTAGGGCATGGGAGGGTCCCATTTTTCTTCAACTTTTTCGGTTTTTTCCCTAATTTAATGCCCTTCAACCCTATATAAAAATATTTGAGGTTAGGTTTACAGAAACATGTGTTTTCTGCAAAAACCTAGGCCGTTTGTAGTGAAACCGTACTGTCTAAGAGATAAACCAACAAAGTGAGACTCCTATACTCCAAATCTTATTTTTTGTTCTCTTATGAGAGACTTCTATTGCATGAGACATGTTTTGTGAAGATCTTGTACGTAAAATCTTATTGTTCTCTTACGTGAAATCATGTTGCATATATGAAATGTATTTTTTTGAAAAATATATGTTGGCTTTTTAACTGTTGCATTTATAAAATTCGTGTGGGCATACTGTTGTACATACTTGTTGTTGGTTGAGGACAAAAGTCAGATATCTCCCGAGAGGCGTTATATGTGCGCCATCGAGAAAACTCTCATGGGGAAGACCGTAAGCCTAAGGGACAGCGAATATGGTGCTTACATGAGTTCTATGAGGTTAGGCGGATGTCACATGGTTAGGGACCTCCCGAGAGGTGGTATGCGTGCGCCATTGAGAAAGCTCTTGTTGGAGGAGGCTGACATGTTGACGAGGCACTTCAGTAGTTCTCGTTATTTCCCTCATACGTTTTATACTTGTTCATGCATTGATATAAACTGTTTTTGGAGTTTCTCACTAGAAGATTCATCTTCTAATTGGACTATGTCTCTGGAATATTCAAACGTTCCAGGCTCGACAAACAGCTCTAAGGGAAAGGAGGTAGCTGAAGAATAAGCTTAATTTGCTACCTGTAGCATGTTGAGCATATCTATGTTTATGTGTGAACCTATGTAATTTTGGATATGTTTAAGACATTCAGTTATCACTTGCTAGAGGTGATGTCCATGTAATAGATTGTGTAGACGCCTTGAACGATTTCATTTATGATAAATAAAGCATCATGGTTGTGAACCATATCAAGTTCGATCTCGCTTCCGCATTTGAAATTTTAACACCTGTCTTAGCTATTCAATTATTTGGTTTGTTAGGCTAAGAAGGTGAAAATTAGGATTTTTGAGAATTTGTGTGATGTATGTCAACGATTGTGATATGAAAAACAAATTTCATATTTTCGAAATCCTAAGTTGGTGAAAATTAGGATTTTTGGGAATTTGTGTAATGTATGTCAGCGATTGTGATATGGAAAACAAATTTCATATTCTCGAAATCCTAAGTTATAACACGCTCGAAATTTGGGGTGTTACAACATGAGCTTACTAGCATATTAGTGGATTATATCATGACCCATCAGACCATGCCCCTTGCCAAATTGTATCCCCATATTATCTCTTTGAGAGACACGTTACGGAGAGCTTCCCAAAAGCACCTCCATCGCACCCATCTTATGCTGGCCCTTTCTTTTTTTTGAGAGATTTGGGCTTTTCGAGAAAAAAGCCACAGAGAGTAGGGAGCCTCTCCGAGAGGCTCCTACCGCTTGCAAAAATCAAGGATCCTCTTCGAGGGAGGAAAATCTCTCTCGGAGAGGTCTTGGCCGGGAGCTACTGAAAGTTACTCCTTCCACCCACCTCTTTTTTTAACCCATTGAGTTGGCCTATTTATATCCCTTTGCCCTTGGACTATTTTGCCCTCCGCATTTAGCCTATTTTCCCTTTTTCCATTAGCTAGGCTCTTTGGTTATTTGATCACAGCTTCTTCTTTGGAAACGTGTCCTAGCTCAAGACCACTTTTTGGGATTCGACCGCCTTGGGCTTATTAACCAAAATACCCCTAGGCATCTAATGACCAAAATACCCCAAGGTGGACGCTCAAGAATTCCATGGCCCAACAATTGCCCCCAGTCTTTGCTTTGACTATTGAGTTAAAGGGAAGACTAATGTCACTCTCACATCCACCTGCCTCGATGGACAAAACTACTCTCTCAGGATTCACAGCCTCACGCCAACACTAAAACGAGATCATTCATTGAGGTAGGACTCAACAACCATACAAACGCACAGCCTATTATGCCAAGTGGGTGGCGAAGGATACGAAGGTGCAACTTGAGGCATCTAAAATAAAAGAATGATCCGTTCAAGGGAAGGAAACCGACGTGCCTCTAAGGTGCAGTAGGAGGGGTTTTCAAGAGGCGCAAGCCTCACTGGCGACGCAGCGCTGGGAGGATAGCTCGATGGCTCACAAGCTAGAAATGCTATGATTGCAACAAGATTTTGGTTATGGTTAAGGATATAAATAGAGATATGTCATATTTTTAGTGCTCAAGGGCATTGGATTCTTTAGAGAGTGGCTTTTGGGCGTAGAGAAGCTTATGCCAATAGTTTTGCTCTATTTAGACTTAGGCTTGAGCTAAGATGGATTTTTCTAGGATCAAAGTGTCTTAACGGGTCTATTCAAAGATGATGTATTTGCCTACGACAACTCTCGCCAATGCCTTGGATCATCGCTCATTCAAACTTGATTTGCTAAACTCTTACGAGTCTCATAAACCGAAGGTGAGAAATGATGTTACCAACCTAAAATTATTGTGCCAAGAATGTTTCTTTTTTCTACCATTATCAGTGGCTCTGCTTACCCTATCCCAGGGATTCCATTGGTATTTTATCATAACACTTGGCCAAATATGATTGTCCATATGTTCTACTCCGACCTCGTCGCTATGTAAAAGTTGTCCATCTTCAACCATTCTCCCTAATTTAAACCAGTTACCTGGGCGATGGATGCCAATGCCTTCTCCACAACTTCCATCTATGCTATAACCACATTCCATTTTATCTTACATTGAAAACCAACAATCACTGTCTTTTCTTCTCTTACCTAAAGATGTCCCAAAACACATTTCCACATTAGATCCATTCTTTATTCCATCTTTCTTCAGAAAGTTGTTATCTTCTGGTCTTCTGACATCGCTATACGAGCTCCAAAAGCTCTCAACATTTATACTTGGGACAAGACCATCATCCTCAAAAAGAGTTTTTAGCTCACATTTCAGATCAAACCTGCCTTCACCAGCCGTTCTTACATCCTCCCCAATTGTTTCTCTGGCAAGTCTACTAATTTGTCTTAGGTGACTCCCATCAATGCTTTGACCTATCACCTATACGACTCTAGCCTTCAAAGTTCTTTCAAGAATCTCAAATTGAAGGTGAGAAATGACATTGCCCCACCCTTCTAAGTCACAGACTCGGGTTATGCTCGAGAGAAGAGTATTTCTTTGGGCATCCTAAAAGCAATCTAGGAGATCGAAGATGACATTTCAAGCAAGTAAAAGAAAAACTTGGGGGACGCTCTAATCAGGGCTACGAGAATGGCTCTCCAGTAACCAATCATCCCAACTCGGTCGTCAACACATCAAGCCTTACTCTTCTAGTTTTCTTTGTATTCTTTGCTCTAAAATGTTATTGTTTTGAATGAATGAGCGACACAGTCACCCTCACACCTATGGTGTCTTTTATTTTCTAGCGATGCATACTACTAATTTACATGCTTCGTGCTATGCATACATAGATAAGCAAGGAGGCATGCATCAGGCGAAAAAACAATTTCAGTGAGAGACCATACCTGGCCATGCCCTTGCACACTCCCTTACATCTGCCAGCCATGTTACTCAAAAGATCAAATATGGAGAAACTAGATTGGTTGGTGCAATACCTTTTCCTTAGCAAGAGTATTATGCCATTCACTGGCTATAGCTTTTCTCCTCGCCTTGTCAGCTAGTGTTTCGCTTCTCAATCATAGAGTTAGTGCCTGAAATTCTTAACTAAAAAAATCAATGTAGTTTGACCTATACATGCTTAAAAAATAGAAAGCTAGGGATGACAGAGCAAGTAAAGAAAAACTTCTTGCACACCTCGGATTAGACACCACTAGCTGAGGTGTCAGGATAACGATAACTAAGTGGGACGAAGTTACCCATGCTACTTATGCCATCCCTCAGCCTTTCGTCGGGCTACTATGGAGGACCCTGGTGTGACCATTTCTAGCCTGACAATCTTAATGGGCTTCAAGCATGGGGAACCCTTAGAGCCAAACCATTACAATGAACTGTTATTTAGGCTAGGCACACCCTCATTGTAACCTCCAAGTGGTTCTAAGGTTAAATTACTCACACTAAGTCGCTCGAGTTTAACACGATGGGAAATCTAGGCTGAGCTCCACGTCTTTAGATTGAGTGCGATGTTTGGCCTTGACTCGTGTCGCAACTCTGGGTCATCTAATGATCTTTACACTATATCTTTGTCAAGTCTTTTCATTCCATCATTTCTAGAGTTTGTCTGCCATAGAGAATCTAAATCGGACTCGGGGTTTGTCACTGAATTCCCATCGATCATTCCAAGTTTGTCGAGAGGTTTAGTGTCAGATCCACCAAGCAGTCAAGGTTAGCTCGTACGCTTGGCACCAAACTTTGATAAGGGATCTAGGTTAGCCTATGGGCATGGCATTGGAACACAACCAGGAATTCAGGCCAAACATTTAACCTTACAGGCACTTCACGTTTCTTTCATTCCCCTTTTCAGGTTTGTCTACCACAGGGGATCTAGGTTTGGCCCAAGGTTAATAATTGAATTTCCATTGGTCGTTCCAAGTTTGTTAGGAGGCTTTGCATTGGATCGACCAAGGAGTCAAGGTTAGCTCGTAGGCTTACCACCGGACTCACGTAAGGGATCCAGGTTAGCCTGCGAGCATGGCATCGGAACAGGTCCGAGAATCTAGGAAGGTTCGAGGCTATTGTGCCAGATCACCACTGGGCAAACTCATCTGAGAAGGTAGGGTTAAGACCCATTTCTTCCACGTCACTCCTTTGAGTTCGTCCGACACAAGGAATCTAGGTTAGACCCGGGGCATTTCTTTAAATTACCACCAGTCGTTCCAAGTTTGTTGGGAGGCTTTGCATCGGATCGACCATGGATTCAAGGTTAGCTCATAAACTTAGCATCGGATTCAGGCAAGGGATCCAGGTTAGCCTACCGGCATAGCATCAGGGAATTTAGGTGAGTCTGGGGTCTTAGCACCAGATTATGATTTGTCGAGCCGGACCTCTTAGGATGTGGGCTTACCTTTACCTTTGTTAGCCTATTACTGCTATATTAGCTAGCTCGGTCATTTTTTCGCGTTGTGCTTAGGTTGTGACACCTACTGTGATGCCCCACTCCCACTTACGGGTGCCACTCATGAACAGTCATCTGAACTGCTCACATGTTGTGCCATATGTGAAGGGAAGACTATGTTTCGACACGAAACGCCCTAGGTGGGAACTAAGCTTCAACATTCCCTTCCCTCAATCTTAGGATCAACTAGCAAATTTGGGCTTTAACCGTACCATACTTGGCGAACTTACTTTCCATTAAACTTGCCCAATCATCATTTTATTATTTTAATTCTTCTTCTTTCCAAGAATTCAACCAGGCTCTATATAATTTAAAATTTCAATCCTCCAATTAATTTTCCCAAAATTCAAGGAAAAATACTTTTTCTTTCTATTTTTCCAAAGGTAGGAATTTTGCCACAATTTTCCACAGAATAATCTTTTTTTTTTTGGAAAATAATTCCAGGCCTCAAACCTCATCTTCTTCTTATCCTTCCCCTTTATTATTTTTTTTTTATAAAAATTCTCAAAATTTTCAGATTTAATTTCTAGGAAATTGGGACCCCAAATCCAAAAATTTGGGCCTCCCAAACCCCCAAAATTTTTCCCAAACTAGATGCCTTTAAACTAAACAAAAGTGCACATTTTCTTCCACATCCCACACTTTGAGATTCAACTTCTTGGCAATTTAACCCAAAATTTTCAGCATTTAAATTGCAAAAAAAATACATTAAGAATCCCTAGGTTTGGCTGCCAAACCCTTATACAAAGTGTAACACCCGGTGTAACCGGTGTTAAGAGAATAAGAATGTAAGTGTGAAATTTCTAAAAGTACCCTTGAGGAGGTGATGAATCCTTGAGATTGAGGGTGCCCTATAAGAGGGGTATTTTGGTAATTTGGATAGTGAAATCCAATAAAAATTGTATTTTGATAAATTGGAAATAATTCCTATGTGGAATTTGGTGTGTAAGTGAATAAAATCCCAATTTGAGATATATGTGGAGATATAAGGGATTAATAAATTCACAAAGGGTATTTTGGAATTTTGGAATTTAATTCCATAAAGGAAATAGGGAAAATGGATATTGAATTATTTGAGGAGAAATAATTAATTTTCCCTACATGGTGAATAAATGAGAAAATGCCACATGGGTGGATGAGATGAGATCTTGAGAGCCAGTATGGGTTTAAAAGGTGACACTTGGCAAAGTCTTGATCAAGTATAAATGGATGATTAAATTAAATGCAAAAAGAAATGATAATTGGTCTTTCAAGCATTTAATGAGAGGCATTATGGTGTTGGATTAAAGAAAATCTAAAAAGAAAATGTGAAATTAGTCACCATTAATGCTTGAAATTTGTGGTGAATTAAATAAATCCAAAGGAAAATGGGAAATTAGTCTCCCATTAATGATGGAAAATTGTGGGATTTACTAAATGGGAAATAAATGTTTTATGTCTCTCAAATGTGATGAGGTGAAAATAGTCCTATTAATTTAAATGGGAAAGAAATGAATTATGTCATTCATTCTTGATGTGTGAAAATTGTCTCCATTTAGTAAATGTTGAGAAATTAATAAATCCAATGGTTGGGATTTATCTTTTAATGGGATGGTGATCCAATGGTTGTGGATGAAAGCTTGTGGTTGGCATGGATTGCCAACTCCTTAAGAGTGTGCTTTCTATTAAGGGTGAAGATTCAATCTTTTAAATTGGATGGATGAGATTAAAGCCTCCAAAGCACATGGATTGTGCTTGTTATGGAAGGCTAGGATTTGCTCTCCAAAAGAGAAAATAATGGAGAATGGAGATGAAGTCTTGCATTTAAAATATCAAGACTAGGAAATTAATTCCAAAAGAAAAGAAATGAAAAGGAAGAAGTATATAAGGGGAAAGAGAGCTTTATGCTCAAATTTTTCCCATTTCAAGAGAGTAAAGGTTGAAATCTTCCCATGGAAAGAAAGAGAGAAGAAGAGATGAGAGGAAAGGAAGAAGAAGAAGACAAAGAAATCAAGGTAAGTGCATACTCCTTTTCTTTATTAAGTGTGCTTGTATGCAAAGTAGTGAATTCTTGTTTGAATGCTATTTTAGATGGGAGAAATATTGATGGAAGCTCTCTTGAAATGAAGAGTTAAAGGTTCAAGAATGAGGTAAGGGATGGCTCCATGTGGAGGAGGCCTTGCATTGCATTGTAAGTAGGTTGCATAAATTTTTATGTATCTCTTTGCATGCTTTATTTGTTCATGAGACCTATGGCCATGGGGGTGGGAAAGAAATGGTAGGTTGATGCCTCAAACCATGTTGGATTGTGAGGATGGAATGACCTAATCATGCTTGCATGCATTTGCATTACATAGACTTGTTATGCTTGTATTTACTTTGCATATGCACCCTTACTGAGCTTTTGAGCTCATGAGGTTTTATCCTCCCCTTGTAGGTTGTTCTTATGTCAAAAGAAGAAAAGGGAATGTGTTGCAAGCTTGTGGTTGAAGCTCATGGTGTATTATTCATTTTGTTGTAAAGTTATGGCTTTAAAGAGCCTAGGCATGTGAGTAATTCATTTGTGAGCTTATGGCTTAGGAAAGCCTATTTGTTGTATTGGTCATGTGTGGTATTTATACTTGGAGGTTGTTATGTGAGCAACAATATGTTGTGTAAGGCTTATGTGTGAAATGGAAGAAAATTTTGATGTATGTTGTGTTATGTTCAAAGATGTGGTGTAAGCCTTAATTTTGGAAAAATAAAGGCAAAAATGGAAATAATGTGAAGCATAATTATCAATTTGTATTTCTGGAAAATATGGGTTTTAATGCCCAAGAGAAAAAAAAAAAAAAAAAGAAAGAAGAAAAGGGAGTGAAGGGGCAGCAGGAGGCAGCAGCAGCTGCTAGGCGCGCGCAGGGGGCGTGTGAGGGTGGCCGCGCGGAGGCGCGCGCGCGGGTGGCCGCGCGGAGGCACACACGCGGGCAGGCGAGCGCGCGAGTGGCCGCGCGCGGCATGCGCGGCCAGCGGGGCCCCGCCGGCCAATTTTTTTAAAAAAATTGAAAAAATTGGGGAATTTTGGGGTATTTCTTAATTGAATTTGGGCCCCGGAGGAATTTTCAAAATAAAGGGATTTTCGGGCATTTTTAGAGAAAATGCCAAAATTTTGGAAAATTAAAAAAATTGAGTTTTTCCTCCAAAATTGGTAATCAATCAATGGATTGGTTCAAATGGTGATTTATGGAGCCTGGTAAAAAAAAAAAATTCTTGGATGGAAAAGAATTAAATATAAATAAGAAATGGCGGTTGGGCATTTTCATGAGTTTTTTTTAATCAAATGCGGTGTGGGTAAAGCCCAATTTCGCTAATGAATCCTGGGGATTAGGGAAGGGGAAGACGAGCCTAGTTCCCACCTAGGGCGTTTCATCTTGAAACATGGTCCACCCTTCACCTAAAGCCGGGCAGGTGGACAATTTGGGTAATTGTTCACGAGTAACACCCGTAAGTGGGAGCAGGGCGTTACAGATTGGTATCAGAGCATGGTTGGAGCATCAAGTGGAAGATGCTTGAAGAAATGTGGTCAAAGGTTGATATGAAGGCCTTGGAGGTAGGACCACAAGTGACTGAGGACCCTAGGAGTGGGTCGAGGCATTAAAGCTGGAGGTAATGTGAATGGAGTGCTCGGATATTCCTGCTATGGAAATAGGAAAAAAATATCATGGTTTGAGATGATATACCGTAAGAGATATACGAGATGAGCAATGAAGGGTCAAATGCCCAAGTGTGGGTATTGGTATCGAGGACCCGGATATGGGTATTTGGAGGTTCATGAGGTATTTTAAGGATAATAGTTCCTTGTGATTGAAGTGTTGAGGCTTGTGTGGGGACACAAAGCCGAGTCATGATAAGAATCATGATGGGACAAGGAAAGCCCAAAGTATATCTAATCCGGGAAGGGATTAGCGGATCACCCCTATGTTGGGGGAGATGATCAAGTAGGTATGAGGAAATGGAGTGGTTTCCATAGGTGGTGTGCTAAGGGTAGTGTGCTTGAGCTAGGGTGAGCTAAGGTTGAAATTAACTAGAAGCCCAAATAAAGAAGTCGTCAACAGGTGGTGTGACGAGCTCCAGGAATGGAGTAAGCTGAAGTTGCTCATAAAGAGGCTCTAGGTGGAGTGAGCATGTGAGGTATATGCTAGTCATGACCAGAGTAGGCATGACGTTGAGTGGCTTGTAGAAAGACACCGAGGGGAGTCGAGTGTGCGTTATGCATGAGGGATGCATATGGTGCCATGTGATTGTGTTGTTATGACGATCCTAGAAGGGGCGTGCCTAGGGTATGAGTGGACCCTAGTTGATTTCATGATGTAATGGGATATATCCTAAGAAAGGATAGGCATGTGGCAAATGGACCCTAACGGGTGCTTGTGTGAGATGGAAATCCCAAGTGAGTCGAGCTGGAATCCAAGGGGATCCAGATTTGGGATAAAGAGTTGGGCATACGTGGATATGCGTGTGAGAGCCATTGGTTAGAAGTCCTAGTTGTGAAAGGCCAAAGTAACTGTTCATGTGAATGATGGATGAGGGGTTAATCTAAACTCTCATTGACACTTGGGATCAGGCGAGATGCCTAAGGTCGGGAGATAAGAGGTGAATAGACCCTCATTACGATGCCTGGGGTCGAGATGATGCCTAAGGTTATGAAACCCTTAAAGGGAGACGCGGAGGTCACCCAATGAAGGGTATGAGCAGTGTGTGGGCCAAGGGTAGTGAATTGTGGAAACATGACATCCGTGGGCTATGCACGCACAAGAAATGCCATCTTTGGATGCCAAGTGGGCAGGGGCATGGTAAGCAATGTGGAAGCCTGGGAACTTTATATTCCAAGTCATGGAAGCCCGAGCGAGGCGTGCGGGAAGGCCAGGCCGGGCGTAGTGACTAAATGTGTTCATGAGTGTGCAAGAAGAGACGAGAGGTCTCAATTTACCTAGAGGGTAACAGTGGGTACTCTATGGTTATGGGTGCCGAAGCTTGAGGTAGGTTCAACGTGTTGGTTGTGGATTGAGAGATCATTGATAACGAAGCTTTGGGATGCGCTAGGTGGTGGAATGAATCATGATGGATTTGGATCCATTGTCATGGAAAGTTGGAGCTTTCAATGTTGAGTGAGAGTCGTGAGGTATGATCTTGTGGGGTAAGATCATGAGGCCTCAAGACGTGAAGTGGTTGAGAGTCTCTTAAGCGGTAAGAGATGTAGAGTCCTGAGGAGTAGGGCTTACGGTATGAGCTTGAGGTTATCAAGGCAAGGATAACCAAGTAAGATGGCTTTGGTAGAATGGTGGTGGAACCATCGTAGCTCGGAAAGGCTTTAAGTAACCTTGATGCTAAGGGTACAAGACTCGATGTGACGGATCTGATGCTATAAACCGTGTGGTAAAGGACTAATGAGTTAGCTCGTGTTGGGGGCAAGTGGCCCATGGGCCTGAGCAATTTAGTGAACTGCAGGTGATGATCAGATGCCGAGGATGTGGAGCAGCACCTTAGGAAATTGGTCAGGTGAGACCATAAATCTTCCATGTGGGATAGGACATCTAGAGTAGTCCTAAGGAGGAAACGTGGAACGCGATAATGATCTGATAGATTTATTGTCAAGTAAGACGCCTGGTAAGAATAGTGGCTGCGAGCGTGGCGAGGTAGTCATGCCGAGTTCGATATCAAAGGTGTGACTAGAAGGTGAAAGTCACGATACAGGGTGCGAAACAGATCAGAGTGGGACCTGAGTCATGTTGTAGGAAACTTTTGTTGGGCCAGTGTAAGGGACAACACGGTAATAATGATTGGGTGTTAACTCTCTGAAGCACAGGGCAACACGATGGGGAACCAGTGTTGGGCCAGTGTATAGGAGTGACATGTGATTGGGTGTTAACTCTCTGAAGCACAGGGCAACACGATGGGGAACCAGTGTTGGGCCAGTGTATGGGAGTGACACGATGATGGTGACCAGGTGTTGGCGCGCCTAAAGCACAGGGCAACACAGTGACTATGCAGATGGTCAAGGACTAAAGATCTATAAGATGTTTGAGAAAGCAACCCAGGGAAAAGAAATGGGTCTAGCGTAGGAATAATGCTACGGTTGATGCCTATCAGTGACGGGTCTAATGCTATGGACCACTAAATGCATACGGTTAGTCCACATGAGGGACTGCAGCCCTCCACATGGAGTAACCTATCTGTAGTGGAGATGATTAGACGCCAAAGACCTGGGGTATGCTATAGGTTATGTTTGAGCCAAACCTAAAATTTTGTAAGGGTTGAAGTATGTTGGTAGTGTTTTGGTGTCAAGGTAGCAAAAAGGTTTGTCAATCGAGGGGGTGATGTCTTGTGGTGTGATAACAAGAGTTGTGGCGATGCTCCTTGTTAAAGGATGCTAATGCAGTTGTGGTTAAATTTGATCGAAGTTGATCGGGTAAATTGGGAGGATGGACCCAGTGTGATCTTGCAGTAATGCATGAAGATGGGATTGATTGGTAGAGTCTGTAAATGGCTCCAGAATGATAAGTAAGTTCCATGGAGGGCGAGACTTACGAGTTGGAAGCCAACCATGAGATGGGGAAATTGAAGCGTGTGAAGGCTTCAAGTAAAGGGATCTCTAATCCAGTGATGTGAGTTGTGGTAGGCTGAACGTGTGGCTAAGGCACAATTTGAAATCTGTGAAGGTGCGCAATTGCATAGTTTGGTGTTAGTCTTGGTTGTGTCAATGCGAAATGAGGAAGTGTCCTCATGTGGCACTGGAAGGGTTTCCAGTTGATGACACACGAGGAATTGCCAGGTGGTAGCACCTGATGGCTATAATGGGAGCGTGAGGCTTAAGGACTGTGAAGTAAAGCCTTGTGGGTGTCGTGTATGCCTTTAGTATAAAGGTTCAGCAGGTCCTGGTGGTTAGACCAGGTAGTTTTGGCAAAAGAGATCCAAGGTGATAAAAGATGGTTGGTCAGGGCAGAATTGTTCCACTTAAAGGAGTGTGGCTTTGGAATGAGAGCTATCAATAGTAGTGTTGAAATGTGGTCAAGGTAGAACTTGAGATGTTCTCCCAAGAGAGGTTAAGCATGAGGCAATGGTACGAGATGAACTTCCTAAGGCGCTACAACTCTATCAGGAAAGATCACCCGAGGAAAAACCAACGTAATGGCAAGTGCCTGAGTAGGAAGGTGAGTCCTACGGCATCCAGTGGAAGTGTGAATTCCACATGAGTGGCATGGGTGATTTCCAGTGAGTGGAGTTTAAATCGAAGTGGTAGTTGATGATTGCAAGTGCAATGCCTAGAAGAAGGTTGTGTTGGTTATGAGCCGAGCGATCCGACTGGATATAATCGAGCTGGTTAGATGAGATGAGGGCGAATTTAAAATGTTGCCAATGGGTAAAGAGAGCTCGAAGGAAGAGCTTATGGGAAAAGATTAGTTTTCAGAAATGGTGTTAAGGTGATGAAATCACCTAATGGCTGTGAGTGATACAGCTAGTGGGATGCCTTAGTGTGTGGGCAATTGATGAGAATTAACCTCGTGTTTAAGGTTAATGGTTGTGAAAGAAAATCGGCTAGTGAAGCTGTTGTGGTGTTAGAGCCCATGTGGTCACTCACCGAGTGGTGTGAGCTTGCTGTAGCAAAGTGTATAAGAAATCCGGGAGAAGCCAGAGTTTCTCAAGGATTTAGCTAGATGCTATAAGTATAAAAGGTGATGTGAGGAAGGTGGCCTAAGAGTGGGGTCATGCTGGTCACGATGACCAGTGAGATTCAAAGAGCAGCGAGTCTTTTGAGATGACATGGTGGCATCATCGTCGTGGTTAGGGAAAAAATGTTGTCAGGAAGGTCAAAGGTAACCATTATGCATGGTAAGACCTTGAAATCGAGTGTGAATGGCCATGAAGGTAAGAAATGGCGGTTAGGCATTTTCATGAGTTTCTTTTAATCAAATGCGGTGTGGTTAAAGCCCAATTTCGCTAATGAATCCTGGGGATGAGGAAAGGGAAGAACGAACCTAGTTCCCACCTAGGGCGTTTCAATTTGAAATAGGTCCACCCTTCACCTAAGGCTGGGCAGGTGGACAATTTGGGTAATTGTTCACAAGTAACACCCGTAAGTGGGAGCGGGGCGTTACACAAAGCTTCACACATCTCATATGAATCATAAACTTAAGCTTTTAAAACAAATACAAGATTCGTCACATAATCTCCTTGCTCAAGCCTTCAACTTCCAAGTTTCATCCTTGGATTTGCCATCTACATGTGAGGATAAAAACCTCATGAGTTATTAAGCTCAATAAGGGTGCAATGCAAAGTAAATATGGACATAACAAGAATATATGATGTCAAATGCATGCAAGTGTGGCTAGATCTCTTTCCCTCACAACCTACCAAGGTTAGAGGCATCAACCCATCATTCCCACCATATCCCAATCTACCCTATGGCCATAAGTTTCATGTACATAATAGAACATGCAAAATGCAACATATATATTTATGAACCATACTTACAACCCATTGCAAGGCCACCTCCCCATGGGGCCATCCCTTACCTTTTCCTTTCTTTGAAGCTTTTAAACTCTTCTAAGCTTCCTTCCAACTCTTCTCCTTAAGATATTCCTTATTGTGTATTGACGAAACAGTTAAAACAAAGTTTCTCTCTCTACCTTGAGAGGATTTGAGATCCCCGTGGCTACTCCCAGAAAAATAGTGCCCATGGCGCGTTCCCGTTGGTCCCCGCCGGTGAGAGCACGCCCAAGAAGTCGGCCTCCTTTAGGCCGAAGCAATGGGGGTATTACAAATCCTGTTAACAGGATAATGGCTCGGCATCCGGCTGTTATTAACGAGATAGGAACAAGTAATGAAGTGCTAACAGTGGCTGGAACGAGAGGGAAAAAAGTTGCAAGATCGGAAGCAAGCTCGCTTGAAGAGTTTAATAACTATGAAGTTGAAGAGTTTAATAGCAAGTCAGAATAGGAAGTGGGAAGCGCCCATGTGTGGAAGGATAATACTGCTTATAGTGAAGAGGATTGTATGGTTATGGAAGCTGGTGAAGATGACCGTGTGATGATGGCGGCTGAGCAAGCATTATTTGTTGATGAAGACGACTTACTGCTGCTAGAGGACGCTGGCCTACTGCTTGAGGAAGCAACCGGGCAAGATAACGCCAATGAAGCATCTAGGCGAGGTGAGGAACATTTGCAAAGGCTCGACTTGGGAGATACATCGGCCTTCCCCCCGTTGAGTAGTGGACGAGTTTGAGTTTCCTCAACGTGTGCAGAAGTCAGTTTCGAAGTGCGACTATCCTCGTCGCATGCTGGGTCTAGCAAGGGATCATGGCCACCTTCACTTGGTGGTGACGAGCCACTGGTAGATGGTAGGTACAATGCGCACCTTCAAGGTAGCAGGGGTCTCCCTCATGTCGGTGTCAACGTCGTTAAACAGATCGACCAGCAGCTGCAGAAGGCGATGGCTCCGATGCATCCTGCTGGAGAAGAAACAGCAACTCAACTCGGTAAGGTGCAGGCCTCGAACAGTGCTCTTCCCCAAGCTCCTCTCCACTTTCAGCAAAGGCCCAACCTTCGAGGTGATGGTCAGTCACATCAGGTGCGGCGTGAGAACAACCAAGTTACAGCAGGGTGTCTGTTGCAAGACATGGCAGCAGATGAGTTTGAAGATGGTGGGCTTCAACTGGGAAAGGCCTACCTTCAAGATAATGGCCGACAAGGCCCAAGTGGCCCATGTGACTTAAGCTCATCCATGCAAAAGCAGCAGGCGCCTACCAATCAGCGAACAGCACCCTTCAACGGGGTGGGCCAGCCGATTGCTGGGCTCGCTCGTGGGATCCATCATATGCACGCTGGGCCTGCTTCTTTTGGACAGCAATAGGGCGGACATGGGCTCCATTTAAAGGGCCATTTGTCTCAGCAAGCGGGCCAACACAGATTTGGTCAAGGCGGCCCAAAGGCCCAACATAATTTTCAAAGAACAAAGGCGCCAGCCCAGTTGGGTGTTGGCCCTTTTCAGCACAACAGCAAGCCTACACTGCAGCCCAATAAATCATGGGCCAATGTTGTGGATGTTAAGGCCCATCGAACTCCCACGTGTTTGGATTTTTTTCCACCCTCAGGTACGCAGTCCGAAATCCCTCTTGTTAAATTACCTAGCGATGTTATCGATGAATGCACTGAATATTAGATGAATACGTTGGTTAGTTATTTTATTGAAAAACGATTGCCTTTCCCAGTTGTCCAAAATATAGCTAAGCGATTGTGGCAAACCCATGGCCTTGTAGAGGTCCTTTCAAATAATAGTGGGTTTTATTTCTTTCGTTTTGATTCCCAAGAAAGTATGCTGAAGGTCTTTGATGAGGGGCCATACCATTTTGTCGGTCGCCCTTTCATTATTAAATGTTGGGAACAAGGAATGAACTTAGCTAAGGATTCTCATTCTTCTATCCCATTGTGGATTAAGATTCATAACTTGCCCCTAGAAGGCTGGTCATTAAAAGGTATTTCTATAATGGCGAGTCAAATAGGAAGACCGTTGTATGCTGACCCTATGACCGAGGATAGATCAAGATTAGGTTTTGCTAGGGTGTGTGTTGATGTTAATGTTTGCTCTAAATTTTCCAAGTATATTGATATAGATCAGGGCTATGACGAAGCCACAGGTGAACGCCGTATCTCTAGGCTCCCGATTGAATATCAATGGATCCCATCGATTTGCTCGCATTGTAAGGTTTTTGGTCACCTAGACTCTCAGTGCCCAAAAAGACCTAGACCTGACCCTAATAATGTTGAAGGTAGTAAGAAAGTTGATGAGGGAGATGGCTTCACTAGAGTGCAAAATAGGAAGGGAAAGGCTCAAGATAAAGGTAAAGAAGTAAGCTCATCATCTAGGCCGAATGCTCCTAATTATACCTCTATGACCATGGCAGATTGTCTTGAGTTCCATACCATTACAGTCCCTTATGACCCTAAGGATGTCGACGCTCAAATTAAAAACCAATTTTGTGCTCTCACCAAAGAAGATAAGGATGTTCCCTCCCCTATGGAGTCAGATGGCGAGGTACCAGAAGCAAATACTCGAGGAAATTCGAGTGAGCGAGAGGGTAGCGAGGAACAGACATTAGAGCCTGAGCAAGCTGGGAGCGTTAGTTCTGATGGGCATCAATCCAAGACCAGAGCTCAGGCCAAGAGGGATAGGAAGACGATGCGCGAGCATGGAGAGCATACGTTAGGGTCCGTGAGCTTAGACCTGACTCCCCAAGAGTGTCAATGATGCAGATTGTTGCATGGAATGTAAGGGGTCTGAATCAAGCCCCTAAGCAATTTGAGGTGCAGTCTTTTATTTCTTCTCAAAAGTTGATGGTTGTCGCTCTTTTAGAGACTAGAGTCCAGGAGAGGCACGCTACTGATGTCTCTCACAATGTTATGCCCTTTTGGAAGTGGGAGTTCAATTACGATACTTGTGATAGGGGTCGTATCTGGATAGGTTATGACCCAAATGCCCTCAGTGTGCGGACCTTATTCAAGTCGGACCAGGCTATCCATGTCAAAGTGACGAGTTCTGAGATCCCAATCCCTTTCGTCCTGTCTTGTATTTATGCTAGGAATAAGGAGGTGGACCAAGCCAGATTATGGAATTCCCTCACTGCTAATGGGGTTTTAGCTTTGTCTGACCCTTGGCTCCTTATGGGGGATTTTAATGTATGCCGTGATTGTTCTGAGATGAGGGGTGGCAACACCTCTTTCTCCCTGGGTATGCGCAGGTTTAATGATTTTCTCTCTTCTACCTCACTTCAGGATTTAGCTTACAGTGGCCCTAAGTTGACGTGAACCAATAAGAGGTTTGGTGAAGAGTGTATTCTTCGGAAGCTTGATAGAGCCCTGGTCAATGATGATTGGCTGGCCCATTATCTAGATAGCAAAACTCTCTTTCTTCAGCCAGGGATTTCTGACCACAGCCCTATTGTGGTGGCTTTGTTAGGAGATCCTCAGTATAAGGGAAAGCCTTTCAAGTTCCTTAATCATCTTGTTGATCATCCTCTCTTCTTGGATAGAGTGGAAGCTAGTTGGATTAGGCTAATCCCTGGAGTTCCCATGTTTCAAGTTGTCCAAAAGCTGAAAGCAGTCAAGAATGCTATGAAGACTCTTAATAGGTCTAGGGGTCATGTTTCTGATCTGGTCTCGTCCCTTAGGAATCATCTTCTTAGTACCCAACATCGGTTGCAAGAGAATCCCCATGACCCTGCCCTTCACCGTCAGGAGCTTGAGTTGAATAGAGACCTTTTGGTGGCCCTTGGGCAAGAGTCAGACCACTTTCGCCTTCGTACTCGGATTAGGTGGTCAGTTGAGGGAGATAGATGCTCTCGTTTCTTCTTCCAATCCATGCTTGCTAGGCGTAATAATCACAGTATTATGAACCTCCTGAGAGAGGATGGCACCCTCACAGAATCCAAAGAGGAGGTTGCAGACGTTTTGGTGTCCTACTTCCATAATCTCTATAGGCAAAGGTCTCGAAACTCTCCCCTTAACCCTTCTGATGTGGCCCCTTTCATTGACAAGCGTCTGGAGCAAAATCAAGGGGCTAGGCTTATTGCTGAGGTTTCGCCGAAGAAGTTAAGGTTGCCATCTTCAGTATGGGTGATGATAAAGCCCTAGGGCCGGATGGATTCACAGCTAAGTTTTTCAAGAAGTCTTGGGAGATTGTGGGTGCGGATGTGGTGAAGGCTATTCAAAGCTTTTTCACCTCAGGTCGCCTCTTGGGTCGGGTCAACGCAACCATTATTAGTCTCATTCCCAAAGTGCCTCACCTTGAGATGCCATCCCAATTTAGGCCTATTTCTTGTTGTAATGTCTTATATAAAGTCATTACTAAAATCCTGGCTAATAGGATTAAGCCGGTGCTTTCTGGTTTATTGGATGTATCTCAAGCGGCCTTTGTTCCTAGGCGTTCGATTGGGGATAATGTTCTGCTCGCCCAGGAGTTGGTTTTTCAATACCATCTTCACCAGGGGCCCTCCCGTTGTGCTATGAAAGTCGATCTAACTAAAGCTTATGATACTGTTGAGTGGGATTTTCTCCTGATGACCCTTCAGCTGATGAACTTCCCTTCTCAATTTTGTGGCTGGATTCGAGAGTGCATCACGACCCCCCGTTATTCGGTTAAGATCAATGGTCAGTTAAATGGTTTCTTCCTCGGAGGAAGGGGGCTAAGGCAAGGGGATCCCCTATCCCCTTACCTCTTTGTTCTAGTTATGCAAGTCCTTCAAGGTATTATCAAGTACCACTCGAGGGCTTCAGATTTTCAATACCACTGGAAATGTGACCAGACTAGTCTGGTAATGCTCATGTTTGCAGACGATTTGCTCCTGTTCTCTCACAGTGACCCATCCTCGGTTAGCATCTTGAAGTCATGCTTGGAGCGTTTTTCCTCTTTGTCGGGCCTAGTGGCCAATCCTTCCAAGAGTGATTGTTTTGTCTCTTACAAGGACCCATCCATTCGTGAAGCTATTTATAATGCCTCTAGGTTTCGAAGAGGGAGGCTGCCTATGCGGTATTTGGGGGTTCCTCTTCTCTCCTCTAAGCTCTCCTATGGAGACTGTCAACCCGTTATTGATAGAGTGAGGAACAAAATTTGTGCTTGGCGTAACAGGGCTCTCTCCTTTGGGGGTCGTTTGCAGTTAGCGCAGTCAGTCCTTTCCACTATCTATGTGTACTAGGCCTCGGTGTTTATCCTCCCGAAGAAGGTGATTAATGAAATTGAGCAACTTATCCTTAACTTCCTCTGGAGTGGTAATGAGGCGAACCCCCATAAAGCGAAAGTTGCTTGGCGTGACATTTGCTACCCGAAGAGACAGGGTGGCCTCGGCCTCAAACCTCTCTATGTGTGGAATCAATCCTTGGTAGCCAAGCTTATGTGGCGCCTGCTGAGTGAGGATAGGGAATCCTTATGGGCATAGTAGGTGCACTCTTATCGAGTAAAAGGTACTTGTTTTTGGCTTCTTAAGACTCTGTATGCTTGTCCGTGGTATTGGAGGAAGTTGCTCTTATTACGGGGAATCCTGAAACCTTTTTTTGGGCGTAGGATAGGGGATGGTTGTAGTACTTTCTTTTGGTATGATCAATGGCACCCGTTGGGTGTGCTTATTAATCGCTTCCCTCACCAGTTACCTCGTCAATTAGGCATCCCTATCTTGGCTAAGGTTTCGGATTTTATTGAGAATGGTGTCTAGTCTCTGATAGAGACCCATAGTTCTATATCCCCTGATTTCTGTGGGAGCCACCTTCCTAGGCTGCCTAGCCCTGGCCATCATGATGAGCCTTATTGGCTTCCGGCCGCAAATGGGCTCTTCTCAGTTAGGACTGCCTTCCAAGCGATTCAAACTCAACACTCCCAAGTTCCTTGGTATCATTTAGTTTGGTCGTCTGTTAGTATCCCTTCCCATTCGTTTATCTTTTGGCTTGCAATTCGGGAACATTTATTTACTCTTGATCGTATTAACTTGTTTTTGTCTTTCCCGAATAGATGTTTTCTTTGCAAGGCGGATGCTGAAAGACATAGCCATCTTTTCTTCAAGTGTAGCTACTCACGAGAGGTGCTGTCCTTTTTTCGTAGATCGAAGAAATTCAGCTGGCCTTGGCGCAGGTGGGACATTGGAGTTCTTTGGGCCACAGCTAGATGGAGCGGCAAGAGTCCTTGGCAGGTGGCAAACAGATTAGTGCTTCAAGCTATGGTTTATTTCATCTGGAGGGAGCGCAACAACAGGTGTTTTCGTGATCAGGAGAGATCAGCTTCTCAGCTGGCTCATTTGATTCAATGTGCTGTGTGGGCCCGGCTGACGACTATTCGCTTCAGGTCATCTCTTCAGACTCATGCTCTTCGTCACGTGTGGAGGCTTCCGAGAGACCAGACCTCTTTTCTCCGTTGAGATGCTTTGCTTTGGAGGTTGGATGCTATGTCTATCGCGCCTCATCTATGGCGCCAGCCTTCCTGTGCTTTTGCTTAGTTCATGCCCTGCTCATCTAGGTTTGTTTGCTTATCAGTCGTTGCACTGTCAGAGATCGTTTTCGTTGCTTTCCCATTTCAAGATGGTCCATCTTTCCTCTCTCCAGACTATCTATACTGTACATATGTCATCTTTTCCTCATCTTTTACATTTTTCTCTTTTCCTTTGCTGGCCCAGATGGTGATTGTTGATGTGTTGTCGCCTCTGGTGTTTTGGTGGTCCGGGGTATGCCCTGGCCTTGGTTTGTAGCCTTTTGACCTCTTTTTGTTTTATTCATATCTTACTTACAGAAAAAAAAAAAAAAGATATTCCTTGAAACAAAATTTTTAAAGAAATTAAGCTACCATTAAATGGAACAAAAAGAAACTTACATACTCCCAAAGAAAGAACACTTACCTTATTCTCCATCTTCCTCCTTGGAAGACATTCTTCCTTTCTCCATTCTTCTTCTTCCTCTCCACAAAATGGGAGACTTCTTCCATTTCTCTCACTAACTTTGCCAAAAGGATTAGGGTTTCCATATAGTAGTCTATTTATACTAGCACCCAGTCCTTCAAGAATAAATCCTAAACATTGGATTTATTTGGTGAGAATAAATCTCAACCACACAAACAGCTTAATACATGCCATTTAATCTTGTGGAATATCCACCTTTGGATTATATTTCACTTTGCAATGTTAGATCTCAACCATCCAATGAAAGCACAATCCATATGCTTTTAAAAGATTTAATCTCAACCATTCATTTCTTTAATATTTTGCAATCCATGCCATTTCTTCTCTCTAAATGCCCACCCTTGGATCTTTGTGAATTTAAGAAAATAAATCCTAGCATTTCACCAAAAGCACAATCCATGCACTTTAATAAGAATAAATCTTGGCCATACACTTTTCTTTTAATGAATAAATCTTAGCCATTGAAAAAAAACACACTCCATGGCCTTTAATCTTCTTAAGTATCCACCATTGGATTTCTTTCACTTTCCAAGACAAGATTTTAGCCACACAAGAAAGCACAATTGATGTGCTCTTCTCATTTTAAATGCAAGCATTTGGATTTTTCAAGAACCATCCACTACCCTTGGATCAAGCCTTCCAATCCCATAAATAAAATTTCTTTTCTCTTTATTTAATTTAGACTATTTTCAAGCCCATCATCTTGAAAGAGATGATCACTTTCTTTTTCTTTTAAATAAATCCCACATTTTCCAACCATTAATGGTGACCATTTACCATTTTCATTTGGATTTTCTTTTTAATCTAACACCATCATTACATGAATGACTAATTCTATTAACATTTAAATTTGTTTAATCCCACAATTTTACTTGAACAAGACTTTGCCAAGTGTCATCTCTAGACACTAACCTTGGCTTTCAAGTTTCCATCCAAGCCATCCATGTGGCATCACCATATTAATTCACCCATTTAGGGAAAAATCAATTATCTCACACATAATTGAATATTCACTATTTTCCCCTTTTTTTCATAATTTAATTCATTTATAGAATTTCACTCCAAATTACTAAAATGCCTTTTGTGAATTATTAATCTCATTTATCTCCACATAAATTCAAAAATGAAAAATTAATTCATTTCCACACTTAATTCTACCTAGGAATTATTTTTAATTTACCAAATTACCCTTTAGTGGACTTCACTATCTAAATTACCAAAATGGCCCTCCATAAGGCACCATTATTCACAAAGATCTGTCATATTCTCAAGGGCATTTTGGAAGTTTCTCACTTCCTTACTCATTCTCTTAACACCAGTAACACAAGGTGTTACACCTACACTAGATCTTATATCAAATACACAAAGAGTATTATCTATGAAACAATTTATAGGATTAGGCATACCTCGCTTACTATCACATCAAGAATTCCTTGATGGGAATATTAGAGGCATGCATATACGTTAGAATGGATAGTCATATCACTATTTTATTTCGACCGTTCAACATGCCTTGCCTACGTCCGCAACAAGAGAATATTTGTAATATGATTTTGTTTTGGCGGTTCGACATGCCTTGCCTACATCTGCAACTTGAGAATACTCGCGCCAACCTTTTGTTTCTGCGGCCTCATCTTCATTTAGGCCCTTTCAGGGTCATCCGACGCGAGGGATCTAGGTCATGCCCGACATTACCCATTGAATTGTTGTCAGTCGTTCCAAGTTTGCTAGGAGGTTTTGCGCCGGATCCACCAAGGAGTCAAGGTTAGCACTTTAGCTTAACACCAAACTCAAGCAAGGGATCCGGGTTAGCTTGTGAGCATGGCATCGAAATGCATCCGGGAATCCGAGGAGGTCCGTGGTCTTAGCGCCAGATAGCCATTTGTCAGGCCGAACCTTTTAGGACTTGAACTTTTTCTCACCTTAACTGATGTGCCTCCATTGAGTTTGGGCGTATCACTGTCCATCCTATCTTCTTGCCATAGTTTCTGCATCACATTTCGTGATATATATATATATATATGTATGTATGTATGTATGATGCATAGGGGATTTACGTGGTTCGGCTTGTAAGATCACCTTCATCCACAAGAATACAAAGAGGTGTATTGTTTTATTCATTTCAGGAAGGTTACAATATATGGCAAAACTTAAAAAGGGAAAAACATTCTTTACTAGATTGGGAGGTACTCGTCGGGATGTATCGCCTCAAACATTTTTCTCGTTGTCCCCCTAGCAACATCTCTGATCGGAATGGCCGATAAGAATCTCTTCAGGTGCAGGGTGCCCTATGTTTTACCTGACGTTCCCCCTTGCAGCGTATGCAGCGCACACGTGTCAGGTCCTAGCATTTTGCGATTTTGTAAGGCCCTTCCCAGCTTGGCCAAAGCTTCTCTTCTTTTTTCTTATTGCGATTGCGATAGCCATTTTTTGAAACACCAAGTCCCTATCTTGGAATGCTCAAGGGTAAGCCTTCTCGTTGTAATAGCTGATAATTCTTCTTTGATACACCGTCAATCGTGTAGTTGTTTCTTTCCTTAGCTCGTTTACTATCTCCAATTCTTCTCCAAGTGGTCTGAGCTCTTCCCTTCACTAAAATTCGTGACACCTAGTGAGTTGAGATCTACCTCCACCGGTATGAGAGCATCTATCCTTCACCCGAGACTAAAAGGTATCTCCTCCGTGGAATTTGGCAAGTCCCAATTCCCTTAATGAAATGCTTTAATGATTGCAATAGAAACGATGGGGAAGCATTCCTTAGGTGTCAACATGTCGCCTTAGTCGGGCGAAGTGAAATTTGCTCTAACCCTTATCTTTCTTGGCCTAGGTTGCTTAGGCTAATGCGTAGCGCACTTGTTGAGTGTGCCATTTTGAATCCGTTGCGAAATCCCTCGTCTTGTTTTTTCCTATCGTAATTGCCCAGATACACTCCTAAGCAGCCTTGTGGTCAGTTTCCTTGGGAGTAGTTGACGCATCATCCCTTCTCTAGTTGTCCTTGTTGTAGCTACCTTTATTACTATGATTGTACCGAAGCAGCCATCTTTCGCTTGTTAACTTTTACCCCTACTATTGGTTGGATCGTGGCCTTGGCTTACAAAATTCAGATTGATCTGATTTCTTTCAACTAGTCAATTGCTCAATTTGATTCCACTTTACTCATGGCGCACTTTAGATATCTCTTATCCATTTCTCGTTACTCGAGCTCAAGGTGTCCGGAGGGTTGAGAATATTTGAAGTCTCCATTTGCTCAAAATGTCTCTTGGCCCCGACAACCAAATTTTTTTGGAAAATCGCTGGCCAAGAACGAGTTTGTCATGTCTACCCGTAGGTTGGGAGCTTCCATAGTAGCGTTCTCAAAGCAATTAGAATATTGTCTTAGGTAAAGTAGCTCTTCTAGAAATTGCCTTTGTGACTTCTGTCGTTTTACCTCCATTTACTTTAATACATAAATGTAAATAAGAAAGTACCCTCCATTTGGATTCAATAAAAATATCTAAAAAATCAAAATCTATAAGAATAAAAAAGTAAAATTTGGGTTTTAGTACAAACTTAGGATTTTGCGATTTTACCACCTCCAAAATATACACTTTCCATTTCTTAAAAAATTCGTTAAAAATCGTTTTAGCACTAATGGATAGAAGATATCAAAATACCGGGAGATAGTTTTCCAAAATGAAATTATTTTCTTATATGTCTCCTTATAAGGTGCTAGTCTTCCAAACTTAGAAAAATATTGAAACGTTATCAAAACGAGTTTCAAGATATGATGCATGAACTAAAGGATTTTTCATACGTTTAAATTTCAAGCCAAAACCTTTCATGCACGCTTCAAAATATGAAAGCTTATTTTGAAATATGAGATTAACATAAATGATTTTTCATACTTAAGATTGGATTCTCATCAAACACATTTATGTTCAAGTTGGTCTTTTGCCGTAAAACAATTTTAGCTCTATCTTGACCAACGACTTCAAAGCTATTTTGAAAATTATTTTAGAAGATTCATTTAAGACTAAATACTTTACTTTTCAAATCTCCAATTGATATAGAAAATCATAAATCGTTTTGGTTTTCATTTTAACAAAGCACTTGAAATTGATTTTTGTTGAAAACCATAGACTTGACTCATGACTTGGGGATAAAACAAAGTATTATTTTTCATCATCAAAACTAAACACAAGGGTATGTTCTACCATTGCTATTCAAATCTAACACAGTCCTTATCAGACAAGGGGAGTTCGCCGGAGCTATGCCTAGGCTATAATCTGCGATGGCACCAGCAATCTAGTTCAGAGCTTGACAAGTAGTAATACAGTTGCCAAAGCAAATAGCTATAAAAAAGCTGAAATTCAACACCAACTATTACAACAGCGCCATAATGTTTCTCCACCTCTTCATGCTTTCCAAGACTTCATTCCTTTTATTCTTGTGGCATAAAAGTTCACGACTTTTTACAACAAATGGGATTGACAACTCTTCGTTACTACTTCCATACTTTGCTTTAGAAGACCTCAATAGCTCCTACTCCTCCGAAAAATAAAGAACCACCTCAAGCTTGGATACCAAATGTCACTTATGGGATTACATAGATCTTATCATATGCACAGCGGAATGAAAATTTAGTTTGTATGTATCTCGTATTTTAGAAAATTATGGTTTACTAATTGAAGGCTAAAACAAAAGACTACCTCTTTAATGAAATTCGATTTCACCGTTAGGTTTTCTTGTCGTATAATCCTCTAAATATAGAATTCCAAATCAGTCCATCTGAAATCACTTCTATCCAATAATATCAAAAGAAATGGAAGTGGAAGAAATTTTTCTCAAAAATTTCTAACTCACTTTCTTGGATTCACACACATTTCTTCAAAAACTCTCTCAATTCTCAAAATGATTCCAGAGAAAGAAATGAAGGGTTAATGGAGCTACTTAGAGTTCCATTAACCTTACTCATTTAATGGGTTGGGCTTCCCAAGCCTATTCCATTTAATACTATTGGGCTAAGCCCAATCAAACAGAGTTTAATTTAAATCCAATCCAAAGTGCAATTGGGTCAAGCTTAATATGCTAGCAAAAGGCCAAATTCAATTAATGATTAAATAATTATATTTACAATATAATCATTTAATTATTCTTATTTATCCAATAAATAAATGCACTATTATTAGTAATTATAAAATTACTAATTTATCCATCTTCCCTTGAAAGTGATTTCTTTTGGGTGAGATTTTCTGAGTTCACAAATAAATTGGCAAAGAGAATAATCAACGATTAATTCTAATAAATCATGAGTGACATCTAGCAATATGTCATGATTACCCAATTTATTGTGAAGTGGGTATTGTGAACCTTTCACTACGTTACCATACAATACGGTTCTTCTATCATCCTATATCCCGACAAAATATGAGATCATGGTCATCAATTCTAGCGTCATATTACCTCAGCTAAAGATTTATTGTCAAGTGATTATTAGATCGCATAGGATATCATCCTCATAAATCTCGAGGTGATAAATTCCATGTCTGATGTACACATACCTCATGTATCACTGAATTAGGCACATAGATACATATGATTATTCTTAATTAGAACAACCATATAATATCGATGATATCCTAATCCACTAATACATAAATATTCATGTCATCTCAAGTCTAAGGACTAGTTACACATCCACAGCTAACATTGAATCATTGACCCTTGAGAAATAACCTATGTGATTCAATGTTAACAGTCTCGTTCAGTGAACTCGTTCTTGTAACGAGCACCCATTCATCTTTGTTCTATATCTCATATAGAATGACACGAGATTCACCAACTTTACATTTTAGTATCTCATACTGAATAAGGAAGAAGACGATGTGATGGCCTTTACAAGTTGCTATTATCTAGATTAGGAACTCTATGGCCAGGAACTTGTTTATAGTATAACAAATTATGCATTATCCGTAACTCGTATTCTTAACTCTTAAGAATGGTATTCACTCCTTATTATACTAATGGATATATCTTTTTCAATTCAAACCATATTACAATTTAAATAAAAACATAAACTTGCCATTTAAATAATATTTAAAGAATTACAAGATCAAGTCCCTTTGTGTCACTAGAATCGGTCTTCAAGGCTCATATCTAACAGTCACTTCCACAGCCTTATAGCTGATTTATTGTATTTGGGTCCATAATCAACTTTGTTGTTATCACCAACTCTGAAGTATGAGAAGAGCCTCTCTTTTCAAGGGCTCTATACTAGGCCGTCCATGACACCCCAATTACTAATGATCATACGCCACAAACTCTAAGTTGGCTTCTCATTCCTTCTTGGGGTAGTATTCTTAACGTATCCTTTTTTCTGCCGAATGTTTCTTGGTATCTGCTTTAGTCTCTCAACTATCTCATCCTTAGCTGAATGCTAGTAAAAGAATGGTTGAATAATCCTAGCTCATGCTCATTAGGGTCATGTTTCTTGGAGACACTCCATGGACCGACTTAGGAAATAATGATCCGAGGGAAGTGGTTGTGACCCTCTTGTTAGCAATGTAGAGAGTCTCCTTTAACATTCTTGTTATGCCCTAAACACATCGTGATCCTTTCTTGATCCCTTGTATTTAATAAGCAAAGCAAGTGCCGGTGACCGACCAAAGACATCGGGGTGACCGCGGTCACTGAAGGATCACTTCTTAAGACCGTTGAGGGTTGTGAAAGCTCGTACGTGACCTCTAACAACTTCACTTTGGAGGATCTCATCCACAGACAAGCCCCCTAGACGGGACGTACTGGCTCTTTTTGTATTGCTCAACTGATATCTAACACTAGCAAACTTGGTTGTCCTTCTTGTAGATTTTAGCTTCTTGTTAGTTTCCCACAGATGGCGTTAATTGTTGTAACCCGAAAACTATGACAATAGAATTTGTAATACGAAAAAGTTGGACTGAGGCAGAGCAAGTTGGACAGTTGGCAGGAGTCTACTGGTGGAAATGGGCATTGGGTAGCTCCGTTTCGTGGGTATCCTGGCCGGGGTCATAAATGGACCTCCGAGGGCACTTTCAGTAGTGGGCTACTCCATCAGATAGTGGCCTCTCGAGCACTCGGGGCATAACTGCACTCACAAGAACATGTTAGGAGGCATGTGGGGATTCCTCACCTGCGTATGCCCTCTGATGCTTAAATCAGTACAGGTGGGAAAAAAATGTGTAATAAACAAGTAAAGCATACTATCATTGAATATAGAACAATTATACCTTTCCTGGCCAGAGAGGATCAATCTTGATACTATTACAGGGAATTGGGAATGTACCTACACGTTAATGGCACTCGAACGAGCTTAAGATGAATCCTTCCCGAAGGGCCGGTCAACTTGAAGGGCCCTCTGGGAGAAGGCGGGACTCGCGGCGAGCTGCCGAAGCAAAGTCTCGGCCCCTAAGGGACCTGCCCGGGCACAGTTTCAAGCTTAGTAAAGATGTCGCTAGACGTTGCCCCGCTTAATCGTATGTATTACCCATGTGAGACTATTGTGGCACGTGACATAATGCCATATGTGTATTGTCAAGTGACATATCTTGGGTTCCCGTATATGTGCGTATATGATACTCGTGTGCTTAGTAAGTGTTCAACATAGGGGATTATAATGGAAGGCAATACGAAGACTAGGCTATAGGGGTAGGGCATACTAAGTACTTTGGAGACTTGTTATATTACATGAGCTTACTAGCATATTAGTGGATTATATCATGACCCATCAGACCATGCCCCTGGCCAAACTGTATGCCCATATATACATATATATATATGTACTTTACACATTATATGCCAGCCTTAGCATATTATACAAGGTCATCCCAATCCATAAAGCCATTTCTCTAGCCATCTCGTAAGCATATATGACATACATATATATATATTGGCTGCTACCCACACAAACATACCTACTGTACATATATATATATATATATGCATATATCACACAGAGAGAAACAAAAAGAGAGACAGAGAGAGAGATGGTTGGAAACGGGTCTTCCTGAGAGACCTTCGCTGAGAGGCCTCACCGATAAGCTTCGGTCAGAGGCCTTAAGGGAGCTCTCGGGAAGAAGCCTTCTCGTGAGACGGCTCATTGTGGGGGCATGGCCAAGTAGGAAAAATGGTTGTCAATAGACTTGCTGCTGAGGGACCATGTGGCCGAGAGCGGCCATGCTCACTGGGGTGTTATAGTGGCGGGGGAAGAATCCTCTCCGAGAGAGGATTATCTCTCTTGGAGACACGTTATAGAGAGCTTCCCAATAGCGCCTCCACCACGCCCATCTCTTGCTGGCCCCTTCTTCTTGCCGAGAGATCTAGGCTTTTCGAGAGGAAAGTTGCCGAGAGATCTGGGAGAGGCTCCTGCCGCTTGCTAAAATGAACAATCATCTCCGAGAGAGGAAAATCTCTCTCGGAGAGGTCTTGGCCGAGAGCTTCTGGAAGTTGCTTCTTCTTCCACCCATCTCCCCTATTGATCCATTGACTTGCCCTATTTATATCCCTTTGCCCTTGGATCATTATGCCCTCCACATTTAGCCTATTTACCCTTTTGCCATTAGCTAGGCTCTTTGGTTATTTGATCACGATTTCTTCTTGGGAAACATGTCCTGGCTCATAACCACTTTTTGCGATTCACCTGCCTTAGGCTTATTGATCAAAATACCCCTAGGTGTCTAATGACCAAAATACCCCTAGGTAGATGCTCGAGAATTCTATAGCACAGCACCATCTTTATGTACTTCTAGCCTTTGAGAAACTAACATTTTCTACTTCTTACAGATGTAGTCTTCACATAAAATGACATCAACAGATTTTAAGTTTAGCAATTTCTTCTTTGATGCTAACAACTAATAAATTCCCTTTTCCCTCATGTGCCCAAGCCTTCAATGCCATGTTAAATCACCATAATCAATCACTGCTAATGTGTCCTTACTTTTTGCAATCATGTACAAAGGTCCAACCTTATTGCCTTGTGCCACAACCATATTTCCCTTTATTATCTTCCACGATTTACTTTTAAATACTGCTATGTATCCAACATCATCTATTTGACTCATGGAGATCAAATTTCTCTCTTGGCATTGAATGTATCTAACATTTTGCAATTTCCATTGCATTTCGTGGACAGTCTTTATGTGAAATTCACCCTTCCCTTAGTGTCCAAAGGTTTATTATTTGCAAGATAGATCTTTTTAAACTTTCCAACAACATAGTTATGTAATAACTATTTATATGGAGTAGAGTGAAAAGACGCACCTGAGTCCAAAATTCAAGTTTCAATAGAACTGTCTACACAACAAATTAGGGCATCAGTAATTTCTTTAGAGGTTATATTTCCTAACTCATCATCTTCATGTTGATTCCTTTTGTTTTTCTTCTTTGATGCCTTAGATTGACTCATGAACTGGCCCTTCTTATTACAATTCCAAAAATTAAGCGATATCTTTGTGATTCTTAGACTGATCCTTTCTCTTTGATTTTGATCCATCGTGGCCTTGATTCTAACATCATTAATGGCTCATTTCTTTGTTTTCAGTACTCAAAGCAAAACTTGAAGATTCACTTGACTCTCTTCTGCAAATGTCCTTACTGAGAATCAAATCTTGAACATCATCTATCCTCAACTTGGGTAATCCCTAACGAACTGCTCGCTATAGTCATCATTATGGACCAACTTTTTGGTTGAGACGATAATAGAATATTCAGTGGTTTGATTTCATCATCAAACGTGATCTCCATAGAACTCAATTGAGTTGTAATCACATTAAACTCGTTGACGTGATTTGTAATAGGTGAACCATTTCCCTTCCTCAGACTGAATAATCGACGCATCAAATAAACCTTGTTTAAGGCAGATGGATTCTGGTACATATTTGATAATGCCTTCATCCAATTTTCTATGGTTTTCTCGTTAACAATGTTGAACGCTATGTTTCGGGCCCTTATCAACTGAATCAAACCAAGTGCATGGCGATCTAACATATTCCAATCCTCTAGCTTCTTGCCCAACAAGGGTTCATGCAACTTCTTTTGGTACAATAATCTTTGATCTGCATCTTCTAGAACCTAAAGTCTTTGCCATTGAATTTGTCAATCTTGACTTTCCCTTTTTCTGATGTTATCATTCCCACTATTCTCCCTTAACGACGTTTCGATACCAGTTGTTAAGGAACAAATCAAACGGAAAAATACTAGAACAAAATTACACACACATAAAAGACAAAATTTGTGTGGTTTAGCAAAGAATGTCTATGTCTATGGCCACACTAGATGTTTTTTTTTTTACTATTTTTGAAAGATTATAACTACAAGAATTATGCCCACATATTTATAGATGAAAATTAGGGAAATAAAACTCCTAATTTGAACAAGATTGCTAATCTGTTTAAGATTTTGGAAACAAATATTTTAATTCTAATTCATAATCTATTTAGGTTTTGGGAACAAATCTTTCAATTCCAATTCTTAATTTGTTGAGGTTTTGAGGGCTCTATACCTGAGTTGACCAGGCAGTGGGACTCCTGTACCATCTCTGCATGGCTATCATAAATCAAATCGAACTCTACATCTCCAACACACAATGTTTTAGTACCATTTGTTGAAACTCTCATATTATTTTTCTCTTATTTAGATAGAATAAGAATCTCCTTATACAGGAGTATAAAACTGATTTTCTACTTTCACTCCATCAAACAAAATTCTGGTATGCTGGAACAGTTTACAAATTAAAAATATAACCAAATTCCAAATATGTTGCAAGAGTCTCACATATATCTTAACACTCACTCTTTCTACTACTCCAAGTCTGTCATGGAGTTGCTATTGAGTGTTATTTCTGCTATTGTCTGAGTATGAGGTTATGGGTTATTTGCAATTCGTTATGGGTTGAGTACGCCAAATGCTAAGCACTATGTTGATTCTTTTCTTGAGGCAAACTCTAACCTACCACCATGAGCCCATGAGGGTCCTCCAAAATGGCAACCTCCCCCTGGGCTTGTATAAGGAGAATTTTGTTTGATACACGCAAGAGGTGGGGTGGGAACTCTCTATCAAATATTCTTCTGGTCATTTGATTGCTATTACTGCCTCCCAGTGACCAGATTGCAATGATGTGGATGTTGTGGAAGCAAACAAAGCATCACTGGGAGTCAAGTTGGTGTTGAAGTTGCTAGTTTGACATTTCCGATTTTTAAGTAGAGGGTTATTATTTGGGGGTTATCACTTCTCTTCATCGGCCTGCACATTCCTTGGCTTCCTATGAGCACTACATTGACAGACTCCACTTGGACGGATCTGGAGGTAGCTCATTATACAGACTTCGTGAATGCATATATGTAATTAAATTAGGAATTAGGAAAGGAAGCCGTGAATTGCCACATCTATTTGCTCAGTTAGGTACTCAAATGGCTAATGTCACGCGTAAAGGGATAATTATTCTCCATATGTTTGCTTAATTAATTGTAATAATAATGATAAATTCAAAGTGGGTGATGTTTAGTTGGTGGGTGGTCATCATCATTCATCGGCAAAACAGGGTAACCAAATCCAAATGGACACCATAATGGAGATGGCATATGAATTAATATATACAGTATAGGATTATATAAGGCTAAAGATGCATCCAGCCCCTCAACTTTTCTCATTTAACTAATTGGCTCCTTAAACTTGAGGGGGACTTATTAACCCCCCCCCCCCCAAGTTTCAATTTGGGACCTTTTAGATACTTGAAAATTTAATTTTGAACCCATCAAACACTTAAGTGTACAATCAGCATCATGCGTGGCTGACACATGCGGGTGAAAGACGTGAAGCAGCACCGCCATCTTTTTCCTTCGTTGCGCCGTTACCACCTTCTTCTTCTTCTTCGTCACCATCCGTCACCCGCTTCGTCTTCCTCACCCATTGTCTTCATCATCATCTTCTTCTTCTTCTTCGTCCGGCTTGCTTCCTTAATGGCAGCCATGGCGTCAAAGCCCATAGCCTCTGGTGATGCCATCCATGTCGAGCACAAAACTCTCGACCATGGCAGTGACCAAAGATCGTCATCCATAGCTATGGTGAGAATCAACCCATGGCCGAGAAAAAGAAACAGATTGAAAGGAAGAAGGAAGAAAAAGCCCAATCGCTATGGCTGAGAAAAAGCAAATCAATCGGCCATGGCAGTAAAAAGAGAACCAGATCAACCAAGGTAGGGAAGACCAATCGGCCGATTGGTGGCAACGGCTGCACGAGGAAGGTGAGCAACTGACCGATCACTTGCCTCCCACGTTTTCGACGACCATATATGTCACTCACCTAATTACTGTAAATGTGTAGAAGAAGAAGAAGAAGAAGAAGAAGAAGAAAGGCGCATGAGAGGAGAACGGTGATAGAGGTGTTGATGGTGGCAATGGTAGTGGTTGCAACAACAACGAACGATGATGGAGGCATCGGTGGTTGTGGCAGCGATGGCAATTGCAACGGCAGCAACAATGTAGAGAGCGAAATGGGTTTGGTTGTACTGACACGTGGTAAGATTTCATTAGTTTTCATTGCACAATCAATATCTCATGTGACAATATCCTTTTGGCTTTGAGAAAAATTGGTGCTTGTATGTCATGCAAAATTTAAGATGTCTAATTGATCCCAAATTGAAACTTAAGGGACCTAATAGGTCATTCCTCAAGTTTAGGGCATAATTGGTTAAACATGCAAAATTCACGAGCATGGATACGCCTTCGGCTGATTATATAAAGATTTGATTCAACAATTAAGATTTGAGACATTCAAAACCAACACAAATTAACTCATATCATTCTCTTACACCATTTTTTTGCACAGTTATTTATCATAATTTTATTAGCTCAAAATTTAAATAAATATTTTAGAAGGTGAATAAATAATTTATAGTTGAAAAATAATAATTATAAATTTCTGTTGACACAAAAAAATAAAAATAATAATAATTGATATCTAAGTGTTTCTCTAAGGCCAATTATAATACACCAAATAATGGGAGAAAAAACAATATTTTTTTATTTTTTTGAAATACTATAACATTTTAAATAAATTCAAAAAATACTATAAGGTTGTGTCGTGTGATTTTGCTTTAAATATTTTTTAATAAAATGTATAAAAATAATAAATTATTAAAAGCATTTCAAATATTTTATAATTAAACTACAAAAAATAAACCCAATCTAAATTGAAAATAATCTATCTTTATATGTGACATTCACCATCTTACCCTCATACATATATACATATCTAGACACACACACACACACAAACTTACGTTAAGGAGTAATGCTATTCGGCCATCCTCAGTGCCACCCAATAGATATCGTGATATTTTTCACCAAAATATCACGATATCTCGAATGATATCACCATATATCCAATAAAATGAGGGTAAAGTTCAAATCTCTCTTCTCTCACACCTTTCTCTTTCTCTCTCTCTCTCATACTTTTTCCGCGTGTCCGACTGAGGACCATTCCTCTTGTTCCGGCCTTCTCTCTATCTCACTCTCCCCTTTAACTCGTTCTTTCATTCCTCTTGTTCCCACATCTCATTCTTCTTGGTTTTTTTATATGTTAGTCGATGGGAATAAGGGTGTTGGGTGGTTGCCTTGGATTGTCGGAAACCACTAGCCACGGTGGTCGATGGCGACTAGTGGGTTTGGTTGAAATTTTAAACTTAGATCTACAGAGATTTGGCCATTAGATCTTATTGGTTTTTGGGTAAGTTGGTCGATGGACCCTTGAGTGTCGGGTGGTTATCTTTGATCGCAGAAAACCACTGGACATGGTGACCAGTGGTGGCTGACAGTGCATTTCTAAGTTGCGCCCGAAAATTAAAATTCAGATCTACAAAAATCTAACCGTTAAATCTTGTCCATTTTTTTATATATTAACCCTCTTGACTTAGTGTTTCTAATGGTAGGCTCTGATCGTGAGACTGTTTGGCCGACGATGGTCGCGGGGAGCCACTGGTGGTGGGGGTTGGTTGGGGCTATTTTGCATGTAAACAAATATTTGTATATTCTCTTTTTTGTATTTTAATTTTTATTGTTTGCTTATGTTATTTTTTTATGGTAATAATTAGATGATTTTGTTATTGAAATGGAAATTAAAGAACGTGTTTTGTTTTGAGTCGTAAAAAATCATAATTTATTTTTATATTATGTTGTCTGTGCATCCATATATTAAAAAGGGAGTTCGAGATCTCATTTGCAAAAGACAAAGAGAATCAGGTTTATGTGACAAGGTCGGCAAACAGAATTTATCTGCTGGCGACGCTGAGAAAGACAGATTACAAGATGTGTTAAAAGATAATCAAGATTTGTTGTATATTTTTTTTTTGTGTTGATTTTTTATGTTATGTTTAAATTTTTTAAAAATAAAAATTTTAATGTATCATTTGATAATTTTAGATTGTTTAGATTTATTTATTTATTTTAATATATTGAAAATAAGTTAAATATGATTTTATTTGTATTATTTTTTTATTATTAATAAGTACTAATAGAATTTTTAAGTTGTTATTAATTAATTTTAATAAATGAAAGAAGATCACTTACATTATTAAAAAGAGGCTAGAAAGGCTAGAATTAAAGGTTATTTATGTAAAAATTATTTGAGATAATATTTTATTATTTTAAATTTAAAAATATATTATTAAAAAGAATTGATATAGTAAAATTGAGTTATTAAAAAAAATTATTTTAAAGATTGAAGATTGAATTTCTGAAGATTGATCATAAACATAAGAAATTAAAAAGACAAAAGTGAAGATTTTTGAATCTTGTTAATAATTAACGAAAAAGTAGTGTATAATACATGAATAATTTTGTTAGTAATTAAAGATTAAAGATTGAATTTTTTTATGATAAATGTTTGATTAAATTTTAATTATATTTAAAATATATCTAACTGAATTATACTCGTACTTTTACTATTTGAAATATTTTTCATATGTCGAATTGCTAACATGACTCTTGAAAATTGATTTAAAACACGAATGTTATAATTTTATTCTTTTAAGCGCTAAAATTTATCTACTATAATATTTAATATTTTATTTATATACTTATATTTAAAATTTATTTATATGTAAAAGAAACAAACAATAGATAAAACAAGCATTTCTACTTAAAATTATATAATTACATTTACATTCACATACTGAGTAAATTTGATTTAAATATTTGAAAAAAAATAAAAAATATAATTGATTTTAAATTATAACACATAATTTATTTTTTATTAAATTATATATATCTAAATATTATTAACAAATTAAAATTAAAATTGACATAGTTTAAATTTAGTTAATGTTTTTAATTTTATTTAATATAAATTTAAAATATATATACATATCAATAAATATATCTAAATTTAAATAAAATTAACCATAACTATTTACCATTCAATTCTTAAATAAACATAATAATTTCACTTCAAAAATTCACCAACAATTCAATTTATTAACATTCAAATTTTAATCAATCATTTCATTTTAAACTTCACAATATTAAAAAAAATCACAAATCTAATATTCAACTTCAACATCTACAAAGACAACAATACAAATTCATAATTAAATATCACATTAAATTTTGACATTCACAACATGAATTAAAATAATTATAAAATAATATTTAAATATTAATTTGTAAGGCCCCGTCGTATACACCTGGTTGTCCCTCTCTTTTGCGAATAAGACCCAAACTCCTCATCTTTTCATCTAGATACACACTGAACACAATAAAAAAGTATAACAAATTTTTAAATTTTCACTTCAACAACCAAATCAGCATCATCATCCCCATGAAAAAAATAACATAAGAAAACAAGAAACATTAATGTAGAAGGAAAGAAAATATATAAATATATGCATGTATCGCAAAAATAGTCACAACAGTCGCCACTAGCGACCGTCAGTAACCATCGTTAGCTAAAGATTCCCACGATCAGAATCTACAATTAGAAACACCAAGTCAAGAGGGTTAATATACAAAAAAGTGAGAAAGATTTAACGATTGGAGTTTTGTAAATTTTAATTTTAATTTTCGGCCATAACTTAAAAATGCACTATCAGCCGCCACTAGCTACCGTGGCTGGTGGTTTTTGGCCATTAAAGGCAACTACTCGACACCTAAAGGCCTATCGACCAACATACCCAAAAACCAACAAGATCTAACAGCTGAATCTCTGTAGATCTAAGGTTAAAGTTTCGGCCAAACCTATAACATGTATATACCCACTGCCAGTCACCATCAGCCATCGTGGCCCCTAGTTTTCAGCGATCAGAGGCAACCACGCAACACCCTTATCCCCATCGACCAACATACCCAAAAACTAGTAAAATCCAATGCCCAAATCTCCATAGACTAAATTTAAACTTTCGACCAAACCCAAATCGTAAGTATATACATATATCATGGAACTTTGCTTAAAATCATAAATACTTACCTCTTTGTAAATTCGAGCCAGAATGAGGATGATGGAACAAGGATGTAGAAAATGCTATGGCACGGGACGAGAGAAAGAGAAAGAAAGGAAAAAGGATAAGGAATGGAAGCACGAAAGAGAGTGTGAGAGAAAAAAGATAAGTTGAAGATATATGTATTAAGGGTATATTTGTAATTGTAATAAGAGGTAAATTTGTAATTGTCTAATTGGGTGGCTTTGAAGGTGGCCAAATAACATTCCTTATTTATTTTCAAGACAACTTTTTCAGAAGGCTAAAGACCTATCCAGCCCCCTCAACTTTCTACATTTAACCATTTTTCTTCCTAAATTTAAGAAGAGATCTACTAGCCCCCTCAACTTTCAATTTCGAACCGATTGTGTGTCTCAACTATTAATTTTATAAAAATTACATACCTGAGTCTAACAAGTATTGCACTTGAGTTACACACGCTGTCTGATGTGGGCCTTACATTGACCAAGCCAATAAGAACATGCCACGTGTCTTACTACTGCAAGAGAGGAAACGGGTCGACAGTAGTCGATGACGGATGACACAACGGACAGCCATCGAAAGATGACTAAGAAAAGTGCAGCAGCCTCCAACGGCACATACTTCCTTGTCGGAAGACAACAACCAACGTTGCCACACCGTTGCTCGTCCAATGTTGCCACTCGTCTTCCATGTTGCGCGACCCAGATTTGCTTGCCTACATGTCATTTACTATTATTACCGGCCTTCTTGACCTTAATAGACACTATTATCGGCCACTAACACAAGAAAAACGAGTGAACGAATGACCTATCATTTCCACATCGTTGGCCTAGATCTGTTCTCCTAACGCCTATTCGTTGCTATCGCCGATCACCAACACAAGAAATGCGAGCGACCGCTCGTCTCCCACATCGTCAACCTAGATTTATTCTCTCATCGCCTAATCGCTACTACCAATAGCCTCCCGACCCAGATCGATGTCGTTACCGGCTACCAGCATAAGAAAGATGAGTTATTGATCGACATTTCGCTTTCTTACACCGTTGATGACCACTGATAGAGAACGAGAGCTCGAGCGAGAAAGAGGCACCGACTAATGATAAAGGAATGTGGGATTAGGGGTTGGTCGATGACGAGAAAAGAATGACTAAAGTCAGTCAGTGACGAAGAAGACCAGAAGTCACGCAAAAGGTGGGAAGTCGCCTACGATGAGAAAAGCTAGGAAAAAAGAAGAAGAAAATGATGGTATTGCATGTACCTCAATTGCATATGTAACTCATATGCTAACCCAAATATTTAGTAGGTTCAAAATTAAAAATTGATGGGCCAATAAATTTTCTCTCAAATTTAGGGGGCAAAATAGTTAAAAGGGTGAAAGTTGAAGGGCTGGATGTGTGTTTAGCCTTTCCGGAATTATTGCAAGTTAGGCATATAGCTGTTGGGTTGGCTACAGAAGGAAGGTATTGGAGACAGAGAGCAGAAGGGGGAAGAGAGAGAGAGAGAGAGATGGGGAGGCTATTTGTGGAGACTCTTCAGGGCAAGATCTACCGCTGCAAGCACTGCAAAACCCATCTAGCTCTCTATGAAGACATCGTTTCCAAGGTTTCCTTCTCTTCTTTTCTCTTCTCTTCTCTCCTGTGATTCATTGGTCAATGCTCTCTTCTTTTCTTATTCAATCATCCCATCCTCACGAGCTTTCTCTCTTCTATCCTTTACCCTCTGATTTTTCAGGATTTTATGATTATCTTCTTCTTGATGGCAGTGTGATGTTTAATTTGATGATTTTCTCTTTCACGCTGATGCTGCTGCTAACTGATTCATCCGACTCGGATTTTTGCACTGCTACGTTAATTCTTCTTCTTGATTGCATATTGTCTAAGCACACAACTGATAGCTCGAGATGCTTGTGTCTTTATTGAGAAACCAAACTTCTTTCCGACCTAGAAAATCTGAAATCCCCATTTGGGCCCTAAATTTGATCTGACTAAATCTCCTATGTGTGCACAAAGTTAAGGTTATTGAGTATCTCCAATTTAACAAGCCCTCGAGTGGAGCATCGTGATCAGAATAGGATTAGAGTAGAAACCCAAAAATGGTTGAACGCATTGCAAGTTGAATTGTGCGATGTGTAATTTTCTTTAGGTGGAAGCTGTTTTTATGTCTTGGATTGACCTATTGTCCGAGCATTTACGGCAAAACTTAATTGGCGGTTCAATTCATTTTCTCCAGATGGAAGCTCGTTGTATATTTTCTTTTCCGTTTCCGGTTGCTGCATTTGAGAAAATCTCTGGTTCCTTGACTTCTAAGCCGCAGCACATCTCAGTCCAGCCTTTGCCCCATAAATAAGAACTAATTTTTGCTCAAAATAATCTACCAGAAATTATTAAATTAATGTCTGCTTATATAGAATTTCGTTCTATTTTGTTTGAACTAGATTTCCTTTTCATGCTTCTGGAACACTAATAAGTTTGTGTGTGTTGGAGTGCATGAAAGGATTTATATTAGAGTTGCAATAGCTCTGACCAGTCCAACCAACCCTGGGCCAAGCAGTGCCCATAATGAAGGTCCTTTTGAACTAAATTTGATCTAGTGGTTTGAAATATATATTTTTATTATTGGCTGCCTTCACATGAACAAAAAAGGAATAAATCTTTTGTAGCATAATTTCGTCATGAAGACAGACAACCTTCTTAAGCACTTTGTCTATTAAAAAACTTCTAGCACATTGTTTGCTTCCTTGGAAAGTTGCTTCTCTTATACCTGCAAAACATTCCACCATTACCGTCTTGTAAGTCTAATTCTGAATTCAAAATTGATGCCACTTTGAAAAAGTACATTAACTCAAAAACAAAAATTTCCTTCATGTTTGGGATTTATCTTGCGAATATTATCTGAAAGCAAGGCTTTTGTGACCAGTTCAGGATATAAATGTTTATGTCTTTTGCATATAGCCATGTATGACCATTACAATGAATGTTTATGAGTAAGTGTGTACATAGTAAATTGTTGAGGTACCCGTTCATGCCCCTTTGTAAATTAGAACTACTTCTATATGGGAATATGGTTCTAGACAAAGTGGAAGTCTGCTCTAGTTTAGCTAATACCGTATAGCTTTGATGAGGAATTGATTTTTAAAAGTATCGGTGACAGCATTTTGACAGCTTTCCATATAACGGACTTTAATTTTGGATTTTTTTTTCTTAAGTTTATGCTTATTGGAAGCTCTTGTAGGAAGTGAATTTTCTGACCTAGTGTTTTGCCTCTTTTCTTCTATTCAGTCTTTCCACTGCAGGCATGGCAAGGCTTATCTCTTCAGTAAGGTGTAAGTTATTCTTGTTTTTGGGCATGCCATTTTAATGTCTTGACACCAAACTCTTCTTGGGACAGTTTGTTCTTGACATGTAATATGAACTCCTGCTGAAGCCATGAGATATCATTTGCATTATGCAAACAGCCAAAAAGTTTTGTAGAGCATTCTTTCCTCGTCTTCCATCTTGGTATTGCAATGCTAGGGACATCTTTTTCTTTTCTCTTTTTGTTGGTAAAAGGGGCAGTGGATAGGGAGAGAGAGGTGAGGGGATGATGCTGCTCTTTCAGGGTGATTGTCTTGCACGTATGGTAAAAGTTGTTAGAAACCGCCGATCTTGTAGAGCTTCGATTCTGCCTGATTTTGATTCGTAGAGTCACAAGCGCGATCTCCTCCAAGTAAGTCCACACGATCAATCTTTCCACAAACGCTTCGATTGTGCTAGCGACCCTAGATGCCCTTTGAGAGACACGAAATTTTTCTCTTTTTTTTTTTTTAATTTCCAGCTTCTTAAATGATATATAAATAGAGTTCAAGAATCCTAATCATGCCACGGAAAAACCCTAAACACTTTAGGTCCGGCCCTTAATCACATTGGGTCGACTCTCTCTTTTTAATTGTGAAATGAACTCGATTTAAGTGTGTGACCCTTTAGGTCCACCATTAGACTAGATGTAAGGTCAATCCCATTGGGCTATATCAAGGCCTATCTTATTAGATTAATTAAACTGTTTAATTAAACTCATGGGCTTCTTAATTAACACATCTCATGGGCTTTTTAATTAAACTCTTTAATTAATAGTTTTAGAATTAATCAAATTAATTTTAAAACCCTACATATCATGGTTAACGTCTAGTAACATGCCATGAATACCTACCCAACGATGAAAAAACACAGACTTTTTCAATTGCAATTACCGTGCGGTAAAATCCTTTCATCGATCTATGTCTCGATTGAATTTAGGGTATGGTTTTATAATAAAACCCTAATCATTCAATAACTATATATCCATTCCTGATTTATGACTTGATAAGTGAAATTAAAACACCTTTTGATTTCCACCTCACATTGGTCAAGGATTTCCTCAGTTATAAAATCATCGGAATAGATAGGACATCCTCTCATCTTGATGATAAGTGATGAATCCTATTTTGACATTCACAAGCCTTCATATGTGATAAGGCTACGCCCAGTAATAGTTTGTCAATGACTCCATTAGAATCCAAAAAAACACCAAGGTGTAACTAGTCAAATATAAGACTACCATGATGTCTCAAGTCTAAGGATCAATTTACATTATTGCAACACAAGAATTCTGATTCGACATTAAACAATAACCATTAGGAATTTTGTAGCGGGTCAGTTTAGTGTACTTATTCTTATAATAAACACCCACATATATACATTAGTATCCTCACACCAATGTCCATGAAACAAGACATTCTCCTGATTGAGCATGCATCATATGTGCTAATATATCCGAGTTATTAGTGTTACAATCCTAATAACTCTATGATTAGGAACATTTAAGATCAAGACTTATAAGGAATATATTTCATGATCGTCATCTCTATGCACGATCATATTCCATGAGCTTATTTGATCTATGGACTTTGTCAAGTATGGATTGCAATAAATAATGACGACAACCATCAATGACAAATAAAAATATAATGCCTTGCAATAATAATTGATTGAAGATAAAGAATCCTAATATAAAGTATGATCAATTACATAAAACATGATTGGCTTGTGGGGCATCACTCTAACAAAAGTTTAGATGAAATTCGGTTATCAAAACAAGGAAATAGAGAACTGAGGATGCACTGGATTGGCTTTCCAAATTGTTTATGCATTTATGATCATTATTCGATGTTGATACTAGAGGCTGATCCGTAGCAGCAACTATAAGGTTACAGGTTTGTGTTGCAGAAACAACCTAAGCAAAGCAACGGATAAGACTGCATTAAAAAAAAGACCCCCTAACCCTTGCAAAGCAGTGTCATGCACTAGGGATGCCCTTTTCATCATTGTTGCACAATGCATTGACATTTCATTGTTCTTTGGTGTATACCTTGCCTCCTTTTTTTGACAGCGCGAATGTCACTGTTGGAGAGAAAGAAGAAAGAGTGATGACGACAGGATTGCACACTGTTGCTGACATTTTTTGCGTTGGTTGCGGTTCGATAGTGGGGTGGAAATATGTAAGAGTAGGAGGCGGAGATTATTTGAAAATTATGGTTTAAAATTAAATGCCTTTGGTTAACTGTGGTTGTTAGTTACTTAGGTTTTTATTTTCAGGAGACTGCGCATGAAAACCAAAAGTACAAAGAAGGAAAATCAGTCCTTGAGCGGTTAGTCGATAACCATTTCATTAGGTTGAAAATAGGTTTTAACTTCATTCAAGAAAACAGCTGCAATTTAAGCAATAATTTCTCCATCCCCTAGGCAGAGCATAAGTGTGTAATGTTTGGGATTAATTTTTATATTTGGTTGAGCAGGTTTAAGATTTTAGGCCCAGATGGAAGCAGCTATTGGTTTGGTCGTGAAGCATATGTTGGTGGAAGTGATGCGGATGATGTTTGATGACTCTTATTCCAACTGTACATTCTTCGTCTTCCAGTTTCTTATTGAACTTGTGGATTCTTGAATTGGGGATTCTCTTAATTCAGCTGCTTCACCAAGCCAAAATAACATGTAACAAACACTCTTGTCTATTATTCATACTGATTTTAGTGGATGTCCAAACTTCTATTGAAATATCTATCTTGTAAAAACTGTGGCTGTTAAAAATTTGGTGGACGGAAAATTTAACGTACAATCTTGCTCTTCCTCCTAGAGTAGAACTTTTCTATCCATGTCCTGTAGCCAACTTTCTTGAGCTGTTTCGTGTTAAGTTGTCTTCTCTAAACTTCTAAAACTGCTTTCGAGTTATTAGCATCACTGTTCATCCTGTTCACTTTAGGTATCAATCTGTTGGACTTTTGGTGATTGGATTTAACCAGTGCTGGTAGGATTAGTTCCATATCTGTGTATGCTTACTGCATGGGATCAAGATGATAGAACTAGTCCTGTCTCTTAAATCTGATAAACAAGTGACCAATTCTGTTTAATCTATTGGTCGGTAGGAAAGATGTAAACAAAAATATAAAGCAGGAATGGGCCCATCAAGTCTTGGGGATCGATAAACGAAGTAGAAACCCAAGATAGGGTCCTCCCCTCCTGATACACTCGGTCATGTTTTGGTTTGCCAGAAGTGATGACTAGAAAAGGGTTTTGAAAACTACCCTTTAATACATCCGACCTTGGGTACAGCATACATAATTTTCAAACTTAAAAAATTTAATTTCCAAAATGAAAATTACCCTCCGGTTAGTGTATGACAACTTAAACACAACTAGCATTTGTCGAGTAAAAATAAGCTAGTATTTGACCTGTTGGAGCTTGACAACGTTCGCAGGCTAACCAAGTTACTTAGCGACCACCTCATTTCCCTTGGACGTCCTTGCATTCAGTGGTCACAAAATAAAAGCAAATAACAGAGAAAGAAACATATATGAGTACATAACGTAGTAAGACATACCATAGGTGGACGAGTGTAGTGAATGTGTAACATGTATGCATTTCATGATATGACAAAAAATTTTAATCAACTATGGAACCTGGCTAATTTGGCAATTGTCTCATCTAGAGTAAATTGTTGGACTTTCAACATTTTTCATCGGACGAGAACTTGCCCGATCGAATTGCAGCTAGCTTTTTGTATCCGGCACCAGGAACTTTTTATGAAAACCAGTCTTATAGTTCCCTAAATTAATATGAGCACAACGAACACACCCTAGATCACCGTCTTGGATGGCTATGACCTATTTCAAAGCATCATTTATGCAACAATAACACGTGTTCATGCAAAACACTTCCAGGTACATGTAATGCACCATACACGGTGCCCATTCTAGATAGTCATCATTTGTGATCTTGTCGGCTCCAATTTATACGTTGTGGTGATCTTGTGAAATCACATGTCACACGCATGTACATCAGCATTAAGATGCAAGTTTTACTACGATACTCAAACTTTTAAGAATTACATTAAGGCTTGTAAAGTTTTCAATTAATCATTTTTGACCCAAATGATTACTGTTATGGGATGACTTAAAATTTTTCTAAGTTTTAAAATAATTTTTGAGTTCATCATCCCCTAGATAGTGTCCAAGATGAGAGCCATCAGGGTGCCTTATCCCGAAGACTTCTCCAAGTCCTCTGCCCTTATCCGATGGGTCTTCTCGGAAGAGCCTTCCGTCTCAACCGTGGGTTCTGCCATTTTGCCTATAAATAGGCACCTCTTTGGAGGCAAAAGGACATTTCTTTTGGGACTCAACCTTTTGGACCTCTAAAACTCTTTTGGGACAAATGGGTCTCATTAAACTCTCAGACCTTTTAGGCAAGAGCTCTTTTGGATTCTCCCCTCAGACTATTGTCTTGACTTTCTCAAGCCATTTGGTCATCACTCTATAAAACTCATCTGGGAACTTGAGCATAACATGAACACCCATTGGGATATTGATTATATACATACACTTGCATTATTTCTGTGACATTGGATATACATTTGGACATTTCTCTTAGACCATTGTCTGACTTAAGCATCGGAGGGCCCGCGTAGGGGAGTTTCCCACATGCCTTTTTCACTTTTATTTGTGACCATAGGCTAAGTCTCAGCCTAGCTCATTAGCAGGATCGAAAGCCTCTTCTCTTGAAGACCCATTAGGGCCCTTTCTTCTTGACTCCCCAAAGACTCATCCGGGTAGCCCATCAGGAAGCCCTCGGGGGACCCATTCGGGTTCCTGCCTCATCAGGTTTTGTTCCCGACTTATTCCAGATCAATTTAACCTTGGTCGTGGCATTTCAGACCCTCTACTGTGGTGAAGGACTCTATTTTGGCTGATCCCAAGATAAATAAATTTAATTGTTGAAGTTAGGTAACAACAATTTGGCGTCGTGTATGGGAATCGAGCAAAAATCTATCTCTTAGTTGCCACCATAAAGGTCAATTGTGTAAAGATGTTGTGCTTTAAATCCTCCAAGAAGGCACTGGGAAGCTTGTGGCGAGGTTTTTCTCCCACTATTATAAACCTTCCAAGGCTCTTTTCTCGTTATTATGCCGGCCCTCCAGAGAAAAACGCACCTCCCCACCCTATATCTCTACTAGGCATCCATGTTGTTTATCAAAGCAGGGATCCAAGCTAGGTAAGTGGGAAGTGAGGAGGACGGTCCCCTTGTTGATAAAGGTTGGGTTTGGAAGCACGCCAATTCCCAAACTTGTATTTGATGGCTAGGGATCGTTCTTCCTAGCAATGTCGACACCCACAAAAGAGTGTTATTGTGAAGAATGAAGTATGTGAAAACATCTTCCGTGGGAAAAGACCTCATGGGATATGTCTTTGTAGCATTCTATGAACCCAGGAGGTAGCCCCTCTGGCATGCTAATTCCCTTAGATGCATTCCCTCCATGCCAAAGAAGGCGCCTCCCCGAACTTCCCAACTTCCTTGAATATATTTTTTGAGTTTGGGGAGACTTTTGCTTAGTGGGGTAGGTAGGAGTTGGTAAAGTTGCACAAAATGCTGACGAGAGGAGATTAATTATCAGCACCTTCTGTAGCAACCCTGCAAAAGTCGAACTGTAGATCTAAGAAGACAACTCTGCAAAGGCATTTTTCTGTAACCATTCCTGGACCAATCTCTTCTTTCTTTTTTGTTGGAAGGTGTTTGACAAGCCCAATGATTGACAGATTGAGAGGGCCATAAGCGCCTTGAAAGGCATAAGACCGCACGATATTATAGAGGCGCTTGGAGCATTATATTGATCACTTTAGGAATGCCATGTCTGGAGATAGAGCTAGGTAGCTCCAAGGTTGGAAGTGGAAGCTGTCGAGTCACAAGCAAAAGTAACCAAGTGAAGACAACACTAACTAACTCATTATAAACTGCGGATGTAGGTGCTTGTACCGCACCACCCAAACAAAATGATACTGTGATGTAGAAGATATAAAATAATGTATATATGTTGGTGTCCTCTATTTTGCAGCATTTTAGGGAAAGACGGAGAATTGAACTGGGGAGCTAAGGCGACGGAAACCCTTAGGCTTGGCCTACTGTACATCTTTTATAATCTCAAGTTTAGAATCAGACAGATATTAATAAACATGATTTTTGAGCAGAGGAATTCTTGTAATATCACAACCATCTGTTAAAGGAAGCCTCTGAAAGCGGACAAAGGGAAGATCCAAACCATTAAAACAAAAACACCAAAACATTAACATCTTTATCTCTCATACGTCGAGCCACAAGAGTTGTGCCCTGATACATCTCATGAAGGTGGGTGCTATACCGAACCACTAAAACAAGAACATTCCCCTAGGATAATGTATATATGCTGGTATCCTTTGTTTTACAACATTTTAGGGAAAGACTGAGAATCGGACTGGGGAGCTAAAGGGACGGAAACCCTTAGGCTTGGCCCACTATACATCTCCTGTAATCTCAAGTTTAGAATTAGACAAATATTAATAAATAGGATTTTTCAGCAGAGGAATTCTCGTAACATCACAGCTATCTGTTAAAGGCAACCTCTAAGAGTGGACGAAAGGAAGGATCTGAACCATTAAAACAAAAACACCGAAACATCGTCATCTTTATCTTTCATACGTTTGAGTCACAAGAGCCGTGCCCTGATGCATCTCGCAGACGTAGTGCTATATCAAGCCACTAAAACAAGAATATTCCTCTACAGAGCACAAGTAATCATCTTGTCGAACTGCTTCAACAAAATCTTATCATTGCGGAAGTAGGCATCCTGTTGAACCGTTTCAATAAAATCTTATCATAGTAGAAGTAAACATCCCATCGAATTGCTTTAACAAAATCTTATCATATCAGAGTTAGGCATCCCATTGAACTGTTTAGACAAAACCTTATGATTACGAAAGTAGGCACTCCTTCAAACCACTTCGACAAAACTTTATGATTGCAGAAGTAGGAACTTTGTGACCGCTTCGACAAAACCTTATGATTGCGGAAGTAGGGTACTCCGTTGAACCACTTTGACAAAATATTGGTATTCTATTCGCAGATGTAAGTGGCTTAGAAAAATTTCCATCAAACTATATCACCAAAATAAAGTGCCCCTAGACACTCTTCGTGCCATTAGAGTACTTGTCCTTTCCACCCAAATCTCTCATACGAGCCCTGATATTTTACTCTTGTGTTGGTTTTGATAATGAAAAACAAATGATTTATATCCTAAGTCAAGTATATTGTTTTCAAATAAAAATCAATTTTAAGTATGAAGATTTGCAACAACTTATATTTTGATTTAAACAAATCTCCTAAATGATTTTGATAAATTGGTTTTGAACAATTGGATAAATGAAGCAAAACATTTTCAAAAACAAAAGACCATGCATGCTCTTTATGGATTGATGTTTTTGTCTTTGACATGATTTTTAATGATGAAATTCTGTTATATTTTATGATAAAATTATTTTATTAATTTTTATTAACTTGGTGCTCTAAATTTCTTTTATATGATTTATTAAGCATCAAAATAAAAATTAATCATAAAATTAAATGTCAAAAATATTGTTATAAATTTCTTGATGACATTTGAAATATTATGTTTTTATTTGATCAAATTTATTGAATGAAAATTAAATCTAATATCAAAATATCTTGTGATAAATTTTTTAATGGCATTTAGAATAGTATGTTTTTAATTGATTAAATAATGTTGAATGAAAATTAGTCTTAACAATCTAATGTAAAAAATCTTATGGTAAAATTTCTTGATAATATTTGAAATATTATATTTTTATTTGATTAAAAATGTTGCACCAAAAATTTTTAAAAGGGTTAGAAAATAAAACAAGTGTAGTTATTGTCCCCAAGCTTTGAACCCTTGTCACTAGTCAAGCCTAAGACTTATGGAAAAAGAATGAACCACTCAAATTGGAAGGACTTTAGTTTATTTATGTGCACAAACTAATATTTCCTTTAATTTGTCGACTAATGCTTTAATTTGTCTACTAATCACCGTTCTGTCGACTAATGTCTTCAATCTATCGACTAACAGAAGTTTAAAATTCAATTTGTCAACCGATTTAAGTCATCTGTCGACCGATTAATTCACAAAAAGCTTCCTACGGTAGTTTTTCAAATTTTAACGGCTCAAAACAACTAGTTTTCTCTTGAATCTTGTAGGATGCTTATAAATACAAATCAAGCATGATCTTAAAAATGAAAATGGATGGTAATAAAGTGAAATGAGCTTGCAAATTTTATTCATTTTCTTAATTGTACTTGAGTTTTATTTTTCTCTCAAAAAAGCTGTGTATCATATTGTAAAATTAGTTTCAACCTTTTGTATCTTATTTTGAAAGACATTGTAACTAAGAGTGTATACTCTTAGAACCTCTCTATTAAACATTTCTTGTATTTCTTAATTTGTCTAGCTAAATGGCCTATTTATGTAAGTAGGAGGTTGTATTTCTTAGTCTTAGGCTAGAGGGCCTATTTGGGTTCAAGTAGGAGATTATAGTAGATTGATTTATAAAATCCTTATTGAGGAGATAAGGTAGTGGATTAGATTTGATTTAAGCCGAACTGTAATACCCCATGTTTGTATGAGGCTGCCACGCAATTTTGATAAGTTTGGAATACCGAAAGATTAGTTTAATAATAAATTAAGTCGTCGAATTGACTGCAGGGAGTGACCTGAAGTCGAGATCCCAAAGAAAAATGATACGGTATTGATGAGCATCCCCAGATAGGATTTATGGCGTTGAAAGAAATTAAATTGGGAATGATTTTTGGTACAGATAAAATGCAACTGCCATTTAGGCTACAAAATCGAATCATCGTAGGGGATTCTCAGAAAATCAACGGAACCCTGGGGGGGTTCTGATTTTGTGTAAGGATCAATCTTTCAGTGGTTTCGAGATGAAACAATAGTTCGATGAGGACACTGGGGCGAAATCGTCATTATCGAGTAATTTTGAATTATTAATTTTGCATTTACGGTATTGTAATGCAACTTAATTTGATGTTTGAATGTGTAAGTGCAATAAAGGAATTGCCCTAGTGAAATAGATATGAAATTGAAATGGAAACGTGTAATTTTCTTATCATCATAATGTAAAATATATAATTATATATAGATATATGTGTGTACGTAGCAGTGCACGTGTGATGGCCATTCTGTGAAGCTTCATGGCCAAATATTTCCTGCAAAATTGAGCCATGCTTCTGCATTAGAGATTTGCGCAAATTGGAAGAGAATGGTAGCGAAATAGTAACAAGATTTGTGGAGATTTTCTGATGTGCATGGTGGGAAAGCATGCAACAGTGATATATATATATATATGTATATATAAATAGATTTTGCGTGGAGATCAAGCCGTCACTGCTTATAAATTGGCACTGATCGTGGCTGAGAGAAGGGGAGGAAATGGAAGGAGATTGAGAGAAAGAGAGTGGACTGGAGTGGAGGCCAAGTTAGTAGTGGAAACCAGTCGCGGCAGGCGCTCAACAGCCATGACAGCAAGCTGCAACCATGGCAGCTCGGTCGAAGGCGACAAGGCGGAGCAGCAGAGCCTATAGCAATGTCGGTGGTGGCTGCTGCGGTTGCAGGTGAGGTCCATGGCGGTCATTGGGTGCAAGAGGGAGGGTTGGCAGAGCCAGGGTGTGTGAGCATGGCAGCTGGTGCGTAGGCAGCATGTATAGAGAAGAAAAAGAAAAAGAAAAAAAAAAGAAAAGAAGAAAAGAAAAGAAAAAAAATGAAAAATGGTGTATGGCAGTTGCAGGGGCGGGAGGAAGAAGAAGAAAGAGGGGGAAGAAGAAGGGGAAAAGAAAAAAAGAAAAGAAAAAAAAGAAAAAAAAAGAAATAGAAATAGAAGAAAAATAGAAAAAATTCTCAAAAATTCTCGAAAAATAAAAAATGAATATTTATTAATATTTCAGAGATTTTGAACAAGAAAACGGTCTGGGTGTGCGTCGAGGATATAACACACATACCGAGAAAGTTGGAGAGGCCAAGTTAAGGTAAGTAAAATTCTCTAGAAAATTTCAGAAATTCAAAAATATTATTTTATGAATTGTCATCGTGAAATATTTGAGAAATATTTAGTTTGAATTTATTGAGGAAAAACAGGAAGAAATAGAGAGAAAAATAAAGAAAATACAAGAAATTATGAAAAAATAGGTTTTAATACTTATTTAAATAATTATAGTAATTAGAATGCTTTAAGGTCTAAGCTGAAGTTACTTGTGCGAATTTTGAGGTTGGTACTCAAATTGAGGTGATGCACAAATTTCGAGGCAGGGCACGAATATCGAGGTAGTCCGATAAGCTTGAGAAGATAATGTGAATCAGCTTACTAAAGCCTCACAAGATCTGTTGAGCATTCATGGAGGCCCAGTAACAAGATTGCAAGATTTAGGAATAATTGATTGATTGGTTGATTGATTGACAAGATTGCAAAATTTAAGGTTGATTGATTGATTGGTTGATTGATTGACAAAATTGCCAGATTTGGGGTTGATTGATTGATTGGTTGATTGATTAACAAGATTTCCAGATTTGGGGTTGATTGATTGACAAGATTGCCATATTTGGGGTTGATTGATTGACAAGATTGCCAGATTGATTGGTTGATTGATTGACAAGATTTGTAAGATTTGGGGATGATTGATTGATTGACAATATTGATCAAAGCTTCCCTTATTTCCTCCTTTGTTTTAAATCTTTTCTATTTTAGATAATTCTTGTTTCTTTATCAGATTATGTTATTTCCTTCTTGTAATCAATTCCTACTATGCCTAGGATTTGATTTATTTCTTTCTAATTTAGAATTTGAGTTCGGCTATATAAGCCAATGTAACCTGAGAGGAATTTAGTTTTTGATCAATATTATTTGTGAGAGTTTTCTCTTTGGTTCTTCAATGAACTACTTTGAAATCTTGTTGCGTTCATCCTTGACTTATCACTCACAACTCTTCTCATCTATCTTGAGTGTGGCGTCAACCCTACCTTCTTATACCTTTGGTTCTTATCTCTTTATAGATAACGGGTCAAGGTCTTTTGTTTTCTTTATTGTGAATCTGTTTTAGAATGATCCTTGGCAAATGAACCATTTTTGATCGTCGGGTCTCACATTCCTTCGTGGGGTTCACATCATTAAGCTTGAGAAGGTAAGTGGTACTTCCCAACTGGATTTAGTTTTATGAAAAATGTTTGGTTCGTAAGTGATTTATGTTTCAAACCCCGATTATCGGGAATGTTTTTATCATATTAACATACCTTGATATATATCCATCACGTAGACTGCATACATGACATAACTATGAAATACATATGTACACGTTGATATCATTGATCATGCGCATTGGATTCGTTGGGAGTACGAATTGGCACCGCTACTTTACCAAGGGTGCCCCCATACACCCCAGCTTTAAAAGAGGTGGTCGTAAAAATGATGAGTAGCATGAAGGGTGCAGTTGACCCTTACGATGAAGTAAGATATTGCATACACACATGATAAAATATTTTGTATCCTTAGATGATTCATCATCTAACTTGGGGTTTGCCCTTAGAATATTCAAACGTTCCAAATGGAGATTGTAACATGAACGAGGATGAATGAGGCATGAAGTGGCACTTAATAAAGTGCATGATGAATGAATGACGAGTTGAGTGTATGATATATAGCCCATGTATTTAAGTTCTGTTACTTTGAAATCTGAACGTTTTTCCATGATGTAAGATATGATTTATGATTAAACGTTTTGAGGAGTGATGATGTATATCCTTATTTATGGTTAATGATGATGTAAGAATTGATTTATGATCAATGTTAAGATTTCAGGTTTGATTCTTACTTCCACATTTGATGTGTATAATGATTATCTTTCGAGAAAATGATTGGAAATTTTGGGATGGATACGAGTAATGATGTGATTTAGCTTTAAGTTTGAAAGGAAAAAAATTTATTGTCCTAGAATTATCTAAGTTATAAAGCGCCCGAGAAAGCGGGGCATTACACGAACCACTATAAATCCTTGTGTACATCTCTTGCTTATGCTTTTTGTTTTATTTATTGTTCCAAGCATTTCATTAATCCTCATTTGCATTGAATTTTTATTTTTCATCAAAAGGATTTCAAGTTTCAAACTAAATTTTAAATTATCCAATTTACCTCTCCTCTTGGCTGTGTGCCGTAGCATTTCAAACCTATAAAGCCCAACACTCTCGCATCTTAGACAGTCATATCGTCTTTGGACGCAAAGACCAAGGTCACTCCCTTAAAATGATTGCTCCATTGGTCCGGTGCATTAACGCACCAATTGGTCTAAGAAACAAAGTTGTATGAAATTGTCTTTTCTTTGTGCAGGTCCACTAGTACTTACCCCTTCTATTACATTAGGGTGCTTAGGACCGTGTACTTCTCCTCACGACCAAACCTTTCCACAAAGGAACTTAATGGGTTGGTGTCCTCCCTCTCAGTTGGCCTCGGGGCACAGTGGCGACCTCTTGGCTATGGATGAGACTAGCGGGTAAAAGGCGGTCGGTGGACTCGGACACACGTCTCACCCCTAGTTGCAAGTGGCGGCAGTAATACTCCCAGATGATGTCAGATGCAGGACATCCCAAGGAAAATACTTATATAATTCTTTTTTTTCCTCTATTTTTTTCCCTCTTAAATGCAACATGACTTGCACATATAAATCTTGACTTTTTCCACACATTAAATATTTTAACATTTAGACCAAATAATGCTAAAATATAACATACTTAAAAATATTGGCCAAAATAACTTAGACCCGACAACAGGTCATTACAATTTCTCCCCCCTCTCTCTTAACAGAATTTCGTCCTCGAAATTTGCATCTAGCCAACTGATCAACTAGGGGTAGAGATGCTTCTCATATACTGCATTCTCAACCATTCATGGTTTTCAATAATAGACTCTAAGTTACCTTGTTACCCCTCTGCATATCTTTTCTACATATCTCAGGCTGCCTTCATTCAAGCCCTAATATTTCAAATTCCTCCCTGATGTCGACTCATCAGCCTCCAACCTTAATAACATTCTATCTCTACTCTCATTCTAACAATAGACAATCTACAGAGTCCATCATACTGCGTCCCATAAAACAACATTTTGATGCTAGAATGATAACTGTCAATTCAAACAAATTCAACCCACAGTAAATGTTCATCTCAATTGCTATGAAAATCAGTACATGTGCCCGCAGTCTATCCCCTCTGCCTTGGGTCACAATCCAATCCCATTCTTTATACCTATATGGAATGCCATACAACAACACCACCCTCTCAACAAACATCTTCTTACTTGTTTACTGTGGCTAATTTCATCAGCGCGTCCATCGTCCCCCAAATTGTATCATGATCTTCCACCAATCTAGGCGAGCTCATCATAAGGTCTCTAAAAGCATTACTCGTTTCCACACTGGGTTTAACAACAATTTCCATGATTTGGCCAACTTCTAACATTCTGTTCTTATTTACACCATAGAATATAGTTTATCATACCTCTATTTTTTCTTCTTTTTTTTTTTTTTGCATCATCCTATCTGCATTGTTGTCACACACTCCAATACACCTCTATTACATCTCTCGCCAAATTTGTTTATTGTTTAGCACCTTCTGAGACAACAAACCATCGCTTCTTGACTACATCCCAAGAGAGTAAATTCTTCATCGTCTACTTTCCCTAGGCCAGGTTCACCCGATTAGATTGTTAAACTCAACTCTAATTAATACACCAATTAAGCCAATACATTGGCCTTTCTTGGGTGGTAATGGCCTTAGAATCACAATCTCTAAATAGTTCCACTCGACACCATTGCCTTATATTTAATTCCTCCCATTCACTAAAACCATTTTGTGAGGAGCTTTAATTATGAGTTAGGCGCTCGATGTTAATTCAATCGAAAACTCATTTTTCCTTGAAGGTGACAATCCCAATCCTGCAGCATTGCACGTATAGCTATGCATATTGTTATTCATCCACTCTACATTCCCTAGTGTAACTATAATCAATAATATGTCTATGAAATTTTTAGGAATAGGAACATAACATACCATTCGAGGTGCTATAAGAAAGTGTGTGGATCCCATATCAAATAAAGCACGTACGTCAATGTCATATAAGAAGAAAATACCTTAAATAGTGTCACTTTCTTTTTCCATATCCACTCAATGCAAATACTCCCCCTTGTACCTAAGGTCTATCAACAACTACGGGGTGCTGTGGCTGAGGTAATGACAACTGGGATCTGACTCCTTGCGTCTCGGGCACTGCAAGCCTCTGCCCTAACCCCATAGCCTCTGTCCTCCATACTATTGTGGTTGAGTCCAACATATGCTAGCATTGTGGCCCTTTCGACCACACTGATAACAAGTCACATCTCTAACGACCATTGCATTTGATTTCTGAGGGCAGTTCCTCCGAGTATGACCTGTTTGACCACATAGATAACAATTCCCTCTTGCAAAGCGATAGGGGTCTCTATGTCTTTTACTGCAAGTCTCGCATAACGGTTTCTCTATCGTACTTCTAGTTGGATCGGTCTCCCCTCTTTTCTTTCTATCACCACCCTAACCCTGGGATGAACCTACTTTTCTTGTTGCCACTTGCCCACTTCTCAATTCCTTTCTATTCCTCTCTATGGCATATGCCCTATGTACAATAGTGGGGTAGTCCATGATCCCGATGCCAACCAACGCATGTCGGATATCCACCCATAGACCTCTTTCAAATTTGGCCACTTTCTTGGCCTCAGTGGTGCCCAACGCTGGGGAAAACCTGGCTAAGAAAGTGAACTCTGCCTCATACTGGGCTACAGACTTGTTCCACTGTGTTAATTCAATAAACTCATACATATTTTGTTCCCTAATCCAGTCTGGAAAATATTTTCTCATTAAATGCTTCTTGAAATTCTGCCTAAGATGGCTTTCTACCCATGAACCTTTACCCGACAACCGCCCATCATCTCTATGCATTGACCCTTAACAAGAAAGTGGCCAACTGAACTCTTTGTGCATCGATGCATCCTATAGTTTGCAAGTGTTTTTCTATTAACAGCATCCAATTTTTAGTGGCGAAATTATCTAACCCTCCACAAAACTCAAGAGGTCGAAGAACCATAAAGTTCTTCAATAATTGGCTCCCTATATTACCATTCATTCGTCGAGTTATTGGATTCGCAGTTTTCCCAACATTATTCCCACCTAGGCTTGGATCACCTTCCATTTCCTGTTATGCCTGTCCTTATCTCACCAGATTGGTAGTGAGCATTTCTACCACTCTCTGCATCCCAGCCATAACCTTCATGGATCTCTACCATCTCCTGGCGCCAATCTCCATTAGACTCTCCCAGAGACTCAGATACAGCTGAAGACACGTGCAAACTGGCCACGGCCTCGACTTTGAGTCAATGGCCTTCCTCTATGAGCACTCATTTCCTGGACAACCAAATCACTTTAAAACACAATCACACCAATCCTTATCAAAGTTTCACCTTCAACTATTAAACACATCCCTAACTTTACCCAACATCCTATGTGTACAGGGACTCCTCTTATCTCAACCTTGCTCTGATACCAAACTGTAACACCCGCCTCCTAGAGATCCAGTTATCAGGAGAAATTGAGGAAGGGGTCGTTAAAGAAATAGCATAGAGACAATTTAAGTTAAAAACCAACCACAATTATATCATTAGCCAATACAGGCCCACAAACATATATACAGATACAATCAGTCATCCATCTTGTCTACCAGGCTCAACTACTCATACAACATAAAATAAAAAGGGCAATAAAATTAAATTACAAAATTAAACTCTTTCCTGCTTGCCCTCACAATGACACCCCAAGGATCTTTTGGTTGGGAAAGTCTTATACACATACATCTAAACCCCAAAAAGACTCAGGCTCCTCTCGACTCGACCCTTCTATAGCTTTCCCTTACCTAGAATGATGCAAAAAAGTAAAGTAAGCCACAAGGTTCAGTAAGTATATATAATAAAACAACGTGAGCACAAGATTTAGAGACATGAATAATTGAGATGAAATAGAATAAATACCCCATGATAATAACATAATATTCTAATCATACCTCATGATACCATGCCTCGCCACACATATCACATGGCGGTATATGTGCATACAATACCAACTAGCTTTGGACCATTGCTCACTCACGCATTAACCATAGGCCAGACAAGCATTACAAAATATAGGGGTAAATTAAGTAATGGAAACAAAACAATCTAGAACTACCCATCATATATCGCATCTTACCAAGATCTTTCTCACATCCTCATCATTAGGGCCAATGTCCCATCACGCACCGGTTCCACACCAGTGGACATCTTGAGCCAAAGCTATCATGTCACAACTCATAGGACCACATCCATCATGAGTCGAAGCTCTCATGTCATATCCATTGTAACCATCAAGAGCCATAGCTCCCACATGCACTAGATAACAAAACCATATCCATCATCAGTTGAACCTCTCACATGCACTAGATATCACTAGGCAAGCATCGGGGGTTAACACCCCACATGCACCAGCATACACTACGCAAACATCATGAGTCAATGCTCCACATGCACTAAGCAAGTATCACCACAAGCACTAGACATAGCTAGGAAAGCATCGTGGCTGGGCCAAATAATTTAGGGATATCCCGTGAACCTAGTTCGCCACACAACACAATGACCCAGAAGCAACATCAACCACTATGGGATAAACACAAGCTGGAACATACATAAGCACATGCACATAATAATCTTTCTAAGCTATTGCTTACGATGGTTATGTTTAGGTATTCCCCAAATACTCCATGTAATGTCCACATGTTCCCACATTCATGCTATACCATGTTATAGTTAATAGGGTTAACTCCTATGCCTACCTATATTCTCGCATGCCTAGGTTATGTCCTCATTAATGCACTAGAGAGGCTAATGGATGGAAATGAAATGATTGGGGCTTACAATAATTATTCATTTTCTCACTAATGTTCACGCTTTCATTTTTTCTCTCAAAAAATTATGAATATCATTTGTATTATTTTATTTTAATCTTGTATCTTCATTTGAGAGATTATTGTAACTGAGAGTTTATACCTCTCAGATTATCTCATTGAAATTGTTGTTGTACATTTCTTAACAATTTTGCTAGAGATCTATTTTGGTATAAGTAAAAGGTTGTATTTTCTACCGATTTATGCTAAAGGGCTCACTTAATAAAGTATATATAGTGTATTTTAAAATCTTTAGTACAAAGTTAAAATAATGGAGTAGGCTAGGTTTAGTAAAATCACTTTAAATCTTGTGTTTAGCATTTTTTGATTGTTTGTTTTACTTACATTTCACTATTTTGCTATTTATTTTTAAAAACTTCTATAAATTTTTAAAATTTATAAATATCTACTTCACCCCCTCTTTGGGTCTGTGGTGCCATTGTTTACTCAATCCTAACAAATTAGTTACGTTAAACTAATTAAATAAATATTAAGATAAATTAAGTTAATTGAATTGAAATTAACTAATAATAATAAAAAAAAAACTTGTTTAGCCACCAGAAAGATCTCATTGGCAGCTAAAAAAAAATACAGACAAATGGTTCCTTCAAGTCGTTTCTGAGTTTAGATTTGGTTATTGATTGTTGACTATTTTCCTCCAATTGACAATGCATAGGTTCTAAACTGCAAAAACTATAAAAAAAAAATCTAAAAATTAAACTGTAAAAACTTTAAACAATAATTTTAAACTATAAAAAATCTTTGTATAAATAACCCAAAAAGAGTCGAGTGCAATTAACTCAAACAAATAATAAAGTTCAAAAGTTAAAAGTTTGTTTAAAATTTAAACAAAGTTTAAAGGTCAATAAGTTTTTCATAATTTGCTGTATTAAGTAGCACGACTGACAATGAGACCTTGACCAATGGACAACAAAGCAGAAGTCCTAAAATGCCCAAGTCCCAAATTTAACTATGATCTCGTGCAAAATTCTTTTAATATCTTTATCTATAAAAGAATATCAAGTAAACACTTCAAAATGATATTTGATGTGACACTTATATTAACATATTATATTATATTTATAATCAATATAAATGTACAATAACTAATATAAAAACGTCACAAAAGTTTTATTCTTAAATATCCAAGTACTAGTGTATACCCGTGCCTAAAGACACGATGTGAATAATATTAACAGTGTGAGAATATGTATATGTTTGCGTGTGTATGTGTGTGTGTTCGCAACTATGAAGGAGGGAAGCGGCCATCAACGACAGCTGGCAGGGGAGGGGGGCTCGCAAACACCATGGCCGCAAGGGGGTTGGCAGTTGTTGGGGAGGGGGTTGGCCGCTGATGGGTTCAGGGAATCGAGGAACTCAGGATTCAGGGAACCTGGGTTCCCCGAACCCAGTGTCCGCCATGGGCTGTGGCCAAAGCCTCCCTCTCCCAGTTTGTCAGCTGTTGATGGCCACCACAAACCCCTCCTTGGCCATCAACGTTCCCCAAACCCAGCAGCTGTCATGGGCGGCCACCAATGCCCCCCCGGCCTGCCGGCTATTGATGACCGCCACCAACCCCCCTTACTCGCCGTTGATGGCCCGCCTCCCCCCACCGTTAATATTATTTACACCATGCCTTTAGGCACGAGTATACGATAGTTTTTTATAAAATTAAAAATAAAATAACATTTATTATGTTTTGGTACATGAAATTACCATTAAATTGAATATTTTTCCATTTTGATTCACCATTGATGTTGGGTTAAATGGACTTACAGGCAAATTAGGTATTGATAAAGAATTTGTTTGGTTTTTGGATTAAAGTTTTCACCTTTATTCCATGAAGAGATTGTTTTTAGTTGTTTAATTTAAATTTATAATTCTTAATGTGTTATAATTTACGTACACTATTCCTATAAGTTATAATTTAAAATCAAGTTTAGTGCCTTTAAGCATGGGTTATCTCAAATGAATTATAATTTTTCTCAGAGAGACTTAAATAAGTTATAATTATATATTAAAAAAAATTGATATTTAAAGCAATATTCATATTATAACATTTCAACTCATGAAAAAAATAAACACAATTTTATAAACACATGTGAAATTTTATAATTTTAAATTTTTAATTTTTAATGTGTTTATGTAGGTCCCACTCTTATAAAATTTTATATATTTGGGTCCAACCTATGAAAAAAATAAAATTATATAAACACATAATTTTATAAGAGTGGAACCTACATAAATACATATGAAAAAAATAAAATTATATAATTAGATCCAACTCATTTTTCGTCCCATAAAATTTAAAAAAAAAATTATATATTTGGATCCAACTCAATTGTACCCAATGTTAGAAATTGTTAAAATTAAAATATTTGAATAAAACTTTTAAGAAAATGTTTGAATAAAATTTTATAAGAGTGGGTCCAACTCATAATTTTTTTTTCTTTTGTTATATTTTTTGGTGCTTCCAATACTAAATTTCATTTCTCCAAAAAGATGGCAAAAATTATAATTTACAATTTTTACATGAATACACATACACATGACACTAATTTATAATTTAAATTTAATTTATTATTAAAATTAATACACATACACATAACACTGATTTACAATTTAAATTTAATTTGTTATTAAAATTAATATAAAAAATTCTCAATTAAAACTAAAATTATATTACATGAAAATGTATATGAATGGGTGAGATGAATTATATAATTGTATAATTCTAATTGGCATTTAATACCTACTTAATTAAGTAGCTTTCATTCATTTCAATTGAATTAGATCAAATGGCCACTATCTAAATTCTTAATTTTTAATTTTATTTTATAATAAATTATAAAATATTATAGATTATTACTAATTTTAAATATAATTATTATGAATTCATATTTAATATTTTACATTATTATTAATTTTAAATAATTATAAATTTACTTTACATGATTGTGTTGGGCCACGCCAAGCCCAATCGAGTTGGGATGCTCAAGCAGTGGCAGGCTTTGTGTTGGACCTCTGTATAGTTATATTAAAAAATATAAAAATACATACAAAATGCCTTTAGAGTACAACACATCCATTCATATACATACAAATCTAAAAAATGCACAAAATACATACAAAATGTACAAAATACATATAAAATGCCTACAACACACAAAAAAATGACTACAAAATACACATATACATACACACGCACACACAGAATGTACATACACATGCACACATATATACACACGCATGCACGCACAAAATAACTACAAAATACACACATAACAAAATATACATGCACACGCACGCGCGCACAAACAGCAGAATGTACATACACACGCACACATATACATACACGCATGCACACACAAAATACAGGCGGAGATGACACACATACATATACATACACACGTACACACAAAATGACTACAAAATACACACAGAGCAAAATGTACATACACACGCACACACACACAGAGCAGAATGTACACACACATATACACACAAAATACAGGCTAAGGCAATGGAGCTAGAGGTGGCGGGACTGCGAGGAGGCGACAATGGAAAGCTTCAGGCGGGCCGACCGCGATGGAGAGTTGCCTGATGGAAAGCTGCCCGCGATGGAGGCAGGCCGTGCGAGGATGGGGGGAAAAAAGAAGGGGCGACAACAGGCCGTGGGGCAACACAGGAGCCGGCTACGGCATAAGTGGGTGGGTGGGAGACAGTCAGTGAGTGAGGAAGGCGGGTGAGTAGGAGAGAGAGAGAGAGAGAGGGGGGACAAAAAGAGAGAAAGTGAATAAGATAAAGACGCAGAAGGAGAGGGAAAGGGAGAGAGAGAGAGGGGGGGGGGGAAGTGACTAGATGGGAAAAAAATAAATCTAAGTCATTCATTTGAAACAAATAAATCTGAACTATTGAAATGTAGACATTTTTAAAAATCTTTATGTTTTATTATATAGATTTATTTCCATTGGCCGCCCGCTTCTTGTTGAATTTCTTTATTTTGCATTTATTTTACTTTGATGATTCATATTTAAGTTTGAAATTGAGAATTTCTCACTGAAAAGGAAAGGAAAAGAAAAGAACATAATTTTCATGTTGGCATCTTTCTTTTTTGTTTTCAGAAATTCCATTTCTAAACGGAGGCATAAAAAGTGAAAACTAAGTCTCCTCATCATCTAAAATAATTTCGCATCTACTCAAGCAAACAAACAAAAGCAGAAAACCGGAAAAAAAAAAAAAAGAAAGAAAGAAAGGGAAGAAGATATTTTTCACATATAAAGAACACAACATAAGAAAAACTTTTATTATTGTCACTAGAGCGGACTCCCCAGGAGCCAGCCTACCTATATCCAGCTAAGTCGGCCATCTCAGACAAATCCAAATTCAAATGTTTAAATAATTGAAAGAAAGAATACCATCATCATGTTCTCATGTCATCATGTAGTCCTCCTGCACCAAATTAGCTGTCAGAGACATTCCACACACACCCCATGCATTTCCAACAACATAACACATCAAAAGGCGATGATAGATTATCAAGTAAACAGAGGAATAATATAACCACAGAATATCATTATCAATTTATCCAATAAAAAGTCCAGGCAGTTAACTAGTCCAAAACACATCATCAACATCTTTTTTCAACCAGAAGATGCAAATCCACTGCTAATTGATTCCTTACAGAAAGATGGACCCAACACTACTTAACCAAGAATTTTGAGGAATAACCTTGAAAATGTAACGGCGGCGTCAGCAGCCGCATCTAGAGCTCCAACTTGATCACGGATACAGACACGTATGCATAATCTCTCGACTACAAAAGAAAAAAGTGCACCATCATCATCCCCTTTACTTGTGAATCAGCCCAGTGAATAAAGCATTTGCTTAGAGAGTTCCGTGCCCACCGCGCTCATGTATTTGTGCAACTGAGTTTCCAAGTAGCCTCTTTCCCGAGGAACAAAAGCATGTTGCAGATCCTTCAAACACAAAAACAACATGGGTGGTTGCCAATTACTACACTATCAATTAGGTCACCTATGAAGAAGTTGCAACAAGTACTGTTTTCTTGTACTTTTCAAATCTTCCTAGTCAAGAAGCAAGAAACAAATCCCCATTGAGAGCACCGCATGGAACCAATAAAAATAACTCGAGATAACAGAAAAAGGAAGTCAATCGCAACAAGCACCACCTTTTAATATTTCCAGTCTTCATGGTCAAGATACAAGAAACAGCTCCCCATTAAGGACCCCGGCAACTTCTTTTTGCACAAAGGTATTATTCCATATCCACCAAACGAGACGCGAATAGGAATTTCATATGTGCAGGACCCACCACACACCCCAAAAGGAAGTCTTAGTTTTAGGTTGGTGGACGGACCTTAACCATTACCTCACTTTAAGGCTCACACTTCAGACATTGGACAAATTTATGATTCATTTTCTTTCTTTTCTTATTTATATTTGACAAGCAAGCGAGTATAAAGGAACATAAACTACCTTAAAAGAAGGATTCATATATATATATATATACATATATATATTTTTAACAAAAGAGGGAACTGATAACTAAAAATTTTGGGTTTCTCTCTCTTTGGCTGTGTGGGTGGGTTTTTTTTTTTTTTTTTTTTTTTGGGGGGGGGGGGGGGGTGGGGGTGTGTGGAGGGGTTGACAAACCCCCCTCCATCTTGAAGCTATTAGCTGTATCTTAATTATGTTCCACAAATCTATTTGGGTTAATCCCATTCCAATTAAGGCATTCATAACCCTTAACCTAGTTATATGTTCCATAATCCTAATAAGATTATCCTTACTTGGAATACGACTTACAATATTCAAAGTCACAATATATTCATATCACAATGTGTCTACTACAAACCAAGTTACTTTATTCATAATACACAAAATCTCCAAAAGATAGAACAAAATAATGTCAAAATGCAATTCCTCAAAATCCCAAACATAGACCATCAGTATAAGCTATGATATGGCTCAGGTGACCACCTTTTTCTGCCCTTGTTGGTACCTACATCGAAGTCTAACAGATGGAACGTACAATATGAGTTGTAATGTTCAATAAGCAAACCCAGTAAGAAAAATTAAGTCTTGCATTGCATGCATATATCATTCACAAAAAAGCATTTCATACTTGGTCCAAAAACACTTTCATGCATCATACTTTGTTCAAGAACCACAACCCTGGCAAATTATCTCACATATCCTTATCTTCGGACCATTTCTCAAATTATGGGGCCATGCTATGCCATCAACAGGACTTTCCTCAACATGTTTCATCAACGTTGAGACTTCCCAGTGATCTTTCCCTACACCTCACACCCAACACAAGGACTCTTCCAAATACCATCATATAATAGTACCTTACCTAACCATCTAACCAACATGGAGAATCTTTCTATGAATCTTCCCTAGCCTGCACCCGATGCTGGGACAACCTAAATATCATTGTATAATGCCCTAGTATATCAAAAATATGTCCAAGGAGCGCACGTTGTCACACACTAAATTTTTGTGGGCTAAAATCCATGCAGTTGCAACAGACATGACGGGCATGACACAAATGACTGCATGGCATGGTTATATGGATGTAATATTGCTTATCACCATGTAGCCATGGATGCTGTTAGAAAATACCGAGATTCCCATCCATATTCAAGGATTTATTTGCTTGATCTGTATTTCCATATTTCCTTTCTATTCCTTTCCCTAGAAGATTCTATCTTGACTGTATCTTTTGTAAATCTTTCTTAATTTCAGTAGGGCTAGATTAGGAAACTGGCTATTGTAGAAAACTAAGTTTAGTTAGTTCTCATTTACCAACTTTATATAATCTTGTAACCTACAAATAGGGGCGGAGCCAGGAAATTTTTTTAGTGAGGGCGAAATTTATTAAAGAAAAAAATTTTAAAAATCTCTCCATGACTATTTCAAATTTAATATAATAAACGATAATTAGAGAATGCACAAATTCATAAATTCACAAATTATGTGATTGATCCAACAATCAAAATATCAAATTATGTGGGTTTGTGCAATTAATCTAATAATCAAAATATTAAATTATGTGCAATTGATCCAACAATCAAAATATCAAATTATATGTGCCTATGCAATTGCTCCAACAGTCAAAATATCAAATTATATGCGCCTGTGCAATTAATAAACTTATTTATCAATCTTAACATCACATTAACAAACTTATTTTCGAGAAATCTAACATTAATTAACCTAACATCAGTTAACAAAATTTAAGTTCACTTAATTAATTTTAAAATTGAAAAAAAAGATTTTACGACAAAAATTAGTGAAACAGAAGCTTACTACTGTGCTGCTCACTGATTTATGTGAAGCAGGGCTGAGACGGAGAGCCAGAGTGGCAGTCAGGCAGGCAATAGCGAGCGACGAAGGGCCAGATCTCGGAGGGGCGAGTAGGCGACGCTGACGAGCGACGGAGCGAGGCTACGAGAGAGTTGAGAGAGCTCAAAGAGGCAACAGTAAGTGAGAGTGAGACTGCGAGAGACCGAGGTCCGAGGGAGAGCCGGCGGCTGGCAAGAGCGAGCAACGAGACGACTGAGGCGGTGAGAGCGAGGCCGAGGCGGCACCAGCGAGCGACGGAGCCACCAAGCCAAATAGAGGCAAGAGCGAAGGGCAAGGGGGTGGGCGGCGGCTGGGGGTGCTTGAGCAAAATAGGAAATGAAGGTGGGAGGGTTTGCAGATTTTGTGGTAGGCCTCAGTGAGGGCCATGGCCCGCACTGGGCCTATGTTGGCTCCGCCCCTGCCTACAAAGAGGAATATGATTGCTTTTTCTTGGCTACTTTTGACATGGTATCAAAGCCCCTAGGGTCATATTCCTGGAGCCGGCTATTGTGTTTTGGTGTGTTGGTTGTAGTTGATATTGATATCCAATCGACTTTCATAGCTATCAAAACCCTACAATCATGACAGACTCAACGGAATCCAGTAGTACAATGGAGGTACCTTTTCCTAGAAATAATGGTATGACTTGAAGTGGGGAATTGCAGAACATTCAAGCTACTTATAAATTGAATGGTAGGAACTACTTGAAGTGGTCCCAGATAATCTGGACATTTCTGAAAGGTTAAGGGAAGCTGACTCATCTACTTGGAACCGAGCCTAAGAAGGATGATCCTACATATGTGGCTTGGGACGAAGAAGATTCATTGGTCATGTCTTGGCTTTGGAATTCCATGCTGCCAGAGATCAATAACACAATGATGTTTCTAAGCACTGCTAAGGAGATTTGGGATGCTGTTAAGCTCACATACTCTAAAGTCCATGATATTGCTCAAATTTACGAGATCAAGTCAAATGTGGCAGCCACCCAAGCAAGGATCTCGATCAATCACCGAGTATGCCAACCTCTTGCAAACTTTGTGGCAAGAGTTGGATTATTATCAATGTATTCAAATGAAGTATAGTGATGATGCAACTTTACAAAAATGGTTAGTTGAAAAACAGAGAATCTATAATTTTTCTTGCTAGGCTATACTTGGAATTTGATGCACTTAGAGCTCAGATCCTTGGAAAGAAGGAACTACCTTCTCTAAATGAGACAATTGTGTGTGCGGAAGGATAGAGAGGAGTGATGCTTGATACTTCACAGTGTTCTAAAACGCGTTAGGCGCTAATCGAGCGTCAGGGTGGGGCCTAGCGCCTAGGCGAGCTTAGGAAAACTATTAGTTTTTTTTATTTTTTTTAATTCTGTGATGTAAGTTGATGTTATTTTTAATTAAATCAAAGTTGAAAATGGCATGAAAATATATATATATATATATCTAACATATAAATAGAAGAGAAAAAAAATATACATATATATCTAAGATATAAATAGAAATAGAAAAATATATATATCTAATATATTTAACATATAAATAGAAAAGAAAAAATAAATAGAAAATAAAATTAAATAACATAATAAACCCTAACAGCTAACACCCAACAATGCGCGCGCTCGCGAGAGAGAGAGAGAGCGGGCGGGGGGGGGGGGGGGCGAAAGCGGCAACGAGGATGGAGCTTGATGGAGTAGAGGCGATGAGGAGGTTGTGATGGAGCTGGAGGCAGTGAGGTGGTACCGGCGGCGTTGAGGCAGCGACGGCCTTGGGCTGAGAGGAGTATGAGAAGGCGAGACGGCTGAGAGGAGAGGCTTTGGAATCGACAAACGGTAAGATTTAAACCCAAAAATTAGGCAGCCTAGGCGGCGCACCGCCGCCATCGCCCGATTAATCGGGCCGGTGCCTAGAGGGACTGACTAGGCCATATTTGCGGCGATCGCCTAGGTCGATTTTTAGAACACTAATACGTCATCTACGGAAAGTTCAACACTTGTAATGGTAAAGGGTTCCAGCTTAGACAAGCAGCCTAGGGAGGAAAGGAAGGTATCTGATTCATCAAAAGTAATTAGCAAAGACTCTTTATGGTGCAACTATTACAAGAAGCCTCGACATACCATAGAGAAGTGTTGGAAGCTCCATGGTAAGCCCCCATAAGGGTGGACAACTAAGGGGCTAGGGGCAAGCTCATGTAGCTAGTAGCTAGCAATTTGCCGAGGGAAAGGTTCAAGACCAAGCAAAAACAATGGAGCTCCATACAGAAGAAATTGAGAAACTGAGAAGCCTATTGGGGTCATTGGGAAATAAATCCAGGACAGGTACTTGCACTCTAGCTTTCACAAGTATATCTTCCTCTTCTCTTATGTTTCATGCTTCAAATATAACTCTTCCAAATACATGGATTCTTGACTCTGGAGCCATATCATATGACCTGTTCTTCTCACTGATTTATAACCTATACACTATGCCCTAGCACAAGGAAAATAACCATGGCAAATGGGTCATTGACAACTGTGGTTGGCCAATGAGATGTTCTCATTAACAATCATCTCACCCTTAAAAATGTCCTCCATGTTCCTAAACTTTTCACAAACCTTATCTCTATCTAGAAGCTTACTACATATTCTAATTGTAATGTCATTTTTTATCCCTCCTTTTGTGAATTTCAAGAACAGGACACGAGGAGAATGATTAGATGTGCTATGGAGAGAGATGGACTGTATTACCTTGAAGACCTCGTGGACAGGTTCAGAAAAAGAGAGTTACTCCTTTATCATTCCTATTTAAGTCTAATAAAGATTCATCACTTTTGTCTTGGTCATCCTCTTTTAGGGTCCTTAAATTGTTGTTTCCTTTATTGTTCAAAGGATTAGAAGTTGAGGATTTTCATTGTGATGTGTGTGAACTTGCAAAACATAAGAGAGGGTCATTTCCTCTTACTAATAAAAGAAGTTCTCTTCCATTCACACTGGTTCATAGTGATATATGGGGCCCCTCCACTGTTCCTAACATTTCAGGAGCTTGGTGGTTTGTCTCTTTTGTTGATGATTGCACTCGTGTGGTTTGGTTATATCTTTTGAAAGCTAAATCTAAAGTGTACACTATTTTTCCAATCTTCTATAACATGGTTAAAACTCAATTTGGTGTTAAAATAAAGAGATTTCGGTCTGACAATGTCAAAGACTATTTCAATCAGTCTTTATCTTATTTTTTCCATGAAAAGGGCATAATCCATTAATCTTCTTGTATCCATACTCCTCGGCAAAATGGGGTGGTCAAGAGAAATAATGGTCATCTTTTGGTTATTACAAGAGCTCTTCTCTTCCAAAACAATATTGGGGAGAAACAATCTTGACAGCCACATATCTTATTAATAGGCTACCCTCAAGAAGTCTTGACTCCCATAATCCAATTCATATTCTTGCAAAACTCTGTCATGGGTTCAATGCCTCTAATGAACTTACTCCTAAAGTCTATGGATGCCTATCTTTTGTTCATATTCATACTCCTCATCCAAGAAAACTTGATTCTTGTGCCCTTAAATATATCTTTGTTGGGTATTCTTTCACTCAAAAATACCATAACTACTATCATTCTCCTACCAAGAAGGTTCTTGTCTCAGCTGATGTTACTTTTGTGGAAAATACTTCCTATTTTGATCATCCTTATCTTCAAGGGGAGACTGCCTTCTTGGAAGACAAGAATAGGGATCTATTTCTTCTTGATTTCTCTTCCTCTCCAAATCCTTCTTCTCCTTCTTTGGTCTCTAACTCTTAAGGACTTATAGGGTATGATACAGAGGGAGCAGTTACCCAATTCTTCTTGTCCACTACAAGTATATTCAAGGAGAAAGGCACCAGCTCCTCCACCTATGTAGGTTCCATCATCTGAACCAAGTCCTAACATTGGTATTCCTATTCTCGAACCAGAACTTGCCACTAAACCTGCAAATGATCTAGACCCAAGTGATTGTGATAAACCTGATCCCAATGACCTTGACCTATTGTCATCAGGAGGGGAACAAGGACCTGTACCAAGCATCGTCTGCATTTGTCCTTGTCCTATTTAAACCTGTCTCCTAAACACAAAGCCTTCGTTACCAACCTAAACACAATCTTGATACCAAGGACCTTTTCCGAAGCAATAGGTAATGAAAATTGAAAAAGTGCCATGGAGGTAGAGATGGCAACATTGGAAAAAAATCAAACTTAGGAGTTGGTGAAATTACCAAAGGGAAAAAACTAGGTGGGATGCAAATGGGTGTACACCATGAAATATAGATCAGATGGGTTCTTAGAAAGGTATAAAACAAGGTTAGTTGCTAAGGGATATACACAAATATATGGGGTAGACTGGAAACATTTGCTCCAGTGGCAAAAATGAACATTGTGAGGATGCTATTGTCCTTAGTTGCTACCCTAGGTTGAAAATTGCAACAATTTGATATTTGATGTCAAAAATGCATTCTTACATGGGGACTTAGAGGAGGAGATCTATATGGAAGTACCACCTAGGTTTGGACCAAAGAAAGGGGAAAATATAGTATGCAGATTGAAAAAGGCTTTATATGGAGTGAAACAATGACCAAGAGCATGGTTTGGTCGGTTCACCAAAGTCATGCTTGGTATGGAACACAAAGTAAGTTAGGGTCACACGTTGGTTATGCATCACTCGGCCATAGGGGGACTGACTGCATTACTTGTTTATGTGGATGATATCATAGTAACGAGCAATGACATGGCAAGAATGGAAACTTTGAGAGGCTGCTTGGTTAAGGAATTTGAGATTAAGGAGCTACACAGATTAAAATACTTTTTGGGTATTGAGGTGGCACATTCTAAGCAAGGAATCCTTATCTCTCAACATAAATACATACTTAATTTGTTGACTGAGTTGTTGACACACCTATTGAACCTAATCACTATCTAAGAGATGTTCCGGAAGATGCTACAGTGGATAAAGGTTCTTATTAGAGGCTAGTAGGAAGGCTTATTTATCTCTCACATACATGGTTAGGCATTGCTTATGCAGTGAGTGTAGCTAGTCAATTTATGCATAGTCCTAAGGAAACTCACCTAAAAGCAGTGTATAGGACTCTACATTATTTAAAGGGGTCACCAGGTAAAGGCATATTGTTCAAGAAGGGGGAAGAGTTGTCTCTTGAAGCCTATACAAATGTTGATTATGCAGGGTCCCAACTACTTTTGAATCTTTGATAGATGCAATTGATATGCAACATGGCATAATCAGTCTAGACTTCTCTAGAATATTCCAGTCTTTTCTTTGTTTGCTTTGGCACAGTCCACATTGTTCTTGTATTTGCTAGTATCTCCTAAAATTTTCTACAATCATAGGGTTCCCTAGTAGTCTTTTGTAGCGTTAAGGATATAGTAACTAGAAGGCCATTGGTCACCCTTATAAAATGTTGTAACATACCTTCTGCAAGGTTTCCTTCGAAAGGCCTCTGTGTGAGTTCCCTTGGAAAAGTCAGTTTGGGCCCAGGAGAGTGCCTTCTCCCGGAAGGGTCTTCGAGGGCTTTGTTCCCCGAATACCGTTTCAAAGACCTTTAGGGGACCTACTTCCCTGAAGACCCTTTGGGGACCAATTACCCCGAAGGCTAGGTCCTCTTGAAACCTAACCCAGTGATAGCTGAACACCCTCATCCTAAGGGGTCATGCCACATGCCTTTGTGCATGTGTGCCACGTGTACTGGCCTGCCACATGTCCTAGTCCTTCAAGGGGTATAAATACCCCCTGACCCTTCACCTTTTAGATCCTTTCAGTGAATCCAAAGACCTCTCCCTAACTCTTCCACGTGCACCTCTTCCCAAAAGTCCCTACTCTTTTGAAGGCACCATCTCCCTAACTCTTCCACGTGCACCTCTTCCCAAAAGTCCCTACTCTTTTTAAGGCACCATCTGCATCGTAATGCATTTGCATAACCACTTCTATACTATGACTATATTTGACTTAGGCATCGGAGGACCCGCACAGGAGAGATTCCCACATGCCTTCTGATTGTCTTTTGCCTTGCAAATAGGGAGACCCTTCTGCAGCTTCAGATACCCAAAGACCTTTCCGAAGCCACCCTTCCGCAGGACCCCCTCGGATGACCTCTTCCAGGCAGACCCTGTTCTTCCACCTGGCCCTGCCTACTTTATGCTGAGCTTCCTCAAAACAAACAGGTTTTAATTGTTGTATTATGCCAATAACACAAAAAGACATCTTTTGTAAGTTGTATGATCATTTTGGTCACGGTCATTGGTCTAAGAGATAAAAGGATGCCCTATTATCATTATGCGCCCATCATCTTCTCTCTAATGAAATGGTAGTAGAGTTTTTCTCAAGAAAGCTTCATTGTCAATCTCTCTAAAGAGGTGGACTAGCTTTCCTTGGATAGACCTTTTTCTTTTTTTCTTTTCTTTTCTTTCTTTTTTTTTTTTTGGGGGGGGGGGGGGCGGGGAGGCTAAGCCAGGGGGGGCTTGGATTGTGCTAAGTGCCAAGCAATTACTCAAGGGAGCAATCAGATCATAACAATGTGCTTGCAATTCATAAAATATGTTCCATAATCACCATGAGAAATTTTCATGCCATGCAAATCCATCAAAGGTTCATAACAAGAGAATGCAAAAACAAGTACCAGTAGTTCAAGGTTCAACAATCCATTCACAAATAAGACATACCAAACCAAAAGCTCAAAGAAAGTATGGTTCCCTTGCAATCATCTAATTAGCTTTTCAAACCAAAAGTCAATGATTCTTGCTTTGGCTTTTGGATTTTGGTAGCTCCTTTGTTTCTGCTTATATTTTTCTTAAAATCTACATTTAATTAGACATAAAACAAAAAAGAAAAAAGAAAAAAGAAAAAGGATCATCTAACTAGCTTTCCAACTGGAGATAAAAATCTCCAAAATTCAGGGCTCTCAACATTTCCAATTCACTGTTTTCCAATATGCCTTTCTCTATTCTGCTATATCTAGATAGCTATGATACTTTTTATATTTCTTTATGACTTTTCCCAGAAACTAGAAACAAATTTAGGTGGAATAGGCTCAAGAATCATCCTATTTTTGGTGTTCTGGTCAAGAATTTACAATTTTTTAAAGTTTTAGATATGATGGATGTCTTGACAAGACACCCACTTTCTTCCTTAGCACACCCTGACCAACAACATAACAGGTCTTAATCCCACTAGGTTAGGTTTGTTACATGAATTCTAGATCTCCAATTATCTCTATCCATGGTCATGTCCTCTGTATCCTACACCATGTTTAAGGGTTTCCCATCAAATTCTCATCTCCTCCATTTCATCCAATGCTTATATCAATCTTCTTCTCACAGGTTCAAATCATTTTAATCATGACTCTCTCATCTTATTTTCAACGGGCATCACCTAACTCTATTACATATAATCTCATTTTTTATTGTCTTTTCTTATAAAGTTGTATATCTACCATAACATTTTTATCTTAGCTACACTCATATTTTTGTGCATGTTTGCATTTAACTTCTCAACATTTTAAGCCATACAACAAAGATGCTCTTATGGCCATATAATAAAACTTCCCTTTTAGCTTTAAAGGAATCTTACAATTGCATAAATTACTGGAAGCATTTGTTCACTTCAACCATCCCATATTAATTCTATAGTAACATTCTCTTAATCTCCCCATCTCTTTGAACAATTGATCCAAGTTATCAAAATTAATCTTTCTTTGGAATAACTTGTCACCAAGTTTCACAAAAATACCAACCTCACTTAAATTTTGGAATATAAAGTGCTTGTCCATAATTCAAATTTATTATTCACACCATCCCTTGTTTGATCTATCAAAGAAAATATCCTCTACAAATAATATAAGACCAAGTTGCTTCTTCTTGGATGTGTTTTGTGAATTCATCCACTATAAAATGGAGATAAGGGCTTAATGTAAATCCTTGATGTAATCCAACTGTAATTTAGAAAGCCTTAATATATCCCCCACAAGTTATAGCACACTTTTTTTTGGTAGGTCATAGCACACATTTTTGCTTGACACAAGTATTCAATAACTTTCTTCTCCAATGCCTTCCACATGACTTCTCTAGGCACTCGGCTGTAAGCTTTTTCAAGTCTATAAATTCCATGTTCACATCTTTTTGTTTATCTCTAGACCTTGCTATTAAGCATCCCAATAAGTAAATAGCTTCCATGTTTACCTACCAGGAATACAAACAAATAGATTCTAAGAGATGTTAGTTTCTGTCCCTCAATCCACATTTGGCTACCCTCTCTCTTTATGGTTTAATGTCTTTTCTAGACTATAACATACTTTTCTTTGAAAATAGTTTGTTTTTTGCCTTCTAAACCCTGCCATCTGATTCTTACACTCAGTTTTGTATCATTTTTTTCTCCTGATCCTTGAAAATAGCTTGTTTTTCACCTTTTGTACAACCAAAGTGTTTTTTGAAGCTTTGATTAACAAAAGCTATCTCTTGTTCTAACTGAAGGTAAATAGGGTCTTTGATGCAATCGACCAGAAATGCTTTGGTTGTTTTAATATTTCCATGACTTCAACCCAGACAAGAGAGGCTTATAACTCGTATCCAAAAAGTGCACAAGGTGTGTGCCTCATGACCTTAAGTGAGAGCCTTAGGAGGGTGCCTTGCCTTGAATTCATGCATAGGCTTACCAACGCCATTTAGCAACCTTTTCATTCTCCAATTTGGTTCAATACAACCACATTTACAGTTGGGACTTGGAAGAAAATCATGAAATTTCATACCCACTAAAAATTTCATTAAAAATTCCATACTTGATCCTAACTATTCATCTAAACCCTAACCATCTTAATCAATTAGGATAGAATGGCCGTATAGAGGATATGACATTGCCATGGTTCTAGATGGATGTCTATAATTCATGTAGTCAACCCCACCTAGTGGGATCAAGGCTTATGATTGTTGTTGTAAGCCTAGCCATTCATCTCAACCCTAACACCCTCTATGAGATATAACACCTTAGCTTGTAGAGATCATTTTCAAGTGACTAATATTAGGAGAATTAACTATTTATGCACGCATGCAAATATAAATACATGAATATACACTTTCAGATATATGTATATTCTTTTTAACAAATTTAATAAACTATTTATCTATCTATGTAGCACACTTCCCTTGGCCGAATTTTCTCTATTTTTTTGTTCCACTTTTTGTAATTTATTAGTGTTCAGATGCCTTTACCCAATGGTAATACAGATGTTAAAAGATTCTCACCAGAAATGGCATAATTCTTTCCACACACTTTACCATTTTTACTCCTCCTATACCAACCATCATAGGCTTCCTTTTGGCCTTTATGCCATTCCAAAATAGGTAAATTTGGAGCGTATAAGTTATATCAAAATTGTGGGATCTATACCAAGACTTGTCAACCATGAAATGCTTGAAAATGAATCGCATTTATAAAATTGCATGGTACTTATAAATTCATATTATTAGGGCCTTCCTGAGTTATATAACTCAAATTGGTGTTTCTAGTCTCATAATAAGTGAAATCATTATTCACTGATCAAATTTTGTAGAAAGATTCATAGGTATCATATAAGAACTAACAACACAAGGTTCTAATAAACTCCAAATTTTCTACCTCCAATATTCATTTAGAAATGAAAACTAGTTGCCACTCAAATTTTATCATCCAAATTGATTTGTTTTGAGATCACACCATATTTTTTCCAAAAATTACATTTTACTCCTATGGTCAAAATTCACTTTTTAATCCACAATTTATTTATTTTTTCAAAATTTGATTGGCATTATACCTTATATATTAAATATTAAATGGCTACCCATCAAATTTAACCTCAAAGTTCAATCTGATGATGGCTCATTGTCCTGCTAGATCCTTTCCGTACTTGGAAACTTGAACATACTAAATTTGGCAGTCCATGTTTAATCACTTCTAGATTACATCAAAGGATTGGGGTACTATGGGATAAGGGGTTGTATATAAGATAGACTAAGAACACAAGCGATAGTTCTTGCATTTGGGGCATGCACAATGCATCTACCAAAAGTTGGGAGACATTGAGCAGATTGGTGATCAAGTCTAACAATGGCACTTATTAAAGCATGAGAAATTGAGAAAGCAAAATCAGTAAAAAGCAACAAATATCTGTTATTCCCTTCCTATTTTTTTCACAACTTGTTCCTGGATCTTCAAAAATTTATGTTTGAGAGAAAGAGGACATGGGAGTGGGGAAGGAGAATAAATATGGGAGGATATAAATGTCATTCAAGCAAAGGTAGAAGGAGAGGAAAGGAAGAGGAGAGGGAGACATAGTTTATATACAGGCAAGGGGAGAGAAGGACATACAAAGAGTGTAACTTCCATTTCAATTAATCTTTGTTCCTAATGTTCACACAAATTAACAACCCCTTCATTTTTTTTTTTTTTTTCTGCTCAGAGAAATAAGCAGAGAGAAAAAGAAGATAAAAATAGCCATTTCCTTCTTCCTACAGTTTAACATTTTGCCTATCAACTAGTTAAGATTGAGCATGTGTCTACCAAACAGACATATATATTCAGTTCTGAACTACATAGATGTCTAAAAAGCACTCAGATTAACCATATTTGAGTATATTTACCTTATATCTCACACGAGATCCCTTTAACCCAATCAAAATATCACCAACACTTCCATCTTCTATTTGCACAGAAGTCAAAACACTGGGTTCTGAACCTGATTCATCATCAGAATCTTCAAAATCAAGTTCTGACATTTCATCATCATCATCATCATCAATGGGCATGTCATTTGAGTCTTCTTGGCCAGCATAATCAGTTTGGGCTTCCATACTATTATCAAGAGAAATAGGTGCCAAGGGCTCTCCATTCAGTGTGTTGGAGAAATCAGACAGAACAACATAGAGTTTCCTATCAAGTAAAGGCCTTGCAATATCAAATGACACCCACCTGCAGAGAAATAATGCACGTCAAGAAAGAGAAAAGTAATAAAAACATGAAGTTCATGATGGAAGGAGTGTGTTAAAATAGTAAACTTGATTTGTGTCTTACTAAATGCTATACGTATATCTTTTGGGCTGCTACATTGTATGTTGCTTTAGTTTATGCATGGTCACATGTCCTTTCAGTTGATAAATGAATGGTATTTTTTATGATAAATGAAAGTCGACAACAACAGAAGTGTGCATTTATGATAGATGCATATATTAGATTAGATACATGCTTAATAGAACCTATTAATACCTTTGATTCCTAGGCATTCCCAAGGTGTGGGGTAGAATCAAAGTAAATTAATTTACTCTACCCTCTTTCTCTCACTTGGTTAGAAATGTGCCTGAGCAGCCCTCTCAGTATCCAACAAAGTGGTATCAGAGCTAGGTCAGTTGTGAGAAAGCAGCCATATATAAGTGCTAACTCGCTAGTGAGAGGTTAGTGCATTAGAGGTATGGATAGCACAAGCTTGATGTGGTTTGAAGAGGATTCTGAAGGCCAGGAAAGAATGTCTACCCTTGATCAAAATTTGTTGTTTTCAAATTATAGGGGAATGAAGATTAGGCTCCCTAGCTATCTCAAAGCAAGTGACTTATGAGATGTAGGAAAATAGCCATAGAGGGGCATGCCACAATGGTTTGAGAGAAGGAAAAGAGTGTTTTTCAGGAAGAAAAGTTGCCTTTCCAAGGAACCCATAGAAAGTGAAGAATTTGAAAATATATGATTGAAAGAAAAAGAACTTCACAAGGTGAAAGAAGTCAAGAAAGAAATTACTGAAGAAGACATTGACAATATGGAGGAAATATTATTTAAAACGAAAAATCTCATGGTCAAAGATAGATTAAAGGAGAATAAAAACAGAGTTAGGGAAGAAATTGGAGGTGGTGAAAACGAAAATGAGCAAATTGAGATGGTTGAGGAAGAAAATGTAGAAAAAGATGTTCATGATGATATTTGGAAGGGCAACATTTTTTTGACATTGTTATTTTAGAAGAGAAACATCAATTTGACTTCATTTGTTTTCATGATAATGCAAAGAAATGAATTCAAGAGTTAGATTTGAAAAAGGAAATTAATGAAGTTGACATAGTTAAAGTTTATGGAACTACAAAGGTGATGTGTGAAGTTTTTCTTGATCAAATTGTTGCATCAAAGCAGAACAATGAACATTAAGGTGTTGAGATCTCTGTGCAAGATTCACAAATTGGCAAGGAGAAAACTGTATTTGTGAGATCTCTGTGCAATATTTTTATTCATCTTTACACACAACAACACAGCCCTAGTTATAGGGATGAGGAATTACAATATAGGAAAGATTACCCATACAAGGTTTAGGAAAATATCCTAAACTAGAATTAAGAAAGTATCCTAAATTGGTTTTAGCAATTTCTAAAAAACAAGAAGATTAAAGATTAGATCAGCTACAAATTCTAATCCTTCATTATCCTTTCCTCTGCATATCCAACGGGAATCAACACTCCCCCTCAAACTGGTGAATGAATATCTATCATTCACAACTTGCATACCAAGTTTTCAAATCTTCTAGCAGCCAGCCCCTTTGTTAGTAGATTAGCCAATTGTTTTTCAGAGGGAATATAGGGTATATGAATTAGACTTGCTTCCAACTTCTTCTTTATAAAATGTCGGTCTATCTCTATATGTTTTGTCCTATCATGCTACACAAGATTATGAGCAATACTAATAGTCGATTGATTATCAAAAAATAACTTGGTTGGCCCATTGGTACTGACTTTTAGATCCTCTAGAAAAATCCTTAGCCATAACAATTCACATAGATCGATAATCATGGCTCTAAACTTTGTTTCAGCACTAGCCCTAGCTACAATACTCTACTTCTTACTTTGCCAAGACGCCAAATTCCCTCCTAGGAACACACAGTACCCATTTGTAGACCGTCTATCAGTTAGGGAGCCTGCATAATCCAGATCTGTGTACCCTCTAATATCCAAATCTTGTCCTGACCTAAACAAAATTTCCTTGCTTGGTGTTCTTTCCAAATAACATAAGTTCCTTCTCACTGCCTGCATGTGTTCCTCGATTGGATTATGTATAAATTGGCTTACCAGACTAACAGCAAACGCAATGTCTGGTGAGGTAAGTGAGAGATAAATCAAACGACCTACTAATCTCTGATATGTCCATTTGTCCACTAGTTGATTGTTAGGATTTTCTCCCAATTTAATGTTAGGCTCTATAGGAGTTCCAGCTCCTTTGCCTTCCAACAAACCTATTTCCTTTAACAAATACAAGACAGGCAAAAAAATACCTGTGTTAGAATAAGTCACTTCTATTCCCAGAAAGTACTTAAGTACACCAAGATCCTTAATCTGAAAAATTTAGACCAGACATTCCCTTAGGACTCTCTGTTCTTCAATATCATTAACTGTAATAATTATATCATCCACATAAACCAGTAAAACTGTCATGTTCTCCTTCATTGAGTGCTTAATGAATAGTGTATGATCTCCCTTGCTTTGGTGATATCCCATGTGTCTCATTTCCATAGAGAATCTATCAAACCAAGCTCTCAGTGACTACTTAAAGCCACAGAGTGCCTTTTTAAGTCTGCATACTTTACTCGAGTCTCATTTGTTGAATCCTGGTAGTAGTTCCATGAACGCTTCTTCCTTTAAATCCCCATGAAGAAAAATATTATTCACATCAAGTTTTTGTAATTGTCATCCATAGCATGCTGCTAGAGACAAGAGTATCCGGGCTATTGTCATCTTTGTCATAGGTGCAAAGGCCTCAAGGTAATCAACTCTATAGGTTTGAGTGTAGCATTTAGCCACTAACCAAGTCTTATATCTCTCCAATGTACCATTTGCATTGTATTTTTGGTTAAAATTCCATTTACAACCCACTGGAATAACCCCATTTGGTCTAGGCACTAGTTCCCAAGTTTGATTTTTCTCCAAAGCTCTCATCTCCTCCGGCATAGCTTGCTTCCAATTCTAATCTTTTAAAGTCTCATCAACTATCTTAGGGATAACAATGGAATCTATAGAAGTTAGGAAGCTTTTATGCTTTTGGGAAAGATGATGATAGGAAATATAGTTAACCAATGATGAGTACGACTTCTAATCCCTTTTCTAATAGCAATAGCGAGATCCAAGTCATTATGAATAGGGTTAGAAGGAATCAAGGGATGAGTGATTTCAGTACCTGGGCTGGAAATTGATGTTGCTCCAAGCTGAGGATGCAGAATAGACTACGATCTTCTCTTGTACACATAGGGGGGGCCTTTAAACCTGACTGGGGATGGCAGCATGGTCAATGATTGCTCTGCTTGGTTAGGTAAGTCCTGCTCACTTGAGCTGGGTGAGTGAACAAGTGAGTCAAATTGAGCAGCAACTACTTCTATCTCACTAGATCCCATAGAAACCAAATCTAAGCTAGGAAGAAGACCTTGGTCAGCACACTGTATATTCTCCCCTTGGTGACGAAGACTAGAGGACCTAAAAAAAGGATTGAGATTCAATAAAGGTAACATCCTTAGACACATAGAAATTTCTAAAGGAAGGGTGATAGCATTTGTAACCCTTTTGGATAGGAGAATAGCCAAGAAAGGCACACTTAAGGGCCCTAGGATCAAGTTTGTCCCTGTGATGCTTTCAAATATGAACAAATGACACACAATCAAAGACTCTAAGAGGAAGAAGATGATGTAGCCATTGTTTGAGACAAGATGGAGGGCCCGTTCAAGACCTAGTCCAAACCGGCCTGTTCAAGAACTAGCCCAAACAGGGGCCGAAACTTCATATTTTTTATATTATTTTAGGATTTTATTCTACTTCATATTTTAGGATTTTATTTCTATTAGAATTCTAATTGGTTTTTATTTACTATACTACCATGGGGTGGCCGAACACTATACGTACTTAGATTTCAGGGTTTGTAAACAGTTTTCTGATTTCAATTTTCCAGCAACCTATTTGGTTTTCTTCTTTTACTCAAGACCAAGTTTCGGTGCTTGAAACTTGTTGCTTTGAGAGTATCATTCATGTGTTAGTTCTCTACACACACACCCTCCAAAACCCACTAATCCTTATGCGAAGCCTGATCTTTTAAAGTGTTTCAAGTGCAATGAGGTTGGGCATAGGTCTAGTGATTGTCCAAGATGAAAGACGATTAATATGGTAGAAATGGAGGAGGAAGATGTTGTTGACGGTGAAGTATATTGTGGACTTGATGGGGAGGAAGATGAAGGAGGGTATGGGCATGACGAGTATACACATGTAGTGAGGAAGTTAATGCTGTCTCAAAAGAATGAAGATAATACTCAGAGGCATAGGCTTTTTCACATGAGATGTACGGTGAAGGGGAAGATATTTGAGTTGATTATCGATAGTGGAAGTCAAGAGAACATCATAGGAAGAGATGTGGTGGAAAAGTTGCAGCTAACTCCTAAGAAACATCCAAACCCTTACGCGATTGGATGGATCAAAGAAATTGGTGGCATATGTGTGGATGAACGCTACAAGGTGCCTTTCTCTATTGATAAGTACTCTGACAAAGTTTATTGTGACATTGTTGATATGGATATTCTATTTGGGAGGCCTTGGCAATTTGACATGGATGCTAAGCACTCAGGTAGGAAGAACACATATCAGCTTGAGAAAGAAAGAGTGCGTTATACCTTGTTACCTATGGTGGAAAAGAACCAAACCAAAGCTTTTAAAGTGTAGGGGAGGAATTTTCTTACCATTACACATAAGGGGGAGTGTAGGGATACCTGAGATGTTCACTTGTTGGTTGTGAAGGGGGAGAGTGTAAGAAAATCTTTAGAAGTAAATCAAATTCCAGCGGAGGTGCAGGGATTGTTGGAGGAATTTCATGATGTTGTTCTTGAGGAGTTGCCTAATGAGCTACCTCTTATGAGTGATATTCAACACCACATTGATTTGGTTCCTGGTGTTAGCTTGCCTAACCTACCACACTACAGGATGAGTCACAGGGAGAATGAGATTTTGCGAGAGGAGGTAGAGGAATTGTTGAGAAAATGACTCATTCAGACTAGTATGAGTCCATGTGCAATGCCGACATTATTGACACCAAAGATAGATGGGAGTTGGAGGATGTGTGTTGATAGGAGAGCAATTAACAAGATTACTATTGGGTACAAGTTTCCAATTCCTAGACTCGATGACATGCTTGATCAACTTGATGGGGTTGCGATTTTTACCAAGATTGATCTCAGAAGTGGTTATCATCAAATCAGAATCCGTCTCGGATATGAGTGAAAGACAACTTTCAAGACGAGGGATGGGTTGTTTGAGTGGTTAGTCATGCCCTTTGGACTAGCCAATGCACCAAGCATTTTCATGAGACTAATGAATCAGGTACTACTCCCTTTTATTGGTAAATTTGTTGTGGTGTATTTTGATGATATTTTGATATATAGTAAATATATTGATGAGCATGTTGGGCATATTAGAGAGGTGTTGGCTGTATGGAGGGAAAACAAACTTTATGCTAATTTGAAGAACTGTACTTTTATGAGTAAGAGTTTGTTGTTCTTGGGTTTTGTTGTAAGTAAAGATGGGATAAAGGTAGATGAGGAGAAAGTGAGAGCTATTGGAGAGTTGCCAACCCCTAAAAATGTGAGTGATGTGAGGAGTTTCCATAGACTAGCAACTTTCTACAAGTTGTTTATTAAACACTTTAGTAGTATTGTGGCTCCAATTACTGAGTGTTTAAAGAAAGGGAAGTTCTATTGGGGTGAAGAACAAGAACAAAGTTTTGCCTTGATAAAAGAAAAGTTACGTACTGCTCATGTCTTAGCTTTTCCAAGCTTTGACAAATTGTTTGAGGTTGAGCGTGATGCGAGTGGAGTGGGTATAGGTGTTCTGTTGTCCCAAGAGAAGAGACCAATTGCATTCTTTAGTGAGAAGTTGTGTGAAGCTAGAACAAAGTGGTCTACTTATAATAAGGAATTTTATGCAGTTCTGAGGGCTCTTAAAACATGGGAACATTGCTTGATTGCTAAAGAGTTTGTTCTTTACACCGATCACCAAGATCTTAAGTATTTTAGTCAAAGGCAGTTGAAGAGTGATATGCATGCTAGATGGTCTGCTTTTGTTGATAAATTCCCTTATAAAATTGTGCATAAGTTGGGCCAGCACAATCGAGTGGCTGATGCTTTGAGTAGGAATGTGGATTTTAACAAAACTCTTAGTGTTGAGATTGTTGTTTTTGAGTGTTTGAAAGATTTATATGCTAAGGATGATGATTTTAAGCACGTGTGGGAACAATGCATGTCTAAGCAACCACCGGGAGATTTTTATGTGCATGATGGATTTCTTATGAAAGGAAGTCAGCTATGTATTCCTTGTGCATCCCTTCATGAGAAAATCATTTGGGATTTGCATGGTGATGGTTTAGCAGGGCATCTTGGTAGAGATAAGACTATTGAGACTATTATGGGCAAGTATTATTGGCCTAGAGTGAGGAAAGATGTTTCCATTATTGTGGCCAAATGTTATGTATGTCAAACAGCTAAGAGGCAATCTTCTAACATCGGTCTCTACATGCCATTGCCTATTACCAACACTATTTGGGAAGATTTGTCTATAGACTTCGTGTTAGGTTTACCACAAACTCAATGAGGTATGGATTTTGTTTTTGTAGTGGTTGACAGGTTTTTAAAGATGGCGCATTTTCTTTCATGTAAGAAGACGACAGATGCAGAAACCATAGCCAAACTGTTTTTTAGGAAAGTTGTTAGACTACATGCAGTCCCTAAAACCATTACTTCGGATCGTGATACAAGATTCTTGAGTCATTTCTGGATTACTTTGTGGAGGATGTTCGATTCATCTTTGAATTTCAGCAGCATAGCGCATCTCCAGACTGATGGACAGATAGAGGTGGTGAAACGTATCTTGAAAAATATGATTCGCAGTATTTGCAAAGACAAGCCAAGACAATGGGATTTAGTCATAGCTCAAGCAGAGTTTGCCTACAACGCCACCATGCATAGTTCAACAGAAATGTCACCATTTTCCATTGAATACATGAAAGTTCCTAATCATGCATTGGATTTGGTGAAGTTGCCAAAGGTACTAGGTTTTAGTGTTGCAACTCATGACTTAGCCGAGCAAGTTAAAGTAGTTCAAGAGGATGTCAAACAAAAGTTGCACAAAGCTAATGAGAAGTACAAGGTGATAGCTAACAAGCATAGGAAGTACAAGGTATTTGAGGTTGGAGATGAAGTCATGGTATTCTTGAGGAAGGAAAGGATTCCAGCAAGAAAGCAAAACAAGCTCAAGCCAAAGAAGTATGATCCTTACAAGATTACAAAGAAAATCAATGACAATGCTTATGTTGTGGATTTGCCTAATCATATGGATATTTCTAAAACCTTTAATGTTGCTGATCTTTCTTTGTATTTCCTGAATGTGAAGTTGTCATACCCGGATCATAATTCGAGGACGAATTCTTTTCAAATGAAGCTAAATGATGTGGTCACTATTTGAGACATGATGGAGGGCCCATTCAAGACCCAATCCAAATCAGCCCGTTCAAGAACCAGCCCAAACAGGGGCTGAAACTTCATATTTTTCACATTCTTTTAGGATTTTATTCTACTTCATATTTTAGGGTTTTATTTCTATTAGGATTATAATTGGTTTTTATTTACAATACTACCATGGGGTGGCCGAACACTATAAGTACTTAGATTTTAGGGTTTGTAAATAGTTTTCCCAATTTCAATTTTCCAGCAACCTTTTCGGTTTTCTTCTTTTACTCAAGACCAAGTTTCGGTGCTTGAAACTTGTTGCTTTGAGAGTATCATTCGTGTGTTAGTTCTCTACACACGCATCACACACTGCGTCAAAAGAGTATGTAGACCAATATCAGGAAAATAGGAAGATAAACATTAGAATGGACTTTGATAGTTTAGGAGTTTAGATGGAACCCGGTTGATTAGGTAGGTTGTTGTTAAGACTGCTTCTCCCCAGAAATATTTAGGAACATGATGATGGTGGAGAAAGGCTCTAGTAACATAGAGGAGATGTCTCATTTTTCATTCGGCCATTCCATTTTGTTGACGAGTATCAATGCAAGAAGATTCATGAACAATTCCTATTTGCTGGAAAACTAATGCAAGTATTGATTAAAGAAATCCCTTACATTATCAGTGCGAAATTTTCTAATTGGAGAGCCAAATTGAGTAGAGATCATTTTACGAAAGAGTGATAAAATAGTACTAATAACAGCCTTATCCTTCAACAAATATACCCAAGTCATCTGAGTACAATTATCAATGAAAGATATGAACTATTTACCCACAAAACAATTAGGAATCTTAGATAGTCCCCAAACATCATAGTGGATTAAGGAAAAAGGAATAGAAGATAATTTATTACTAATAGAATAAGACACTCTGTGATGCTTTGACATTTCATACACATCACAATGAAGATTCTAACACTTAAATCCTTGAATTCAGAAGGAAACATAGTTTACAACAAAGTAAAAGGTGGATGGCCAAGGCGATAGTGTTGCAGCCATATGTTATTGAGAGTAGAAGTAGACTCAAATGGACAAGCAAGCATAGGATGATCCCCTTTAGGAAAAACACCATCCCTCTTCAAGTAATACAACCCATTCTTCTCCTCAATAGCACCAATTATCTTCCCCATATCCAATGATTGAAATTCACATGTATGAAGAGAAAAAATAACACGGCAATTAAGATCTTTAGTGAGCTGATGGACAGAAATCAGATTGGTAGATAGGTTAGGGACATGCAAAACTTGTTTGATAGGAAGAACAGGACTAAGAGTTACCTTGCCCTAACCGGTTATAGGAATTGAGTTTTCATTGGCTATGGTGATTTTATTAGAAGCTCCCAGTGGGTTGTAAGTTTCAAATACACTTAGGTCATAGGACATACAGTCAATAGCCCCTGAATCTGGAATCCACAAATCATTCCTATTGGTTTGTGAGGTAGTAAAAGATTCAGAGTGAAAACAGGTACTTGTTTGTGCTAAAGAGCAAGTCCCATTTTAAATTGTCCTCAAGAAACTCTTGAGCTTACTGATTTCATTTGCATCCAATTGTCTTAGGTCAGATGTGGTGACAGAATCTGCCTTATCTATGGTGGCTTCCTCATGCTCCCTATTTGAGAGATAGCTTGGTTTTTAGAAGATAAACTCCTAAAGCCTCCCATCTTATTTAATACTACCTCCTTCCCATGCAGTTTAAAGCATGTTTCTCAAGTTTGATTTGGCTTCTTACAATAGGTGCACCACAACCCTTCACGGTTTTGTGGTCTTGGGTGCAAGTCAGACTTCCCTACTGAGACTTGAATTTGGTTCCTTCTTCTTTATTAGTCACCATGGCTGATCCCTCAAAATTGGATTCACTAAGCATAGCTATCCTTCGATACTCCTCATTCTGGACTATAGAAAAAACTTCATTAAGAGATGGAAGTTTCTCTCTTCCAAGAACTTGTACTCTTACCTGATCATACTCGGCATTAAGACCTGCCAAGAACTCTACAATTCTGTCTCATTCAAGTACAGTATTAAGGGTGGTTGCATTCTTGTTGCATACCATCTTGATATCCTAGTAGTGATCTAGTTCAAGCCAATATCTATTCATCTTGTTATAGTAATCAGTTATCGTCAATGACCCTTGCTTAGTACCACTTATTTTTGTTTTAATCTCAAATATTACCAAGGCATCTTATACTTTAGAATAAGTGCGCTTAACAGTTTCCCAAATATCCTTTGCAGAAGATAAAAATATGTAATTTCTGCTTACCTCAGGCTGCATAGAACTCCAAAGCCAAAACATGATCATGAAATCCTCAATATCCCATACTGTGAATATGGGATCTAGGCCTAGTTCAATCAGTCCCTCAACCTTTTAGGAAAGTCCTCACAAGCTGTGATCGTTGAAGGTAGTTCCTACCATCTAAGTGGTGGGAATGATGCATTCTCGGTAGCTCATTGTTAGGAGGGTTTCCGGTTGGTTGATCAAATGAGACTGCCTCTCTAGTTGCCATGGATGGAGTAGTCTCAGAGATTTCTAACATATTTGGTGGATTGATTGGCTGAACAAGTAGGATGAAAGGAGACAAAAATGGTGCAATGAAGGCACACTGGAATTGGATCAAAAAGAGAGGATAACCCGAGTCATTCATGAAGGCTCTGATACCATGTGGGAATGGAATATTTTTATTCATCTTTACACACAACAACACAGCCCTAGTTATAGGGATAAGGAATTACAACATAGGAAAAATTACCTATACAAGGTTTAGGAAAGTATCCTAAACTAGAAGTAAGAAAGTATCCTAGACCAGTTTTAGCAATTTCTAAAAAACAAGAAAATTAAAGATTAGATTAGCTACAAATCCTAATCCTTCCTTATCCTTTCCTCTGTGTATCCTACAGGAATCAATAGTGTTTGATATGATTTGAGTGAATATATAAGAGTTCTTTGATCTAAAAGAAACGAAAGGTAAGTGTGAAGTTCAAGCACCATAACAAAATCAACCATGAAGGTCCACTAAGTGATCATGTGAACACAAAGTTAGCTTGAGTGAATAAAGAAGTGTGTTTTGATCAAAAAGATAAGGTGAGTTTGAAGTTCATTCCATAGTTTCTAGGTTCCCCTACCCCCCTGGGAACCACATTCCAGTTCCCACACACCGAAACATGGTGCTTTGGCATCTTGGAACACCATGATACATGTTCCAGTTCTCTTAGATTGAAGAACTAGAAAAATGGAGAAAAGAAAGAGGCAAGCATTACACTTAATTATAATGGAAAAAATATAAATGTTATTTAGTGGAATAACATCAAATATATAACTTATTATATTCAGTTATTATAATAAAAAATAAAATTTATTTTATGGAACAAGGGTATAAGCCAAAAATTAAGGAGGAAATATAGAAAGACAATCAGAAATAAAAGATAAGAAAGACAACTAAATCCCAAAACAAAACCCAAAATATTTTCAGAAATATTATTATTATTATTATGGTTTGGAGGCATTGCACTGTGGCTAACAGTAGAAGCCTACCTTCCCCCCCCCCCCAACCACCATGACGTTCATAGAAAAGTGGCATACCACATCCCTGTACTGCATTCCATGAACGAGGCAACTATGGTTCAATCACCTTGAAAAATCAAGCTTACAGGTCTATGGAGTGACCACACAAAAACAAAGTTGGAGAAAACTCATTTGAAGGCACTACACATGTAAGAAAGAAAGAAACCTGCATTTCGAAGAAAGATCAAAGTGTTAATGCTCACAACAATGGAAATGGCTTTGGAGCTTGTTGCTTTCAACAGGTCGTGGGCATGAAGATGATATTCTGATCTTACTCGTCACAAAAGATTAAGTTTAAAAGGGGGTGCATAAAATTAAGTTTGAAGAGGATTTCTATCTAGCTATGTGGAATTGGTTGCTAGATTGCAGAGCGGTATAGTTTATGTATGGTCATGTCCTATGGGTTAAACATATACGATCAATTGGTATGATGAATGAAAATACACAAAAGGGGAGTATTGTCTATACTATTATATAAGCAAACACCATGTTTTGGTGTTATGAAGCCCTGTCAATAAAATGTTTTCCAAAAATACCCTTTATGTATCTCGCTTAAAAAACAAAAATTAACTATATTAACAATAATTGAACTTATGACCTCTAAATAGTAACTAACTTATGAAACAATTTTACCGCTACACCAAGGCTCATTTTGTTTAAAACTTGGCCTAAAAAATTAGAAGGTAACTGCAACTGTCAAATGCCACCAAATGAACCTCTATTTAATTTTTTTTATTTTTTGCATGTACATAGCACAAGCCACCACTCTAGTATTTTATGAGGGGACTTGTATTTAGGTTAGATACATGCACAATGGAACATATAAATACCCATGTTAGTCATTTGCAAGGTGGAGTTCAATCAAAATAAATGGCTCCCTCCCTCCATGGCTATTTTGGGTTATAGATTAATCAATCAGTATGATAAATGAATGTAGATGTGCGTGTGAGTAGACCTCTTGATATCCAAAATTCCAAATCCAACATTTTGCAACATGATAAAAATTTAGCATCCTCAGTGGAACGTCTGCTGGGTTTGGAAGCAATTGAATCAGGCAAATGACAGATTGTTAAAGTTATCTGCTGAGCTTTGGAACAATTGAATATCAGGGAAAATGACAGATTGCTGAAGTCATCTGCTGAGCTTTGATGCAATTAAATATCAGAGAAAATGACAGATCAGCTAAAGTTCTAGCAGGCTCAAATAAACATTTTTGTCCCTTACATCTTCACTTACCAAAAATCTGAAGCAAATTCAGAGCTTATTTAGCTTTACTGTGAATTTTCAACTGTTACAAGAATTGTCTTTGTGAAAGAGATTTTGTGACAAGTTCCAATTTCCTGCTTCTCCACAAGGGAGAAATAAATTCCACCGTGTAAAGTATTTATATTGACCATATAACCATTAAAACTATGTTAAAGTAATATTTACTTTAAAAACACTTTTAAGCTGTCCTACAACACAGCCAACCAGCACGCAAGGTCATCATGCTTGATTTTTGTGTTGCTTACTCCAGTAAAAAGGTTTGGACACAGTATACTACCAATATCTATTGCAGGATGGTTCATAACCTTTGGGACTTATTTTCAAATCCTTCACCTAATAAGTTCATTTGTTAAAGAGCTCTAAGCTGAGGGCATGGACCATATCAATACACTGAAGTCTAATTCGCCCAGGAATCTTGGCCATATAATTCCAGAAAGGTAGCTTATCAACCATCCTGATATTATAGATTTGGCCAGCATTTACCTCAAGACTTGTTCATTGCCAAGTGCAGCATGAGCTTTTCCAGATTAACCAGCATGACATATGGGGCACACATGCAGCTTAGTTCAAGCCAAGGGTAAAATCATGCTTGCAAAGTACAAATGATTTTGTCACACAATTTAAGAAGCCCCAACAAAACTACTTAAAATTTGCTACACAAATCCTAATTTTCTTTTGAGACCTGTATTATGCCTATCTTATGAAATAAAGTAGAGAGCTTCCAATGAAAATCTTTGATGAAGTAACATGATCCACCTAAGATTCAGATGGTGGGAGATTGTCATAGAAAAAACTAGAATTGAGACAAATGTCAAATCTCTTGCTAAGAGGCGCAATGATGCTTCTTGAAGATTGCTAGAGCCTTCCAATGTGCAAGGTATACAGCAACTCTATCTCAGGGATTCAACTTAGCTTGGATTCGATCACGTTCCCTGCAGTTTTGCACTAACCAATGGGAACCAAGTACTTCTCAACCTCAAATATAGATACCCCATATTTTAATAGTGTATTCATGTATTTTCATTATGAATGTTTAATATTTGAAGGCAATCCTTTTGGACTTCTTAACTTATGTCTCTTGGGATGCCTTCCTAACTTACAAATGTCTTTGGGAGTTCCTGGTTAATGTATAACTCTTTTTAGTTAAAGTATGCCTTCTGCATAGCCAAGCCTATTGGGTTTCCAACTCAATAATTTAAACTACTTAAATAATTTTCCAACGAGATTGAACATCTTTTCAGATTATATAGTTTTTACTACATTATTTTACATATAAAAAAGTAAATATGCCTGTAAAAATTTCCCAATTGTAGAATCACAAACAATAACTAAGATTAATATTTGCAAATCCTCTGACAGAACTATTATGGTAAGACAAACAAATAAACTGCTGGCGTAACAGGGTAGAAAATTTGGAAAACCAATGTACTTTAAAGTTGATAACCAACATCTCTTACAACCAAACTATAGAGATACTCAAAAAACACAGTTCACATTCCCAGTGTATAGTTGGTCAGTTATATGATGCAGATAACTTACTGGTAACGAAGGGGACAGAGAAGCTCAGACGGGCGATAGGCTGCTTTATATCTCATCTTGTTGCAGGAGTGAATGTAATAGCCAAGATAATAATACTCGAGGCTTGGACAGCTGAGTTGACTCTGCTTCACCCAATCTATCTCTTGCAGGGCTGAATACTTGCCTAGCGATAAGAAGGCAAGATCTGGGTCCCAGAATAAATATTTACTTGATAAACATCTAGGGAGGATATCAATCACGCCAACTGCGACTAGACGGCCGTCAATCAAATATTGCTGGTGGAATGAACCAAAACCACAGGAAGCAACTGAACCATTACTAGTAGGAGGAACAAATACCAAGGGAGTATCAACTAAAAACCGTTTGTACGAGCTTTCTGTCACATGCTCCGGTGTATCATTATGCACTCTAATCTGGTATTTCCTATACAAGGCATATTCTTCTGGATCAAAACTTGACCTTTTAAAACGGTACTCAAGCTTCCGTCTTTTTCCCTGAGGAGATTCAGAGATCTTTGAACAACTCCCTTTAGTTCCAGTTCCTGTAAGAGACCCTTTAGAGACAGGAGCTTCTTCAACCACCTCATCCAACCATGCTTGCTTTGTAGCAGAATAGAAGTTAATATGCCCATTGCAAGCTCTAATTGACACACCAGAACTTTCAGCCAATTGATTTAGTAAATTTGTGACTTTTTCTGCAATCAGCTCTGGCGAAAGTTCAAGAGACTGAAGATTTTTTCCTGCACCATCTCCTGACAATTTTGAATTGTTTACATCCTTCTCTGCCCGCCTTAGTGCAGCTGCAATCTGGAAAGAGATATTGCAGGAGAACAATAGATCTTCAGATCTTTCAGTAAGTAACTTCCTTTTGGAGGGTGCAACTTTTTTGACACAAGCTTTAGGTAATTGAATATTACGAGGAAATTCTCCACTTCCAGCTAATGCATGGACCACATTATCAATCTGCTCTGACAAATAATGCATAAATTTATCAGCCTTGTTCTTGTCTTCACCTTTACCCAGTGAGGATTCCCTTGCTGCTGAACACAAGATTTGATCAGAGGCCCAGCTCCTTGAACTCTTAGAAGTATTTGGCTCATCCATGACCTCATCTCTCCTTTTCACATCCAATGTGCCATCCAGAAACCTATTATGAATTACTGCTGTCAGTACATTTTCTCTAACATCATTGTGAAAAAACTCAAATGCATAGTACGTGGGCATATTGATATATAACCAAAATTGGCAAGAAATATGCATTATCATATTGTAAAGTAGAAGCCAGTATGAAATACAATCAAGCACCATCTGTAACTCCAAGAGAAGGGGGTGTCAGAACCAAATTCTGACAAGGGTAATTCTTCTCAATCCGAGAAGAATCAGGGGAATTGAGAGAGTAAAACAAAGAGAATTGAGAGGGAAAAAAGAGGGGAGAGAGAATTGATGAATTGGCAATTCTCAAAAGATGTTTCGGGAGAGAGGACTCAGTGTATTATATACTGATCCAGCTCCCCTAAGCACCAAGGGCCACTTGCCCAATTACAATTATTCAAATTCAAACTTTAGGCCTAATTGTCTAACCACCATTACCGTTCGTTCTACGATCAACTAACAATTGACTAATTACAATTAAGCCCCCCATATATAATAGTTCTCATGACAATTCCCCGCCCCTTCAGCAACTTCTTGTCCGCAAGTTCATAGTAGACCAACCACCTTGGGAAACTGCTTGAGTAAGTTGGGGAGGTATTTCCAAGTGTTATTATCCGGATGGAGGTTAGACCACCAGACTAGGACTTGCATAAGAGGAGCCCCATGCCGATGTATGATGCATCTATCCACAATAGCCACAGGCGCTGAAGCCCTTGTAGTGTCTCGGAGTAGTGTGGGTAGGGTTGTGTTGGTTGCATGGGCTCCTGCAGACTTCTTTAGCAATGAGACATGGAATATCGGGTGTACCTGGGACTTCAGGGGTAGTTGAAGCTTGTATGCTACCTTGCCAATTCGAGCCATAATAGGGTAAGGGCTAAAGAAGTTGGAACTCAACTTGGAGTGTTGGCCTAGAGCAAAGGTCTGCAAGTGGACTTTTCTGAGCTTAAGATCAACTCTGTCCCCTACTTCAAACTCTCGGTCACTCCTCCTTCGATCAGCAAACTGCTTAGTGCAGTTTTGGGTGTTTGCCAACTCCTTCTGCAACACTCTGAGCACCTGTTACCTTAGTTGCAAGTAGGATTTCACTGTCTGCACTGTCACTTCCCCTGCTATAGTCAGTAGAACAAGGGCTTTATACCCGTATAATGCCTCAAAAGGGGTCATCTTAATAGCATTGTGGTGGCAAGAATTGTACCACCACTAGGCCAAGGATAGCCAACGATGCTACCCCTTAGGTTGTAGAAAACATAGGCACCTCAAGTACGTCTCAAAACATTGGTTCACTCTCTTAGTCTGGTCATCTGATTCGGGGTGATAGGCTGAGGACACGTGTAGTTTAGTTCCCAAGGTCTTAAACAACTCCTTTCAAAAGAGGCTGGTAAAGACATTATCCTTATCCGAGACTATGGATTAGGGAATACCATGGAGTTGAACCACTCTGTCCAAGAAGATGCGGGCAACCTCCTGTGTTGTGAAGGGGTGAGATAGGCTAATAAAATGGGAGAATTGAACCGGTCAACCACCACTAAAACGCAATCCAGGCCTTCAAACCTTGGCAACCCTTCCACAAAGTACATGGTTATGTTAGTCCAAGCGTGAGTGGGGATGGGTAATGGTTGGAGTAACTTGGGTGCAGCTATTGCTTCGTGCTTACATCTTCTGCATGTGTCACACTTCAACACAAATTTCGTCGCATACTTCTTCAACTTAGGCTAGAAAAACATTTGTTTAACTCTCTAACATGTCCCATGCACCCCAGAATGGCCCCCAAGTGGGGAACCATGTAGTGTCTCTAGAATCCTAACCATCAGCTCCTCCTGGTCTCCCATTACCAGCCTCCCTTGATACCTCAATACCCCATTTTTAAGCGTAAACCCCAGCCTCGAGGTAGGATTTAGAGTTAGTTGCTCTCTTATCTCCTTAGCCCAATCATCCTCTTCATAAATGTCACTGACTTCCTAATACTAGTTAGGTACAACTGTTGTGATAGAGGTTACCACCGCTTCCTTTGTACATCTGGATAATGCATCAGCTACCCTTTTCTCCTTCCCTTTCCGGTATTGGATCACATAGTCCAATCCCATCAACCTTGTCATCCCCTTCTTTTGAAGATTTGTGTGTAGCCTCTGCTGCAGGAGGAATTTAAGGCTTTCATGGTCTGTCCTAATGATGAATTGTCCCCCCTCCAAGTAGTGGCGCCACTTATCTACTGCAATCAAGACAGCTATTAGTTCCTTGTCATATACACTAGGGCTTTGATGCCTTGAGCTTAAGGCTTGGCTAATGAAAGCCAAGGGTCTGCCCTATTGGGATAGCACTGCTCCCACCCTTGTGCTACTTGCATTTGTCTCCAGGGTAAATGGTTTAGAAAAATCCGAAAGTCCCAAGGTGGGTACTTCGCTCATAGCTTTTTTAAGTCGTCTGAAAGCCTCTTTTGCCTTCTCATCCTATATGAATCCCTCCTTCTTCAATAGATTAGTCAAGGGCCTGCTGATTATTCCATAATCCCGCACAAAGCGCCTATAGTATCCTGTTAGGCCTAAGAATCCCCTCAAGGCCCTTATAAATGAAGGTCTCGGCCATGCAACCATTGCTTCCACCTTTTTTGGGTCAATGCTCACCCCAGCACTGGATATGATATAGCCTAAGTAGTCCACCCTTGGCTGGGCAAAGGCACATTTAGATCTCTTAATAAACAATTGATTGTGTCTTAGGACTTTTAAGGCAACCCGCAGGTGGTCTAGATGTTGAAAGGAGGGGCTATAAATAAGGATGTCACCAAAGAAGACCAAGATGAATTTCCGAAGATAGGGCTCAAACACATGGTTCATTTAGGCTTGGAATGTGGCTGGGGCGTTTGTTAGGCCGAAGGGCATTACCAAGAACTCGTAATGCCCTTGATGAGTGGTTAAAGTTGTTTAGGGTATGTCTTTGGGGTACATTCGAATCTGGTGATACCCTCACCTCAAGTCCAATTTAGTGAAAACTACTGCATGCTTGAGTTCGTCTAAAAGGTCTTCTATAATTGGGATTGGGATTGGGAATTTGTTCTTTACGGTTTGGGAGTTAAGCTGATACTAGTCAATACAGAACAACCAACTACCATCCTTTTTTTTACTAACAGGATGGGGGGAGCATAAGGGCTTTGGCTTGGTCGAATGAGTGACCTAGCTAGCATGTCCTTGATTAAGTTTTCAATCTCGACTTTTTGCTTAGGGGGGTATCCATAAGCTTGAATGTTGATGGGCTCGGTGTTGGGTTTTAGGATAATGGAGTGGTCATAGTGTCTGTGGGGTGGCAGGGATTCGGGTTCCTCAAATAAGTCGTTAAACTCAATCAACAACTTATTAAGGGAGTCTAGTTCCTGTACTTTCCATGGCTGTTGGTTGGTGGAATTTCCCTTGGTCTCCTGCTCTCCCCCCTCTTCTACATGCTCTACTGCATGAATGGGAAACAACTAGGCTACCTAGGTCCACTTGGATTTGAGCATCTTCTTCAATTTCCTCCCCATTATCATGTTACAAATTCTAGTTTCAGGGCTCCCGCTCAGGGTCATCCTTCTTCCATCCTTCTCAAATGTGACTTCCATTTTGTTGAAGTCGAAACTGATAAGGCTAACACCCTTCTTCCAGTCCACTCCAAGGACTATATCACACCCAGCTAGCCTCAGCAATCTCAAATCCGCCTCAAAATTCTCTCTATGCATTTCCCAGCAAAAGCCTTCACAAACTGACTTACACAACACCTTGTTACCATTGGTTACCATTACAGACAACAGTTGAGTCCCCGTCAATTCACACCTTAGCATCTTGGTCATCCCCTCATCAAGGAAGCTATGCGTGCTTCCATTGTCAATTAGAACCATAAGTCGATGATCCTTGGCTTTTCCTTCCACCCGAATAGCTATTGGCAAGACCTCAAAGGGCATGGAGTGATATCTCCACATTCCCTTCCTCTTCACCATCTCCTTGGGGAGGTTCCTCTTCATTTTCTTCCATTTCCTCATCTCCTTCAATCAGCAGAAGCTACCTCCTACACTGATGTCCTGGTGTGTACCGGTCTTCACATCGGAAGCACAACCCTGCCTTCCTCCTCTATTCAGTGAACTTCCCGCTACTAAGGGGCACAAGAACTAAGGCAGAGGATGGTCCCCCTCCTGAGCTCCCTTGAATCATCTTACCTCCTCTCCCTCTGCTCCCCATCTAAGCCATTCCTGCATTCCAGGGCCTTATCTTCCCCTTTTGTTTCCTCATTAACACCTCTACCCAACAATTCCTATAGCCTCGCGCACACTGCGGTTTGCTTCACCGTCCTAGGCTTTCTACATTTTGTCAATGGGTCTCAATTCTTCTCCTAACCCGCTCACAAAGCTTGATACAAAGTATCCCTTGATCAAGGGGGGAATGAGCATGAGGAACTTGAGTTCTTCGAATTTCAATTTGTACGCCTGGACCATTCCCTTCTGTTGGAGCTTATTGAACTCCTCGACCACATCTAGCTGTATTTTGGTCCCCGAACCTCTCTCACAAATCCTCCACAAACTTCTCCCACTGGCAGCCTTCCTTAGTCCCAATCCACCCCTGAAACCATGTATCCCCGGGATCGTTTAGGTAGGCAACAACAAGTGTTACACGTTGTTGTTCCAGCACCCTGTAGAAATTGAACATCCTTTCACACCTGCACACCCACCACCTTGGGTTCGTCCCATCAAACATTGGGATCTCCAATTTTGGAGTTGGGAATCCAGGCGAATGAGGAGCAACCTGATTCCCCAGCCTCTTCTCCATGTGATTCTCTTCTACCATCGCCCCCAAATTCGGAGGCATCCTCTACTCGAGGCGCAATGAAATGGCCAAGTAAGATGGGATCAAACCTCTCTCGGGGAGGGAAGTCCAAAGAGCCTTACCTGGTTCTGTCTCATGACCATGCGAATGAACATCTACACCCGATTGCGTAATTGGTTGTGCTGCTCCCGGTTCTTCTCTCTCTAGCTATCCATAACGCCTTCAATCCTTCTTTCTACCATTGCCTCCATGGACGACTCCATACTGCCCATTCAAATCTGCATATCGAATACAGCCGTAGTGACCTGTTGCAGTTGAGTCTCCACTTGCTTCATATGCGTACCATTGGCCATGGTGAATTTCGGCAAAATCATGGCCCAAAAGACTGCTCTGATACCAGAATGTCGTAATCGAATTCTGGCAGGGGTAATTCTTCTCAATCCGAGAAGAATCAGGGGAATTGAGAAGAGAAAATAAAGAGAATTGAGAGGGGAAAAGGAGGAGAGAGAAAATTTATGAATTGGTAATTCTCAAAAGATGCTTCAAGAGAGAGGACTCAGTGTATTATATACTGATCTAGCTCCCCTAGGCGCTAAAGGCCACTTGCCCAATTACAATTATTCAAATTCAAACTTTAGGCCTAATTGTTTAACCACCAAACTCTTGCTAAGAAGATACCAGTCATGTAAAAACAAATTCCACGAGACAGGGAGAACTTACATCCTCCATGCATCAAAAGTACTTAAAAATGATCCACAAAATCCAAACAACAACATATCCAGCCGTTATCCCACTATGTGGGGTTGGCTACATGAATTCTAGACTTCTATGTGGGTTACATCCCAGCAGATAGTTTGTCTAGAATTCATATTTGGATCCGACTAAGTTTTACGCTGGCTGTCGGCTACCTAACGCAACCCTCCTCCTTTATCCGGGCTTACAAAATCCAAAGTTACAAAAAAATAAAAATAAAACTACAAAAGCCAATAATTCGTCTTAAAAAATGGATCAATTCCACCTTGTAGCCAACTGCACACAAAGAGAGGGAAAAAGAAATTTACATGTCAACAATGGAAGTTATCTATTTGCTAAGACATTTAATGGAAAAGTTCGGAGATAGACAAAAAGATTAACATATGGTATTTGTAACCTTAGAGAAAGCCTATGATAGAATCCCTAAAGAGGTCTTATGCAAGTTGTTAGAAAAAATGAGAAAAATAAGTTGAAATTGCTTATATATAGGTTAGGAAGAACACGTGTCATTAAGCAGAAATGTGTATTTAGACCTTACAGAGGAGTTACTTAGGCTTTTCCAATTCCAATTGGATTATATCAAAGATCTGCATTTAGCCCTATCAAAATAGATAAAGATACTAGTTTTATGTAATTAGAAGTTCTTCATTTTATCTAAATGTATTTTAGTTCTTATTAGGACTTCTAAAGGATTGTGTGATAGAATTTTGATGGCATAAGTGTATCATATTAGGTAACAATTGTTTTAAAAGAAATTAGGTTGTTCTATGAGTTTCATCAAGTTGATATATGTGGCTCATTAGTATAATCCAAAAATGTGTTTTTGATTGACTGAACAAAGTAATCAATTCTTCTTTGCCGAAATCCCTCTCGTTTCTCTTGGGCTTCCTATAACAACCCGTTAGTGGGTCCAGGACGCCCTATTAATGTCCCTATGGGTGGTATACTTCGTTAAGTATTTTGATTAGTGTGTTGTGAGTGATGAAAGTGTGGAAAGATCAATAGGTGAAAATTGTTGAATGTTGAAAAGGCCAGTAAAACAAAGTTGAAAAGTAAAATGGTAAGGATGGAAAGCGGGCATGGATATATGTGTGTGTTATGTTTTGTTTACTTTGGTTAATTTGATTAAAGAGATATAAGTGTGATAAGTTAAAAGATGAAATGGGGGTTAAATATGAAAATGGTGGCAAAAAGGCAGCAATTGTCGACCATTGGGCAAGGAACTGTCAATTAGTTGCAAACAATCGACAGATTCCTTCAACGTTGTTGACCGTTTGGCCCAAAATGGGTGAACTGTCAACCGATTCCTTCCAAACTGTCAACTGATTACTACCAGGTGGCCACGAAAACATATATATATATATATATATATATACATGTGTGTGTGATGTTTGTGTATTATAAACGGAATTGGAATGGGATTTTAAGTCCAAGGAGTTGGCAAAAGCAAAAACTTGGTGTGTAAGTTTTCTTTATTTCATTCTATCATTCTTTTCCTCCTTGTTCTTCTTCCGTTCTCTTCCCTTCTTCCTTCTTTCTTCTTCCTTGATTTTGGAAGCTTCAAGAAGATGAGATCTTTAGATTTCTAGTGGGTTGTTTCTTCTTTTCGATTCAGCCATCCGAAGCAAAGCAAGTTCTTCTTCCTCTTTATCTTTTTAGAGGCAAGTTCTCTTTCCTCTTTTCTTTTACAGGCAAGTTCCCCTTGTTTTCTTCTTTCATATACAAGTTCTTGCTACCTCTTCTTTTCTAGAGGCGAGCTCTTATTTCTCCTTCTTGCCATAATCCTATGGTATTTCTATTAGTGAGATTTGATGTAAGAAAATCCCTGTTTTGGTGTAAGGGGCATGTATTTGTTGTTTATGCGGAAAGTTTGTAAATCTCTCTTGTTTCTCATTGATTTGAGTTGAACTCCTTCTGAGCCTCAAATAGGGTCTTGTGTCAACCTATATTTCTTGGGAATGATGCTTTTGTTGGCTAGGGTTGAGAACATGCAAGAGTTTGGTGTATTTTTCATGTATTTTGGCTTGGTACGTCTCTCCTTCGTTGTTGTCTGTCGATACCTTGCTTGGATCTGTCGACTGTTTGGTGAATTTGTGTTATTAGTGAGCTTTTGGGATTTTTCCAGTCAACAAATTGGCTCGAAGTTGTCGACCGTTGTGGCGTTTTGGCCTTGGCTATCAACTGTTGCCTCTCATCTGTCAACCGATCGATAGGAAAGGCTTCTGGCGGTCGACAAATGCTTCCTGGTTGTCAACCGATTTTCCCCTGTAGTCGCTCGATTCTTTTTTTGATGGTTGCAATTCACCATTTAGTCATCATGTTAACTTCTAAAAAGCTCCTCAACATATCATAATCTTGATTGTTGTTCCTAGAGGGTGGGGAATCCATAATGTGTGCAATTATTGGGTTCTATATTATGGTTGATTTTCATGGATATAGGAGGCTATGATGTGTCTGATGAGATGAGTAGCCACAAACATGTTAATAGATGATTGATATGTGGGCATGCGCATAATTTGTGTTATGTCATGATAGTGTTAAATGTGATGGGAATGGCCTATGTATGTGTGTATAATGAAAGGCTAGCATATAACTACGTTGAGTGATGTTTGGGAGGAGTTATAAATATATCCATATGGTATAGGTAAAGCATGATATTGAACTAATGTGTATTTGTGGGTGTGTTGATGCTTGGGAAATACTTAAGACATGGTTATGTTTGTTATACGGAGTATACTCATGATGCTTGCCCAATGTAATCTGGTGCATGGGGAGCTTCGGCTCTTGATGCTCACCTGGTGTGAATCCAGTGCGTGTGAGGACATTGGTCCTTATGATGATATGATAATATTGTTGATACTCGCCTGGTGAAAACCCAGTGCGTGGGAGGATTTTGGTCCTCATGACGATATGATAGAATGTTGATATGTAATGCAGCGAAGTGTGGAAGGGGGTTATGTGAATGTTGTGAGTAGCTCTTATTTATTGTATTGCCATTACTCTATTCATGTTTGTAATCCATATTGCTTTTGGCATGCTTTGAATATAAGTGCTGAGTCTTGTAACTCACCCTTGTTTTGCATCATTCCATGTGAGAAAAACAGCTAAGGGAAAGGAAGAGTGTGGTGAAGCTTGAGTCTTGGGTAGCATGTATACTGTGACATCCCAACCAAAGATCCATGGGTTTTTTTTGAGGGCGTGAGGAAGAGTTTATATGTTATTAAAATATTGTGCCCTCTTTGTTTTGAAATGTATGGGTGGCTAAGCCCAAGGAGACTATTGTTGTATATAGAATGTTGTAATAAATTTTGTGGCTTTGCCAATGAGCAATGGGAATGTGAGATGTTTTCATTCAGTTTGTATCTATACCACTTCCTTTGACGATCCACTTCCCTAATTTCTCTTGGTAAAAGGGGTCTTCAGGAGTAGGGCATCACACTTCCTCCTCCCTCTATACTACTCCATCCCTGATTTTCTTCTCCTCTTTCCCATATTTTTTATAATCTTCCTGTTGTTTCACATCAGTTTTGACATCAGAGATAATCTCAATCCATCATTTCTATCAAGAAAATGCCTGCCCCAGTTCCAAAGTTTCCTTAAGCTTCACTGAAGTCAGAACCTTCAGCCAACTGAAAACGTCGTACGTGCTGAGAGAGTTCAAATAGAAGCTTATGGGAGGTGGGAAAAGGCTCTTTTACTCACCATCTTTGATCAACAAACTCCATCCCTTGCTTGACCAAATTGAGAATTTCCTCTTGAGGATAGTGCAGTCACCATCCAAAGAAATGCAAGCTGCACTTTCTCCATCTATGAAGGCATTGGTTGCAGATGAACTACTAGGCTCCAAATAAAGATGTAGAAGTTGCAGCTGCCTCCTCCAACCTCTCACTTTATGGTTTGGGTGATTGAGCAATGAGAGTCCACAAACTCGAGGATGAGTTTTATCCTACCAGAGGAAAATTGATACAAATCAAAACAAATAAAGATACCAATTTTATATGATTAGGAGTTTTTGATTTTATCTAAATGAATTTGGGCAAAGTGTCAAATAAGCCATTGTACTTTAAGTTCTGCAACCAAATTGACCAAAATACTACTTTAAAAAGACACGAAGTGCAACTGTGTGGGGTTTTCAGAATCTGAATTTGGGGTTCAATTTGAGTGTTTGCGAGTGTATGGAGTTATTTTGATTGGGGACAGAGTTAATGTTATTAATAAAATTAAAATGTCGTTAGACGATGTTAAGAAAACATCTACAATAATGGCTGATGTGGCCTCAGGTCTAAAATTACAATGGCTTATTTGGCATTTTTTTAAAGTATAGTGGTTAAATTGGCCCCCGAGTCTAAAAGTGTAGTGGCCTATTTGGCCCTTCTTAAAGTATAGTGGCCAATTTGGCCCCGAGACCAAAGTACAATCACTTATTTGGCACTTTGCCCAATGTATTTTGATTCTGTTAGGATTGTATGATAAGATTTTAGTGGTATTAGGTTACCATATTACTCCGCCAGGGGATATTATCCACTGCCGGTCCCAAGCCCGGATAAAGGAGGAGGGTTGCGTTAGGTAGCCGACAGCCAGCGTAAAACTTAGTCGGATCCAAATATGAATTCTAGACAAACTATCTGTTGGGATATAACCCACATAGAAGTCTAGAATTCATGTAGCCAACCCCACATAGTGGGATAACGGCTGGATATGTTGTTGTTGTTGTTTAGGTTACCATATTAGGTAAGAATAGTTTTAAAAGAGTTTTAGTTGTTCAAGGAGTTTTATCAAGCCTATTTATATGGATCATTAGTGCTATCTGAAAACATGTTTTTGATTGATTGAATAAAATTTTTGGATTTTTATCTATTGAAATCCCCTCTCCCTTGTCTTAGGCTTCCTTTTCCTTTTATACTAATTCTCCTTCTTCCTTGATTTTCTTGTCTTTCTTCCTCTACAATCTTCTTGCTTTCTCACATCACCTTACCTCTTCGTTCTTTTGATGGATGAACTCCCAACGCACATCCAATAAGTGCCTACTACCTAGGTGAATACTATTTGCAAACAATATTATCTTCGCGGATAAAACAAAAGAAGGCATGAACAATAAACTTGAATAATTATCTTAGTAGCAATAATAAAACTGCTCTTTTGTGACATATGGTTGACAAAGGCACAAGGCATAGTAAGGAGCAAACTACTTTGACTCGAGGCGTGAGGCACGAGGCATATGCATGCGCCTCATATGTGAGGCACATTTATGCAAAATGTGTATAAAATATGTATGAAACAGGTCACTGGAGCTAAGGTACATGCACAGCTTGTTTGAAGGCACATGAGTATCACTTGCATCCGGCTGCCAGCATGTGAGATCTCTGACAAACCTCCAGCCACCAGTGGTAGGCGCATTCCAACCCCCCCCCCCCAAAAAAAAAAAAAAAATCTATGTGAATATACTTTCATATCAACAAAAAATGGATTCTCTACTAACAGAAATGCTAAAAGCTTTCAGAATTTAAAAATAATACCTCAAATTGTCAAATCTGCTGATGACTTTAAGAATAAGAATAAAAGTTAAATCTTTTTAGGTTTTAATTTACTTGTTTTCGAATCATTTCAGATTTTTTCAAAAGGCACAAGAGTGTGCACCTTGCTCCTACACATGAGGTGTGCCCCCCATGCGCCTCATGATGGCACATCGCTTCAGTCGTTAAGAGACACGCAGAGCAGAACCTTGGGACTAGGCACACCTAAGACAACTATGGAAGGTCATGGGCTCAAGTAGTGGGAACAACCTCTTGGCAAAACAAGGATAATATTGCATACAGATGACCCTCTCCCAACCATTACAAAGCAATAAGGGCCACAGAATCCAAACATTCTAAGTTGACTAGATCAAAAATTGAATGTGTGGAATATCAATTGAGTAAAAAAAGAAGTGTGGATGGTATCATTGTGACTTGCAGATAAATTATCTCAAGGAAAGATAAATTTAGATATGTTCAATCAGTTGTTCAAAAAGAAGGGGGCATTATGGAGGATGTTACTCATAGATTAAGGCCAAATGGTTAAAGGGGAGAACTGCATCCAGCATTTTATGTAAATTGTAAATCCCTTTAAAGCAAAAAAGGAAATTTTTGTCATGTACCTAATAACTAAGGGGAATATATTTTCTAGTAGTAGGAATGGAGAGATGAAACGTCGTTCTTCTAGAAGAAAGTTAGAGAGTTGTAATATTTTGAAAGCTGTAACTTTGGAAAATGGAGGCCCTTTCGACGCCAAATACTAGCCACAATCAGTATATAATTACTGATTGCATTCAGTGCAAAGGCATAGAAGAAATTAATCAAAAAAGCTTTTGTTTGCCTCTCAATCTCTCCTCTCTCTCTCGGATTTCCCTCCTATCTCTTTGTCTTCCCTTCCCCTCTAGAATTCTTCTCATTTCCATCTAATTTCTTAACCGGATTCTCACCAAATTAGTGAGAACTTCTTGTCAAATTTGGATCTAACATTTTGGAATCAGAGCAAGTCATAGGCTAGCAATCTCACAAGAATCTGCCCTTCCAATGGCAGAAGGCACTAGAAAGAAGCAAATGGAGTTGCAACTGCAGTAGGTGGCTACAACAATGCCAAAACTGTAGAATCAGATGGGACCCATGGAGGGAGCCATAGAATCAAGGGTGGAAAAGAAGCTGGACAGTGCAGTTGAAAGGTTAAAGAATGATATTGAAAGCCAGATGAGGGAACAAAATAACCAAATGCAGGAACAAATGCAACAGTTCGTGCTAATGTTTGCAAGACAAAACTAGGTAAGTCTCTCTCCCGAATTCCCTCCTAGGGAGAGATCAAAACCAATATTGACTGGAAGTGGGATGGTTCACGGGCCTACTGGGACTTCTGAAACTGAAGAAGAACTAGCTGGCAGGGAAACTTTTGAAGGAAGGGGACAAGGGGTGCAGACTGCCCAATTCTAGCCATGTATGCCCCTACCTAAAATGGAAATCCCAGTATTTGATAAACAAAAACCTAGGTGGGGGGTGAGAAGGTGCGAGAGAATGTTTAGTGTGTACAACATTTCGAAACAACAAAGGGTTACATTGGCCTCTACTTACCTTAATGACGTGGGAGAAGACTAGTTTCAAGATTGGATTTGAGACAGGGATAGCTATCAATGGACAGAATTTGCAAAAAAACTATGCAAAAGATTCAGAAACAGAGGTTTGATGGATGTTGTCAAAGAATTTAACAAACTGAAACAGGAAAAATCGATGCGGGTGTATCAGTCAAAGTTTGAGGAATTAAAATCACTTATGTTAAACCTTAACCCTGAAGCATACTTCATCTCAAGCTCCATTAACGTCTTGAGCAAAGAACTGAGGGCCACGGTCAAAATAATGAGGCTAAGAACTGTGAAAGAAGTAGCAGAAAAAGCTAGGTTACAAGAAATGACGGTCGAGGCTTTAATAAAGAAACAGTGACTGCAAGCAAAAGGGACAAGTTCAGGAGCCTTCCAGCAAGGAAACAAGGGATATGGCAAGGAGGAAAATAATTCAGCCAGGAGTCAAAGGGGTTGACAGCAACATCCACTAATAATCCGGTTCAAGCACAAGGAGGAAGGACTATGGAACAAAGGAGGCTGGCAGGGTAGTATTTCCGTTGTGTAGACAAATACACTCCTGGGCATCAATGCAGAAAGGAACTACTTTGGCTAGCAGGAGAAGAAGTAGTAACCCTGCCCGGATAGCAACGCATGGGAATACTCAACAGTTTCCTCAAGCAACCCAACTTCTCTACATTTCTTGAAGACAAGAAAATTTTTAAGGGGGGAGGGGGAATTGTCATGTACCTAATAACTAAAGGGAATATATTTCCAGGTAGTAGTAATGGGCAAATGAAAGGTTGTTGGAAATACCACAATTTACTCAAAGGATAATTCGAGTAACAGCTGGATTTCTCTCCTAATCTTATGGCTGGAAAATAAAAGATAAAAGGATAAAGTGATAAGATGATTTGGAAATTAGAAAACTCTAAAAATAAAGGGATAAAGCATTTTCAAACTCCTCCTTAGCAACAAACCCAAGTGGTTGCTCCATATAAACTCCTCAAGAAGATCATCAACATGGAGAAAAGCATTTTTGAGAATACACCAGATGATCACTATTAAGCTAGGGTTACAAGTACTTGTACCATAACATTGTAACTTCTATGTACAAGCCACCTATGCTAGGTAAAAGGTATGACTTGTATATATAGTACACTAATACAAGCTTATATGACCTCTCGATAATTATAATTCTTAGATTGTCTTGTGGTTTAAATAAAAAAAACCATTATTTTATGGTTAGGTTTCACTTCTAAAAATAGGTTTATTTGATTTGGAATATATTCAAATTGCAATCTATGGTTTGGTTTTTATATTCTTCCAAACCAAGCTATGCACACCCCTAGAAAATATGGCCAAGCTATGCACGAAATCCAAAATTCGTGTACCCAACCCTACTAGTGGGGTTAAGGCTTTTGATTGTTCTTGTTGTTGTATTGAACACATTAGCAAGATACATTCAAAAGTTGGAGTAGGATCAAGAACCAATGCAACAAGTTCATAAAGTAGAAAATCTTGAAATAGTTTTTTGAATAAATATCTATTAAGTCATGAACCTTTTTTTTTTTCAATGAAACAATGCTCTTATGTCATGCTTTTTAGATGAAAAATTATCTATATTTTCTTGAGAATAGACATTTAGCTTGATAAAAGCATTTCCAGAGTTGAAATTTCACAAAATTTTCAAGGCAAGGACAATATGTTTCAAAACATTTGCAACATAATGTCTATAAAATAGTTAAGTTTTGTAACATATTTGATAATGTTTTTGAAACAATTTTCCAAAGAGTTCTAAAAATCACCAAGTTTCAAAACATCCACATTCATATTACAAAACAATTTTTCAGAAAGTTAGAACTCCCTCCAATCCCTCCTCAGGATCTACCTCAATCTCTGAGGTCCCTTCCATCCTATTCATTCTATTTCCCAGTTGATATACCCGGAAAGACGAGATGAATATATAATCAACTGAGGACCCCAATAGAAATAAAATAAAGTGTAGGCGAGGAGGCAAGGAAGGCCCACTCGGCACAACCGAGTGGCTAAGGCCCCCCCACTCGGCCATGCTGAGTGGCCCCTCTTCCTCACTCGGCCTAGCCGAGTGGGGTCCACTTGGCTAAGCCGAGAAACCCCACTCGGGGAGCGACCAAGTGGGGGTCACCCGGCACCATGCCGAGTGACCCTTCGAGATTGGCGATCCAGCCCATTGTCACGCTCTTGTTAGCCAGATGGGCCCCGAAATTTCCGAAATGGGCCACGAGATTTACGCCGAAAATCTCGCGAGACCTCTCTCTCTCCTCCACTATAAATATAAGACCCGGCCTTCGTTACAAGGTACGCTATTTTGAGCAATTGAAGTACAATTTTCCATTTTCTCTCGAGATCTAATTTAAGCATCGGAGGGTTTGCGCGGGGACCCTCACCCGCGCCCTAACGGTGCTCTCGTTTTGTAGGCCACTCGTCATCCTCAAGGCCACTCGTCACCCTCAAGGCCACTCGTCACCAAGGCCACTCGTCATCACCAAGGCCACTCGTTCATCCGAGGGCACCCGTCATCCAGAGGCCACTCGGTCAAGGCCACTCGTCACCCTCAGGTCACTCGGTCATTTTAGGCCACCAGATCACTTTTGACCACAAGATCATTTTGGGGCCACCAGATCATCAGCCCATCAGACCATCAGCTCTGTCGGATTATCAGACTTGGAACTCTGTCAGATCCAACTGCTCGTCAAGATTCTCATCAGTGAAGACACGACTCCCGAGACTCTTGCGTCTGTCCGTAATTAAAAATAGATTGTTGTATTGGCAACAACACCAGTAATATTGGTTCATCCCTTTCATGCGGAGGAAAGTCAAAACCTACTCTTACCATGTTTTGGCGAGTAAACACGATCATAAATTGCTACATCTGCGCCCCCATGTCTTCTCACAAGCTCACCATGGACCCTTCAAGCCTCTGTTCCATTGCTTCCAACAAACTCTCTAGCTTGCGATCCATTGCCATGATTTCCTCATGGTTTCGTACACCCCCGATCTCCAGTTGGTCAATCCTATTCTAGAATTCTGACATAGTTGAGCTGACTTGCTGCAACTGTGTCTCGAAGTTCTTCATGCAAATTCCTTCTGCCATCGCACCAACCTAGCAATTTCGGCCGAGAACCAATGCTTTAATACCAAAATTGTCACAATAGTGAGGTAACAATAGGATCGCACTCCTAATTTAGTTGGAATTAGGAAGATGCAATCAGTTTGCAGAGGAAAACAAAGAGAAGGAAGAGAGAAAGGGAGAGAACGAGAAAAATTTAGAAGAGAGGGGGAGAGAATGATAGTAGAGAGGAATTCAGAATTTGCTATTCATCAATGTTACCATTCCAGGAGAGACTTGGAAGGTGAAATACTCAGTAGGATAGTCGCTACGACATGTGATTCTCTCTTGTCCAACGGCTATAACAATATATTTTGTCCTATTCTAGCCCTTTTACACGTGGCAATCCTTGGCTAATAAACTGCTAACAACTATTCTATAAATGACAGCAAGAACTAGTAAATCCAAATAGTAAAATAAGCTATGAATTACAACATGATAAAAAAAATTAAAATTGATGCTAATAGGCAATGTTGTTGTGACACTTTTCACTGGAGCTTGTATATCTGCACTGTGCTATAAGTTTTCATTTAAATGAACCTACAAGAGAGGTCACTCATTATATTTGAGATACATATAAGTGTATCAAACTTTGTTTATAAGTTTCTTTTGGTTATGTGATGAGCCAAGAAAATCAATTATAAGTTTTGAGTGGTGACCCTTTGGAAAACCAGTTGTTTGTAAAGGTTTGACGTGTGCCTTGAAAACCTCTGGTTTGATTTAGTGGAAAATCTCTAGGGGGTCTAGAGGAATGGATGTTGGCTTGGATATGGGCCAAAACACTAGAAAATCATTTTGTGATCTAATTTTTTTTTTTTACTCATTTCATCCTCATACATAAACCCTTACAGGAACAAGAAAAACAAAAACCTTGAGCAAATTTTCATAATCATATATATTTAGTTTCACTTATATTGCTTCACTTTAGAACTTTGATTTAAATAGTCATCAAGGAGCATAAAGTTTATAAAAAGCAACAAAATATCAAACCACCTTTTGTAAAGATCATACTTAAAAAAGAAATCAAAGATCATCCAACTCAAAGAATTTGATCAATCCTGACTGATTTTTATTAAAGATATTAAGCTAATTTTTTATTCTCAAGAAAAAAATTTATTTCCCAAGTCACCCCCACTCGTGAAATCTCTACAATCTTTGTGCTAACAAATACTACAGATGAACAGAATACATTAGGAAGACAAATTAATTACTTGGTACAAGATCTCCCAAGCCAAGAACCTCTGATAGATCTGGTGATGCAGTGTGAGAGGAATAATTGGCAAAAACATGTGCAAAAATTGGGTGAAAACAATGAAAGATCAAAATCTAGAACAAAGATACTAAAATTAGGGCTTAAGAAAACCTCAAAATTTGAATTAGAGTGAAGTGGCTGCACAAAAAAGTGTCTTAAAGGCTATGTATACAAAGATCACAACAATAATTAAATCTTAGCCATTGATCACAAAGGAATCCTTCTAATCTTAGCCATCCATATATTTTAAAACTCACATGCGAGTCACATGACAACTTATTAAAGTTAATATACTAAAATAGTTTCCAAAACCTATTAACTTAAATACTATCTATAAGTATACAAATAAAAGTCAAATAAAACACTAATAAATGAAGAATATGCCCCTGCATCATTTGGTTAACATGCACCTTACTCTAAACTTCTTAAGTGTGCCAGGGCACACACATCACCCTTGTGTTTGTTCAGGAATCTAATCTATGTACAGATGCATCTATAGGAATGAAATAGCATCTGAAAGCTAGAAAGAAAGGCAATAAAACATACCTTTGCATCCGCTTATACACTCGCAGTTGCTCTTTAGAAGGGGTAAAATCAATTGCCTTCAAGCGGATAGTATAAGAAGGGCAACATGTTCTTTCCATCTCAGGTTTGTAAAGGAAACAACCAGATCTTCTCCAACCTTTGTCAAGAAGGGCTACAAGAGAAAAGGTAGGAGGGGAAGGGGCAGAAAGGAAGATATAGTGGAAGCATTAAAAATATGCCAGTGCATTTTAATTAACAAATCATTTACTGAAACACAACGACAACATCTAACAGCTACTGAATGAACACCGTGATAATACCAAATCACCAACTACAAAATACTAAAATACTAAAATTTCAAATGAATGGAAAAGAAGTGGAACGCATCTACAACTGAAACAGAGAGACAAAAAGGCAAAAAAGAATGGTTACACATTATGAAAGCAAAGAGTGTACCATTATAATCATGCACCTCATTCTACTTACAGCATGTTATACTTTCCCATTAAAGGTTCAGCAGATCTAAAATCAATTAACTACCATCAAGTCAAGTATTCATGTATGCAGCACTGAGGTTGGTGTAGTAAGGCAAGTAACTTCACTTTTGTTTTTTTGTATAAGCAATGAACCTAAACTTATTACAACAAGAAAGTCTCAACATAATTCCTTCGCACGCATGTGAACATGTGTGCACATGCATAGGCACAAAGGAGTGAGCTATAGAGAGAGAGCAACAATGAAATCTACAGTGGCAAGCAATAACTTTTAACTATTTGGGTTAACAAGAGCATGACATTTGTGTTTAACAGTACCATTGCTTATGTATTCCCCTAGCAGGTTAATTTCAAGACAGGACAAGACAAGATGATAACATTCATTATCAACTAAGGATCCTCAATTCATATGCATGCCAAGCCTCGATTAAAAAAAATGGCATAAACCAAGTTCCAAACCTTGATAGTGATCAACTGTCAAACTGTGTGCCCACAAACCTGAAAAATGAGGGGAGTACTAATTATGAGAAACATAGAACACTAAATAAACATTTTAACTATGGCAATGCCTAACTGCATCCATAAAGACAAATGTGAATTCAATATTACTTGGTCAGTAATCAACAATCAAATAGCTTAGTTAGGAAATTAACCCAGTATAATAACTTTTTTCTTTATGGTGTGTAAACTTCATGCAAGAAGTTCTTATTCCTTCTCCGTCGTTTTAAGTAAGTGCCTATGTTTGTGTGTGAGAAAACCTGATAAGAGGTAACCAGAGAAAGCCACAGCAGTTCCATTTTCAATTACTATTCTTTCACTCTTGGTGTTGAATATGCATAATAAGCAAGCCCACATGTAATATCATACATCAGAATTCAGTTGTTACTTGGCATCAGAATAAATTCAAATCTAGCCATGCAGTAGGAACTTTAAAACTTATTAAAAGTGAAAAGCGGTCCTCAAAAATTATGATTTAGATAATAAAAGTGAAAATAGATCATTTTTAGATAGGTAGAAAATGATAGTTTCTACAAGTAATAGACTTCTAGAATAATGTTGATTGAAAGTTGTTTCAAAATAGGATTTTTCCAGCATGATTGCCTAGTAAGATATATTAATAATAAATTATTATTTTCCGAATAGAAAGTACTCAAATATTTGGGTTAAAAAAATAAAATGAAACTTGTCAACCATATAAGAGACTTGAAAGTCCACATATTTGCAAAACTTTCAAAGGCATCCAATGCAAAATTGAGAGCCTTCTGACAATATCCGTGTCAAAAAATGAGCATTATATGGACAAACAACCCAAGAACCTATCGTGGCACCAAAGGATAGAACTTCAATAGCATAAGCTTCTTTTCTTATGCCTATTTTTCTTTATCCTCTCAAATATTCTTATGCTTATAATTGGCAATTCAATGCTCCAATCTTGAAAAGACAAGCAATTGGATAGCAGAACATTTTGAAACATACGATCATTGCTTAACAATCAGCCATTGGTCGGAACATGCAGTTAACTCACTTTGTTACCCAGCAACGTTAGCTGAATGGCTGAAACGTCAACCAACATAAACTAAGCATACAAAACTGAAATACATGTATTTTCATGAACGTGGTAGCAGCCTAATTTCAAACAAGGAGTATACAGTCCCTGGGAAACAATACCCAGCAACTTGTGTTGCATTCCGTTGAATAAAGAGACTCAATTTCCAATCTTATTAATTCACCAATAAACATTTACACGAGCACCATTTCTGAATCCAAGCCCATAACTATAGCCTTATGGCGTCCTTAAAAAAAAAAAAAAAAAAAAAAAAAAAAAAACAAATTCACTCACATACCAATTTACACATATTAATAAAATAGTTTACATGTAGGAACCAAATAATTCATTTCCTCATTATCACTAGGTGATAGAGTAGCTAGAGTTGAAGTCTTGAAGACCTCAAGAAAGGATAATTGCAAAATTCAGACACCGATCAACAAATTTGATAGGACGTTCAAGTTCCAGCCCTTCCACTCTCATTCCTAAACAGAAATCAATCAGCCTACGCATTCGCGTAGTAAAAACATAATTGAAGCACATACTGGGAAAAATACTGATGCCTCCACCGGATCTAGAATAGACGCAATAGAAGTCAAACAACCTACGCATGCACTTTGAAAATACAAATTGAAGCACTTACCATGAGAAATGCTGGTGCGTCCGCCGGATCTACAATAGCCGCAAGAGCTTTTGCGGCGGCCAACATCGACCACGACGCTTTCGCCTCCTTTGCTGCTGCCGGTGCCGGTGCCGCTACTACTGCTGCTGCTGCTGGCCTCGTTCTTGATCTTGTCGGCCATTACTAACCTTCCCCGGTCAGGCTCAATTAGCCATCAGAGAACCCTAGTGTTTTGGGAATCTGGCTCTTCTCTCTGTGAAATCCAAGGTCGCGATCATCGAATAGAATCGAAATTGAACCGTGAGGAAATTGATCTTGTAGTTTTGGAAGGTCAAATATTTCTGATGAGAAATAATCAGGGAAATGGAAGCGAAGGCAGGGCCTGTCATGCTTTTATTGCCATTTTAATAAGTCGGCTAAAGCAAATCTTCTTGCCTTCTTCGGCTGTTGAGCTTTGATCGTCCGTTTCTCTTTCCATGAATTACGACTAAATTTTCTAATCACATCATTTTATATGCAATTATAAAAGCTTAAAATTTATTAAATTCCTTTTAAACTCTGTCATTTGAATACTTAATTTCTTCGGTGTTTTACGTTTAACTAATATTTTTTTACATTATTTTTTAAATAAAAATTAGATTTAAATGTTAGAATAACAAAATGATTACTATATCCCAATTAATCTTAATAATTACACATAATTTTATTATTATAAATTAATTAAAAATAAAATACTAAACTTACCTTTTATGTAAAGGAAAGTGGTATCAATTGATAACTTGAGAGGGAAAAATAAAAAAAATATAATTACTGTTGTTACACGATTACAACAATAAATTTATAAAATGGGAAATCACCGATAGATGACCCTCGTATGGCGTATCTGAGCGATGAGTGAGTCTCCCGGGGCAATGCGGCAGCGATGGGTGAGTCTCGTGAGACGTTTCCGAGCGATGGATGAGTCTTCAGAGGCGTTTCCGAGTGATGGATGAGTCTCCGGAGGCGTTTTCGAGCGATGGATGACCTACTAGAGAAAGAATCGGTTAGGAGCGCGGGCGGAGACTCATCCATCACTCGGAAACGCCTCTGAAGACTCATCCATCGCTCGGAAACGCCTCACGAGACTCACCCATCACTGCCGCATTGCCCCGGGAGACTCACTCATCGCTCAAATACGCCATACGAGGGTCATCTATCGGTGATTTCCCATTTTATAAATTTATTGTTGTAATCGTGTAACAACAATTGGCGCCGTCTGTGAGAAACGCAAACAAAAAGCTGCAACACTCTTCCCTCATCATGGCTCAAACTCGAAGCAATCGCCAGACCCTCTCCCGTGGGGCCCAATCACCTCGACGAGAAACCCTCCCTCGAGTGGAAGATCAACATCAGTCTACTCGCGAAGGCCCGTTACCCCTCATCCATGGGGGCCATCCGCCCCTCACCCATGAGGGACAGCCTCCCCTTACCCATGGTGGCCAACCGCCCCTCACCCATCAATCCCCTCGTGAGGGTCACCCATCCCTCACACACCAGCAGCCGCCCCTTCCAGCGCCCTCTCACCCACTGGGGGCCCAACTTCAGGTGCCTCCTCTTACTGCCCCACATATTTTCTCGGGACCCTACTCAGGTATGCAGGTCCCATCCGTCGTTCCTTGGGCTGAGTATGAGGCCCTGCGACAGCAACACGCTGAAGGAATACAAGCTCTGAAGAAAATGGCTGGTATTTTGCAAAGTTTGGTCCCCCACGGGACAATCCCAGCTGCGTTGAGGAAGTTCATCCCAGAAATAGTTACATCTCATAGGACTCGTCAGGAGATACCAGGGAACGACTCCTATCGAGACGCAAGCCCTGAAACTCACGCTCAACATGTCCCAACCAGAAACAATCAACCAAGGTCTCCTTTAAGGGAAGATCACAGCCAAACATCTCCCCCTCGAGGAGATCATGGAATTGACCGTCGAAAAACAGAAAGACGAAGCCCACAACGAGGAAGATATTCGGAAACAGTAGCCAGCACTCCGATAGAAAGAGACCGGGATACCAAGCCCATAACCAAGCAAAATGATGAACCTGAGGATAACCCTACTACATTTAGCGCACGAGAGGCCGCCGATATGAAAAAGATGATTGAGCGGGTCTTACAACAGAATAAGTTATTACCTACTTCTGAGGAACAATCTAGAGGAAAGCTACCATTCGCGGCCAAAGTAATGGAGAAACCTTTGCTGAGGAAGTTCAAGATGCCTCAAATAAATCCTTATTCAGGAAGGGACGACCCTTACGATCACGTGTAAAACTATGAATCTCTAATGATGCTTTATGGATGGGACGACGAGATAATGTGCAGGGCATTTCCTTTAACCCTAACTGGGCATGCTCGAGCCTGGTTTAACGGCTTACCCGAGGCATCTATCTCTTCATTTGGGCAGCTAAAAACAGAATTTATCAAAGCGTTCATTATTAACAGTCAGAGAAAGAAAGATGCGACATATCTGCTTAGCATTCGACAAGGGAATAAAGAGACTCTACGACACTACGTGGACAGATTTCGAAATGCCACACTTGAGATCTGTAATTTACCGATTGAAATGGCAGTGTCTGCCATGTTCCAAGGGACACGACTAACCCCTTTGCAAGAATCATTGTCCCTGGACCCTCTGAAATCTCTGGCAGACCTGTTCGTTAGGGCTAACAGGTACATACTCCATACGGAGATGATGAGAACGGTAGGAGGAAGTGAAGACGGAGAGAGAAAGAGAAAAGGTCGAGAAAGTGAAGAGGACTTAAAACAAGCGACATGAAAGGGCACGGAGGTCGGATCCACCTAGGCCCCAATTCAATTATTACACCTACCTCACTCAGCCACAGTCTGCTATATTATCGGCAGTGGAAGGATCGGGGCTTATCAAGCCCCCAAAGAGAACTGATCATCCTATGGGAAGGGATCATGATGAATATTGCAGATATCATAGGACTCATGGACACTCCACTGATCAATGCAAAGAACTAAAAAATCAAATTGAAATGCTTATCCGGGAAGGACATTTGAAAAGATATGTACAAAAAGAAGAGAGAGACAACCGAGAGTCACAAAAAAAAGGAAGAGAGGCCTGAGGGGCACGAGACCCATGATCGAAGACTACAAAAGAAAGAGAGGGACTATAGATAAAATCCACCTCCCGACAATAAGCCAATTTTACGGTGATTAAAGCCACTTCGGCTGCATACAATGTGATCTTGGGCCGCCCCCTACTCAATGACATGAAAGCTATTGTCTCATCATACTATCTAATGATGAAGTTTCTGACACCTCAAGGCATGGGACAAATTCGAAGAGATCAGCGAGAGACGCGTTTGGGAAGAAGAATAAATGAACTCTACTCGTTGCCAAACAAACTGCGTAAGAATAACTTCGAATTGTATTGTCTCTTTTTCATCTGAATTATCTGCATTTGCGAGCGCAACACTAGACTGTGGACAAGTGCACTTTTGGTTGAACCACACTAGTACTGTTTTCTCGTGCGAATGAATTATTATTATTATTGTGTCCGTTATTATTTGTCTACCTTATTGCTCGAGATGAAAGGAAAAGATCAACTGAAAGCTCTTTCCCCATAATAAGTCTCGTCCCGCTTACATCCCAACGACACAATATACAAGATTGGCCTATTGCCCCGCTTAAAGGCCCGACAATGTGGTTCGCACAATCGGTCTATCTACAAGATTGACCCATTGTCCCGTCTAACGTCCCGACAATGTGGTTCACATAATCCTTCCATTTACACAATTGGCCTATTGCCCCGCTTAAAGGCCCGACAATGTGGTTTGCACAATCGGTCTGTCTACAAGATTGACCCATTGACCCGTCTAACGGCCCGGCAATGTGGTTCATATAATCTTTCCATTTACACAATTGGTCCATTGTCCTGCTTAACGGCCCGACAATGTGGTTTGTATAATTGTCCTGTTTGAACGATTAGTCGTTGTCTCGCTTAACGACCCGACAACATGAGTCGAACAATCATTCCGTCAACGATATCGGGTCCCCCAAACGCGGACGTAGGGTTACACCGAACCGTGAAAATAAAATATAATGCGGACGTAGGCTCATGCTGAACCGCGAAAACAAAATATAATGCGGACGTAGGTTTACGCCGAACCGCGAAAATAAAATATAATGCGGACGTAGGTTTACGCCGAACCGCGAAAACAAAATATACTGCGGACGTAGGGTAAAGCCGAACCGCGAAAACAAAATATACCACAGACGCATCATTATGGTTTGAAAAAGAAAAACTCTCACCCCTTCGGGAGCCGAGAACGCAAGGAGGAGCCAAGTCAATGTGCCAATGGGAGAAAGTATTGAACATATAGATTTATATTGTTAAGGAAGAAGCTCTGGTATCATAAGTGATTTGCAACTAGCGCCTATGAAGGTCCGAAACACGGAAAGGTCAAAGTTTAAATGATCTTGAAATTTGAAGACAGGCGGTAGGACAATATACTCTTCAGCTCGAAACTTTCGAACAAAAGAGTAGGGAGCAATTGTTATGTACGAAAAAAAAATATAATAATTAAAAATAAATAAAGTGCCACGTGGCACCCCGAGGGGGTGCCACGTGGAAGCCCCTGGGTGACCTAAGGAGGTCACCCAGGGGACGCCACCCCCGAGTGAGGTCACTCGGGGGTGGCAGCCGCGGCCCCCATAGGCAGCCGCGCGTGCTGCCAAGTGGGGGCCGCGCCCCTGACAATAGGGGGTGCCCCCCTCCCTCGAGTGGCGGTCACTCGGGGGAACAACACCCCCGAGTGACCCCACTCGGGGGAAGGCTGTCGCGCGCGCAAGACCGCGCGCGCGGCCATACACACAAGGCCGCGCGCGCGGCTGCTCGCACGCGGCCATGTGCGCAAGGCCGCGCGCACGCGTGGGACTGCCAGCATGTGGCTGCCCGTGCACACCCTCGTGCGCGACCCCTCGCACACGCAACCGCTTCGCACCCGGCCCCGTGCACCCACGCGCACGGCCCCTCGTGCTCCTCTTCCCCATGGTCACAGATACCCCCGAGTGAGGGTCACCCAAGGATCCACACTCGCCTTCGCGGGCCTCCTATTCTTATGCCACCGTCTCCAAGAAAGTCGGCCTAAGGTTATTCCCGCGAGACTTGGTCAAAGCCTCTCCGAGATTCTTGCCACAAAACTCGGAACACGGGACACATGGATGCCCCTCTCGCTGCTATAAATAGGGGGTCACTTTCCCTCATTCAGTATGCAATCTCTGGCTCTTGCATTTACTCTCTTACTTTCGAATACTTAATTTCTACTACGATGATCTAACTTAAGCATCGGAGGGTCTGCGCGGGGACTTTCGCCCGCGCTCCTAACCGATTCTTTCTCTAGTAGGTCATTCATCGCTCGGAAACGCCTCCGGAGACTCATCCATCACTCGAAAACGCCTCTGAAGACTCATCCATCGCTCGGAAACGCCTCATGAGACTCACCAATCACTGCCGCATTGCCCCGGGAGACTCACTCATCGCTCATATACGCCATACGAGGGTCATCCATCGGTGATTTCCCATTTTATAAATTTATTGTTGTAATCGTGCAACAACAATTACTAAATCAAAATAGTCTCTAAACCTAAGTAAAATTTTAATTTATCTCTGAAAAAGTACGACAGTCAATCAATCCATAACCTAGAGAAGTTCAATTCATCTTTAAATCATGGAAGCAACATAATTTTTAACTTTTAAAATTAGACGCGCAAATATAGTATTTGAATATTTAATCAAAAATAATATTTGCTAGAGAAAAAAGTTAATAAAAAAATTCATTTATTTGGGGATTACTTTATTTTTACAATTGAAAGATAAATTAAAGACTAATTTATTTTTGTGATTCAAAAATTATTAGATTTCCCCTAGATTATGAACTAATGGGCTTTTGCACTTCTTTAGAAATAACTTGAAATTTTAAATCAAGGTTAGGGGTTTCATTTTTTTGCCTTTCTTATTTTTTTTTTCTCTGAAATCATCAATTGGCATCATTTTCTTCTACTTAAGAGTAAGTTTGGTATTTTTATTTTTAATTTATTTGTAATAATAGAATTATGTGTAATTATTTAAAATTAATTGGCCATTGTTGTCATTTTTTTTCTAGCATATAAATTTAATTTTTTATATAGAAAATGTCAATGGGGGTTTTCGATCAAAAATAAAACTATAAGGATGTTGAGTGTCATAAATTAAAAACTCTGAGCCAACTTAGTGGATTTTAGCCATTATAATTTTTTTTAAAATTAAAAGGATAAATTGCAAAGAGCACCCTTAAGATTTGGCAAAATTTTTGAAATATGCTTAACATTTCAGAAATAGCAAAACTATCCCTTTTTTTAGTATGTCATTATGTTGGACTTTGAAATAACATTTTGCCCTTATAATTTAAAAATAAATTTATGAGATTTTGAATGTTAGGCAGAATGACTAAATTACCCATCATCTCAAGGCTAATCATTCTTTCCTTTTACATGCCATCATTACGGCCTAGGTGAAAATTGTTGTAACGATGTTTTGATAATAAAAATTTGATTTTCACAAAGTTTTAATTCATAGATTTTTAATGCTCAAAAGAAATATGGTTTTAAGTACTCAAAATCTTAATGGTTTTAAATGGTTTTCAAAACTAACGATAGATTTTGTCAAAACTGTTAACCAAAGTGAGGAGATATTTTGTGACTAAATACTTAATGATCCTTTTAAAGAAAGTTTTCAAGTAAAATCTATCAACATGTTTATATATGGATTGTTATGATTTTTGATCGAAAATAAACTACTATCAAACCATCAACCACACAAATGAACACATAATTTAATGTGAAAAACTCAAATCGGGAAAAATCACAAAAAGAAATAACAAAAATATTACTATTATGATATTGATACAATAATAATGATGAATTTAGGATATTGGATACTTATTTATAAATTTACCGCTCATTTATAGATATATAGAAAAAATGATTTAAACAAATTCATATTCTAATTAGAAAATGAGCTATGGAGAAGATAAATCTTGATGAGCTTAAAAAAATATAAATCTTCAATTGTAGATGTAGTCCCAATCACAGTCAAATTTGACGTCTCAATTACAGTTAAATTTGAATTCCAAATCACAATTATAACAAGCTCCACTTTAATATGAAATTAAAATATTGAATTATTCATAATTCTTTCTTCTAACAAAATTATGAAAAATAAATTTCTCTAGCAAATACCAACCAAATTCACACGACGAAGAATACTAACTTGATACAAATGTTAGCTTAAGAAAGAGGGTGAATTAAGCTTTTTCACTATTTTAAAATTTGAACTTAAATAAATGGAATTGAAATAAAAATGCAGTAAAGAGAATAAAAATTTGCAATACACTAGATGTAAAGTGGTTCAACCTCAATGCTTAGTTCACTACTGTTGTTGCAAAAAATACAACAATTAAGATTTATAATGTGGGAAGGGTTACTGTATGTCTATAATTGACTCTGATCTGTGATATGAGAGAATTGGGCATTTGGAGATTAGTCAACCCAAAAAGAAGTATGACTCCTAAGATGATGGTCTCTCTAGAAAATGTGTTTCTTCATGTTATGTCTGCTTCGAAGGAATAGCTTCCAAAAAGAGTGGAGGTACTTCTGAGAATGAGGTGATTGGCTTACAGAGAGAACTAGATTCTCTCGAGAATTAAGTAGTTGGCTTTCGGAGAGAAGGTGCAATACCCTTAATAAGTTATGATAGATTTTATCAATTAAGAGAATATTGGTATATGAAAATTTCTATAATTACCCTTGAATTAAAGAGAATGCCATAATATATAGGATGCCTTAGGAGGGGCAAAATGGTAATTTGGAGTCTGTCCCATAAAAAGGGTAAATTATTTTTGGAGAAATTATTTATATTGGAGAATTGATTTTGGGAGAATTTAATTCTTGTTAATGCATGGATAATTAGAATTAAAATGGAAGCCAAGTAGGTTAGATTGGTGACACTTGGCAAGATCTCATGGAATGGGATTTAATTAAATTTGAGAATAAGAAATTGTTTGATTAAGTGTAATTGGTGACACTTGGCATGATCTTGTGAAGCAAGAGTGAGAATCAAAGAAATTCAAAAAGAAAATGGAATTAGTCTCTCAAGCATTAAATGAGAATCATTATGGAGAGAATTAAAAGAAATTCCATATAAAATGGAAATTAGTCATGCATTTATGTGGGAAAATGGTGGATTAAATTAAATGCCAAAGAAAAAGGAATTATGTCTTTCAAGAGCAATTTAAATTAAATAAAAAAGAAAATATATTAGTCTCCATTAATTGCTTGAAAAGTTATGGAATTTAAATTAAATGAAAAATGGAGAAAATAGTCAATCTTGAAATTAGTCATTATTTATTAATTTTGAAAAATTGGAGAATTATGAGAAATATAGCCTTGATCAAATGGTGGTGATTGAGTCTTGAAATTTGAAGAAATCCAATGGTTGGGATTTAAGCCTACCAATGGCATGGATTGCCACATAGGTAGGATAATTTCAAGAAGAAAGATAAGGGAGGGTGAGGATTTAATCTCCAAAGAAAATCAAGGGATGACATTTAAAGAGACTAGGTCTCTTGGATTGTGTTTCTCTAAAGACTAGAGATGAGTTCTCTTAAAATCAAAGGCTAAGATTGAGTTTAGGAGAAGCACAAGGATTGTGCTTGTATTTGAGGGATGAGATTAAGTCTCTTGAATTAAAGAAAAACCAATGGCTAAGATGTAATATTGAGTTTTGACATGGATTGAGTAAGAAATCTCTATAAATAGGGAGTTGAGATTTTAGTTCAAGGTTTTCCCACATGTTAAGAGAAAGAAAGTAAGAAGAAGATTAGGAGAAAAAAGAAGAAAGATAAGCAAGAGGTAAGCCTTAGTTTAAATATTTTTAAGTGAGTAAAAAAGTCTTCATTCTCCTTTCATTCTTTACTCTTCAAGATCTCTAATGCTTTAAGAATATTTTTTTCTTAAGGTGGTTGAACCAAAGAGAGAGTTTTGGCAAGTGAGGATTTAAAGCTTCAAGGATAAAGAGGTAAGGAATAACCTCAAGTGGTGGGGTTTGCTTGCATTTGTACATGTTTTTGAATGAGTTGCATGTAATGGTCTTATTACATGTTTTCTATTCTAGTGGACCTATGGCCATATGGAGGACTAGTGATGAGAGAGGGGTTGGTTGGTGCCTTAACCTAAGTGGTTATAAGGGCATGAAGGACTACCCATTATATGCATTGCATTTGCATTGCATGTTTATTCTCATGTTACATTTACATTTGCATAGCACTCTTACTGAGCATTGGCTTATAAGGTCCTTTGGCCTCTATCTAGGTGGAGAATCATCTAAAGGAAAAAGAGTTTTGGAAGGTTGAAGGTAATGGAGCAAGGGGAAATGCATGTGAAGTATATGTATTTTGTGGATTTAGTGGATGATGTTGTATTTATTTTAGTTAAATATATATGAATGCTTAATGTGGTTGAATAGTGGCAAACTTGAATGTTTTGGAAGCCATTTGAAGTGTATAAGCATTCTGGAAATTTTGGGTTTTAAAAAAAAAAAATATATATATATTTTAAGTTGAAAAGGTAGGAGGCAGTGTGCTGGGTGCCAGGGGTGCAGCCGCGCACAACGTGCGCGCGCGCGCGCGCGCTGGAGAGGCGCAACTGGCTGCTGCTACCCACCCCCTGCTGCTGTTTGAGATTTTTTTTTATTTTTTTATTTTATTCTCTGTTTATTTAATTATATATGATATTTGGGAATTTCTGAAATAAAAATTATGTTTAATTAAATAAATAAAGAAGTATTTAAGCCTCCAAATTAATTATTAAATTAATATAAATTTTGAGGCAATTGTGAGAAAATTCCTATATTTTGGAAAATAAATAATGGAGTATTTTCCTTACATTTTGAAAAATGGATGAGGATGCCTTGATGTTTGAATTTCAAAAATTATTTCCGAAGGGTTGGAAATTTGAGGTATTTTGAAATAATTAAAAAGAAAAATCAATGGAGATTGATAAGGAAAAGTTTATTAAATTTTTCCAAAGAAATATTAATCCAATTACTTTCTAAAGGAAATGAAGGTGAGATAAATGGGTTAATAGTTAAGGCAAAGAAAAATTATTTTCTTATAATTAAGGCTTTATGCCATAATTTATATGAAGCAAGTGAGTTAGTTTATTCCTTTCGATCCTGGGAAGTTATCCTTAGCTCTTCATTAAAGAGCTTGAGAAGGGGTGACACTTTGCGAGGTTTTGGGTTTTATTTTCGGGAGGTCGTTTCGATAATTCCCAAATCCTTGAGTGGAGCGAAAAGAGGGCAAAGCCTAGTTCCCACCTAGGTCGTTTCTCATTGAAACGTAGCCGTCTTTTCATCTTTACCCTAGCGTGTGAATAATAAGCTGATTATTCATGAGTAACACCCGTAGGTGGGAGCGTGGCGTTACAGAAGGTGCTTCTCTTGGGAAGGATGTGATCGGCTTCCGGAGAGGATTGGCTTCTCTTCGGAAAGAAGGATGTGATCGACTTTCTGAGAGAATTGCCTTTCTTGAGAAAGATTTTCCCCTCAAATATCTTCTTCCAGATCCTTGCCAATACCAACAAAAGGTTAGAAAGCTTGCAAGGATCTCTCACCCGCGATGACGCTCCAATGCTTAAGTCGGTACCAAACATAGATAATTGCAAATCAAAATGCAATAAATGTGTATAGATTTTACCAAATAAGGAAGTCATTTTTTGAGTCCTATAGTTGGATATTTATAGGGCATGGATCCCGAGGTTCTCGGTGGGACATGTGTGCTATGTTGCCAAGCTCTTGAGAACCACGTGTCGCACATCCCAAGAAAGGTGGACATGCCTGGGGAAAGAATCTCTCTCTCTGGAAAGAAACCTGCATTCAAAAAGAAACCTTCTCCGGAGAGAACCTTGCTTCCCAAAAAGAATCCTTGTATCCAAAAAGAATCCCTCTCTCCAGAAAGAAACCTGCTATCGAAAGAAAAACTGTTTCCAGAGAAAACCTTGCTTCTCAGAAAGAATTCTCTCCAGAAAAAACCTACTATCTGAATAGAATCCCTCTCCAGAAAAAAACGTGCTTACCTGAGGAAGAGGTTGCTTTTCTAGAGAGACTCTTTCTCCGAAGGGAAACTCAATACTCGAAGAGAAGCTCTGTCCAAAAACTACCCCTCTATGGAGAGAACCTGATGAGAATCATGGAGGGACAACTAACAATAACGCAATCAGATCAGTCAATCAAGTCAACCGTGTTGGAATTGGATGAATAGTATTTCCTTTTTGACTAGGATTCTTGTTTAGTAAGTTATTTACTTATTTCCTATATTAGGATTGAGTTAGTTTTATTATTCCAACTTATAGTTGGATTTGGATTAGGTTAGTTTTATTAGTCCAACTTGTAGTTGGATTGGGTTACTATTGTTATTCCTACTTCTATTTGGAGTAGACTAATTAAAACCTATTAGATTTAGGATTTAGTTTATGACTAGGATTTGGATTCTTATTAGTTTTCAAGTAGAATTAGGATTTAATTATTTTTGCCTATTTAAAGGCTTTTTCCATTGTGAAAAAAAAGAAGAAGATTATGAATTGAATTTGAGAGATCCCTCTCGTCAATTTTGTTCTTCAATGAACAAAATTTCGAACTTATCAAAGGAATGATTCCTTTGTGGCGTTCAAAACCCGAACTTATCAAAAATCTAGGCAGTCTTTGCGGCGTTCAACAATTCTTGATTCTTATTTCCGCATAATCAACGAGTTTAGATTTTAATATAGTCTAGGTTCTTGGTTCATGAATCAACGGGTCGAGAATTCATTGCCTTCTATTCAATTTTGGCTTTTTTGGGGTTCGTTTTAATCTTTTGTGGGTTCCTTTGCTCTTGTCCCATCACGGGTTTGTATCAGTTGGTATCAGAGCACCGGATCGCGTATTAGTTGGTATCAGAGCTTTGGTTCTAAAATCGGGTATTATCTATCCTTTTTTTTTTCATTCCTATATTATGAAAGATGTTTTGAAGGCTTGGCAAGTAGGCAACCACAAAAATATCATGATTAGCAACATAGGTGTGATATTTGGGCTGAATTTGAGGAAGAATTAAAGTTCATGCGAGTGTTGGTGAAACATCTCGAAAAAGAGAAGATCAAAGAGAAACATGAGATTGAGAATTCAAAAAAAGGTGAAGATGATGGTGGCAATCAAAATGTTCATACTATTGAGGTTGAAGAAAAAGATGAGGTTAAGATAAAAAAGAGTGTCATTGTTCAAGAAAGTGAGGTTGAGAAGGCTCTCATGGAAAATCAACAAATAATTTTACATGAGTACGAGGAGCCCTACCTTGTATGTGGAGAAACTAACAAATCTGTTCCAAGTTTGGTTAATTCTTTGTTTCAGGAGTTCGAGAATGTGACCTTTGAACTTGGTGAACCATTCCAAGAGCTTGGGAAGATTCATGACTATGTCGACAAACTGATCATTCCAGTTTATGATCGAGGACGAATCGTCTTAAAGAGAGAGGGAATGATGAGAATCATGAAGGGTTAACTAACAATAACGCAATCGGATCAATCAATCGAGTCAACCATGTTGGAATTGGATGAATAAAATTTCTTTTTTGACTAGGATTCTTGTTTAGTAAGTTATTTACTTATTTCCTATATTAGGATTGAGTTAGTTTTATTATTCCAACTTATAGTTGGATTTGGATTTGGTTAGTTTTATTAGTCCAACTTGTAGTTGGATTGGGTTACTATTGTTATTCCTACTTCTATTTGGAGTGGACTAACTAAAACCCATTAGATTTAGGATTTAGTTTATGACTAGGATTTGGATTCTTATTAGTTTTCAAGTAGAATTAGGATTTAATTATTTTTGCCTATTTAAAGGCTTTTTCCATTGTGAAAAAAAAGAAGATTATGAATTGAATTTGAGATCTCTCTCTCTTTAATTTTGTTCTTCAATGAACAAAATTTCAAACTTATCAAAGGAATGATTCCTTTGTGGCGTTCAAAACTCGAAATTATCAAAGATCTGGGCGGTCTTTGTGGCGTTCAACAATTCTTGGTTCTTGTTTCCATATAATCAACGAGTCGAGAATTCTTTGCCTTCTATCTGATTTTGGATTTTATGGGGTTCGTTTCAATCTTTTGTGGGTTCCTTTGGTCTTGTCCCATCGCAGGTTCACATCGATTGGTATTAGAGCTTTGGAGCGTGTATCAGAACCTCTCTCCCAAGAGAACTTTCCTATCGTGAGTGATTTTCTATTTGTTTGAAAAAATTTTCAATTCCCCCAATTTTGAGTGGTACAAACCTTGGTTCACAACTAAGGATTTGACATACACACACCAAGTGTATTTTATTATATCTTGTAACTTTTAACATGCTCAGCTACACAACCTTTATAGTTGGTTTTTTCTCACAAGTCTCAGCCACAATCATTGTCTTTCCAAGATAAGGCATAACCTATTACAATTGGCTTTTTATACTTGGCTTAGCCAAAACCAATAATAGTCTTTCAAAGGATCATGTGCAACCTTTTACAAGTTTCACAAATATTGTGAAAGGATTTCTCAAGAGAAAAATATGAAATGAAACAGTAAACACTTAAGTTTTTCTCTTGAATGAGAGTTTATAAGATTTGAATGAAGATCACTCTCTTAAAAAATAATCTCACTGAAAGATTTTTGAAAGTTAAGCTAGTGAGATGTAGGAGAATTTTGAAAATGTTAGCAGGAAACTTTTGAAGGTATCTCTTTTAGTTTGTATTCAATTCTTCTAGCCTTCTTCAAGCAGCTTCATCTCTTATTTATAGATTTTTTGCATTGAATGTTAGTTGATATGGCAATTATAATTGGAATGTTTCAATTGTATCACAACTGCCACTTTTTGTCTCTATGAGCATTAAACAACAAATATAAATTTACAAAAGTACGTCCATGTTGTCTAAAATGCATTTAATGAACTAAAAAGTTGAAATTGACAAGCATTCAATGAGTCTAATGGCTATATTTTTCAAAAAGAGACACATAATACTCGATTAATTTTTTGGCTTAATCAACTAATATATAAGTTTGCTCGATTGGATATATAATGTAATCAATTCTATAAAGGGCTTACTCGAGTATGACCAAATCATTACTCGACTAACATAGAAGCCACAAAAACTTTTCATAACACACTTGATTACAAGGTTAGTTTTACTCGACTAATATAAGACTTCACTTGAGTACCAACATATGTTACTCGATTGCATTTAGGTCTAGAGACTTAGCTAGAAACCAACCTATCTTTATTCGACTAAAACATATATTTACTCAATTAATAAAATACATTAGTTGATTGAGAAATAAGCTTCACTCGAGTAAAAAGGTGCTAAGATTATATAGCTTTGGAGATACTTAATTTTTCATAAAAGTTCACTCGAGTGATGAAAGATCCTTACTCAATTTAGTTTCAAGATAATAAAAATTTGCATAACATACTTGAGAAGGAACCTATGATAGTCGATTGAACCAATTCACATACTCTATTGTTTTTGAACGTATGTTGAGCAATACTCGATTGAGTTTTATAAAAAAAAAAAAAGGTTTTTTCATACATAATCGATTTTCATAAAAGTTTTCTCATAAGCTTTATCCGCACATGGCCACACATGGTTGATATAAGGCCTGTGTGGTAAGTTGCGGCCATGCATGCGGGGGCTCCTTACCTAGCCACGTGACGTTGTCTCCTTCCTCTAATTCTTTTGTTTACTTTTGCTAATCCACTCTGTCCACTTGTTTTATAAGGCATATCAATATCAAAATTGTTTGATAACATTTGTTTAATCTCAAAGAGCATACCAAGGTCATTACTGGCAAATAATATGTTATCGACATACAATATGAGAAAAATGAACTTGCTTCCACTGACCTAAAAATAGATGCGCTGATCAACCTTGTTTTCCACGAAACCCAAAGATGAAACTTTTTCACAAATTTTAGGTACCATTGTCATGAAGCTTACTTCAACCCACAGATGAACTTCTATAACTTGCACACCTAACATTTTTTTCCCTCTACCTCAAAAGCTTCAAGTTGCTTCATATAAGCCTCTTTGCTTAAATCTCTATTTAAGAAGGTTGTTTTCACATCCGACTATTTTTGAACAGTATTTTCCAGAATGCCTATAAATAGCCTCAAACTCATTTTGGAGATCAATTCATTTCGCATTTTGCATATCCAAAGCACCCACAAGCTCCAAACACTCTCAAATAAAAATTTCAAGCAGTCCAAAGCTCTCAACGCTACATTTCACATCCATCAAAGAGTCGCAAGGCAATAGTAGAAAAGCATTTCAAGTGTTCTATGACAAATCCAAATTTCTCCAACCAAGGTTATTGATTTAATTATTTATATTTCATTACCTAGTATATTTGTGCTTAATTGCTTATTTATTTAGGTCCAATTATGGACAAATATTTGTATCCAAAAAAACTTCTTGTGGATTGTATTGGTTTCCTATAACTATTAAAATCTAAGTGTATCTAGTTTTCAAGGTAAGTTAGGGAAAAAACTTTAGTGGTGGTTTTTCTAGAACCCTTTGTAATCTAGGAGTCTATCTAGTTTTCAAGGTAAACTAGTGTGGAACCCCCAAGGGTGGTTGAGACTTTAAGAGAGTGGAGTAGGTGTGTGTGGAGACACCGAGCCACTATAAATTGTCTTGTGCTTCATTTATTTATTCTTGCTATATCTTCTAGCTTGCAATTCATTAATCTCAAACTCACATATACATAGTTACAAAAGCTTAATTTGTTTAAAATTAAATAAAAAGAATTTTAATTAAGTAAATTGCCAAAAATTTTAAACACTCAATTCACCCCCTCTTGAGTAGCCATATCCTAAGGGACCAACACTTTTCACACGTCTTCTTCTCTTAGTTTCATCTTCTTCCCTTCTTGATTCTTTATATATATGCGATACATATGTATATCATGTGGGAGGTGAGATGGTGGATGAAGTTGGGGTTGTTGGACAACCTATTAAGAGAAGAAGAGATGCGATTAGAAAATTAATACTTGGTAGAACGAACAACAATAAGAAGATCCGACGAAGGAGTTCATCGTGGTCATTGCAAAAGGCCAACGCGAGTAGCTAGTAAACAGTGTCTATGGTGTGGCAAGAGTTGCTAGTGGCTGATAGCGTACTATAGCAAGTAGCCCATGGAGGTTATGGTTCGTTCTCCGGTGGGCCCAATAGTTATGATAGCAAGAGTTGCCAACGATGACAGTAACTAGGGTTTTCGACGAGCTTACGACGTGACTATCTTGTAATACCCAAGAATTTTCAAAGAACTCAAAAGTAATTTATCTTCGGGCGAAAATGAAATTTTTAGAAGCTTTGAGGTTATATTGTAATTTTGTCACAGTTATGAGTGACCGAATTGACTACAGGAAATGCTTTGGTATGTAAATATCCTGAAAAAAGTTATGTCATTAACGAGTGTCTGGAGATGTGATTTACATCACAAAAAATGGTCAAAATAGATATGATTTTCGGTACAGTTGTGATTCATCCTGAAAGACTGAATGATCGTAAGGGACATCCAGGATTCAAGTTTTGCATAAGAAACAACATTGAAGTGGTTTTGGGATGAAACAAAAGGATTCACGGTCAAAACATACATTCAGGACTAAGTGTAATTTCTTAATTTTACCCAAGAGAGGTAAAAAAGAAGTTATTGCTGAATTTTGGGGGATGAAATGAAGAGTTTAGAACTTATGGGTCTTAATGGAATTGTTGGATAGCTCAGGGGCTTCAAGGAAAGGTCCAAACTGTAACTTAGAAAATTGAGAAGGCTAAAGTGTAAGTTTTCGAAAAGCTAGTAGTGTGAACATTGCTAGTTGCCAGCCGTCTCTCCCATCACCAATTTCGATCATAGATAGGTCTCCAACAGGTTGCAGGAGCTCCAGGGCTAGGCTTAGGGCCATCATGTCCAGCCATTGGATGAGAATTAGCCATGGGAGTGACCGATTTGATCGAAATTTTGGCTGTGAGATCACTGAAAAATCGAGCCCATTTCAAGGCAAATCTCAAATATTTCAAGACGCTTTGAGGCCATTAAATGGCTGAAATGATGAAAGGGGCAAAGGATTTGTCAGGGGTAAACGTTTTGCGACGAAGAACAGTGTATAAATAAGGGTTAAAAGATGGCTAAAAAATTGAAAGTTTAAACTAAAAAATTTAGGAGTTTGAGGAAGAATTGTGGGAAGAGGATAAGGGGCTTTTGTTCCCCATGTCTAGAGGGTTGTTTCTGGAGATTTTCAGCAAGTGTCATCAAGGTTTGGGCGGGATATGAAGTTTGGTCAGAAAAGGCAAGCTTTGCTAGAGGCGGACTGTAAATAGCTAATTTGGGCCACCTTGGCAGGTTGTTTCAAGCCAAGGTTGGTTCCATGGGGTTTGAAATAGTCTATAGGCCAAGAAGGAAGGAGGAAATCGAGTATCGGAGCAAGCCAAAGGTTGCCGACAATGAAGTGGCTGTCGAAAAAGATAATGTGCATGAGGTGCATGCAAGAATCCCACCGTAGCCCATGGGACAGCGCGTGAGGGTGCGTGAAGCATGGGGTAATTCTAGAATTCTTTTTAATAATTTTTTGAAATTATTTTATGAATTATGGTGGAGAAAAATTTGAAAAAAAACCTTGATGAGGTATTTATTTTGGAATTATCGAGAGAAAAATAGGAAGAAAATAAGAGAAAATTATGATAAATAGATGGTGATATTTTTTTGAATAAATATGATGGTCAGGGTACGTTGAAACTCAAAATTAAGTAATAGTACAATTATTGAGGCCTAACACAAAAATTGAGGTTGAGCACGAGAATCAAGATGTTTTGAGATTTGTTCGAGGTGAGTGGTTATACCCAAAGACTGGTTTTGTTACATGTGGTTTTGCCCACAAACTTATACATGTTATGTTTTGCCTATATTGAGCATGATATTCATGAAGGTTGCTAAGTTATATGTAATTTTTGTGCATCTTGACATATTTATACATGTATTGTTGTGTCGATAGTTATCATATTTCATTTGGCATGATGTTGCTGGCATATCGATATTTGTGTCGGGATGAGATGTTGCCCTGATAGTGTAGTCGTAATTCTCCAAGGGTGTTTGTTGGAATAACATACAGGGGTCTCGGAATGACTGCCTAGGGTTTCGTGCATGGTTGGATTGCTAAGGAAGTTACACTAGGGTATCTATTTCTTTATGTCTATGTATCATGCATTCATGTAACTATTTTGAACCCTTACTTAGATGATTTAACATCTAACTTGGGCTATGCCCTTGGAACATTCAAACGTTCCAATTGGGACTTGTAGCAAAGGTAATGAAGTGGTTAAAATGTAACGGCACAAGATGGTGTGTGTAACGACTCGTTAGTGGGTCTAGGTTGAGCTATCAATACTTTTATGCGTGTTATATTTTTGCCATAAATTGATCAATATGTTGGAATTATTTTAAGTGTGTGGAAGAGGTAAAAACAATGAAGGTAGCATTATGTTTAATAAATCAAGAAAATGTGGGAAAATATACATATATATGTGTGTGTGTGTGTGTGTGTGTGTGTGTAAGTGTATGTATGCAAGTGAGGGCATGATGGGGTAAAGAGAAAAGTGAGTGGGGGCATATTTAGAAAGGAGAAATTGGGGTGTGGCCATTTAAGCTTGTCGAGCAAGCTCTTCTCCCCATTCTTCTACTTCATTCCACCATCTTCTTTGTTCTTCTTTTCTTTTCTTTCTAATTTTGGAGCTATCAAGAGGGTGGAAGTGCAGCTTCAAGCAAGTTCTTGTTTGTTTCTTCATCCAAGGTAAGTTCTTTCTTCCTTTTATCCTCATTTGAGTATGTTTTCATACCTAATCACTTAAGGGGTGTAAGTTCTCCTATCGTTGCAAAAGATGTAAACTCCTCTCTTCGTTTGTGATCTAAAAGGTGAATCCTATCAATTTCTCCATGTTTGGAGTGTTTGATATTCCAAAACACACTCTTGGTAAGAGGCTTTGTTGTAATTTGGTTAGTTGTAATTCATGTAGTTTTTCTTTATTTTGATAAACCGAGCCTTGGGTCTATATGAGGTTTTGTTTCACCTCATTTTTCTTAAAGGAATGATGCCACAATTGACTAGAGTTAGGAGCAATGCAAGAGGTTGGTGTATCTTGTCTGTGTTGTCAGTTTCGCAGTCGTTTGTGTATTCCCGTAGAACTTCGGTCGACCTAAGCCGTCCAGCAAGCTTTTATGCAACTTCGATCAAAGGATCGGTCGACCTAAGACCAGGGGTCAGCGTTCTGTCTAACTTTGATCGACCTAAGTTAGACTTCGATTGACCTAAGCTTAGAAACCGGCATTCTACCCAACTTCGGTGGACTTAAGATGCTTGGCCATCTCAACACGATGATTTCTTAATTTTCAGCCAAACCGTGCATGCTATATTTGGGCCATAAGTTTTTGTGTATATATCCAAATTAAGATCCATTTTATGCGTTGTAAACTAGATTCGATAAGATTTGTTTTGATGGAGAATTTGGACCATTTAGCCAAGTTTCGAGCCCATAGTTACCATTTGAAATACCCACTTATAATTTGGAAAACTTTAAAATTTGTTATGAGGTTTATGATAAAAGTGCATAATATGGGCATGTTTGCATTCCTCTTTTTGTGCATGATAAGTGGGTAGATCAAGGCATTGGGTGGGAGCTGAATGTCCTCTAGGGTTGAACGGCAAGGGATCATAACCCTAGGAGTGAGCTTTCTGGCCCCAATAACCTTATGATATGTGGTATAGATTTGACCTTAAGTGGGAGCTAAATGTCTTCTAGGGTTGTGTGGCGAGGGAGCATGACCCTAGGAGTGAGCTTTCTGGCCCCAAGAGTCGATTTTGGTGATAGAAGAGAGTTACGGCGTGATGAAATTGTTAGAAACCGGGCAACCGTGAAGAGTAGATTCTGCCTTGATTGATCCGTAGAGTCGCAAACACGATCTCCTCCAAGTCGGTCCACACGATCGGCCGTTTCCACGAACGCCTTGAGTAATGCTAGTAACCCTAGGTGCCTATGAGAGATCTGAAATTTTTTCATACTTTCCATCTTCTTAAGTGGCCTATTTATAGAGTTTAAAAAAACCCTAATTGTGCCTTTGGAAAGCCCCTAAACGTTTTAGGCCCGGCCCCTAATCATATTGGGTCGTATCTCTCTTTTAATTTGTGGAACGGGCTCGATCCAAGTGTGTGACCCCTTAGATCCATCATTGGACTAGATGTGGGGCCAATTCTATTAGGCTATATGAAGGCCCAATTCATTAAAATAATTAAACCCTTTAATTAAACTCATGGGCTTCATAATTAACTCATCTCATGGGCTTCTTAATTAAACTCTTTAATTAATAGTTTTAGATTTAATCATATTAATTCTAAAACCCTACGTATCATGGTTAACGTCTAGCAACATGCCATGAACGCCTAGCCAACGATGGAAAAACAGACTTTTTCGATTGCAATTACCGTATAGTAAAATCCTTTCATCAATCTATGTCCTGGTTGAATTTAGGGTATGGTTTTATGAAGAAACCCTAGTCATTCAACAACTATGTATCCATTCCATATTTATGACTTGTTCGATGAAATCAAAACACCTTTTGATTTCCACCTCACCTTGGCCAATGATTTCCTCAGTCATGAAATCATCGGAATACATAGGACATCTTCTCATCTTGTCGATAAGTGATGAATCCTATTTCGACATTCACAAGCCTTCATATGTGATAAGGTTACGCCTAGTGATAATTTGTTAATGACTCCATTGGAATCCAAAAAAGAACCAAAGCGTAACTAGTCAAATATAAGACTACCATGACATCTCAAGTCTAAGGACCAATCTGCACTATTGCAACACAGAAATTCAAATTCGACAATCAACAATTACCATTAGGAATTCTGTAGCGGGTCAGTTCAGTGTACTTATTCTTATAATAAGCACCCACATATATGCACTAGTGTCCACACACCAATGTCCATGAAACAAGACATTCTCCTAATTGAGCATGCATCATATATGTTAGTCTATCCGAGTTATTAGTGTCCAATCCTAATAACTCTACGACTAGGAACATTTAAGATCAAGGCTTATAAGGAATATGTTTCATGATCGTTATCTCTATGTACGACCATATTCCACGAGCCTATCTGATCTATGGACTTTGTCAAATATGGAAATAATAAAGACAACCATTAATGACAAACAAAAAACATAATGCCTTGCAATAATAATTGATTGAAGATAAAGAGTCACAATATAAAATATGATCAATTACATGTAAATATAATTGGCTTGTAGGGCATATCTCTAACAGAAATAGTTGCCTCGTGATTTTAATTACATGTGGTTTCTTGTATGCATGACATGGGCATTATTTGTTGACTTTACTCCTATCTTACCCGGTTGGGTTGCTTATATTAGGTTTTTGTAACTTATCCATGCTTGTTCATGTCTCCTGTTCTTTGTTGTTATACTTATTGGGCCTTGTGGCTCATTCCTTTGCTTTGCATCTTTCCAGGTAAGGGCAAGGATAAGGCCAAAGCCGAGTCTAGTAAGGGATGATCTTTTGGTGGATAAATGTGTATAGAGCTCACCTAAAAGATGGTCTTGGGGACTTTTATGTTGAGAGGCTAGTGTTAGCTAGGCCCTCAAGCGAGATTGTGTGTATGTGTATGTGTTATGGTTGATGGTTGTGACATGATGTATAGTTAAAAAGGATGTAACCCTTATTTTGGCAAATGTATATTCTAGTTATTTCATTATGGTGGTGTATGTGAGAGTTTGTGTGTGGCATGTATGGGAATTTGGTCATAGGTAGCTTTTATATCATTCTATTAACAACCCTTTCATGGATCCTCTATGCTAGCGGGGCCTTCAAGAGGCGGGCCATTACAATGTGTCCATTGGGTTTGGAAAGTTGTTTTGGTATTTTGCTTCTTCATGAAGATTCAGATATGTTTTAGTCATGTTGAGAAACTTATGTTCCATTGGTGAACAGTCTCGTAAAATAAAAGAACGTTATGTATTCGGAATGATGTTTGAGAAAATATCATGTAATATTGTTATGGTTTAATGTCATTTGGAGGTATCTTTTGAGTATGTTGGAGGTATCTAGTTGTTATCTTAAGTCTGAAGTGGATTTACATGTTTTACCTTTTGGATATTGTAATCTGTTAGTTGTTGAGACCAATGTTGTTTGATGTTATTATGAAGTTTTGATATCCTCCAGGTTTCGATTCTTGCTTCTGGATATGTGATGACATGTTGGAGATTTTCTTTGAAATATAGTACTTAAAGTGTTAAGAGAAGTATTGTGAAAAGAGAATATGTATTTATATGTCGAATCCCAGCATAGTGACATGCCTTGGAAAAACGTGGTGTTACATATCCAACAAGAGTTTTCGGTGGTGGATTTACAACCATAGCCCCTTTTGTGATAACCTTATTTAGGTCCATGAGATGGACAGTCATTTTGGAAGATCAGTCCTAACTCTCATTCACATTTGTTGAGATGGTTCTACCACAGGTACAATGAAGGGTTCCAAGGCAACCTACAGGTGGACAGAATTGGTGTAACGACCCGTTCTCCTAGCCAAGCTGTTACTAAGGAAATCTTAGGATTTTTTTCTTTTTACATTCATAAGATTTATTAATGTTCTTTTTCCATCCAACCAATCTTAAAAACTATAATCTTCACATGCTCAAAATCCCAAAATCCCCTAACCATACCTATTTAGCTAACAAGGATTAAAGGCTGGAGCTAAGTAAGGCATTTCAAGTGAACAACAGGAATAATATGATCAAAATTCTAATAGATTATCATGCGTTACCTTAACATATCATGGTCGTGCATAATTTTCTCGTGACTAAAATAAGACCAAAATAAGGATTACATGCCAATCATACAAAATGTAATAACAGAAGTAATTTAACATGCTTGGTCCCCTTCTCCAACTAACATGCCACGTTTTTTTCTTTGCTGTAAGCCCCGGCTAGAACGTTAAATGTTTTAGGGGCATAACTCAAATTAGATGTTGAATCATCTAAGTGAATGGCATAAAAGTAATTTCCCTGAAATGTATGACTGATCACGTGTATGGCATAAATCAGACTCAACATGTCAACCTTGGGACATCACCTTGGCGTACTTAGTCCCTGGAAAGTAATTTTGCCACCGCCCGTGAGAACCACCATTCTCATGCTATCCGTAGGAACGAACATCATCTCGTCTGTAATACCCCAGAATTTGATATTAAGTTTGGAGGTTGTAATAATGAATTTTACCCAAAAGTCTTAAGGAGGCTTAGTTTGGAAGTTGTAATAATGAATGTTACCCAAAAGTCTTAAGGTGGCTTAGCTTGGAAGAATAAGGTTAGCTTGGAAAGGAAGAGATAAGGGCCATGATGGGTTCTTACCCTAGAAGCCATGTGAAGATAAGATTTGGAGGTTTGGGATTGGAAGAAAGGAGAAGCTTGAATAGGAAGAATGATGGTAATGATTAATTTCACCCTAAAAGTCTAAGATGACATAACTTGGAAGACTAGGATTGGCTAGGATTGGCTTACAAAGGAAGAAGATAATAGTGCCTATCCTAAAGGCTACATGGGGGTGAATTTGGAGGCTTTGGATTGGAAAGAGTGGTGGCTTGCTTTGAAAGATAGAATCAAAGGAGGAAAATTTCAAAGATGGTAATGATTGCTAGGGTAGAAAACAAGTAACTTGGGGGCTAAGAGATATCTTGAAGATTTTGGATTTGAGAAGCTATATAAAAGGGAGGAGGAGAGGCCACGTGATGCTAAAGTGTAAGAAAGAAAACAAGGAAAGAAAGAAATCCAAAGAAAAAGCAAAGAAGGGAAGATAGAGATACCTCGAAGGAAAGCAGTAAAAATAGTGAGAAAATCAAAGAGGTAAGTTCAAATTTCTTTCCACAGGGTCGTAGAGCATGAAAAGAGGAGTCCGTATGTTCAAACAGAGAGCGAATCGGAGCAAAAATGAGCAAATTATAGCATTTTTTATTTTAGGTTGCAGAATCTGTAACAGGGAAGGAGACAGCGCGTGGCCACCCTTCTAGGGGCGCGTGAGGGCGCGTCCGGCCTCCATTTGGCCTAAAATTTTCACCGTTGTTCTCCCATTTTAATTACCTACAACCCTATATAAAAATATTGAAGGTTTGGTTCACTAAAATTCGTGATTTCTGCAGAAACATCCCTAGTACTCGAAATTGGGCTATAAACAGTGCTATCGAAGGGAAACGATCGAGGTGAGTGATTCCTGCATGTTTTGTAACAGTTTGAGCATTTTTTGCTTCACTTGTGTGTGGATGATGGATTGCATATCATGCCTTGGTGGTTTACATGTCATATTTTCCTTTGGTTATGCATATTCCTTCTGCTTTGTCATATATCATGTTCATGTTGGTGACTGTGGCTAGTTGTTGGGACATCATGGAAGAACTTATGCTCTTTGTAACACCTCCTCGTCTCAAGTATCACGGTAGGTTTACACCTAATCGCCCAAGAGGTGTTAGAAAACCCTATGTAGCGAAAAACATGGATCGAACATGCCAGAAGATTTGTAGGGTTCCCATACAAGCATAACATGCACAAGCCTTTCATTAGGATAAAGTTTAAGTCTAGCATAAGAAAAAGAAGTACAACCTCTGAATAGTTACAACACTTCTGAATAAAACAATAGAAAAGAACTAAACATCCACAGTTCCTTTCCCATTTGCCTCCCTCATCTCCTTAGCCCCTGGCCTACCAAACATACCTGGAACGTGGAACGTTCTAGGGGCATTAACCCAAGTTAGATCACATGAATCTAAGTGAGATGGTTTCAACGAAGAAATAGATCATGTATGAAATGCAAGTATGTAAAATGGAACCCCCTTTATGGAAGCCATGCCAGGGTGTTGCAATCACCCCTATGCACGCCATGCTCACCTCAAACACGCATATGTGGCTCCAAGAGCCACTCATGGCAGCCACTAACTTGCCACAAACAACCACATGCCATGAAGTGATGAAACAAGTAAAGTAACATGCTAAACAAAGAGAACAAGTGAGTAGGTCCACATTCAACACAAATGGATCAAGAAATGATCAATATGAAGCACAAATAATGCAAGAAACCACTCACACTTGTTGTAATACCCCGGGAGCCCAGAGGAGTTAGAATATATCGAGGATAGTGTAAGAAAGGAAACAACACCAGCTGGATACCTTTTGGGCTGAATGTTGGCAAAGAACTCCCAAGTTAAGTGTGCTTAACCTGGGGTAATCTAGGGATGGGTGACCCCCCTGGGAAGTTCGCGTAGGCCCATCAGGGTAAGTTGTTCCGGTCCTTCCTATCGCTTGATGTGGGACGTTACAGGTGGTATCAGAGCCGACCCTTGGTGAAGGCGGTCCGACGAGGGCGGGGAGTGGCGCCGGGGCTCGAGGGCTTGTACAAGGAGCGGCTTCTGGCAGGCTTCTAGGATGGCAGCCCCCAAGGGGAGAAGGTCTGAGACTAGTTGTAAGGTCACATGACGAGGACGTCATGTGCTCAAGGGGGGGAGAATGTAATACCTCGGGAGCCCAGAGGAGTTAGAATATATCGAGGATAGTGTAAGAAAGGAAACAACACCAGCTGGATACCTTTTGGGCTGAATGTTGGCAAAGAACTCCCAAGTTAAGTGTGCTTAACCTGGGGTAATCTAGGGATGGGTGACCCCCCTGGGAAGTTCGCGTAGGCCCATCAGGGTAAGTTGTTCCGGTCCTTCCTATCGCTTGATGTGGGACGTTACACTTGTTGTAGGTCTAGACGGTTCATAGTTTCTACAAATTTTAGCCCGATTTAGCTGCAGTTTCATACAGTTCGGGTCACCAAATCAAGATATTTTTATATATAATCATAAGACTTGATTTAAGAAGAAAACCCACAAAATTACAGAGTAAGAAGCCTAGCTACGAGCCCTCACATGCCACCAGAAGGGTGCCCATGCGCGGCCACGCGCAGCTATGGCAGGCGCGTGTGATGCATGCGCCGACTCCCTGCTTCTTACGGATTCTGTACTAGAAGTTTAAAATGACTATAACTCTTTCATTTTAACTCTGATTTGCCTTTTGTTTGAACCTATGAACTCCTCTTTCAGTGTACTACGATCCTACAGAAAGAAAATTGGCTTACCTTTCGGTTCCCTTTTTGTTTTTGCATTTTTTCGGTCAGGTCTCTCTATTCTCCTTCCTTTGCTTTTTCCTTTGGATCCTTTTCTTCCCTTGCTTTCTCTCTTACTTTTAGCTTTACCTAGTCATTCCTTCTTCCCTTTTTATAGCCCTTCAACCCGAAATCCCCAAAATCTCACTTAGCTCTTAAGTTAGCCATTTTTTTCTACCCTAGTAATTATGACAAGCTTTGAAATTTCTTCATTTGATTCTCTCTTTCAAAGAAAGTCTTCCATTCTTCCAATCCAAGGCTTCCAAATTCCCCTCACATGGCCTTCAAGATAAATCTCTTTATCTACTTCTTTTAGCTTATGGAATTTAGGGAAAATTCTCCAATCCCAATTCTCTAACTCCAGTCTTCTTAGATAAGAATTCATCATTGCAAATTATGATATTTGCATTTGGGTCCTAAATCCATTCCCATTTACACTTAAGCCTTAAACTTTCATAAACACTTTATTGCAACATCCAACATTAATTTTTGGCGTATTACACTCTTGCAGTGAGCCAAGGGGTGACTATGATGATCGCGGGGGTGATTACAACACTCTAGCATTACTACCACAGAGGTGGATTTCATAATGACATTATTGCATTTGCACGCATGTACTTACCTTTTCTGAGTTACTCACTTAGATGTTATTATCTAACTTGGGTGTTTCATACCCCTAGGACATTCAACGTCCCAGCTTTATTAGAAATATCTGGTGTTACAGGCTTCAGATCAAAGCGTGGGAGAAAAGGTGGAGCTTTGCCAACTTTGGGTTCTTTTTGATTTATTATGATTCTTTTTTATTTATTATGTAATCCCAATATCGTATTGTAAATAGCGGTTAAGATGCTTAAGAATGTATGGTGTTGTGTTCAGTTCTACGGCTGTACTGCATATTCATGTATTCGTGAGGGTGCTATAGTTCTCTAATATATGTGGTGTGTGACAGGTTTTATTTAAGTTGTAGAAATCCTAGCTAATTAGCATACTCAGGTTCGATCCTTGCTTCCGTTGATTAAGGATTTTCAATAACGTCCGAGGTTATTATTAGCATGTAATGAATATCTTATTGCTCCAGTGTGTAATTGAAAAGTGGGGCGTTACATCGTCCACAAGGAGACCCCATGTAACGGCCCGCCTCCCGGAGCCTTTACCGCGAATAGAGGATCCGTGAGAGGGTCATTATTTGAGTGATACCGAACAATAACACAAACTAAAAACTCACACTCAACATTTTTAGAAACCATAACTCCTTATCATGAGGCATTTAATAGTCATTCTTACAAAATCATTCAGAACATGAGCCCACCTGGATTTCATAGAGTACACTCAACCCAAAAGTATAAAACATTACTCTAATACAAGCACAACGACACCCAGGACTTAGTCTCGGGAGAACTCTGCACTTGCTACCTTAACTCGACAATCTGGAACCCAACTCTGCCGTACGCACCTGCGATATTAGGATATTCTTACTTAGAATGATAGAAAACAAACGTGAGTCGTGAGACTCAGCAAGCTCTAGAAAGAAAGGCTGAAGGGTATAGACAAAACTCTTCTCATAACACCCCATGCAATTCATGCCAATACAACCACACCATGTCATGATCCATACGTTCCTTACTTCTAAATGCATAACATAACGTTAACTGCACATAAAAGAACTATGGGCCCACATAAGCCACACATTAGCACCCAAGTTCTGCATACAAACCTGTTGTAGCCTAACATAGGCTACCATTTCATCATTTAATAGGAGCCGTCTTTCCTTGACCACGGTCGGCTTTTCTTGACATTCAACGTTTGGCTTTTCCTGTCTTCCCTCGGGCATCCCTCGAGCTAATTTCTAAGGTCTTATCGTGGGCCATGCCACTGTGGGTCTCACTCCCAAGGTCTTACCGTGGGTCACGCTGCCACCCATACTCATTACTTAATACTGCACATTCTCACCATGCAGTGCAACAATTAGAAAATGCAACAGCTTTTGCAGCATAAACGTGATGACAAGGCTCCCATAAACCAAGCACCAGGCCATGCTACGCCCACATGGGAATTCATACATGCGATATGCTCTAAATGCACCGGCTCACCTTAAGAACCCAAATCAGCTCTTGGACCAATCGGGTCATGTAATTGCTCACACATCCCATTCACACACAAAGCATGTCCCAACAGTGAATGCAACCCAAGACCTATGCAGCACACATATCATGGTATGCACAAGCTAAGGCGGGAATCTGGCAATACTAGCTCTTCTGACCCATCTAGAGCTTATCGTAACAGCCGATGACTAGCGCCCATACATCCAGCCATCAATTTCCACTATCAACGGTCGACAGTCAGTGGCTTTGTACCCCATACCCTTAGACACACTTACAAATAACACTAAACTTAGTCACTTAAGCCCATCATTTCATACACGTTATTCATGACAACATAGACACCATTATGTCATTCACGTTCTCATCTATTATCATACAAAGGAACCCATCTCCACATTCATGATAATTATCAACAGAACCCTATAATCTTGACCTTAACCATTTTCTAATAACCTAGCCCCATGGGTTCAGCATCATTCCTAAGGGAAATAGAGCAGTATGAAGCTCCGTGACGGTCGAAAAGAATGACACCAAGATATCATTGTTTAGCTCATTCTATTAACAATAAACCCATAATAAAATATAAGTCATAGGGCGGTTGTCATGTGGATTATTTGTTTTTTAATGCGTGAAATCGAGTCACGGTGAGGGAGGGATTAAAATACGAGAAACTACGAAGACTTTCACGAGAAATAAAGAACATGAGGAGAGGGTTAGGAGCTTGCTTGAAACCGACTGATTCCTGCCTCTTTTTTGCTCCCGATGCGATGTAAAATGTTTTGCTGCGTTTAATAGAACCACAGCTTAAATTAATTAAATCTAACTGCATAAAATCTATAATTTAATCATATAACTCTTCTACTAATTTTTACCCACGTACTTGATCACTTTCCACATCGAAATAATCCCAAACCCTTTTATTTTTCCTATATTTTTCCTTCTTCTTTTCTCTTATTTTCTTTTTCTTTCTTTTATTTCTTTCCTTATCCTTCCTTTCTTCTCTTCTTCTTTCCTGCGTCCACTGCTCCTTCTTCTTCTTCATGGCACACACACCTATGCGCACCAGCATTGGCCCCTACCGGCCACTGTTGTTGCAGTCTCCACCGCCAACCGCCGCTACTGATCACCACTCCGCTAGCGCCTCTGGCCGCCACCACCACAACCAGCTTCATCGCGGCCACCTGCACCTCACGCAACTGCCTGCACGCAATCGCCGGCCATGGATGACCCTCGCTTCTCTAGCCGCTATAGCCTTTGGCCGCTGCTTGCACGACCTCACTGATCGCCTTCGCTCACCATTAGCCGGCCACCGCTGCTGGCCATCGAAGCCTCGAGCTCCAGCATCGCGGCCATGGCCGCGGCTTCTTCAAGCCACTGCTGCTTGCTTCAATCATCGACCATGGCAGCTACTGCCATGGCCGATCTCTCCTCTCTCTCTCACATTGCTCTTTCTTTCTTTCTCTCTCTCTCTCTCTCACATCATCTCTAGGCCCAAGCTCTCTCCCGAGCCCTCATCTACTTCACCCATTTTTTGATTTCAATTCACTACTTTAAACTTGGCCTCCAAGCCATTCACACGCACCATATATATATACATATATATAATTAATTTAATTTTATTTAAGTTAATTTGATTTAATTTTTTTATTATTATTATGATTATTGTTATTATCTTTATTATTATTTTTACCATTATTATGTTTTCTATTATTATTAGTATTATTTGGTTACCTTAATTCCTCAAATATTCAATATGGACCTCAAATACCTGAATTATAGTCTCCAAAATTTCGGGATGTTACACCCTAGAACCCAACCCACCAGTCATAACAATGACATGATTCGAATATGAAAATAATATATAAATCGTGTGTCATGCATATCAAAATGTCATGTCGAGTTAATGCATCACATAATGATCAATATGCGTAAAATAATATGAATTTGGAAACAATTAAGCCTCTCACAAGCTAAACCATTTGAAATAGAATATCGTGAATATAGGCAGGTTAATCACTAGACAGGGTAGTACCACTCACCTTCGAATAGCAACTCGCATTTTCTCAATATGCGTGTTAGTCTCAAAATTTACGCAAATCCTCAATTCCTCAAGTCAAATTTTCTCCTGATCATCAATTATTCAAGAAAGTCATTTATCCTAATTTTCTTGAATTTCTCATAATTTTTCCCAAATTTCTCCTAATTTTCTATTTTTTAATATTAATTTTCTCTTAAAAATAAATATTTCCTCATGATTTTCCCCACATTTTCCCCACTAAAATTCACCAAAATTCATAAAATAATTCCCTTGGCTCTCTGAAATTTATTTAGAATTTTTTGGATTTTCTTCCTATTTATTTTTGTAAAATTTTCTTTCTAAAAATTTAAAATAAATACTTATTCAATTATTTTTCATAATAAAAATTTGAAATAATAAATAACCCTATTTTTCTGACTTTTGCAGAAATTTCCAAAATTTTCCCCCCTTTTTTTTTAACCTCCGATCATCTTCACAGGTAAGGGTGGCCGGCCGACGACTTCGATGAACAATCCGACTACAATAGGACGAAACCCACGACCTTCCGACTATGATGGCACGGTCAATACTCGAAAAATCGGCTAAAAATACACCGAAATTGACAATTTCAGTTTACTGGCAGCGATTATTCGCGATTTTCTGGCGATATTTAAAATCCACTCTAAACTACTCCAAACCACCCCAAAATCTCCAAATTTACTCCTCTCTCCCAAAGAAACAAAAGCCCCTTATTTAGATCATTCAATTCTCTCTCGAAATCCATGGATTGAACTCGATTTTTGCATAAACATTCTTCGCCGTGAGTTGCTTTTATAGGCAATTTTGGGCTGGAAATCCTTCGATTCTTAGGTTAATGATACCCTAGGATGCTAGATCTAGCCGTAATCACCTCGATTCGTCCTTAAAATCGAGAAAATCCCTTGATTATTCCATTCGAATTTTTCGGCCATATACGACCGATTTTCGTTATATCACGGTTGATCTTCGGCCAATGTCCACTACAACTGGCGCATGATGGTTTCAACCTACTCTAGAAGCCTTTGGTGACCCTTCCCGACGTCGACATGATGGTTGGCCAGAGATTTGCTGTGCCATACCTAACTTTTTGATATTTACAGATTTGCCCTTGCTCCTATTTTCTAAATTTACAGATTAGTCCTTCCCCAATTTTTCAAAATTTCCTCAAGGACCTCAAACTCTAATTTTCTTATTTTAGTCCCTAAAGAATCAAAATTCTAATTTGACCACCTTTGACCAAAATTTAGAAATTTCACTTAGGCCTGAATGTTTGAAAAATTACATTTTTACCCTTTTTTGCAAGTTTCTTCAGTTTCATGAATTCCAACTTTTCTTATGCATTCTTATCCCCAAAATTTTGTTTAACACAGACGTTACACCGTATTTTGGCCAAGAATTAAAAATTACACTCTGGCCTTAAAGATTGAAAAATTGCATATAGACCCAACAATTTCACAAAATTTCAATTTTATTCATTAACAAATGAGAATGGGTATTTCATCATCTCCCCATTAAGAAAATTTTGTCCTCAAAATTACACATTCCTAGGACTAAATAGATGTGGGTTAGAGGTCTTCATTTCGGCTTCACGCTCCCAAGTAGCTTCTTCTTCACCATGGTTTCTCCATAATACTTTGACCAAATGAATAACTTTAGTTCTCAGCACTTTCTTCTTGTGATCCAAGATTTGAATCGGCTCTTCTGGATAAGTTAGATCATCTCGTACTTCAATGGCCTCATTCCAGAGGATTTGGGTAGGGTCTGGCTCGTGCTTTCACAATTGGGACACATGAAATACATTGTGGATCCTTGATAGGGTTACTGACAATGCTATCTTGTAGGCCACTGGTCCGATTCTTTCTAGAACTTCATATGGACCAATATACCTTGGACTCAATTTTCCTTTCTTTCCTCGAATTACTGTTTTAAATGGGGAAATCTTTAAATACACCTTGTCACCCTCCTAAAACTCCAGATCTCACATCTGTCGATCAGCATATGACTTTTGATGACTTTGACTGGCTTTCATTCTTTCTTGGATTCTTCTTATCTTCTTTGTGGTTTCTTGGACTATCTCAGGTCCAATTAACCTTGTCTGTTCTGTTTCTATCCAACAGAGGGGAGTTCGACATTTTCATCCATACAAAGCTTCATAGGGCACAATTCCAATACTACTGTGGTACCCATTATTGTAAGCAAATTCAACTAATGGCAAATGTTTCTCCCAACTTCCTAAAAAACTAGGACACAGGCTCTTAACATGTTCTCAAGTGTCTGAATTGTCCGCTCAAACTGTCCATCGGTCTAGGAATGATAAGCTGTACTAAGCTTTAGCTGTGTTCCCAAGCATTTATGAAGACTCTCCCAAAATCTTCATGTAAACCTTGGATCTTGATCAAATACTATGCTCACAGGAATTCCATGCAACCGAACAATTTCTTCAATATATAGTTGTGCTAAGACATGTATTAGTTGTCGTATCTTGATAGGCAGAAAATGAGCTAACTTTGTTAATCGATCCATTATTACCCAAATAAAATCATTTTCTCTTGGACTTCATGGCAGGTTGGTTACAAAATCCATAGTAACATGATTCCATTTCCACTCGGGAATGTCCAATGGTTGAAACAATCCTCCTGGGTGATGATGTTCAATTTTAATGCATTTGCAAGTATAGCATCGCGTCATGTAACGCGCCACATCTTTCTTCATACCAGGCCACCAATAGATTTCTTCAATTTTAATCCTTCTGGGTATACTGTGTATTTTGCTCGATGAGCCTTTCCCAAAATGATTTGACTTAGGTTTCCATCTCTTGGCACGTATATCTTTCCTTGAAAAAGGAGTACACCATCCTGGTATTCAAAATCAAATGTCTTTGCATGACCATCCTCATCAATCCACTGATTTCTTCTTGAGCCTGCTTGAAGAGCCGTCCTGATCTAAGCTATTATATCAGGTTGTATCGTTAAACTTATCAAGTATCCCTTAGTCGACTTAGGTTTTACATCTATAGTCAAATGACTAAAGGACTCAATCAACTCCCATTCTTTAATCATCATGCTTGCTCAAACCTCAGAACTTTTCCTGCTAAGAGCATCTGCAACTGCATTTGCTTTTCCTAGATTATACGAACTAGTGCAATCAAAATCCTTTAAGTATTCCATCCACCTTCTTTGCCACATATTTATTTTTTTTTAAGAGAATATGTACTTCAGACTTTTTTGATCTGTAAAAATTTCAAATTGCACTCCATATAAATAATGTCTCCATAACTTCAAGGCATAGATGATGGCTCCAATTCTAGATCATGGGTCGGATAGTTCTGCTCGTGCCTTTTTAATTGTCGGGACCCATATGCTATTACCTTTCCATCTTGCATCAAGACACACCCCAAGCCTATTTTAGAGGCATCACTATAAACCGCATGTCTTCCTATCTCAGTTGGCATTGCTAAGATTGGGGCTGTCGTAAGTCAGTCTTTAAGCTCTTGAAAACTCTTCTCACATTTTTCATTCCACACAAGTTTCACATCCTTTTGCATCAATCGAGTAAGTGGAGCAACAATTTTAGAAAATCCTTCCACGAATCTTCTATAATATCCAGTTAAACCAAGAAAACTTAGAACTTCTCCAACGTTTTTGGGTGTCTACTAGCTCCGCACCATTTCTATTTTAGCTGGATCAATAGATATACCTTTCTCTGAAACTACATGGCCAAGGAATGTCACTTGAGTGAGCCAAAATTCACACTTGGAAAACTTGGCATACAACTTATGGTCTCGCAACGTCTGCACTACAATCCTTAGATGCCTTTCATGCTCCTCCTCACTCGAGGAATTTATTAGGATATCATTAATGAATACTATCACAAACTTATCCAAATAAGGCTTAAAGGCTCTGTTTATCAAGTCCATGAAAGCGGTAGGTGCGTTTGTTCATCCGAAAGGCATCACTAAGTATTCGTAATGACCATATCGGGATCTAAAAGTAGTCTTAGGAACATCCTCCTTCTCAATCCTTAGTTGGTAATACCCGGACCAAAGGTCTATTTTTGAGAATACCTTAGCCCTTGCAATTGGTCAAATAACTTCTCAATCCTGGGAAGTGGGTATTTATTCTTTACAATTACCTTATTCAATTATTGATAATCAATGCACATTTTTAAACTACCATCATTTTTCTTCACAAATAGTACCGGGGCTCCCTAAGGTGACGTACTTTGTCTAATGAACCCCTTATCAATCAATGATTGCAATTGCTCCTTTAACTCCCTCATCTCTGCTCGGGCCATTTTATACTAGGGTATGGAAATGGTCTGAGTACCAAGCAATAGATCTATTAAGAATTTGATTTCCTAATAGAGAGGTAATCCTGGAAAATTCTTCGGAAAAACATCAGGGTACTCATTTACTATTCTCACCATGTTTAGCTCAGATTTTTCTTTATTCAATTCAGTTTCAAACAAGTGTAATGCTTGCATCTTCGTGCTTCGCTCATTTTTACTGTAAACACCCTTACCTTGAAAGGTGATCCATTCACCACTAGATTTTAGCAGATCCATGGCCTTTATCTTGCAATCAACCTTAACACTATATAGGGAGAGAAAATCCATCCCTAGGATTATGTCAAAATCTTGAATATCTAATAGTGTTAGGTTTAGCTCAAACTTCTTTCCTCCTATGTTCAATGCACACCCAAAACACCCCATCAAGGTTTCTATAGCTGTGCCTACTAGCATAGCTATGATCATTTGATAACCCAATCTCTTGGGTTCTAATTTTAGACTTTGAGTCATTGCGCGTGAAATGAACAAATGTGTGGAACCAGGGTCTAACAATGCATGAATAAGAGTATAGAGGAGGAATAGTGTACCTTCAATCACTATAGGTTTGGCTTCCACATCCTTTATAGTTAGATTATAAACGCGGCCATGGCATACATTCCTTGCTTCCTTGCTTGGTTGTTCAACCTTTTGCCTTGGTGGGCACTCTCTTGAGATGTGTCTCGGCTGTCTGCAGCTATAATAGATGATCTTCAGTCGGTTCTGCTCTTCAAGTGTTTCTTTATTTCTCAAGCAGTTCCTCCCAATGTGACCTTTCTCTCCACAAGCAAAACACCTTGATGGTTTTGCAAGGCACATTTTTCCTGGATGATTCTTCTTGCAATAAAAACATTTTCTTCCATTCTTGGCTCGAAAATTTTGATTCCCTGACCCCTGATCTTTTCCTTTCTTTGTCTCCTTAGCCCCGATCAGCCCCACTCGTAACAAGTTCCTTTCTGTGGTCAAGGCCCGACTTAGAGCTTCCTTGTACGTCTCGATAGACCACGTGCTCAAGGCTTGTTGGAGGTCCACTTGCAATCCTGATATAATTTTTTGTGCCTTCTGAAACTAGTAAGTTTCATACATCAGTACATACTTGATGAGTTGTATGAACCGTGTATCGTATTGCATCACCGATATATCACCGGCCTGCCTTAATTTCATGAACTCCTAGACTTTCTCTTCCCTCTAGCTCCCAGAGAGGTATTTTTCATTGAATTCTTCTTTAAACATCTCCCAAGTAAGGACCAGCGTGCCCTTATACTCATTTTCTTACTTTTACTGGGATATTTGTGAAGAATGCTCAGTTGATTGCCACCATTGTCCTGCTTCCTCTTCCAACATGAAGGTAACACATTTCACCTTCTCCTCTTTGTCACATTGTAAGTGTTGGAACAACTTTTCAGTCTATTCAAACCAGTGTTCAGCCATACTGGGATCATCACTAGGTCTTCCCTTGAACACCAGTGGACGTAACCACCGATATTGCTCCAATGCAGGAGTCGTTTGTCGAGTAGGTTCATCTCTACCCACATATGTTAACATGTTTTACAGAATTTGTTCCATCCTTCCCAGTTGATCACCATTTGAATTGGATTCTCCAATATATCTCTCAGTTCTCCTCAAAGGATTTCCCTACCTCTCGGAACTATTTTCTTCTCGCCTTTCATTGTTATCGGTGACAGGGTTACGTGTTCGTCACGTATTCACCATCTGAGATAATAAACAAGAATAATTCACACTCAATGATGATGTTTTTCCCAAAGATAACATTTTATTTCTCATAATATCATTCCATTGTACATTAGTTTAGACACAACGATAAACATAAAGACTTCCTACTACATCATCATAGTACATCAAGTAAGAAAACATACATAATATTTCCTCCGATTTGTCAAAAGTGGATAAAAGCAGTTTTAGATCTTTTCTCAATCTTTAGTCTTCCAAATCCATGTTTCCTCTGAATTTCCTTCATCTTCAGACTCAACTTGAGGTCCGTCTCGGTCCTCATAGGACTCCTCGTCTGAGCTGATGTTGACAACATCCTCTTCAACTTCCAATTCTTTGGGATCCTCATCTTCCTTGGGATCTACGTCCTCATTCATCACATAAAACACATTATCTTCTAAGGGTTCCTCTTCAGGGTTTTCATTATCCTCTACGTTATTAGCTAAGTCATCCTCTTCCTCGTTACCCTCATTCATCACTTCCTTTTCTACTTCTTCATACATATCAGAAAATTGAAGCCGTACACTTGTACAAAAGGTACTAAACGTTTCAAATTCCCTGTGTTGATAAACCCATTGAGAAAACGTCTACCACTCCCTTTCTAAAAGTTCTAAATAGTAGTTAATTTGAGTTTCGACTAACCTAGGCAGTTGGAGATAGCTAGAGGGCACGTCCCTTATAATATCTTCAATGTCATCCAGATAATCAAAAAGTCCTTCTCCGGGCAGATTCTCTTGAGCATTGATTCGGTGTGCCCAATGTGCATATAAAATCAAATCAGCCATTTCGTCTCTGAAATAAATTCTTAGTTAGGAATCCTCAAGCCATTCTCCAAAGTTTTCCCTAAGTTTTTAATGATGCACTAGGGTTCAAAATTCCTAACCCAAGTTTTGTAATCAATTCTAGGTACACCAAATTAATAACTTAGACTTCCTAGGTATCTTAAACAACCTAGAGCTCTGATACCAAATATAACGACCCATTCTCCCAATCAAGCCGTTACTCGGGAAATCTCGACATTTTTTTTTCTTTTACATTCACAAGATTTATTAATTTTCTTTTTCCATCCAGTCAATCTTAAAAACCACAATCTTCGCACGCTCAAAATCCCAAAATCCCCTAACCATACCTATTTAGCTAACAAGGATTAAAGGTTGAAGCTAAGTAAGGCATTTCAAGTATACAACGAAAATAATAGGATTAAAATTCTAATAGATTGTCATGGGTTACCTTAACATATCATGTTCATACATAATTGTCTCGTGACTAAAATAAGTCCAAAATAAGGATTACATGCCAATCGTACAAATGTAATAACAGAAGTAATTTAACATGCTTGGTCATCTTCTTCAACTAATTGGCCATTCTCTTTGCTGCAAGCCCCAGCTGGAACGTTAAATGTTCTAGGGGCATAATCCAGGTTAGATGCTAAATCATCTAAGTTAATGGCATAAGAAATTTTCATGAAATGCATGAGTGATCATGTGTATGACATAAATCAGACTTATCATGTCTACGTTGGGACATCACCTTGGCGTACCTAGTCCCTGGAAAGTAATTTAGCTACCGCCTATGGGTACCACTATTCCTACGCTTTTCGTAGGAACGAACATCGCCTCATCCATAAGGAGACCCCAAATCTTGATCCACCGGTCATAACAATGACATGATTCGAATATGACAATAACATATAAATCATGTGCCATGCATATCAAAATATCATGTCGAGTTAATGCATCACATAATGACTAATATGCGTAAAATAATATGAATTTGGAAACAATTAAGCCTCTCACAAGCTAAAGCATTTGAAATGGAATACCGTGAATATAGGTAAGTCAATCACTAGACAGGGTAGTACCACTCACCTTCGAATAGCAAATCGCATTTTCTCGATATGCGTGTTACCCTCAAAATTTACTCAATTCCTCAAGCCAAATTTTCTCCTGAACATCAATTATTCAAGAAAATCATTATTCCTAATTTTCCTAAATTTCTCATAATTTTTCCAAATTTTCCCTAATTTTCCTATTTTTTAATAATCATTTTCTCTCAAAAATAAATATTTCGTCATGATTTTCCCCACATTTTCCCCACTAAAATTCACCAAAATTCATAAAATAATTCCCTTGGTTTCTGAAATTTATTCAGAATTTTCTAGATTTTCCTTCAATTTATTTTTGTAAAATTTTCTTTCTAAAAATTCAAAATAAATACTTATTCAATTATTTTTCCTAATAAACATTTGAAATATAAATAACCCTATTTTTCTGACTTTTCTGGAAATTTCCAGAATTTTTTCCACTTATTTCTTTCTTTTCTTTTTTTTTTTTTTTAACCTTTGGTCATCTTCTCAAGCGATGGAGGCCGGTCGGTGACTTCGATGAATGATCTGATGAAACCAGCATGAAGCCCACGACCTTCCGACGATGATGGCACCAGTCGATGCTCGAAAAATTGGCCGGAGATACACTGAAATTGACAATTTTAGTCCACCGATGATGAGTATTCGCGATTTTTCGGCAATGTTTAAAACCCATTCTAAATTGCTGCAAACCACCCCAAAATCTCCAAATTTACTCTTGTTCCCTAGAGAAACCAAAGCCCTTTATTTAGATCGCTCAATTCTCTCTCTAAACCCATGAATTGAACTCAATTTTTGCATAAGCATTCTTGGTTGCAAGTTGCTATTTATAAGCGATTTTGGGTTGGAAATCCTTCTATTCTTAGGTTAATGGTACCCTAGGATGCTAGATCTAGCCTGTAATCACCTCGATTCATCCTTAAAATCGAGAAAATCCCTTGATTATTCCGTTCGAATTTTTTGGCCATGTACAATCAATTTTCGCTATATTACTACCAATCTTCGGCTAATCTCCACCACAACTCGCCCATGATGGTCTAAACCTACTCTAGAAGCCTTTGGTGACCCTCCCAAACTTCGATGTGATGGCTGGCCGGAGATTTGTAGTGTCGTACCTAACTTTGTGATATTTCAAGATTTGCCTCTGCTTTTATTTTCCAAATTTATAGATTGGTCTTTCCTCAATTTTCTAGAATTTCCTCAAGGACCTCAAACTCTAAGGCTGCATTCTCTTTGCTTTTTAATTTTTAGTTTTGAGTTTTGAATTCATTTTCAATTTTATGTTTTGCTAATCTGTTTTTAGAAAATTGAAAGCACATTCGCTTTGTCATTTTGAAAAACTATTTCTCAAAACAGAAAATTAGAAAACACATTCTCTTTGAAATTTTAAAAATAATTTTTTTATAATATTTTATACAAAAAAATTTGATTATTCAGTAAATTCGAAATATTTAATGTTAATATATTATTAAAAAAATATATACATTTTAAAGTTAATGAATTTTGTAATATTTTTTTCCATTACAATAGTAAAATATGAATAAATACATAAATAAATGTGTTTTGAATTTAGAGTTTGTTTTAGATGAAAACACTTAAAACAATTTTTTGTTGTTTTGAGTTTTCTTTACAATTTTTTGTTTTGTTTTCAAAAATGCATTTTTAGAAATAGCAAAGAGAACGCGTTTTCATTATTTTAGAAATTGAAAACTAAAAATAACTTAAAAATAACAAAGAGAACGTGACCTAATTTTCTCATTTAAGTCCCCAAAGAATCAAAATTCCAATTTGACCACATTTGACCAAAATTTAGAAATTTCACTTAGGCCCGAATGTTTGAAAAATTACATTTTTATCCTTATTTTGCAAGTTTCTTCAGTTTCATGAATTCCAACTTTTCTTACACATTCTTATCCCCAAACTTTTGTTTAACACAGACATTACATCGTATTTTAGCCAAGAATTAAAAATTACACTTAGTCTTTAAGATTGAAAAATTGCATATAGACCCAATAATTTCACAAAATTCCAATTTTATTCATTCATAAATTTCTTGGGTATTATAATTGGTCCCCTACGCTTGTGGGGTGGTTTGGTGAGCCAAGGATAGGTATTGGAGTGCTTAAGGAGCTGGTTCGAGAAACAAGTTGGTGAGCCTATACACGAAGGGATTACGGGAGCTCAACCGGGAGCTCAACCGGGAAACTAAAGAGTCCAAGTTAGAAACGCAACAGAAGCAATCAGCATGCTCTTTGAGCCTAAGGTATCATTTACAGTTTTTTTCATTTCCATTTTGTATGGTTATGTTTATATGCACACGCGAATGTCTTCAACACAAGTTCCCCATATGAAAAATGGGGGGATCAACAATGCACCCTGAAAATTGGGACTGCAAAGCCCACGCGTCCAGGACATAAACGGTCAAAAAAGTGCCTTAGACTGCTTGACAATCGTTGCCTAAGTTCAAGGTTGTTTCCCAGCTTAGTCCCTTTCCTTAGGCCACTAAAACACTCTCAGCAGCTGTGGACACCTTAGTCCACTCTGCATTCATGGACACCTTGGTCCACTTAATATATGCGGATGTTCAAATCCATTTTTCATCTTGCGCTCAAAGCTCGACATTATTCAAGGTCCTACGACTTGCTAGGTAGGACAGATTGTCCTCCTTGCCAAACATTTCATCCCAAAATAACAGCTCTGGGAACAGTCCCTTGAAATGTTTCCTCCTTAAAAAGCTATGAGAAAAATCCATGCTTGAGACAACCTATGACATATCCTCGCCCTGGCTTAAAACAGTCCCCAACGATTTCATACTCCTTATTAACTCTATCATAGTTTGCATTTACATCTGCCAACTATTGTCTCGACATTCTCTACCTTCGTTTACAACTCCTAGAGCCCGTTGTTGCACTTTAACTCATCCATTCCTTGGATGATTCTCTTGAATCGGAGCAACACCTGAATTCAGGCTTGTCTCTATTATCCGCTACATATTTTTCTCCTTTTTTATGTGTTGTGTAAATGTAATACCCCATGTTTAGATAAGGTTGCCACGTAATTTCAATTAGTTTAGAACACCGAAAAATTGATTTTATAGCAATTACAGGTACCAAATCAACTGAAGGGAATACCTCAGAGTGAAATTGTCTAAGGAAAATTATATGGTCTCGACGAGCGTATCGAGATAGGATTTATGTTATCGAAAGAAATCAAATTCTGAACAGTTTTCGGTACAGCTAAAATACAGCTGTCATTTAGGCTGTAAAACCGAATTGTCGTAGGAGACTCCCGAAAAATTAACGAAACCCTAGGGGGGCTCCGGTTTTGCTTAACGAGCAACTCTTCAGTGGTTACGGGATGAAACAATAGCTCGGTGAGGACTCTGGGGCAAAATCGTTCTTTTTAATTAGGTTTCAAGTTATTAATTTGGTGTTTTCGGCATTAAAATGTAAATTTAATTGATGTTTGAGGGCATGGTGGCAAATAAGAAAAATTAACCAAGTAATATTAGATAAATTATGGGGATTAAAAGTGTGATTTTCTTTTGTATTAGTGTATTATATAATAGTTATAAATATATATATATATAAGCATCGTGCGTGTGTGCAAGCTGTTTTCGCGAAGCATTAATGACCGAAATTTGGGCTGCAGAATGTGGAGATTATGGCAATTAATATGATAGATTATGAGTAGCTAAATTTAAGGAAGACGTGGCAGCGAAGCAATTAATATGACAGATATATACGTATACAAGTGGAGTGGTGGCCAAGGCAGCTCGCCTATAAATTGGGATGCATCTTGGCCGATTTGGAAGCAGCAAGGGAAATCCGAATGGGCGTTGTGGCCGAGAGCATCAAAGCAAGGGAGAGAAAGAGAGAGAGAGAGTGATAGAGTGAGAGAGTGAGAAAGCTAGAAGAAGGTAGGCCGCGGCCATGGCAGCCGCGGCAGTGAGCTGGTCACGAAGCAGAGGAGCTTCCAGCAGCAATCTGAGCACGCGATAGCGCGAGGAAGCCATGGAGGCGAGCTCGGTCGAGGCCGAAGCGACGGCCAGTGAGGCCGAGTGCGGCCAAAGCTGGCCGCAAAATTGCAGGTGGCCATGGTCGCGAGTTCGTGGCTGGGCGACGAGCAGGGGAGGCCGACGAAGCAGCAGCACGGTGGTAGTGGGTAGCTTTAAGCTGTTGATCGGCCAAGGGGGGGCTCGACGGCGGCCAGCGGAGGCCGGAGAAGTGGCCGCAAGTAGCAAGCCGCGGCCATGGCAGCCATGGCCGCGAGCTCCAACTGTAGCAGAGCCGCACCAGCCGCGGCCACGGGTAGCTCCAGCGGCAGTGCGGCGATCGGAGAGGCCGGAGTCAGGCGGCGAGGGCCGCGGCAGGCCGAAAGGCTTGCGGACGGCGGCAACGGGCATGGCAGTTTGCGAGCAGGCGGGAGGAGAAGCGGGAGGAAGAAGAAGAGAGGTAAGAAGAAAAGAAAAAGAGAAAAAGAAAAAGAAAAAGAAAAAAAGAAAGAAAAGAAAAAAAAATAGGAAAATAAATATCAAAAAAATGCCGAAAAATAAGAAATAGTGGTTTATTAATATTTCAGAGTTTTTGGAGAGAAAAGCTGCCCGGACACGCGTTTCGGGAATATAGCACGCATACCGAAGAAATCGGAGATGCTAAGCCAATGTGAGTAAAATTTCCTAAAAAATTTTAGAAATTTAAGAATATTATTTTATGAATTATCGTAGTGAAATATTTTAGAAAATAGTTTTAGAAATATTTAATTTGGAATTATTGAAGAAAAAAGGAAGAAATAGAAAGAAAATTACAGAAAATGCCAGAAATTATGGAAAAATAGGTTTTAATGTTTATTTAAATAATTATGGTGATTAGGATACTTTGAGGCTGAAGTTGAAGAGATTCGTGCAAATTTTGAGGTTGACACGCAAATCGAGGCGATGCAAGAGGTAATGCGCGGATATCGAGGTAGCTCGATAAGCTCTAGAAGGTAAGTGGTACTTCCTCGAAAATGATTTCATCATATTGACATGCCCTGAAATGTATCTATCACGTAGAATGCATACATGACTATGAAATGCATGATTACACGTTGATATCATTGGTCACACGCATATGAGGCCGTAGGGAGTACGAACTGGCACCGTTGCCTTACCAAGGGTGCACCCATACACCCCGACTTCGAAAGAGGTGGCCGCTAAAATGGTAGGTAGCATGAGGGGTGCAGTTGACACCTACGATGAAAGACATTGCATACACTCATGACATAGCATTATGTACCCTTACTTAGATGGTTCATCATCTAACTTGGGTTCGCCCCTGGAACATTCAACGTTCCAGTCGGGACTTGCAAAGATGATTTCGAGATTGGTGATGTGTGACGTCAAGAAGCGAGTAATTGTACCATGTGATGTTGTAATATGAGTAGTTTAAGAATCATGTACATTGTATTTATCGTCAGACGCTTATGAATTAACTTTGTAATAAATGTCATGTCCAGTTATTATTGTATGCATAACCATGAGCAGGTTCGATTCAGCTTCCGCTTTGTATTTATTTTCTAGTGTAGATATCTTGCACTAGATAAGGTCTTAGGGAATTTCGGGATAATGTAATGTAAAGAAAAAAATAGACCAAATTTCCTAAGGCATAACACGCCCTGAAGAAGTGGGCTGTTACACCATAAATTTGTCAGGCGTCGTTTTGGGCATATTTTTAATGAATAAATACAAGTGGATGTATTTTTTTCCAAAAATAATAATGAATAAATAAAATCAATAATGATAATAATTGGTTTGAGGGTAAAATATGTTAATGTTAGTGCCTTAATGCTAGATTTAGATGACATCTAGCAATTATAATTAGGGGGCTAATGATGTAAATCTTGTAAATATAATGAAATATGTTTTCATATTTTAAGGTTATCTTCATTCATACCTCTCCAATCAATCTTATGAATAACCCGTTAAATTTCCTGATGATAGTCGTATTCTTAAGTGTTAAGAATATGTGACACTAAAACTAGATCATTTACTATGGAAAGGCTAGACAGCTATACAGAGGCACAACCCGCTACACCGAGTGGGTAGCGAAAGATACGAAGGCGCAACTTGAGACACCTAAGATAGGGAATGATCCTTTCAAGGGAATGATACTGACGTATTTCTAAGGCACGGTAAGAACGTAAAGTTACATCACGGGCCTTGCATCCTAGAGTCAAGCGAATCATGCTCATTTTAAGAGCATCCCAGTGCCAATTTTTTAGAGAGGCACTTGACTTTCGATGCCTATTTCATCACTCGGGCACATTATGTACATTACTTTTCTATTTAGATTATCCGCTAAATGGTCTTGGAAGGGTATGTTATCGAGTGTTGAAAAATGCGTTCCTGACGAGGATCAAGGTATGTTTTCTAGCTTCTCCCGTTTATAATCGCAGCTGGAGCTTGGGATCTACTCACCATAAGAAATACGGATTGGGGTCTGCAACTTTAGTTTGAGCGTGATGTCCATGCTTGACTTGTGTAGTAACATTTGGTCGTCACTGTGCTCCTTCGACATTTATCGTGGTCGCTCAGGCACATCAAGTGCGTAACTTGTCATTCGGATTAATCGTTGCCCAGTGATCTTTACTCTATATCTTCGTCAAGTCTCTTCATTCTGTCTTTTCTCAGGTTTGCCTACCACAGGGGATCTAGGTTTGACCTGGGGTCTGTCGCTAAATTCCCACCAATAGTTCCAAGTTTTCCAGGAGGCTTAGCATCGGATCTACTAAAGAGTCAAGGTTAGCTCGTAAGCTTAGCACCAGACTCTAGTAAGGGATCCAAGTTAGCCTGTGGGCATGGCATCAGAACACATCCAAAAATTTAGGACATACACTAAATCCTTCTATGCGCTTGGCATTTCTTCATTCTTTTCTTAGACTTGTCTGCCATAAGGGATCTGTGTTCGGATCGAGACTTATTGTTGAATTTCCACCGGATGTTCCAAGTTTGCTGGGAGGCTTTGCACTAGATCTACAGAGGAGTCAAGGCTAGCTCGTAGGCCTAGCCTCGGACTCACACAAGTAATCCGGGTTAGTCTGCGGGCATAGCATTGGAACACGTCAGGGAATCCAAGAAGGTTCGAAGCCATTGCGTCAGATCACCACTAGGCGGGCTTGTCTGAGAAGGTAGGGTCCAGCCCCATTTCTTCCACGTCGCTCCTTCGAGTTCGTTCGACACAAGGAATCTAGGTTAGACCCAAGACCTTTCTTTGAATTACCACTAGTCGTTCCAAGTTTGCCAGGAGGCTTTGCCCCAGATCTACCGAGGAGTCAAGGTTAACTCGTAAGCTTAGCATCGAACTCACGCAAGGGATCCGGGTTAGCCTACGGGCATGGCATCAAAACACATCTGGGAATTTAGGCGAGTCTAGGGTCTTAGCACTAGATTACAATTCATCGAACCAAACCCCTTAGGAGTGGGCTTGCCTTTATCTTTGCTGACCTATTACCGCTATACCAGGTAGCTCTGTCATTTCTCCGCATTGTGATCAGGTCGTGACACCTGCACTAGATCTTATGGAAATATACAAAGAGTATTATCCACGAAATAATTGATGGGGTTAAGCGTACCTCGCTTACTTTCACATCGAGAATTTCTTGATGGGAATATTAGAGTCATGCATATGCGTTGGAGGGGGTAGCCATATCGATATTTTGTTCCGATGGTTCGGCATGCTTGGCTTACATCCGCAACTTGGGAGAATACTCGTATCTTCGTTGCTTGATTTTCCTTCCCAAACATGTCCATCACAGAGGATCCGAGTTTGGTCCAAGGTCCCTTGTCGAACTTCTATTGAATGTTCCGAGTTTGTCGGGAGGCTTAGTGTCAGATCAACCAATGAGTTATGGCTAGCATGCATGCCTAGCACTGGACTCATGCAAGGGATCTAGGTTAGCCTGTGGGCATGACATTAGAACACCTCCGAGAGTATAAGAAGGACCAGGTTATTGCGCCTGATCATAATTGAGTAGGCTTGTTTGGGAAGGTTGCCTGTGTTAGTGTAGGTGCTCTACACCTAATCAGATTGGGCATATTGTATACTGACAATTGTAATCATGTTTATTATTGAATAAGTAGTTATTCAATCTTACAAAGAAGTTGTTCTATTAGTTTCTTGTTATTATTGTAATAACCGAATGAAACTAGATAGAAGTCCATATGATATATACTGTGATTTATCTATCAAGATGTGAGATGATGCATCACAATTTCTAGACATCATTAAATGTCCCAAGTCGTAGCAATGTCAAGAATGGACATTGACAATTGCGATAAGATTTGTATGTGCTATGTTTTTGCTATGTGATAGCAATGGGGGTCTCACACCCATAGGTATGGGGATGCTTAGACAAGTACATAGGTGACCAATGTTGGAGAACGTGTCACTGGACATGACTCGCCATGAGAATCCATTTTGCTTACATGTTGATGGTATTCTCATACAAGATGAGTGTAACTAATCCTTAGACCTAAAGTTGTCATGGTCATCTCAAAAGAAGACTGGTATGCTTTGACATCATTTTGATGGGCCTAGACAAAGGCTGCACATGGGCGATCGTTGGGCATATCGTGAGGCTTATGGAGATGAGTGCATAACCAAAATGGGACTCGTCTATCCCTTGATAGAGAATGATGTATCTAAGGCGCCTTCAGTGGATATTCACTTTAAATCCATGGCCATGGTAAAAGAGATCAATAAGGAGTTATTGATTCACTTTCTATTAAGTGAAAATATCTAGATAACTGAAGAAAAACTCATGTGATCGTAATCAAGAAACACATCGCCATACTTGAGATCACATAGGATACATTGACCAGAGGATTGAATTACACGGTAACCATGCTCGTGAAAGGTTATTTACAGATTATGAATCCTTCTGAATAATTGGGTAGGCATGATGCCATGCTAGAGGCCAATCTTATGTGTTTATACCGATACATTACCAACATATTCAGAAGCCTAATAAGTCATGCGTAATAGGCACGATCCCTGGCTTAAACCAGGAGAGCGGACATATGGTTAAGTGGGACACTTCGGCAAGAAGTTATGCCGTCGTAGGTTCTCATGGAAAAAGAATAAATAGACGTAATGACGTCGATATGACGACAGGTCTTCATAAAGGAAAGAGTTTCCTAAAATGACAATTGATTAAATTAGGAAGGAATTTCTAATTTAATAGTTTTCTATTTGTTAGAGTGGCAAATAGGAAATAAAATATATTTAGGTTTAAATTAATATTTGGACTAAATTGGATTTGGGTCAAATATTAAATTAAATATTATATTTGGGCTAAATTAGATTTGGGCCAAATATTAAATATTATATTTGGGCTAAATTAGATTTGGACCAAATATTAAATAATAAATATTTAGGTTTGAATTAGATTTGGCCTAAATATTTTATAAATGGATTTGGGCCACTTAATTATATTTTTAGTTAGACTAGGATAAGCCCACTTAAGATTCTAGTTGAACTAGGATTAATGGGCTAGCCCAATCCATTAGAGTTTAAGAAACCCTAGAATGCTTCTCTATAAATGCCCTTTTATGGGTTGCCCAAATTGATGAATTACGGGTTGTGTAGTTTTTCAAAAGTTGAAAAACGTATTGCCGTTCACTCTTCCCCGTTTCTTTTTGGCATTGATTTGAAACGTGGGCATTCTTTTCCGTCCATACACAAGTCGCAAAAAAGAGAAGGAGCTAGCATTCTTATTCCGCTCTCCTTGCCAACGGATGCGTGCTTCGCATCACGAGTTAGAGGCCGGACGCTTGGATGGCTCGAATCCGCGAATGACTCGAAGATCTAAAGGTTAGATTTATTTTATTTGTATGTGAATGATTTAATTTCGACGTTGATCCAATCGCCGGGATCGGGGTAACATTCAAAATTTTTGAACTACGCTGCTTGCCCCGTAGCGATCTTGCTTTGCTTTTAGCCTGCATTCTTATTAAGCCCTTTTTGGGCTTATCCGACGCAATGGATCTAGGTTTGACCTGTCACTACCCATTGGATTACCACCGGTTGTTCCAACTTTTCTGGGAGGCTTAGCATCGGATCTGCCAAGGAGTCAAGATTAGCTCGCGTACTTAGCACCGGACTCAAGTAAGGGACCCATGTTAGCCTACAGACGTGGCATCAGAACACATCTGGGAATTCAAGAGGGTGCGTGGTCTTAGTGCTTGATTACCATTTGTTATGCCAAACCTTTCAAGACTTGAACTTTTTCCTTACCTTAACTGATATGCCACCGTTAAGTTTGGGAGTATCACTGCCCATCCTGTCTTCGTGCCATAGTTCCTGCATCACATTTCATGATAACTACATATATATATATATATATATATGCAAATATATGCTGCACAAGGCATTCATATGGTTCAGCTTATGAGATCGCCTTAATCCACAAGAATACAAAAGGCGTATATTATTTTATTCATTTTGGAAATGTTATAGCATATGAATTTTTTTTAAAAAGAAAATACAATTCATCCCAGAATTGGAAGGTACTTCTCAAGATGTCCCCTCCCTAACATTCTACTCATCGCCTCTCTTAGCAATGTTTGTAACATGCACGCGTTAGGTCCCGGCACTTCGTGACTCTGTAAGGCCTTTCCCAGGTCAACCAAAACTTATCTTCTTTCTTTCTTAATGCGTCCGTGATATCCATTTTTGAAAACACCAAGTCCTACTCTTGGAATGCTTGAGGGTGAACTTTCCCATTGCAAAGATTGCCTCCTTGGTGGGATTTAGTCAACAAGACCCCTAATGATTTCAATGGGAACAACGAAGGAGCAATCTTGAGGAGTCAATGAATTTTTCTTGTTCCTTCAAAGAAGATATGATTGGGTGCCCCAGTAGCCTTCTCTTCTACGACTGGATGAGAGTAGTTTCTTCTTGGACCTATCTCTTTCTTTTCTCACTAAGAGGATTCCCCATATGCATCTATGCAGCACATTTGTTGTCTTGGGTAAGCACGTTTACGACGAAGGGAGTTGGTGAGCAAGTAGGGATGCTTCAAACAAGATGCTTAAGGATTATTATAAGGATGGTGAAGAGACCATCATATGCCTTCTTGTGACGCTAACACCCTGTCCACTTTGAATCCGTCGTGGACTTCCTTGCCACACTTTTGCCTGTCGAGAGTGCACATGTTCACTCATAAGTAGTTCCACTGCTCTTTTCTTGGGATCGTCTAACACATCATCCTTTCTCTGGTTGTCCTTATTTCAATCACCTTTATCACCATGGTCATATCGAAGTGGTTTCTCTCCACGAGCTGGCTTTTCCCCAAATCATTGGTTGGACTGTGGCCTTGGCTTGCTAAAGTCAGACTGATCTGATTTCCTTCGGCTAGTCAATTTCTCAATTTGATTTCACTTTGTTGGTGGCATGCCTCAGATATCTCTTATCATTTCTCATTGCTCGGACTCAAGGTGCTCAGAGGGATGAGAATACTCGAAGCCTTCATTTTCTTGAAACGTCTGTTGGCCCGAACGATCAAATTTATTAGGAAGATCGTTGGCCAAGAATGAGTTTGTCATGCCAACCAGCAGATTAAGGCCTTCTGTCGTAGCATTCTTGGAGAAATTAAAATACTGCCTCATGTGAAGTAGCTCTTCTAAAAATTACCTTTGGGACTTCTGTCAAGAGCTATGGCTAGGATGCAGTCTGCGATGGTACCGACACTTTGGTTCGGAGCTTGATACGCAGCGGCACACTTGCAAGGGAAGATAGCTACAAAGGGGCAAAACTTAACACTAGTCGATGCAGCCGCACTATAATGTTTCACTGCCTCTTCATGTCTTTCATGCTAAAAAGCTTTGTTCTTATATATCTTGGGGGCATAAAAGTTCGCGACTCATTACAGCAAACAGAATCGACGAATCCTCATTATTGCTTCCATACTTTGCCTCAGGGGATCTCGATAGCTTTTGCTTCTTCGAAAAATATTGAACCACCTTAGGCCTTCCCAATTGGAGGTAGGGCTTTGATATCAAACACCACCACCACAGCCGTATGGCGTACTTATCGTATTTGGGTCCATAATCAACTTTGTTGTTATCACCAACTGTCATAGAGAAATTCTTTTTGGCCTAAACGAGGGCCCGGTCATAGAGTCGAATCACCTCTTCATATCTCTGAAGGGTGAGACGAGCTCCTCCCTTCAAAGGTTCTATACTGGGCCACTCATGGCGGTTTAGTAACTAATAATTATACATTACGGACCTTAAGTCAACTCCTTATTCCTTCTTGGAGTCGTATCTTTGACATGTTCTTCTTCAGCTAACGTTTTTTCATGCCCTCTTGAGCTTCTCAAGTATCTCGTCCTTAGTTGGATGTTCGTACTCAAATGACACCAGCTCGAGTTTCTTAAAGACCCTCAATGTGCCTGTATAGGTAATGATGGTTCGAAAGAAACGATCATGATTCTCTTGCTTGCAATGTTGATGAGTTCCCTCTAACAATCTTGTTACTGATCGAGGCTGTCGAACCGATCAGATTAATGTATATATTAGGACTGGTTTGCAGTTAGGGTGCTCCCCAGGTTGTCTCCCAACGAACTGCCAACGAACTGTCAAAACAAGATTAAACGAGGGGGGTTGTGATGAAAACCGAACTTAAAATCGTTCAGGAATGAAACAAAGATAAACTAAAACGTAACCCGCTACAAACCCTACCTCCTTACCACGGTAATCCTCGTCTCATTTATGAAAACAATCTGTTTGGTTTGATTTTCTTTTGATTTGAAAAACTCTTCTACAACCGTAAAAGATTAAATCCAATCGAGCAATCGCTCATACAAATATACCGTTTCTTTCTAATCAAAGCCTCAACCGAGTACGTCAATTAAACCCATCCAAAGATCACGCATGCATTCACACAACCGTATAAAAGAAACATACATAAACTTAGAGAAGGAAAAGAAACAAAATCATCCATAAAAACATAAAAATCGAGTTCCAAACCGGATTCAACTATATGACCGAGACTCAAACCGAGAAAGGGGTATGAGAATGTAGCAGATTACAAGCGAATTAGCCTTCCATCTTCTTGGTTGAAATCGTGAGAATCCTCCCAAAATCGGCCACCCCTAATGCCTCTTAGCTAGCTCTTATTTTTAGGGTTTTGGAAAAGAAAACCTTGGCTAAATGGGCTCAGGGTTTATTTATTACAAATGGCCCATAATTAAATTAATTAAAAAGGGCCCAATGGATTCTAAATTCGCCCATAACCCATAATGAAGTATGGTTGGCTCTTTCAAACTCAATGTCCGTCCACCTTGCGAAGCCCACTTGCGCCTCTATCGAAATAGCTCAAATCTGCGGCCCAAATCTGCCAAAAAAGAATAAAAATAGTGTGAAGCCCAATAAAATAAAATAATCACAAGACAAATGAAATAACCTAAATAGAGTGCAATGAAAATGGAATAAGAGGGATAAATAATATAAAATATGCACGCCATTAGTTACGTTCTGAACACATCGTGGTCTTCCCTTGATTCCCCGCATTTACTGAGCAAAATAGTTGCTAATGCCCGATCAATGACTATGGGATGACCGCGATCACTAGAGGACTTCGTCCTGGGGTCGCTAAAGGTTTTTGGAAGCCCACCCGCGATCTTTGACAGCTTCAATCGATAAGCAACTATTTTACAGCCAATTGTTGACGGCCCCCCAAATGCGATCTTTGACAGCCCCCAAGACGAGGTGTGTTGGTTCTTCTCACATTACCCAACTGATATCTGACGTTTGGCAGACTTGGCTGTCTTCCTCGTAGATTTTAGCTTCTTGTCCATTTCCCACAGACGATGCCAATTCTTGTAGTCAGAAAACTACGACAATAGAATTTGTAGAGAGGGAAAGCTAGAGCCGAGGTAGAGCGAGGTTGACAGCTGGCAGGAGCATGCTGGTGGAGACAGGTGTTGGGTAGCTTCAATCCTCGATGTCCTGACCGAGGTTGTAGATGATCTCCTAGGGGCATCTTTGGTATCCTCAGGATTGGCCTCCTGTGTGCTCGGGCATATCTGCACTCATAGGAACATGTTAGAAGGCACATGGGGATTCCTCACCCGCGTATACCCTCCGATGCTTAAGTCAGTACCAGTAGGAAAATAATAGGATAGATAAGTAAGGCATGTCATCATAGAATAATGATACCTTCCCGACGAGAGAGGGTCGATCTTGATACTGTTACAGGGAGCCACGGATGGGCCTGCACATTGGTAGCAATCAGACGGGCTTAAGAAGAATCCCCCCTGGAGGATCGGACTACTTAGGGGGTCTTCTAGGAGAAGGTGGGTTGCCGAAGCAGGGTCTCAGCCCTTAAGGGACCTACCCAAGCATAGCGCCAGACTTAGTGAGAGATGTCTTGAGGGTGATGCGCGCTGAGTTACGTGAGTGATTAACATTAATATAAAGTAATGAGCATGCCATAGGGTCTATGATGCCTAGCAAGGGTGCATACCCCTTAACATATACGTATGTGCAGCATCTCACCGAGTAAACCTACGGGATAGATCCTCATGCTATAGGACAATTAGATTAATAGACTTTATCATGAGATAAAAGGGCCTTAAGATCATACAAACGCCCAACCTGCGAGCATGGGCTTCTAACTATGGATTCCTTTATTATATATATAAACTATATCTAAAAGTGGACCTTGCTTCTCATGTAATGCATCCATTATATATGCATGGGTCACCAAACAAGACCTTATTACTCTGAATAACTTATCCCAATATCTTTATATACACATGGCTCTGCACCTTACATACATATACATATATATATATATATACAGACATACACGCAGATGGAGGGAGATGGAGAGATAGATCTCTCTCTAGAAGGACTCTTCCCCAGAAGCTTCGGAGTAAGGGCTTCCCGAGAGATAGGCCTCTTGGGAAGGGATTTGCCCGAGAGATGCTGGTCGAAGGCTTGTCTCAAGGCATTGTCGAGAGACTTCGGAGAGGAAATTGACCATCACCGAGAGATAAGCTGCGGAGAGAAGATGATATGATTCTTTGAGAGATGCAGGTCTGTAGCCGAGGGAATTGCAGACGTCGCCTAGAGTCACCAAGAGATTGCAGCCCTTTCCGAGAGGGTTGCTATTACTTCCGAAGGAGATACTTCACTGCTGAGGGAAGCCATCACCACGATCGCCATGCCAAGAGATTTTGCTGTTACTGTTGAGAGACAACGCCGAGAAGGAGAACCTCTCCGAGAGGCACAGGTCCCCTCCGAGAGCACCTCTTTGCTGCCGAGAGAGGAAAACCTCTCCAAGAGGAGAAGGATCCTCTCTGAGAGAGGAATAACTCTCTCAGGGAGAGATCAGCAAAGAGTGCGGGAGAGATCACGGGAGAGAGAGAAGGCGCATGGCTTAGAGGAAGGAGATGAGCAGTGTTGCCTCCACTTCTTTGACCCCTTGACCTTGCTATTTATAGGGAGAGACTTTCCTTTTATAGGGGAGACCCCCCCCACTTTTGCCTTATACCACTTTTACCCCTTAAATTTTATATTATTCATTTGCTCTCTGATTTAAATAATTTCTTTGCCGTTTGACCACTATTTTTCTAGGGATTGAAAACCCAGGCCTGGGACCAGTTTTGGGATTCACTCTCGTCGGCCAAATGACCAAAATACCCCTAGATGACTAATGATTGAAATACCCCTAGGCGCCAAAATGATCGAAATACCCCTAAGTGGACACTCAAGAATTCTATAGCACAAGAATTTTGATACTATTTCCAATCTAGTTCTCTACTTCAACCTTAAACTCTTTGAACTTTTCAAAGGCTTCAAACTTGTACTTCATTAAGTAAACATAACGATACCGTGACAAGTCATCATTAAAGGTTATGAAGTAGTGAAAACCACCTATTGTCATTACAGAGAACGACCCATAGACATCTGTGTGGATTAACCCTAACAATTCATTGGCTCTCCCACTTTGTCCAACAAAGGGTAACTTAGCCATTTTCTCAAAGAGACAGGATATGGAAGTTGGCCCCGATTTAGAACCTACTGGATCAATTAATCCTCTTTTGGCCAATTCGCTTATCCTTCTCTCATTAATGTGGTCGAGTCTTAGATCCCATAAGTATTTAGGGTCAACACTGTTACCACAAGAACGCTTCTCGCTGCTAGTAGATGCAACATTTACATCCCTCTATCTGACACTTTCATGCAACTCTTAAATATAAAGCCTATTCACCATAATGTCCATGCCAATCATCTCATTACCATAATGAATATGACATGCATTGCTTGAAAAGGATAATTCATAACTGTCTCGTACAAGCCTTGGAATGGACACTACATTTCGAAAATCATTATGTAAAAATAAACAATCTTTTAGGGTTATTACATGCCCAGAATGAAGAGTCATAAAAGTTATCCCTGTAGCTAATAGCTCTACAAGAGCTTCATTCCCCACTTTGAGGACATCTTCCTGCTTCCCAAGTGGATGACTCCCCTTTAGATCTTGTAAGAAAACATAAATAAGAGAAGTTGCTCTTGAATCAAGAATCCATGAGATGGGAGAATAACCAATTGCATTGATCATTTCAATAATATAGAAAGAAGGTATACTTGTACCCTGGTTCTCCAAGTGCCTGACCTTCAAGCTATAGAGATAAACCAGACAGTTTCTCTTCCAATGCCCATCCTTCTAGTAGTGGAAACACTTTCCCTTTACCTCATTCTCTTTGTGCTTGTTGTTGGAAATGTCCCTCTTCTACCTGAGCTTCTTCTTCTTGTTGGAAGAACTCTTCTTCCTTTCAGAAGTCTTTGATGGCGAAGCTATAACAAGAACTCCTTCTTGTTTCTTGCCTTTATCTGAGCCTGAGTAGTTGTTAACATATTTAACAATTCGAGGAGCAGGCGTTCAAGTTTGTTCATATTGAAGTTAAGTATGAACGGGGCAAATGTTTCGAGAGAGATTGGAGGATCAGGTCAACCTATAGCTTAGCATCCATATAGAATTCAAGTACTTTTAGCTGACCAATCAAATTGATCATCTTCAGTACGTAGTCTCCCATATCAGTGCCCTCTGTCGTCTTAGCTTTGAACAGTTGCTTAGATATCTCATACCTAACTGTTCGACTTTACTCTCCATAAAGCTCTTGCAGATTCAAAATCATGCTAGCTGCATCAGCCATATGCTCATGTTGATGTTGGAGCTCGTAACTCATGGATGCCAACATATATACCCTAGCCCTCATACCTTGATCCCTCATTATTTCCCATTCTGTTCACTGCTCCTCACTTGACTCCTTAGGAAGAGTCTCAGGGACATGGTTATCCAAAATATCTTGAATTTTCTCAATTCTTAGAACAAGTTTTAGGTTGAAAAACCAATCCTTGAAATTTAGTCCAGTTAAAGTATTTTTCTCCAAAAGACGCGCGATAGGGTTTGGAAGTGTCATTTTTGAAAAATGCTGAATAAATAAATAAATAATTGTTAGTTTGATTTATCTTGCATAATCCATTTAGTTAATTTCAGTCTTAAACCAAATGGTACCTCCTACTCAATTTTTCAAATCCCACACTTCCCATGGTGAAGAATGTAAATCCTTGAGGGGACTCATGGCAAGTGATCGAGTTCTCTCCTACATGAATACCCCACAATGTTATGGTGGTTTCTAGGGATACTCACATATTTGAGTAGACAACTCTTGCCTATCATTTCTCATGTTCGATCCATTGACCCCTATGCCACCCATCCATAACACTATGGTGGTTTTTAGGACGATGACATGTTTAGATTTGACACATCGTCTCAGCTAGCGATCCACTTGAACATCTATGATCGCAACACTATGGTGGTTTCTAGGCCACATCCGTGTAGGGTAACCAACAACATCTCATACTTAGATAGGCAATCCAGTAAACTCTCATGAAATGCACCCTCAACGCTATTGTGGTTTCTTGGGTTCACCCAATTGAGTGACGAATTCCTACGATGATGGAGGGCCATGATAAATCTTATTTACCTTTCTAATATTGGTTTGCATATTTTGGGAAGATTTCGATCTTTATTTTTGAAAGGTCTCACTTTGCACATGCATTACTTTTTTTTTTTTCATTACATATCACATATATAACTAACTCATGCATTAAAAAATAAATCTAATTTATTTTGGAGGTTTCACTTTGCACATGCACCTAAGTTTTCCATCATATATCTCATACATAACAAACTTATACATACGTACAAAGTAGAATGATCATCGACTTTATGCTTATTAATTAAATCCGAGCCTCTAGACTTAATTAATAGCATTCCTAGAGACATTCATTCAATGCACATCATATGTGCATGACACACATCTCATGAGCACAACACTCTTTTGGCCTTCTTACTTAGCATCACCAACTCTTGATGGCTTTACCTTCATTTTAAATAGAGAAACATACTATACATTTTTCTAAGACAAAAATGAAAAAAATAATGAGACTTATGTCTCATTACAATCCCAAATGGAATAAAATAAATTATTACAGACTATTTCTCAAATACCTATAACATTCATCCATTCATACATACATACAATCACATTGCATCTAAGTCCATGATCATCCATCCATTCAATCTCATAGAAAAATATGGCGATTTGATATAAAATCCGTGTTAATGTAATATCCATCATTTTTGGGCTATTGATATCTCATATCATGAGCATTAATCGATTTTGTATCATAGCAATCTCAATGCATTAAAATAGAAACCAAAAATCCCTAAATTTTCTAACAGTGCTTAAAATGGTTGATAGTTCAAAGAAATTGTCGACCGATCTTAGGCAAGCTGTCAATCGATTCTGGGTTTTGCTTGGAACAGTCGATAGCTTCTGTCAACCAATACTCTTTTGACTATTGATAGATTTGCTTGTAGTCGACAGATCTACAAGGCTAAAGCCAAGATCTGTTGATTGATGGCTCCAAACTATTGACCAACAGTGCATGATCTTCACAATAAAGGGCAATTTTTCCACATAAAAACATACATATTGCAAAAACACAAGCATAGATCGATGAAACTGAGCCAAGGCTCTGATACCACTGATAGGTTAAGCCAACTCTTGGTATATCAATGCAAGGGTTTTATCGATTTTCAAAACTTTTTAGTTAAACCATACAAACACAGTAGAAATAAAAGCGAGAATCACCTTGCAAGACTCGATATCAAACGATCATATGCATTACAACTAAAACCATACCATAGGTGTAACGCCCCGCCTCCTCAGGGCATTGTTACCATGGAATTTCAAGGATAATTTTTTTTGGTTCAATGTAAACTCAACATAAATCACTCCCCGACAAACTCATTCTACCTTTTCAGCATACCAAAATAAGAATCAATAAGCTAAGACAGGTAATCATTATAAATGTGGAAGCAACAATTGAAACCTGATATGGTACATAACCGAATTCACTTTAATTATATCATAAGAATCCGAACTATAATATATCTTCAAAACTAAATACATGGAGACTCACAAAAACTGAATACCTCAAATACAATCAAATGATACATCAAATAACATCGAATCATAATAGCATTACATGATCGACTCTCGAACATCATTCGTAATACATAGCGTTCTTACATTTAACAAGGTTGATCCTCATTGAAACATAAGTTTCTCAACATGACTAAAAACATATCTTGAATTCTCATGAAGAAGCAAAACATCAAAACAACTCACCAAATCCATCGGACACATCATCACGTGCCGTTATATTTCAACCATTTCCCTACCTAACTGCAAGTCGCAACTGGAACGTTTGAATGTTCTAAGGGCATAGCCAAATTAGAAGATGAACCTTCTAGTGAGGGTCTAAAAACATATGCATTGATGCATGATGCAAAGATATAAACAAACATATACCCTAGTATAACTTCCTTGACAAACTAGCCCGACACGAAACCCTAGACAATAATCCTGACCTGCTTACGGGGTATTCCTAACGTTGTTTCAACAATGCCCTTGGAGAATTATAGCTACACTATCAAGGCAACATCCCATCCCGACACAAATATCGATATGCTAACAATAGCATGCCAAGTGAACAATCACAACTATTAATGCAACAATATATGTACAAATATGACAAGTTGTGCATAAATTACATATGATTTAGCAACCATCATAAATATCATGCTCGATATAGGCAAAACATAACACATATAAGTTTTGAGATAAAACCACTCACCTTAACTTAGCCTCACATGCTTTCTCGATATGCGAGCCTTAGCCTCGAAAAGCGTACCCAAATATTTTCTTGATTCGGCATGCTTCTCTAACCCCAAATATATTCCTAGAATTTTCTTGGATTTTTCTCTATTTTCTTTTTCCTTTTCCTTTTCCTTTTCTTTTTCTTTATTCTTCTTCTTCTTCTTCTTCTTCTTCTTCCTCCAGCTGCCTCACCGTCGCGTTGCCAGCCTTGCCATCGCGGCCCTAGCCGACCTCCCCTAACCTTGCCGGTCGCCTCTGTCACCGGCTGGTTTTCTAGCCAGCTGCTGCAACAATAGCTTCGTGGCTGCCATAGCGGCTTCTCTGGATCCGTTGCTGCCCACCGCAACTACAGCTGGTTGCCTCCATCGCAGCCTGCCTTCGGCCACCACCAACAAGTGCGTAGCCTGCCATCGCCACTGCTGCTCTACTAGCCGACTGCCCCTGCTTCACTTGCTTGCTGCCATGGCCGTGTGAAGCTTGCGACAATGACCGCTTGTTGTTTTGGCCAACTCCAGCCACCCTCGCTGCTGCCTCTAACCACCAGCATGGCTCCCAACTCTCTCTCTCGATCTCTCGACCACTCTCTACTTCAAACCCCTCGGCCATTTGCTCTCTGCTTCTTCCTATTTCTTCTTCATTTCCTCTCTATATATATACCCATTTGCAGCTAAAACTTAGCCATTAAGCTTTTCTGCCAGCCATCACCTTTTTCATCACTTCATGCATCCACTTGCACAAAGCTTAACCATTAAGCTTTCATAGAGGCCATCATATACACACGCGCACACAACACGCACATATATATCTATATATTATATATACTACACCAGTATATATATGAGAATTTACACATTTAAACCCCATATTTACTCCCTATTACACTTGGGCATTTCACTAATTACAAATATACCCTTAACCATAAATTTCATTCGGATTCAAATACCAAAATTTTAGAATTAATAACTCGCAGCTTACTCGATAAGGATGATTTCATCCTTATGACCCTCACAGGACCTTTGTTTCATCCCAAAACCACTTCAGGGTTGATCCTTACTCAAAATTGGAGCTCCCACAGTGTTTCGTTGCCTTCCCGGAGGTCCCCTACGATAATTCAATTTTTCAGCCCAAATCATAGTTGTATCAAAAACTGTTTCTGATCCAATTTCTTTTGATGCCATTAATCATGCCTCAAAATGCTCGTCAATACCATATCATTTTTCTTAGATTTCTAGGCTGCACGGTACTCCCTGTAGTTGATTCGGTACTCATAACTGTAGGAGATTATACTTAAGTCCCAAATCTTTTGAAAATTTCACTTATAATGCAAATTAAAATTACTTTGAAGTCCTTTGAAAATTCTTGGATATTACAATTGGGTATTTAGTAATATACCTCACGGAGATTTTAGATCTAATGTAAAGGTTAGAATCCTCCCTTTAATAGAAACGACTTGCTTTCGAACAGCTTTTAAACACTCATTCGGATGACTAATCTGACCCCCAAAATACAAGGGACCTAGTTAGTCCACACTCTATGTAAAGGATGAAACCAATAAGAATTCCTATGTGCTAACCAGGCTTCTTGTTGGTGATTCAAGCTAGAAATGGGTTCTAGAAAAGAATGCCCGATCCAATAGACAATCTATTTGGATGGGATTGCTACTATAACAATCAAGAGATTAGTGGAGTAAGAAGGAGAGCAATAGGAAAAGAAGTAAGCTCTGGAATGAGAAAAAGATAGAACAACCAAGAGAGACAAACAAAGCATCAAATGCAGCCGCAACCCCCAAACATTTCTATTTCTTCTTCTTCTTCTCTTATATACCAAGCCCTAGAAACCTAATATGCTCAATAATCGGTTAATAGCCAAGGAGAGAAAGAGAGAGGGAAAAAGTGGGAGACAAGCCCACATCATAAAGAGCACACCCCATCCTCTTAATCATTCTCCCACAGGCTATCTTTTCCATTTTGAAGTAGAAATGAGAAAACGGGTTGTGAGATTCACAACCCTCTGCTAAGGAACTGTCAACCAATTTTGTAAAGTTTTCAAAATTGCATCTAGACCTGCCATTAACTCTTAATGACCCTTTCATCATCTCATGATGAAATTGAGGCCCCCCCGTTAACTCTTAAAGCCATGCTTATCAACTCTTGACAATTGCTCCTATTGATTTAATCATTGAGCCCAATCCGTTAACTCATAATGGTGACATCATTAACACTTAATGATGATTACAATTTTCATCGTTTAGTCAACTAATACACCTGGATATGCATGTGACCTTCTAATTTCACTACTAAGTAGCAATTGAGACAAATCAAACTCTTTGACGTTGACCAAACACTTTGGTCTTCAATGAGGATCTCTTCATCCCTCAATGTACCCTGAAAGACCCTGATTGATAACGAGCATTATGTCAGGGCGATCCTACCAATAATGAAGTCTAACTTTTTTGAGAACCTATTAGGGCTTCCAATTCCCATGTACTATAATCCCTCCATCCACTAACATCCCGATCGAGTGAGAGTCATAGACTTATCAAACTCACTAACTCGATAACTATGTTAAGAATTAGTGTGGTGTGAATAAAATGACACATTAGAACTCCTTCTGATAATGAAAACACTTTCCAATCAAGTGTACCCTAGCTAGGGATTTCTCCAATCAAAACTACCACTGATTGCATAGAATGTTCACCTCATTCTAAAGGTCAACGAATTCCATTAGTAATTACCTACTTCCATACACTACTGCACAAAGACCACACAATGCATCTCCCACCAAGTAACATGATGGTTCTTTCTAACGACAAATCTTTCGCACTGACATACAAGACAACCATGTTACCTCTAGTCTAAGGGCCAGTAACACAATTGAAGTCTATGATAGATCATAGATGTAATACCCCATATTTTCGTGAGGTTGTCACATAATTTAAGTGAGTTTAAACTATCGAAAAATGGGCTTGAAAGAGTAACAAGTAATTGAATCAACTGCAGGGAGTGCCCTAGAGCTTTGATACCTAAGGAAAAAGATATGTCATTGATGAGCATCTCGAGACGAGATTTATGGCGCAAAAAGAAATCAAATTAGAAATAGTTTTCGATACAACTGTGATTCAGCCTAGAAAATTGAATAATCACAAGGGACCTCTAGGAAAGCAATGGAACCCTGAGTGGGCTCCAGTTTTATGTAAGGATCAACCTTGAGGTGGTTTTAGGATGAAACAAAGGTCTTTTGAGGGCATAAGGACGGAATCATCCTTATCGAGTAAGCCTTGGAATTATTAATTTTGTATTTAAGTATCGTAATGCAAATTAATTTGATGTTTGAGGATGTAATTACAATTAGCGAATTACCCAAATGAAATAAGGATGAAATTTGGGTTCTAATGTGTAATTTCCTTTATAGCATAGTGTAATATATAATATGTTATACATATATATATATATATATTCGCATGTGTGGCCAAGCTTTTGTGAAGCTTCAATGGCCAAGATTTGCTACAAGTTGGTAAGCTATTGGCAGCAAGATTTGAGGAAAATCTGTAAGAAATCTAGAGCAGTTGAGGGAATAAAAGATTGGAGAAAATATTTATGTATAATATATACATATATATGTGCATGTGTGTGTGGCCAGCTTCTGCGAAGCTTTATTACAAGAGTGGTGGCCAAGTTTTCTGCAAGAGTAATGGCTAAGTTTTCTACAAAAGTGATGGCCAAGGCGGTAGAGGTAGTGGAGAGCCTATAAATAGAGGAAGAAGTGTGAGATTTTGGAGAGAAATGGAAAGGAAGAAGAGGGGAAATCGAAGCAATGAAAGCAACAAGCAGGGGCGACCATGGCAAGGCAGCAAATTGCGTAAGGTAGCAGTGGCATGCTAATGGCCGGTGGCAGCTGAGATGGGGGCCGATTGGTTAGTAGAGGGTGGTTGGAGGTGGTCGAAATGGGCCACAACAGCAAGCGTCATCCACAACCCCAAGTTGTAACGACCCATAGGGTTTAGTATTTATTTAGCATTGATTAATTTATTTAATTAATTTTTAATTTAAGATTTTGCCAATTAATTATTTAATGTGGCAATTGAGATTTTATTTGAGAAAATAGTATTTAAATAGCATTTGATTCTTATTAATTTGTAAGAATTGAATATAAGGGCATGACAGTCTTTTAGAGATTTTTTAATTAGAATTAAATTATTTAATTAAGAGTTATTATGTTGGAAGAATCCCTACGAGAAGAGGGATTAAATTATAGTCTCCTAATTACAAAAGGAGTATGAGTTATGGGATTTAGGGTTGTATTTTCTACTTATATATACATATATATAAGCCTTTAGAGTCTAGCATAAAGTCACGCCTTGAAGAACAAAAGAAAAGAAATTGAAGAAGCTGAGAGTTCATTCAAGTTTCATCCGTTTTGGTTTTCATCGGTCAATTGATCAAATCAAGGCAAGTTCTTCTCCTTGTAAACCTTTCTTACAGGAGCATGTGTAGCAATCAAACTCAACTTTTGTAGGATTTACATTGAGTTCCAGATCAGTTTTTCAGCCTAATATAGGGTTATATATACATATACATGAATGACAGTAAATGGAATCAAGTTGTGCGATAATTTTATCATTGATTCTTTAAGTTATCCTTGTAAAGCTTTCTTTTAGGATCCAATTAAGCCCTTGATATCAGTTTTTTTGGTAATCCTTCGTTGAGTTTCAGATTCATTTGGTTACAGTCAGTTGTATAAATATACATACATATATATTAGCGTAAAAGTGTGCATGATCAGATCATTCATTGGATTTTTATCTATGATTCTTCAAGTTTTAATCTGTTGTTCATTCATATGATTGATTCTTACCAATTGGGACTTGGTTTCCCAAGATTTCATTCGGAATGGTGTTGTTATTAAGTTTTAAATTAAATCCATGGCGTCTCTGTCCGTGTTTCATTCTGGGCTTGGAAGATGAAGGTATCCGGATACTAGTATTCAGTATTTGGATGTCTGTCTCAGGTATTCGAATACCTCTAACAGTATTCGGATACCCAGCATTCCAGAAAATTTTTGTTCTCTTCCGGGCCAATTTTGACCTTGATGGAGCCCGAATCTCAAAAAATGAAAAACATGAAAGTTGTAGGTCTTCCTCTTGGCTTTCCATAAAAATTTTAATCATCTCAATTGGAGTTCAGAAGAGAGAGTTTTGGCCAAAATACAAAAGGGTAATAATCTATCCCGAATTCCATGTTTTCTTAAAGTTGTCTCTTTCAGTACTCGAAAGCCTTTATCCCAGACTATCCAAATACCCTTTAGAGTATCCATATGCCTTTTTCCAGTATCTGGATGGGTCTTCTCAGAGTTTCAAGTAGGTTTTCAGAAAATCCAATTCAAGTTTAATTTCGATAAAATAGTCAATACCCTCAACTATTGAATTTAAATACCAGATTATATTAATTACATGTTTAGTATTTAATATGACATGGTCAGCATTGCGCCAGACGGCTTGTCCACAGGGATCCCACCAGTTTAGTTTTCAGTTTTGTTTTGCTCGCCTGTTGTCGACCAGGAAGCTAGGGGCATATTGCCCACAGTATGTGCTTACAGTTTTTTCTGTTTGCAGGATTCAGATCAGTCAGATATGATTTTAAGTTATGTGGGCGTATGAGCCAAAGTTACATACTTGTATCTAATTTATAGTTTATGTGCATTACATTATTATGAATGCAACCAGTTAGTAACTATACTCAGTACAAGTTAAATTAGTATTTATTCTCAGCACCAGTTGAGTAAATTTTTATCAATATCGATATTTCTTCGATTCAGGTACAGTTATTTCTTTCTAGCTTACTACTTGCTGAGCTTTGTAGCTCACCTTGTACTCTTCACCATTCCAGGTGAAGGACCATCACGAGGAATATAGCATGCAACGAAAGCATTTTTTAAATAAAAAACATTCCTCGTATTGATTAGAATCTAGAAACTTACTTTTCCTTCGGATTACCGGACGGAATGAAGCGACAGGAGGAGGAGGGACGGCAGCTTCTTCGCGTGGTGGAGATGACGGCTGTCCTGCAATCCTTCGACTCCTTCGCATCAGATCTTGAACGCTCTCTTGATCTTCCAAGATATGACTCAAACTCGTGGCCTCTCTTTTGGTGAAGAAGAGTAAAAACAATTAGGTAAAAAAACAACTAAAGAGAGAATATATATAGGGAGAACCCTAGGGTTAAAACCCTAGTGGGCCAAACCCTAGTGGGCCAAGTCCATTTAATTAATTTTCTAATTGGGTTAGCCCAATTAATTAATTAAAAACCAATGAACTATTATTTTATTCTAGCCCAATTAATTATGGACCATTCTGAATAAAATAATTCTCTCTCAATTGTAATTCACCCAACAAGCCAAATGTATTAAATAATACATGAGTTATATCGAGCTACCCTGGGGACCAAAAGACAAATTATTCATGGCTACTAAAATGACCAAAATACCCCTGCTACCCAGTAGCTATATTTTATCATTCTAAGTGTTCCAACTATCACCATATGGTAACACTGACCCCACAAATAATTTTGCATGTGCAATGTCTTTGACCTACTAATGTAATAACGAAAATACCCCTCTGCGTAACACCCATCATTTAGAAAGGGATAATGTATTAACACCTCTCTAAATGATTTCTACCATCCTTAGATCACTAGTCCAATAATCCGTGACTACTCGAATGTACTTGCTTATCACTGGGAGCTACCCCGAAGCACACACTCTTAAGTCACGTTCCCAGGGCCCTGGATTATTTGATTATTCTTGGATAATCACAAGGGGGTGAATCACAGAAACTATCTTGTATTAGTCTGTCTTAGCTAATTAGAAACCATACTCCCAACTCACAAGGTTATTGATCTTTGATAGACCTCACCTACAGTGAATCTAAGAATATAGCTCTAGGTTCACTAGATCACCAACTAATACTCAAGTATTAGAGTACTCGTCCACGTAGTAGCAGTGATAGACTAGCTCCATGATAATTAGTACTTTGTCATTAGCTTCTATCACAGGTCTACTCTAAGCATTCCAAATGCGCTTGTACAATTAGAGTAAACGGACTGTTTACTGGCTAAGGCAAGCCATCATCCATTAAGATCTATTGCACAATGATCTTATCATGATAGAATGCTCAGTTCTATCAAAAGATCAAGAGTAATATTTTTCTTGCTTATTAAGTACCCATGATTCATGCCTAACTGTGAAGAACGACCCATCACATGAATCACTTACTTAATAGCATGGACACTTTTCCAACAATTAAATGCAAATAATATATGTGCCATAAACTGACTAAAAGAAACATCATTACCATAAATTAAATAAAACGTGTCTTTAGGGCATACATTTCCAACACCAGGTCCTAGCGGGGAAGTACCAGATGTGAGGTCTAGCAGCAGTGGTTTATAGTGTGTGTACATGGGGCTGCTCAAGACCAAAGACTGTCGGGGAGTGTTATTAGATGTATTAGTTTAATCAGTCGTTAGTTCATTGAGTTTATTAGTTTAGATTTATTTTATGTTTCAGTTGAGGGATTGTCCCTTAGACAGAGATTTTAATTTCTAGTTATGTTAACTCAGAGATTTTAATTTCTAGTTATGTTAACTTAGAGATTTTAATTTCTAGTTATGTTAACTCAGAGATTTATTTCTATTTCAGTTTGACTTAGATGTTCAGTTGGTATAAGATCTTCAGTTTATTAGTCAGTTTTATTTTATTTCCCATAACACCTCTTCTCGGGCAGTTCTAGGAGAGGGGGCGCTACACAAGTTGCGGCTGGACAGTAACCAACGACGGTCGGCGGTGGCCGCGATGATGGTCGGCGAGTTCGGTGGCGGTCTGGCGAGGACAGCTGGTGGTGCTGTGTGACAACTGGGCTTGGCGAACAAAGCAGTGCGCTAGAAGAAAAAGGAATGAGGAAGAAGAAGGAGGAAGAACAAAAGAAAGAAAAAATAAAAAAAATAAAAAAAGAAAAGAAAAAGGAAAAAGAAAATAGAAAAAAATGAGGAAAAATATAGAAAAATTCTAGGAAAATCTAGGAATTTATTTTGGGTTAGAGGAGCATGCCTGAAGCCAAGATATCATCAAGGAACGAGAATCAAGGTCAAGCACGAATTTTGAAGAATCTTGAATTAAGTTTAAGGTGAGACTCCAATACTTAAACTCCTATTTTTGTGTAAAGCTCATATTGTATGAAACGTGTTTTGTGTAATGTTCCTACATGCAAACTTATGTTGTTCTCTTGCATGAAATCATGTTACATATATGAAATGTGTTTTACTGAAAATATATGTTTTTGACTTTCAACTGTTGCATTTATAAAATTCGTGTAGTCATACTGTTGTACCTATCTATTGTTGCCCGAGGATAAAAGTTCGGATATCCCCCGAGAGGCGCTATGCATGTGCCATCGAGAAAGCTCTCATGGGGGATATTGTGAGTCCAAGGGATAACGAATGTGGTGTTTGCATGAGTTATATGAGGTCGGGCTGAGGTGACATGGTTAGGGACCTCTCGAGAGGCGTTATGCATGCACCATTGAGAAAGCTCTTGTTGGAGGAGGCTGACATGTTCACGAGGCACTTTGAAATAGTCCTCGTTGTTTCCTCATACGCTTTATACTTGTTCGTGCATTTATATAAACTGTTTTGGAGTTATCACTAGAAGGTTCATCTTCTAATTGGACTGTGTCTTGGGAATATTTAAACGTTCCAAGTTCAACAAGTAGCTTTAAGGGAAAAGAGGTGGCTGAAGAATAAGCTCATATTGCTGATTGTAGCATGTTTTAGCTTGTTTTTAAGTATGTATGAGAAATTTAATTGATGCGAACCTTAGTATGTTTTGGTTATGTTTGAGACGTTCGGTTATCATTTCAAAAGATGATATCCATGTAATTCATTTTGTAGACATCTTGAACGGTTTCCTATATGATAAATAAAACGTTATGGTTGTTTACCATATCAGGTTTGATCTAGCTTTCGTATTCGTAATTATATCACTTGTCTTAGCTATTTATTTATTGGGCTTGTTAGGCTGAGAAGATGAGATTGGGATTTTTAGGATTCATATGTTGTACATCAGTGGATGTGGTGAAAAAAAAAAGGAAATTCCTGAAATCCTAAGTTATTTAATGCCTAGGAAGTCAGGGGTGTTCAATAGGTCCTCTCAGCTATGTGATCCATCACGTGCGTCACATTCAATAGATGTTCAACTAATATTTACCCACATGTCTACTATATCAATCGCATAGATTATGGCATGCTACTAACTAACCTTTATCATTAGTATCTCATACTAATTAAAGGTAATAGTCCATGTGTCAGTTCGTAATTGATTAATTGTAGCCTACTTTTGAGAAATCTAAGGACTGGGAATTAACCTTTAAGAAAACCTTAACTCGAAAATCTTTATCACATATTTTTAACACTTAAGTATAAGACTATTGTCAGGAAAACTAAGGGTTCATTCATATGATTGATTGGTGTTGTTACCAAAAATACAATAATTATAATTTGTAATGTGGGAATGCTAGAGTTGTAGCAGAGCAAGGTGAACAGCTGGCAGGTGTCTGCTTGTGGAAGTGTGAGTCAGGTAGATCCGTTCTACGATTATCTGGCTGAGGTCTTGAATAAGCCCTCGAGAGTATTTTCGGTAGCTGATTAATCCATTCGTGAGTAGCCTTTTGTGTGTTCGTTGGATAATTGTGCTCACAAGAGCAAGTTAGAAGGCACGTGGGGATTGCTCACCTATGTATGCCCTCTAATGCTTAAGTCAGTACGTGACAGAAAATAATGCAATAAATAAAGAATGCCATTAATGAATATAAAGATGCATCTTTCTAGGTAAGAGAGCGTCCGATCATAATACTTTTAACAGGTGTCAAGGATGAACCTTCATGTTAGGAGCACTCAGATAGGCTTTAGAGGAATTCCCCCCGGAGGACTGAACAACCTAGGGAGTCCTCGGGGCAAAGGTGGGCCTTACGGCAAGCTACCAAAGTAGGTTCTTGGCCTTTGAGTGGGTTGCTCGGGTGAAACCCCAGTGGGACAGGGGATACGTCTATATATTATTTGTTAATCTGAATTTTAGCATATATTCGAGATTACATCCCATTTATGCAAAGTATGAATTAATTCCTTCAAGAGGTGTCGCAATGCGGTTAATTAATTCCTCCCTATTTAACTTAATTAATTGCATACACAATGTATAATTAATTATAACAATGCGATATACATATATTAAATGTGAAGGGCAATTGGAGAGTGCATGCACCGATGCCAACGTGGGCCCACTGGGCCCTTGCATGAAAGGAATGCACGGATACAATCAAAGGTGCATGTTATGTGAGTAAGTGTATATGATATGTATATTATATTTTTAATTAATCATATACATGAGTTATGGGATGCAATTAGAATATTGAAAGGCATAATGTAATACATGTGCAACCCAATTGTAAGAGGGAGTGCTTGGGAGAATTATGAATATTATATATTTAATTAATTATATATATCATTCATGGATCACAATTTCGAATATTGTAAGGTATAACATAGTTTAAAAGGGCCTACCAGGGACTATGGCTTAAGGATAGAGATAGCTTATTATGGAGGAGGAATTATTGGAAATGGTGGCAAAGATGGTTTGCCCATTTGGGGAAGAAATATGTGGCATGAAGCACATGTGGCCTAGGCAAGAAGCCTGGCACGACAAGAGAGAGGCAGCACTTGTGGCTTGCAAGAGAGGGTTGGCTCACACGACCATGGAATGAAATAGGCAGATTACGAGGTTCTCATGGGGGAAATAGTGTGCACGAAGAAGATGATGGCTGGAAACAACCAGGATAAAAGGTCACACTAGCTTTATGAAGCTTGCGACGAGGCCTTGTGGGAAGAAAAGCAGGCGTGGAGGAAACCGTGACCTTGCGGGAAGAAAAACATGTTGCCATTGATGAGAGAAGGAAGAGAATGTTAAGAGAGAATGCCTTGCCTAGAGAAGTTGTCACAAGACCCTTTGTGTTGCCACCTTACCGAGAGGAGTTCTCACAAGGAAGTATATTTTGTTGCCACAAGGAAAATGTTACCGAGAGAAACTTAGGTGTGAAGGGAAACGTTGTGGCAAGAAGGAATGAAGGAATGTTGCGGCAAGACTGCCGCAAAAAGGTGTTGCTAAGAGGATGTGTTGCTGCATGGAGGAATGTACGACCATGATATGTTGCTGTAAGAAGGCTAGAAGGAATGTAGTGGCAAACTACCACAAGGAAAATTGGAATGTGGCGGCAAGAAGACAAGGAGGAGCTTTGGGAAAAATGCCAAAAAAATCCCCACACTGTTCATTTACTGTGCAATTTATAGGGAATAATGCCACATTTTCTCTTTGACCATTTTGCCCCCAAAATCATGAATATTTACATTATAAGCATTATTAATTATTTTCTTTCCATTTACTCATGATTTATTCTTTGAAAAAAATACTCCCACTTGGAATTACTCATTTTAAATACACCCACTTAGATTTATTCATTAGAAATACGTTCACTTGTATTTATTCACTAAAAATACCCCCAGGTGGACGATTTTTTGAAAAATCTATGGCACAACAATTGGAAATGTATGAATGTAGATATGATCTTAAAATATAAAAATATATTTTATTACATTTGCAAGAATTACATCATTAGTCCCATGATTATAGTCACCAGATGTCATCTAAATCTAGCATTAGGGCACTGACACTACCAATATATATGTACATTGCATGTACATAATTAATTAAGCACGAAATATGTATATAATTAACTAAACTAAATTGGGAGATACCAATTAAGTTATAAGCCTATCTAGTCGCACTAGAACTCTTCCCGAAGGAATTAATTCATACCTTGTGCAACGGGGATGTAAACTCATAAATATCATACTAAATTCAAAATAATAGACAACACCTAAAAACATCATCTATCATCCCAGAATTTTTCCCAGGTAGGCCACCTAAGGGCCAAGAACCTGCTCCTGCAGCTCGTCGTAAGGCCCATCTTCTCTCGGAGGAATCCCTAAGCCACTAAGTCCTCAAAGGGGATTCCTTTTAAGCCCATTTGAATTTGACCTAGGACCACAGTCCTCATGCCCAATAGGTACATGTTCATCCTTTACATCTAGTAAAAAAAATATAAAAGCCCTTATCTCATTGGAAAATGTACCTCTTTTATATTCATTAATTACATTCTTTATTTATTGTGCACCCGATGGAACCTCTATAAGTTCTCCTAGATAACCATTTCCTTCACATACTGACTTAAGCATCGGAGGGCATATGCGAGTGAGGAATCCCCATGTGCCTCCTAACTTGTTCTTGTGAGTGCAGTTCTATCCCGAACACACAGGAGGCTCTTCTCGAATGGATTAATTCTCTATCAAAAATGCACTCGAGGGCCCATCCGAGATCTCACCCAAAGGCTTGTTTAAGGGCTCGTTTGAGACTCCAACCAGAGGTACCCCACATATACTGCGAGGTAGTTCTCCTGTGCGATGGCATCCTTCCAGACCTCCCCTACCATACAATCATAGACTAGAGACACTCGCTGCATATTTCCACAAGTAGATACCTACTAATCGTTCGCTTGGCTTTACCGTGACTACAACGTTCCTGCACTACAAATCTTAATTGTTGTATTTTGGAAACAACATTATGCAACTCCTTAAGATAGCTCTTTATCCACCCAAGCTTATTGCCCAAGGGTGTGGAATCTTATCCTCATTCGTCTTATCATTAAAACCTTATCATGAAATATCAACTTAGGGAGTGATTCCCCAAAACGGCTTTAATCTACACCTGATGCACCTTATCGCATACTCTTGTTTTTGCTTAAAATAACTCCTTAAGGGGACCACCCTTTTAGATATCCCCTTAATGCATCCCATTCAGCCCCACCAACTTTGATTTGACGTCCTTTGTCTTTGCTTGAGGACACAAGAGCTATTTGTGGGTTCGCCCCATCTTATTATTCTAGGTGCTTCTCTTACAATAGCGTGACATTCCATCTTTAGATTGCCCTGTAGCTTGCCAGATTTCCTCCTCTTCTCTACATATTTCTACAAGCTTGTGCCCTATTTCCTTGCTCTTGGTGCTAAAAGCGCGACACCTCATCTCCAACTCTTTCATTTCCTTATCAAGGGTGATGCTTGTCTTGTCCTAATGATACCTTATCATGCCTCCTCTAGCGCTCCTCTCCAACCCTTGCTAGCCACATGTGAAAGCATGCATCGATGATTACCTGTCGTAAAGCAATCTATAACCATAAACAATGTAGGATCTAAGATAAGTGACTTCCAAATTCTGACCCTAGCAACCAAAATCCACGAGCACACTCCAACCAGGCCTCACCCCTTAACATAGATGCTTTCAAAAATCTTTCGCATGGAATCCCTGCTCGCCTTGCGACAATGCAATCAAATACTTTGGCCTCGCCCCAACCTACGACTTGGCCATGTTGTTAGCGTAAAATAAGCCCGCGTAAATTTGAGATTCCTAGCGCCTTGAACATTCATGTCATCCTCTTAGCTCAATATCCTTTTGGTCACCTGCATGATCGTTCATCCGTACACGAGCATTCTCCCTCATACCCAACTTGGCTTGAGATCCCTCGACCTATCTAATTGAATTGCACAACAGGAGCAAGTTCTGACATCTCTAGGGTTAACTTTCCTGCATTCTATATACTCTTCCCTTTGCTTTGCAGCCAAAGGCAAGAGAAAGGAGCCATTGTTATATCCTAGCCCCCAAGATAGGTCCCCCCAAAGAAGTCCTTGGAAATATCCTCAAAAAGTATGCTTGTGGCTAGACAAGCATTAGCTGAGGCATCACCCTCTAGAGCCAAGGGGAAAAAAATGAAGAGAAGGGAATGCAACTAACCCTATAAATAGGGTCGCCAAGGCCTTATTGGGGGTCTTTTGGCAGTGAAAGGAAGAAGTCTTCTACTATTGTGGAAGACACTCATCAGAAGACTAAGAGTTATCGAGAGACTCCAAGAGTCATTAGAAAAAGTTATTGGAAGACTCATTGGGGGAGAGTCATTAGAAGACCCCAAACCCATAGGAAGACACAAAAAGTCTTCGAAAGCTAACCTAACGAAAGACTAGTTATGAAAGACTCAGTTGTCCTCGCCATGCACACGTAAGGCTCGGCTGCGCCAGCTAGCAGCCAGTAGTGCGCAAGTCATTTGGAGACCTATGCATGACCCCAAAAACCTTGGTAATCTGGAGACCTGGCCCTGAAGACCTAGCACGTGGCCATGTGTGGCCCCATGCCGCGATTAGTTAGCCTTCATGCACCCATGTCATTCCCAATGGGTTATGTGTGACCTTATGTTGTGCCTATGAGCCCCAGCGCCCCCACGCAACCTACGCTACACTTGGCCGTGGGCCTTTGTTACCACACGCACTCTGACCAACACATTTATGTGCTTCCTCATGCAGTGCCACAAGCCTCTCCTTTACAGGTACTCATGGATGATGGTTTTGGGTATTCGCGTATGCATTTGCTTAAGTCTCTAGTAACCTCTCAAGTCACCCGAAGACCCTCAAGATCTCACCCCTCATTGCCTCATGGCGATAAGGCCAGCCTCTGAAGGCTCTCCTTCCTCCTAGGACCTTTCTCCGAGGGGGGGTTGCTAACCTAGGTCCTCCATGCATGCCTAACCCTAGAACCATTAAGCTTGGCCTCCCTTAGACTTGGTTTCCTTTTGTTCATGAGCCCTTGTAAGGTAATAGCAACATGTGTCAAGGCACCACTTTCTATCCACCAAAAATCAGTAGATACATCAACTAAATTAGACTCAAAACAAACAAGGGATAAGGTCATACCTTCTTCCTTAATTTTTTTTTTCTAACCAAGCTTTAAACTAATAACAATCTTGTCTCTTATGACCCTTCTACTTGTAATGGAAATATGTAATCTTCTTCTTTGTGATAGATTTTAGACCATCAGAATTATGAGATTGACCAGACTTATCACCATACTTCTTCATGTCCTAAGTCTTTTTAGGAGAAGAATGAGATTTATAATTCTTTTTACCCTTGCTAGAATTGGGTTTGAAGGCATGAGTTAGGAAAGCATCCTCACTTTTTTCTTTCTTAAGCTTTTCTTCCTCATCAGCACACTCTGTAATGAGTTCATTCACACTCTAGGATCCACCCATGGTGTTGTAAATGGTCTTAATTTGGGTTAATTCAACAGGTAAATAATTCAAGACATGAGGAACAAGAAAATTGTTAGGTATTTCAATTTTAAGATCCTTGAGCTTAGACTAAAGATGAACCATTTTTAGGATATATTCTCTCACACCCCCAACATTCTCATACCTCGTAGTAGTTAGTTCTTTCATTAGATATCCAGATTCAGTGTTATCAGATATTTGGTACCTGTCACTTATAGCTTTAAGCAGGGCTTTAACATTGGTGGACTCTAGCGAACCACTCAAAGTATGCCTGGAAACAAATCTCTTAATAGCTATCATACTAAGACAGTTGGATCTTTCCCATTTGGAATAACACTCATTTTGATCAACAATGTTTCCATTAGTGGGTTTAATAGGCTCTTTCACTTGCAATGCCAAATCAATATTAGCAATACCCAGGGCAAATTCAATATCTTGCTTCCATCATTTAAAGTTTGAACCATCCAAAACTTTTATGGTAGCGTTATTATTGTTCACAACAAAACAAATTGTACACAAAATAAATGGAACGTAGATTATTAGACTTAATGGGAAACATAGATATAAAATAACTTGATCACAAAGCAAGTTATACCTGAGTGTGAGGTACATACTTGCACACTCCCCTTTAGGGAGAGCATACAATATGTACATGAAACAAGTGAAGCTAATGGAGAGAACACAATAGTTTTGAAAAATTATCCCCTTTGGGCATAAAAATTTCCAAAACTAGTGTATTTCTTCTCCATATGTTTCATCTAGTCCAAAAATTAATTGACATATAACAACCCCCTTTGGGAAGTTTATTATATGCAATAAACAAAAGTTTTTAGTAGCAAAATGAAAACACATAAATTAATATGAACAAATCACTTTGACAATAAATGGTCACACTAATCCATACACCTTTATAAATAGGTAGGAATTCATTCTAGAAATGGTACATCTTTAATACTGATTTCAATACGATCTTCATTATCTTCAATGTATGATGTAAGCATTGGAGTGTTTGCACGGGGACCTCTCTACGCTCTCTGACTATTTTCTTTCTTGTAGGCATAGGTAGCTTGATGACGATGTTTTCAGTCAAATAAATTTATTGTTGTATCTCGACAACACCAATTGGCACTATTTGTGGGAAGCATCGAAAAAACCTAAAAATACTACAATGGCTCTTACACAATTCCAAGTCACAAGAAGTTGAATAAAAACAATTTGAAGAGAAGACATTGCATTAAATAAGCATGACGACTGAAGTAGACAATGTATCAGGATTAAAAATTGGGGAGATCGTAAATTCGCAAGTCAACTATATAATAGATATGTATATGATGATCTCATAAATGCTCTGCTCCTTTGTTTAATATTTCTGCACTTGCTACTATTTCTTTTTTTTATTCTTGCTTTATACATGTATAAACAAAAAGAAAGATAATTGAAAAAAAAACTAATGAGGTATTAGGTTATATATTATATATTTGTACACACACTATAAAGCTTTTAGTGGAAGCTGGGTGAAAAAAATTGGGGGCATTATGTTGTATATTAAGAGAGAAGCTTCTAGAAGAAGCTTGGTTGCAAAAAGGAAAAAACCCAAAAGCCCTAACAAAAGAGGTGCGATAATGGCCGCAATAGAGGAAGGCCAACAACTGCAGAAGATTAACTAGCGTCAGATCAAGGAAAGGAAGGGAATTTGACACTCGTGTGTGACCATCGAAGCAATGCCGAAGAAAGAAGCAACGCTAGAGAATGAAGGTTAGTGGTCATGAAAGACTGGCAGTTACGAGAAATCTTCTAGAGATGGAAGACCAAGACTAACGAAAACGGCAGTGAAGGGGATTCTTGGTCGAAGACTAAGCGATCACGAGCAACGATGAGTTAATGAAAAATGCAGGAAACCAAGGGTTACAAGTGGTGATGTGACTGATGGAAGGCAATCAATGATAATAATCGACGAAGTAGAAGAAGCAATCAACAGACTCTTGGAGATTGTCAAATGAAGGTGATGACTGGAAGATCATAAAGAAACTCTGGGAAATTGAATCCAAATAGCCTTTAGGAGACAGTTGCCAACTCTTGGAAACCATTGAAGACCATGGCGATATTAACTTGGAAAAATATAAAGCGTTGGATGAAGCATGAACTCCAAGAGATCAGTTGACATGACAAAGACAACTTTGAGAGATTGACCACCATGACCAAGACGTTTTCGAGAAAAAGAAAGCCTTGATTGAGATAACTATCTTGGAGATTGAATAGACACCGCAAGGAGATGAGAAATTCTCCAAAAGACTTAAAGAAATTAAAATGATAGGAAGAGTGATTTTGGGGCACAGAGACCAAAATTAAACCTTTAAAAAACTTAACAAACTTTCGAAGACCATGTTGGGATTTAAAAATAACAAAGATGACCTTTAAGAAGACTTATGGTAAAATTGGAAATGACTAAAAGTTGAAGGGAGATCAAAAGCTACAATGACAATAGAACATCGAAAAAGAGATTTCACGTGGCTAAGAGAAATAAAGAAGAGAAGTAGAGGCCACCTACAACTCAAGGCCAGGCACAATAGCAAGCGAGCTACAAAGTAATGCTAAAACAAGTAGGAGACAAATTTGAAGCGAGTCATTGAATCAAATCTAATTCCAAATTCGAGAAGGAAATTGGTGCGGAAGTCGTCCAATGCATCAGGTGAAACTAGTGATTGAAATAGGTGGAATCAAAGCATCTAAATCTGTTCTAGAGTTGGGTTCCTAAAGGAATAGATCTAGAACAAATCTAGGTTGGTAAATAAACCAATATGGGTCTAGATTTAGGTAATAAAGACTTAATTTTCATTCACACGCAAAAGCTCAAAATGAAGAACAAACTAACTAACCTGGAGACAAGAGATATAACTCGAGGTGAGAAGCACAAAAAGAGAATGAGACTTCTTACTAATCTAATGAAACGAGGATCCAAGAAGTATGTTTCGTTATTTGAATGCCTCATGCTCTCAAAAGAAATAAAAAAACCTTTAATATGCTACAGGACGATAAATGCATTAAAAAAGTCAAGAGCCATCACCCATAGTTCTGACAAACATTTACACACAAAATTAGGGAGCTACAACATTCTGACAAGAAAAACCATTAAGATGTTTGGGGCTCACTTGCATTGATGGATAAAGGACAAGCCCTGAACACACGTGGATGTTGAAGACCATTAAGATGTTTAGGGGTCACTTGCATCTACGGACGAAGGACTCACCTAGAACACACACAGATGTTAAAGACTATTAAGATGTTTGGGGGTCACTTGAGTCGATGGATGAAAGACTAACCTCAAACACACATGGATGTTAAAGACCTTTAAGATGTTTAAGGGTCACCTACACTGATGGATGAAGGACTCACCTTGAACACACACGAATGTTTAAGATTGTTAAGATGTTTAGGCGTCACTAACGTAGGCGGACGAAGGACTCACCCTGAACACATGCAGATGTTGAAGACCATTAAGATATTCGGAGGTCACTTGCATCAACGTATGAAGGACTCACTTAAATACACATAGAATAATGAAGACCTATTAAGATGTTTACGGGTTACTTACGTTGAAGGACAAAGTGGTGGATTATAAGTATGGTGGTGCGAGTAAAATAAAAATTATTTACATGCATTAGATATACACAACAATAGTCATAAACACTCACCATACATAACTTGGATATTTAAGCAACACGTTATTTTATCACATGAAATATAATAAGCAGATACCTAAAGTCTAATGTCAGGTTGGGTATAAAACTTGTTTCTGTACTAAGACCAATCCACCTCACATTGTGGTGCTCCTACGCTGTCTTCACCTAATGCGTTGTCCAGTACCGTTCCAATCACCTTTTCCTATGCTAGACTAAGGATCTTGTATCACCAGCACCCGTGTTTCAATTTTTTCATGTTACAATCATGCACCTATAATTTTTCACGGTGTAGAAGAAGACAGAAGTAACAAAGGAATTATAGAGAGAAGCAAGCAGTGAAGCCTCTGTTAATCTCCTTTAATTTACCTATCAATTTCATCTACTGCCTCACCATCCCTACCTCTCAATTTTCCACCACGTGTAATGCACTAAGGAGGTTGAGGTAGCACTGAGAGTTGACTCCCGCCTATTGGCCAGTCGACTGCCGAGGTAGTCGACTCCTGCCTGTTGGATCGGTCAAGTCTCAGTTCTCTAGCAAGTTAACTTTTGACCTTCCACGTCATTAATGCTTAATAACATAACCCGGACACATCAAATGCATAATGTTGATACCAGATGTAACATTATATGGTGTATGACTTTTTAGGTCCACTCTTTGCTAGCAATCAGATAGCATCAAAATCCATTCTAGTACCAGCCAACACCTTGACCCATCATAAGAATCTCTTCATATCCTGGTGATGATCTAAGGGGTATTGGATAGCTCCTAACAATGGTCCAAGACAATACAGGTGATAGTGAAGTCTCATTTCAAGTGAACCTATTATAGTTGACGATTACCGTGTGTTATAATTCTTCCATCACCTAACATTTTGACTAAGCGAGGTTCATAGAGTGATAAACTCAACAACTCAGTAACTATGTGTCTAACCTTGTTAATGTGACTAGATGACACCTCAAGAAACACCTTTCCTGATAATCTAATTACCCTAGTTAGGGACTATCTCGTCGCATTAACAATAGATCACATAAGACGTTCACCCCATCAATTATAACGAGGGTGACAGATCTTATCCCTAACACTTGTCTCCATATACCAGCAATATGGAACCACATAGATGAACCTTTCCACCTTACAATTGGATGGTTTGGCATATCAGCAAATCTCGCACACTGATACACAAAACAACCGCGTTGGTTTAAGTCAAGGATCAACTACATTATTGCAACTAGATGACATGACTATTATCCATAATGCCATGTAGTCAATCATTAGCATCATATTCAGTATGTTATTCCCAAAAACCACCCACAAGTTTACTAGAGACATCCCCATGTCATATGTTATATGACACACCATCCTCCTATCAGTATCTCATACTAAAGAAGATAGTAAACATTGTGTTAATCCATACTCAACTAATTAGAGTCCCATCTGTTTAATCTAAAGATCATGAATCATTTAAGAAGTCCTGTTACTAGATCAATTTGTCGCAATCTCAACATCTTGAGAATAAAACTCTCAAACATGTGATCTATGGACTCATTCATATAGCAAACTGGAGAGTTCATGAATGATGATAAACTTACATTTTATTAATGTTGTGCCATGAGAAAACTAAATATTTTTAAGGAAAAATAAAAATAAAAATAAAAAGCAAGGCTTAAGACTGGGCTTGCGGCAGTGTGCCACAAGCTCGTGTGACTGTGTGCTGCAAGTCCTTGTGGCAATGTGTCATAGGCTCGTACGGTTATGCTGCAAGGCCTTGTGTCCACCCTTGCGACAGTGTGCAGCAAGTCCTTTTGGCTAGGCCTTGTGGCCAGGCCTTACGGCCTAGAAGCTACACCTTACGGCAGTGTGCTGCAAGGCCTTGTGGCTTACCTTGTGAGGGTGTGCCGTAAGTACCTTACGACAAATGCCCTCACAACAAGCACATTCCTCTTAGCGAGTTTAAGACTCCATTCAATAGGTGCCACGTGTCAGCCCCAAGCATCCTTGAGAATCATGCCCTATAAATACCCAGCTACAAGATAATGAACAAGACTTTCGATTTTAATAAACTTTCGACATTTTGACTGCATTTTGACTATTTTCGTGAATAATTATCTTGATTCGACACTGACTTAGGCATCAGAAGGTCATCACAGGTGAGGATTCCAACGAGCCTTTTAACCCATTTTTGAGCATCAACAGGGTCTAATACTTGCGGCGAGACCTTGTGGCGAAGGGAAATCCTTATGGTGAGACCTTGTAGCGAAGGAAGATCCTTACTGTGAAGTCATGTCCTTGCGGTGAGAGTCAAGACCTTGTGGCAAAGGAGGGGAGAATGTAATACCAGTATTCAAAATCAAAGGTATTTTTGGAGATTGAAGGGTCAAAATGGAATTTATCAAAGTTTCAGGCCAACGTGCAATATCCAAAACATAAACGAAAGGTGAGTGACTAAGTCAAAACAAGTCAATTAAGGTAAACTTGTACAAATAGGTGATATTTGATAAAACAAAGAGATTCGTGAAGGTTTGAGGTAAAAAAAACACGAGATTTGGGGTATCCAGGTAAAAGTGCAAATTTTATAAACTGCCCGAGAGAGGGCGAATCGAGGAATTTTTCAGAAATTCTTGAGGTAAATAAACAATTTGGAACTTGAGGGTAGTAGAGGAATTAACGAAAAGTCTAGGGGTATCAAGAATAGGGAGAAAATTCAATTGGAATATGTTTGGGGGCAAAAGTGTAAAATTCAAAAATACCATGGTGTGAATCTGACCAACTGCACATGGTCACCGGTCAGCCACCTGGAGGCATCGAGAAGGTTGCCTGGAGGCTTCAAGGTAGCCTCTAGGAGATGATGAAGCAAGAGGACCTTACTATTGGCCAGAAAAAGCAGCGATGGGATAGGTTTCAATGGCGGAAGTGACCGGCGTTTTGACTAGATTTTTTTAGGCATTTTTCTCATAATTTAGGGCTATTCGATGGGATTAAAGGCTAGATTTGGGCTTAAGGGATAAGAATGAGCAAGATTTGGTGGGAAATCGCATCGGAAACGAGTATAAATAGATGGAGAGAGCTGAGGGTTTCAAAATCAAGTTGATCAAAATTACTCTCGTTTTGGGTTGAATCAAGAAAAGAGGTTAGAGTGATTTTGTTCCTTGAGTTGTGGGGATCGTTTCTAGAGAATTTCAAGGGGTTTCGTGTTCCTTTGATCAGGTTTCAATGCCTTGGACAGAAAGTCGGGGCCTCACCGAACCGCGACTTGCAACAGCCTTTTAAGGCTTCTTTCGACGACTGTTTCCGACGGGTGAAGGGTCCATCAAGGTTTCCTGGAGGAGAGCTTCAAGCCCCTGTAGTCAGATCGGGCATCGAAGGTCATCGTCGATGACCGTGGCAGGAGAAGAAGATCAGAGAAAGCAACTGGCGCGTGTGCACGCGCGGACTTCAGCCTCACCCACGCGTCAACGCGTGAGGGCCCGTGAGGTACGATCTGGGCCTAAAATTAATTCCATTATTTTTATAAAATTATTTTAGAAATAGTGGTTTAAAAATATTTGGAAAAACTGGGTGCTTGGTATTTATTATGATTTTCTGAGGGGAATAAATGTTTGAAAAATAGGGAAAATAGGAAAATTGAGGAAATTTTGGGAAAAAAATAGAAATTATAATTTCTTAGGTCTTCATGGTAAATAGGAGACGATTGGGTTGTTGGAAAAGAAGGATTACACGTTTATAGAGACTCAGCATGCATTTAGAGGCAAAAATCAGTCTTTTTGAATTCTGGTGAGTGGATTGATTCTAGTCTTTCCTTGTCTTGAAAATGTGTTGGAGTGTGTGTAGAGGGTTCAGGTGAGTGGTTTTACCCTCTCGAACTTAGGTTACAAGTGATTGGACCAGTTCTAGTGAGCGGTTATACCCTCCAGAACTTGGGTTGTTTTGCAAAGGTGTTTCTCTTATCTACTTGTGGCATCGTTTGCATATTGAACATGTGGTATATTGCATCAACTTTTTTTACTTATAAAAGAGTTGGTGTATGGTGTGTGGTTTTCATATCATCAGGGTGTCGATTTCATGTCGTGTTATGTCCATGTGGGACGGGATGGGGTCTTCTTGGGAATGGGACAAGGTTAATCCAGGTGAACGAATGACACGGGAGGGCACTCGAGGATTAAGTATGTCACGGCAAGGTCAACCCCAACGATGTGTGGAATGGATTTTCCACGGGAGCTTGAGTATGTCAGGGAATTTCTCAAGTTAGATGTGTTGCATGTCGTTGTTGTCTATATATGCCATGCTCGTATGTCTTTTCATGCATTTAGTAAACTGTTTCATGCCATCACTTAGATGTTTCATCATCTAATTTGGGTTATGCCTGATTGATGCTCAAAAATGTAAAAAATTGTTATTTTTTATTACCTCCTAATCCATTTGATCGACTTAAAATCTTCAGAATTGCTTGTTACAGCCCAAAAGAAGGAAAAGTGATGAAAGGAATGATTTAACTCTCCAAAGGCATGATTGAAAGAGGAAGAAAAAGTCAAGAAATGAAGGTGTTCTGATAAGAGTCAAAACCATTCGAATGAGTCTTCGGAAGATATTTGAATATGGAACAAATCAGATGGAAGCTAGTCACTCATTCGAATAAATCATTCAAACATTCGAATATGCAAACGAAAAGTATTCGGATAAGCTTGGCCCAATTCGAATGAGAAGTATCAAAGAAATCAAGAACTCTAGGTAAAAGTGTGCATATCCGAATGAAGACCAAGTCATTCGAATGAGCTGAGAATGAGAAGAAATTCGGATAAACATATCGTATAGAAGTGATGAAGATATATCCGAATGAAGCCCAAGTCATCCGAATGTAATTGCAGAAGAAAGAAAGTCTATTTGAATGAAGGCTGAGTAATTCAAATAAGAAGCAACACCAGGAACTCCAGATTCGAATACTCCCTAAGTCATCCGAATGCTATGAAGAACTCAAGAGAAAAATTAGAAATTCATTCGAATAGGATTAAAATTCATTCGAATGACCCGAGCAGCCAAAAGAAACTCAACACGCATTCGAATATCTCTGCTAGCATATTCAAATGAGCATCCAAACAAAAAATCTGACATGCGCAAATAAACACGATGGCTCTAAGGTAAATTCAACCAACTTTTTGAACAAATGGACCCCACTTCCATGCGCCGTAAGCTTAAAAGGAATCAACATTCTTTGGAATCAGAGGTGCGAGGGAATAGAGGATACTCAGAAAAAATACAAAAAGACGAAGATCATTGGAAAGTAGAGAGCCTTTTTCATTCTGTCTGTTTTCTCTCGCTTTAGTTCTTGTCTGTATTTTTAAAATGAATAGCACTTCAGTTGTTCTTCTTGTTCTTGCTAGTTCTGAGCTTTGGTATTACAAGTCCATTTTTATTTCTGTTTTAAGTTGTAGTTCGTTTCAGTAAACAATACAACAGTAATTTATCCAATTCGTATCGATTGATCCAATTTATTTTCTTTGCAAATTTCGTATTCATCCGTTGAGATTAGTTTTAGTCGTGCACTTCCTATGAAGATGTGTGGCTAATTCGATTCTTGGGTTAAGGCAGAGACGGTGCCCAAAGCCACTGATGAATGAATATAGCAGAACTCCAGATGACAAAGTAACCAAAGCAAAAGTAGTTTGGGAAATGTTATTAACGAAAACCTCAGGTTTGGATTGGTTCGTATGCCTAACTTAGAGTTCCCATGCCATGTATGGGGGCTTCTTTACCTGGAAACGTTCTCATACCCAAGCCCCGAGCAATTATTTTGTCAAAACGTTATTTATACATTGATTTATGATAGCTGCTTGACACAAAATCTCTATGCCATGTATGGAGGTTACTTGAACGAAGAGTTATCATCATCTGAGTAGTACATTTAATGGTTGAAAACCCAAGCTATTTGAGCTGCTAGTTACATCACAGAAAGCTATATGGTAAATCAGTTGGGTTTGGCACCAGATCTGTCTTGACCCAAGACCTCTCCATATCCAGATACAATCATATTATATTTAGCTTGATCTCATTTTATTATCAAAAGAACTGGTGTGGTTATCTCTTTCCATGAGTAATCTCCCTGTGAGTCGACCCGGTCTTGCCCAGAAAAATTACAAAAAAAAATTTCTGCTACAATCACACTCATGCACTGGCGAGTCTAAACGCCTCACTCTATCTGTGAACATAAATAGTTGCTAAACCAGCTGAGTTAGTAAAAGAAAAATACAAAAAGTGACAAATGCAGGGTGAGTGAAGCAGCAATGCCCCTGGAACATTCAACATTCCAGCCAGGGACTGCTGCGAGAGCAAGGATGAAGCTGGTTGAAGGCCAACGGTGTTTATTCTGATAGTCGTTGTATCATTTTAGAGGAGTTAGTATTTATTTTGATATATGTATGAACGGATGTATGATAATATTGTTATCATTTGGTAGATCTGTATTAAGTACTTTGTTTTAAAAATATTATGTAAGAACCTCATGGTAAGCCACGGTATTTTGGTGTTAATGTATCCGCTACATTATGCAACGTCTCGTTTAGTCTTAAGATTATTGATCTTGTTAGTTAAACGAGCAAGACTGGGGTTCTTGGGATCTTATCTACATGTGAAGATTGTTCTTGAGATCACCGTGAATGCCAAACATCATATGGGTCGGGCGTGGGTTTGGCATGTGAAGCATGTGTCGCGCGTGATGATCTTTGAAAAAAAAAAAAGATTCACGGGAATTCCCTTATAGTGACACACCCGTGTGAGGCGGGGTGTTACAATTGGTATCAGAGCCCTAGGTTAAAAACCTAGGATGGTTAAGCTAGGTTGTTGAGGTTAGCATGGTTAAAACTATTGAACGAGAACTTAAAACAGGGTTATGGATTCTAAGAGACATTCAGAACATAGATCAAAATAGGTATGGAGACTCTAGAAAGATGAGATTTGAGGTTTTTACCTTGAATATACTTTCAGTAACAAGAGAAGATGGACAAATTCTATTCAAAATTTGGGCACATCAGTGGGAAGTGAGAGAGCCAGTAATAAGAGTCGTCGAAAGGACATAGATATATGGTCAACAAAATTTTAGAAGAATGAATACTTTGGTGATTCTGGTATAACTTGAAGCATAGTATAAATATCTTTTGAAAGAATTTTAGTGAATCGTTTTAGTACCACCCGATTGGGACATGTTAATAATGGTGATGTCATGGCCTGACAAGATAAGTGAAACGACTGAGGTTACTAGGAGAACTTGTCAAAAGACATAGGAGAGAAGAATGGCTCGAAGCCAATGTAAATCTTAAGATTGAGTTAGATACCCAAGTGGGAATTAAAGAGGAACGGATTTAGTTAGAGCCGATTAGTAGAATTCCCGAATGGAGACTTAGGGGAAAGGAAATAGATGGATCATAAAGACGAAATCCCTACTTAGAGATTTGGGGGTTTTCGGTTGAAGTCTTTGAGGTTATTAATTGGAGAATACTAAACCTTGTTAGGTGATAGAACTTCAAGTTAGGAGTTAGCATCCAATGATGTGGTTCGAATGTAAGGTTGGTTCGGTAACCTTAACTGAGGATTTGTGAGATTTGGAAACTATAGATTGGAGATCATTAGTCAAAATCCTTTTCGCTGAATGTAGGGATATCTGGTGGTTATTAAGGGTAAGCGAGTTATGGATGGTTAGTTTTATATGACATAACCTAATTGTAAATCAGGTTTGTGAATGGATGGTATGAAATCATCAAGACTCGAGGGTAAGAATGACTCAATATAGATCGAGGATCCTAAGGAACAATCTGTAGAAAGAAACCTAAGATGATTCGATAAGCGCTTTTGAGAACAGAACTTGAGGGTTATAGGAATCCGAAATTGATGATGGGAATAAAGGATCCAGAATTGATGATAAAGGAAATAAGGAAAGATTACCATATGGAAACGGTATGTGTTGGTTTCATAGGTTATTCAAAGGTAAAGAGGGTCAAGGTGTAGCCTTGGTTCCCATGGAAGTTTTGGGTAATGATAGAAGAAAGCATTGTGTCAAGGATATCAGCCTAGGATCAGATGAGGAAAACGAATCAGAATTAGTCAAGGTCAAATTCTCGTCTTGCTAGAAATTGAGTGTATTAGAAGTTTTCTTAGTAGGAATTGGAGATTAGCGTAATATGTTTTAAGTTGCAATTTTTCCTTTTGAGAAAAATCTTGAAGCGTGATCTCAATTTATTTCCTTTACAAATGGTCACTACTAGACAGAGAGGGAGCGGCCATAAATTGGTCGAGTTGCGACCTAAAATTATTAAGAAATAAAACGTGAAGTTTTCATCTATAGAATATTAGAATTTTTCCTTTAGTTGAAAATTCGAAAGAATCTTTTAGCTTATAGAGGATTTCCAGAATGAAACCTTACTTGATGATTTTGGGGATTGTAAAGGATATAGGGATAAATGACAAACTAGAGATTTGTGATTTAGAATGAATCTTGGAAATTAGATAGGTTTTGGGATAAGAGAATTTTGAGTTTAACTTCATTGTTTCTAAATTTACACGTACTATATAGATTTGGAGATGGAGTGATATTTCAAATCTGAAAGAATGATTGAAAAAGTGGCCCATGAAGTGAGGTGTCAAGTTGAAAGTCGATCGGGAAATAAGATGTCGAAAACATATAAAGGAGAGTGAAGCTTTTAAAACGAGATTTGTGATAGACAAAGCATATGGTTGTAACATAAGTCTATAAGAGAGTACGATTTTGCAACCTAGTATAAGTTCTGAATCTGATAATAGTGCTGGATGGATTTCTAATAATTTTGGAGGAAATGATTATAGCACCTGTAAGGGTAGCAGCAAGAACGTGAGGTTCCATGATAAGTCGGAAACTAAAGGAGATTAGATTGTAGAAGAAAATTTCAGGTACTAGGAATGGTTAGGACAAGGATGCACCACTCAATTGAGTAATATTTTCAGAAAAGAAAATTAAGAATCTAGGAGATTAAGGATTTGGACTAGTAATAATAAAACCATTATAGCACTCGGAGGTGGAACGAGGAAATCTAGCATAATGATAACACCATTGGTGCTTGGCCTGTAACAACGAATCTAAGCCTAGGGACCAAGGCAGAGGACTGGTGGTTGGCTCGCGGTTTGGGGTGCGATATCCATGAGTCGGAGCAACACAGTGAACTATGGAGACGGTCGAGTGCCAAGGTTTGGGCAGCAACATGGAAGTTATGTACAGGTTAGAGTCCAATTTCCTATGGGTCGGAGCATTGTGGTAGAATCCCTAATCGTCTATGAAACGGTTGAGGATTTGGAAGATGACTTAACTTGGATATTTGCATTGTGGGCTATGATTGTCAAAAGAGAATCGGGGAGGAAGTGTAATTTCGAGCGAAGAAATAATGTTTGGCGAGCTATTAACTGAGATTTGTGAACGATTCTTTTAGGATAATTGCATCCACGATCAAACTTGTGAAGTTATGGTAACTAAGAAGTGATGAGTGGGCCCGAAAATTCAGGAGTTGTGGTGAAATAGTAATTATGTTCCTAGGTCGAGGTAGGTCCTAACTAGGAATGGAATAATCCTTGGTATAGACATGTGTTGTGGACTTGCTTAGGAAAATGTGTTCCCAGAATAAGCAAGCGGTGGGACGATTGTTTTCCAGATATAGCCTTTGGGAGGAATTTAATTACAGTTATTAATCTGACCTTTGGTTTAGTGTATTTAATATTGCACACCTTAGGAATTGTGAGTAATTGGCTTCGATCTAGTTATCTCAAACCTTATCCTTGGTGATATAAAAAGGTAGGTGCAATGGTAGGTATATCTCGGTACTCTTGAGAACATGAGTTGATCTTTTAAATGGGACAAAGCCAACATAAAGACATGGTAAGTTAAATGTTGATGAGTAAACGAAAGTGCTTTTCTTTCCGAAAGACATGTTATGATTTGAGGAAACATAAGAATGAATTGTTATAAAAGAATACGTGAGTTTCGAAATTCATTAGGGGAAAATTTTATTTTGCAAGATAGTAGGCTAAGCTATTAAAGCTATGCTAGGTGTTGCCAAAGACCCGGGGGAAATTGAAAGTTGTCATGTAAGGGTTTCCATTTTAGGTAGTTATGTGAAAACTAAATCGTCTAGTAGAGAACGAGTAAAATCTGCTCCTAGAATCGAGGATGATGGAGACCTTGTTTGACTTAATAGTGAGATTACTCTCACATGAAATGGATATGGAAAGCATCGCTTAAGTGGAGATAACACATTTGATAGTACTATGGTGAGGTGCTACGAATGACGTATAGGCTTAAGTGCCCTAGTTGATAGTGTAACTATGGAATATTGTTTTTATGGTAGTATGAACAATGAATTGAAACGAGCAGGAGCATTGTGTCGAGAGAAATGAGTTTGATTGATGGATAGTATTTGGAAGGGAAATAGTAACATGTCAGGATGTTAGGTTACCGTAAGAGAAATTGTGTTCTTGATAGACCTGAATTAACGATTTGTGAAACCAGCTACAAAGAGCTAAGATGTTATTCCTAAAGTTAATGTGCAATCAAGGTACTGTCAATTGAGGAAAAGAAAATGAAACCATCCAAAAATGGTGTACAAATCATAATATTGTGAAGATAAACATTCGATGATGCCTTTGGGTTTAACTAAATGCGTTAGACACATTTATGGATCTTAGGAATTGTGTATTTGGATCATGTTTGGATGAAAATAAGTGTTGTTATAGTTGGTAATCAAGAATAGTTGATGATATATCTTTAGAATAAACTCGTGTAATAATTTAGGGATAAGGGTGATCACTTGTGATGAGTTACAACAGGAAATTCTGGAAATGACACGACATGTTTGTTAGCATTGGTCGTATAATAAATGCAACTAGGATGTTTGTTAGGGATTAAATCGACATGTAATTGTGGTATTTGGATAATAAGTCGTGTTTTGATTGGTTGATGCAAATTTCAAAGGACGAAATTTCTTCAAGGATGGGAGAATGTAATACCCAGTATTTAAAATCAAAGGTGTTTTTAGAGATTAAGGGATCAAAATGGAATTTATCAAAATTTTAGGCCAACGTGCAATATCCAAAACATAAACGAAAGGTGAGGGACTAAGTCAAAGCAAGTCAATTAAGGTAAAATTGCACAAATAGGTGATATTTGATAAAACAAAGAGATTCGTGAAGGTTTGAGGTCAAAAACATGCGATTTGGGGTATCCAGGTAAAAGTGCAGATTTTATAAACTACTCAAGGGAGGGAGAATCGAGGAATTTTTTAGAAATTCTTGAGGTAAATAAACAATTTGAAACTTGAGGGCAGTAGAGGAATTAACGAAAAGTCTAGAGGTATTAAGAATAGGGAGAAAATACAATTGGAATATGTTTGGGGGCAAAAGTGTAAAATTCAAAAATACCATGGTGTGAATCCGACCTGCCGCACATAGCTGCCGGCAGGCGTCGGGAAGGTCACCTGGAGGCTTCACAATAGCCTCCAGATGATGATGAAGCAAGAGGACCTTGTTATTGGCCGAAAAAAACAGCGATAGGATCAATTTTAATGGCGGAAGTGACCGGCGTTTTGACCAAATTTTTCGAGGCATTTTTCTCATAATTTAGGGCTATTCGATGGGATTAAAGGGTAGATTTGGGCTTAAGGGATAAGGACGAGCAAGATTTGGTGGGAAATCGCGTCAGAAATGAGTATAAATATAGGGAGAGAGCCGAAGGTTTAAAAATCAAGTCGATCGAAATTACTCTCGTTTTGGGTTGAATCGAGCAGAAAGGTTAGAGGGCTTTTGTTCCTTGAGTTGTGGGGATTGTTTCTGGAGAATTTCGAGAGGTTTCGTGTGCATTTGATCTGGTTTCAACGCCTTGGTTGGAAAGTCGGGCCTCGCTAAATCGTGACCTACAACAGCCTTTTAAGGCTTCTTCCGACGACTGTTTCCTATGAGTGAAGGGTCCATCGAGGTTGCCAAGAGGAGAGCTTCAAGCCCCTATAGTCAGATTGGTCATCGGAGGTCATCGCTGGCAACCGTGGCCAGAGAATAAGACCGGAGAAGGTAGCTAGCGTGTGTGCACACTTGGACTTCAGCCTCACCCACGCGCCAGCGCGTGAGGTACGATATGGGTCTGAAATTAATTCCATTATTTTTATAAAATTATTGTAGAAATAGTGGTGTAAAAATATATTGAAAAACTGGGTGTTTGGTATTTATTATGATTTTATGAGGGGAAGAAATGTTTGAAAAATAGGAAAATTGAGGAAATTTTGGGAAAAAAATAGAAATATTAGTTTTTGAGTTCTTAATGGTAAATAAGAGACGATTGGGTTGTTGGAAAGAAGGTTTACACGTTTTTAGAGACTCAGCACGCATTTCGAGGTGAAATTCAGTCTTTTTCGAATTCAAGTGAGTGGTTTGATTATAGTCTTTCCTTGTCTTGAAAATGTGTTGGAGTGTGTGTAGAGGGTTCAGGTGAGCGGTTTTACCTCCCCGAACTCAGGTTACATGTGATTGGACCAGTTCTAGTGAGCGGTTATACCCTCTCGAACTTGGGTTGTTTTGCAAAGGCATTTCTCTTATGTACTTGTGGCATCGTTTGCATATTGAACATGTGGTATATTGCATCAACTGTTTTTACTTATAAAAGAGTCGGTGCATGGCATGTGATTTTCATATCATAGAGGTGTCAATTTCGTGTTGTGTTATGTTCGTGTGGGACGGGATGGGGTTTTCTTGGGAATGGGATAAGGTTAATCCAGGTGAACGAGTGACACAGTAAGGCACTCGAGGATTAAGTATGTCGCGGCAAGGTCAACCCCAACAGTGTGTGGAATGAATTTTCCACTAGAGGTTAAGTATGTCAGGGAGATTTTTCAAGTTAGACGTGTTGCATGTCGTTGTTGTCTGTATATGCCATGCTTGTATGTCTTTTCATGCATTCAGTAAACTATTTCATGCCATCACTTAGATGTTTCATCATCTAATTTGGGTTATGGCTCTAGAACATTCAACATTCCAGCCAGGGACTACTGCGAGGGCAAAGACGAGGCCAATTGAAGGCTAACAGTGTTTAGTCTGATAATCGTTGTATCATTTTAAAGGAGTTAGTATTTATTTTGATATATGTATGAATGGATGTATGATAATATTGTTATCATTTGGTAGCTCTGTATTATGTACTTTGTTTTAAAAATATTATGTAAGAACCTCGTGGTAAGCCACGGTATTTTGGTGTTAATCACTACAAGAAAAATGAGTATTGCCAGCAAACTTTTCCCGGCGGTTTGAACAACTGTTGGGAAAACACCATAATCCCCGGCGGTTTAGAAACCGTCGGTGATGTTTAACCATCCCCGGCGGTTTCTGAAAACCGCCGGTAATGTTGACACATTATCGACGATTTTAAAAAATCGCTGATAATTTTGACCCATTTCCAACGATTTTGGAAACCGTCGATAATGTTGGCTCATTCCTGGCGGTTTTAAAACCGCCGGGGATATATGATTTATATACCCCCACGCTCCCCCGCCCCCCTCAAGCCCAAATTAATCTTCCCCTCACCCCTTTCTCTTCCAAAATCTCCCCCTGCAAACCCTAACCTTCTCTCGCTGCTGATTCGCTACCTCCCTCACCATCGCTCACTCTCAGTCGCTCTCGGCCTTGCTCGCGCACTCTCAGTCGCTCACGGCCTCGCTCGTGCACTCTCAGTCGCTCTCGCCATCCGGATTCCAGAAAGGTGAGATTTTTCTCTCTCATTCTCTCTCTCTCTCTCTGTGTTCAATGGCTATTCTGCTCTTTGGATATGCCATGGTATTCTGTTTATCCGTTTAAATCAATTCATTTTGAACAATTGCTTGCAAGTTTTGCTTTTACATTATTTTTCGACAATCATCGTTTCAATTGATTACGATTTCAATGGATATAAGAGCGGTATTCGACATTTTTGTTGTGATACTTAAGAATGGAGCTCGCTAGACTTCTGATGGTTAGAAATTAGGTGTTTACTTCGCTGGAACGTAAACTTCATAAAATGGTTTGGTTAATGCAAAGGGGGATGAGTTTCAATGTTTCAGAATCTTTGATTGTAACCACATCCGAAATATTCGCAATTTTTAAATTTTTTGGTCGTTTAAAGGCCAAACTGGTCCTGCTCTCTTTTAAAATTTGTGCTTTCTTCTAGTAAAAATACATGACTTTTTTTTTTGCTAGATAAGTACATGGCATTTCATTCATAGCAAGATAGATGCACATTTGTTATGAGTTATTCAAATCCCTTTTTTTTTTTTTTTACTTACTCACTGATCATTAGGAGCAAAAATAATACATTTTCAATGAAAATTTGATTTACATATCCTTTTGGACACATTGGACATACAAATCAAAATACAAGGGCATGAATGAAAATTTACAAAATAAAATCCTTACTCTAATGCCCACCAATAAAACTCTCCCAAGGACCTTTTTGGCTAGGACATCTCTTGTCTGCATAACTTTTCTATCTAGTTTGGGCTACTTTCATTCAGGCTCTAATAGTTTTGATCTTCTCTGATGCTTGCTCAATGACTTTCAGCCCTAACAATGCTCGGTCTCCAAATTCCTCCCAACACATAGGCGACCTACACAGCCTGCCATACAATGCCTCATAGAGAGGCATTCCTATACTGACATGATCACTGTTGTTGTAAGCGAATTCCACTAATGGAAGGTGATCATCCCAACTGCCATGAAAATCCAAGACACGTGCCTAAAGCATATCCTCCAATGTTTGGATAGTTCTCTCCGTTTATCCATCAATTTGTGGATGAAATGCAGTACTAAACCTCAACTTGGTCCCCAAAGCAACATGTAAGGCTTCCCAAAAGCGGGAAGTAAATCTGGGATCCTGATCCAACACAATACTAGACGGAATACCAAGTAGTCTCACTATTTCTTCAATATACATCTTGGCCAAACAGTTCAGGGGATAAGTCTTCTTAATTGGCAAAAAATAGGCTGATTTTGTCAAACTATCCACTATATATCACCCAAATGACATAATTCCCCTTTACCGTTCTAGGCAAACCCGACACAAAGTCCATAGAAAATGTTATCCCACTTCCATCCTAGGATAGGCAACGACTGCAATAAACTCATCGATTTTTTATGTTCATCCTTAACTTGCCGACACACAACACAATGCGAAACATATTTTGCCACATCCCTCTTCAGGCCATCCCACCAAAACTATCATTGGAGGTTCTGAGATATCTTCGTTGTACCAAGGTGGATGGTGTAACGTACCTTATGAGCCTCAGCTAAAATCTCTTGCCTCAATCCCTCATTATTAGGTACACAAATCCGGCCCTGAAACAACAACAAATCGTCACCCCTCTGACTGAATCCAACAAAAGTGAATTTCTCCACATCTGTCAGAGTCTAAGCTAGTTTCACATCATTGGGTTACTGAACCCGAATCTGCTCAATCAAATCTAGTTGCACTCTCATAAATGGATAATACACAGTAGGAGGCTCATCAACAGTAAAGATGGACATCTCACCCATTTGCTTCAACAAAATCCATTCTTAAACCATCATAGCCGCTATGGAAGCTTCTCTTCTACTCAATGCATTAGCCACTACATTAGCCTTTCCCAAGTGATAGAAAATTTCGTTGTCATAGTCTTTGAATAGCTCAATCTATCTACATTATCTCGTATTTAGCTCATTCTAGGAGAAAATATACTTTAGGCTCTTATGGTCCGTGTAAATTTTAACCTTTTCACCATATAGATAATGCCTCCAAATTTTGACTGCAAAAACAACTAGCGCTAACTCCAAGTCATGAGTTGGGTAGTTCATCTCATGCTTCTTCAACTATTGTGAGGCATAGGCATTCACACGCCCATCCTGCATCAACACATAATCCAATCCTATATGAGAGGTATCACTATAAAGGGTAAACTTCTCCCCGCTTCTCGAAATAGCTAATATCGGGGTCGTAGTCAACCTCTTTTTCATATCTTGAAAGAAATTTTCACATGCATCATTCCATTCAAACTTAACTCCCTTCTGAGTCAATTTAGTTATAAGCGATGATAGACGAGCAAAACCTTCAATGAATCTCCTATAATAACCTATCAATCCCAAGAAGCTTCTAATGCCGATCACCGTAGTCGATCTTGGCCAGTCAACAATAGCCTTAATCTTCTCGAGGTTTACTAAAATACCCTCACCGGACACAACATGCCCTAAGAAATTCACTTGTCTTTGCCAAAAATTGCATTTGTCGAATTTGGCATACAATTGTTTTTTTCGAAGCCTCTGCAGGGCTACTCTGAGATGGAACTCATGTTCTTCCAAACTTGGGGAGTAGATAAGGATATCATCAATAAACACTATCACAAAACAGTCGAGATACTCCTTGAATACCCTATTCATCAAATCCATGAAAACTACCAGGGCGTTCGTCAACCCAAATGGCATAACCACAAACTCAAAGTGGCCATACTGGGTGCAAAATGTGGTCTTTTGCACATCCTCTTCTCTGACCCTCACTTGTTGATACCCCGACTTCAAATCAATCTTTGAAAAGACTGAGGCTCCTTGGAGTTAATCTAATAAATCATCTACACGTGGAAGTGGGTATTTGTTCTTCATAGTTACTTGGTTCAACTGCCAGTTGTCTATGCATAACCTTATCAATCCATCATTCTTTCTTACGAACAACACCAGAGCACCCCAAGGCAAGGCACTTGGGCAAATAAATCCTTTCTCAATTAATTCCTGCAACTAAATCTTCAACTCTTTCAATTCATTAGGGATTCATCCTACATGAAGCCTTAGAAATAGGTTGAGTTTCGGACATCAATTTAATTGTAAATTTCACTTTTCTTGGAGGTGGCAAACTTCGCAATTTTTCTAGAAATATGTCGGGAAAATCCCAAGCCACTAGAATATCTGACAACTCCGCCTTGTTCTTCTTACACGTTGTCACAAAGGCTAGATATACCTCACATCCATGTCGCATCAGTTTCTCAGCCTTTATTACTAAAATTAGGGGCGTAGAGCTCATCGGCTTGATATCCCGATACACTATAACCGGTTGTTGAGGCAACTCAAAATGAATAACTTTGCGTCAACAATCTACTTTGGCATAATGTTGAAACAACCAATCCATAACTGCAACTCCCGGTGTTATGAGTGTTTAAGGGTAATAAAGAATAATTTAGGAATAGAAACGTTGGGGAATTTCCGAATATTGCCCTTGAGGAGAACAATGGGTGAAAGGAAATTTAAGACTTCTTGAAAAAGATGATTTAGTAAAATTGATAAATTTGCCATCAAGGGTAATTTGGTAATTAAAAAAATAACTCTCTTTTGGAAATTTATTTGATGAGAAATTTTCCTATTTTTGTTTTTTGGGATATATGGAGATATTAAAGAAATAAAGGATAGCTAACCAAGTGCAAGGGTGACACTTGACAAATTCTTGTGAGAAGAGAGATATAATTATTTGGTGGGAAATCACATATATATATATGTATGTACGTATGTGTGTGGGTGGATATTTTGAGTAAAAATGAGTGATTTAAATAAATAAAAAAAGATTGGAAAAGAGTCACTCTAGCATTTAATATGGGTAATCATTATGGTGAATAAGGAAAATGGAATAAAAAATAAAAAATTGTCATGCATTTATGAGGGAAAATAGTTTTATTAAATTAAATGAAAAATCATGTGAAATATGTCTATCAATGTGATGTATATGAAAATTGTAACACCCCGCCTTATACGGGTGCGTCACTATAAGGCAATTCTTGGGATTTTTTTTTTTTCAAGTTCAACACGCGCGGTGTATCAAGAACAATCTTCACATGCAGATACAAATCTCGAGAACCCCAGTCTTGTCCGTTTAACTATCAAGATTAATAATCTTAAACTAAATGTGACATATTACAACACAGTGGAATATTTAACATTAAAATATTATGGCCTTCCACAAGTTTCATACAAAGTGTTCCCACACTGAAATACAGATTACAAAACAACCAAATGATAACGGCACTGTCATACAACCGTTCATACATATATCAAAATAAATACTAACGCCCCAAAAAGATACAACGACTATCAAATTAAACTCCATAAGCCCTAAACTAGCCACGTCCTCGCCCTCGCAACAGTCCCTAGTTGGAACGTTGAATGTTTTAGGGGCATAACCCAAGTTAGATGATAAAACATCTAAGTAATTGTATGAAATAGTTTACTGAATGCATGAAAGACATACGAGCATGGCATAAATAGACAACAACAACATGTAATATGTCTAACTTGAGAAATCTCCCTGACATACTCAACCTCCTGTGGAAAATCCATTCCACACACCTTTGGAGTTGACCTTGTCATGGCATACTTAATCCTCAAGTGCCCTACCGTGCCACTCGTTCACCTGGATTAACATTGCCCCATTCTCAAGTAGACCCTATCCCGTCCTCCAAACATAACAACGACACGAAAATCAATACCCTGATGATATGAAAATCACACACCATGCACCAACTATTTTATAAGTAAAAACAGTTGATGCAATATACGACATGTTCAATATGCAAATGATGCCACAAGTATATAAGTGAAACGCCTTTGTAAAACAATCTAAGTTCTGGAGGGCATAACTACTCGCTAGAATTGGTTCAATCACATGCATCCTAAGCTCAAGAGGGTAAAACCGCTCACCTGAACCCACTACACACACTCCAACACACATTCAAGATGAGGTAAAGCTAGAATCAAACCACTCACCTCAATTCGAAAAAGATCAATTTTTGCCTTGAAAAATGTGTCGTGTCTCGAAAAATGTGTTATCCTTCCTTCCAACAACCTAATCGTCTCCTATTTACCATTAAGATCTTAGAAATCAATATTTCTATTTTTTTCTCAATTTTCTCTATTTTTCTCTATTTTTAAACCTTTCTTACCTTCGAAAATTTATAAAAAATACCTAACATCAAATTTCACCAAATATTTTTTCATGAAAATTCCTAAAATAATTTTAAAAAAATTAAAAAATTAATTTTACAGGAAAACCCTACCTCACGTGCCCTCACGCACCACCCAAGGCCTCGGTGAGTGAAGCCCACGCGCAGCCTGTTCCAGTCGTTTTCTCTAGCGATGATAGGTCTCCGATGATCTCCAATGCTCCAAACGACTATAGGGGCTTGAAGAACTTGATGAGGTGACTCTGATGGCATCTTCAGATGGTCAGAAAAGTCGTTGAAAAAGGGTTTAAAACCCAGTTGCAGGTTGCGGTCCGGTCGTGCCCGATTTTTCGGTGAGCTTTGCGAAACTCCTCTAAACTTATACCAAATCCTCTCAAACTTTCCAGAAATGCTCCCCAACCTTCAAAGAACAAAACCCCCTTATCTGTGAGCCTCGATTCAAGCCAAAACACCCTCAATTTCTTTCGACTTCTTTGAAAACCCTCGGCCTCGGTTGGGCTATTTATACCCGTTCTCGACTCGAATTCCCACCAAAACTCGATTGATCTTATGTCCTTATCCCCAAATCTAGCCTCCAAACCAATCAAACAACCCTAAATCACGTGATATAGCCCTCAAAAATCTTGGTCAAATCGATGGTCACCTCCGCCATTAAAACCAGTCACTTCGCTACATTTTCCAGCCAATAGCAACTCTTAATCTCTTCATCATCACCTGGAGGCTATTCTGGAGCCTCTAGGAAACCTTCCCGACGCCTCCAGAGGCGATCGTCGGCGGCCATGTGTGACTGGTCGAATTCACACCATTAACTTTCATTTTTTTTCACTTTAGCCCCTTAATCATTTCCAAACCTCATTTCTCCCTATCCATGATACCCCTAGACTTCTCGTTAATTCCTTGACTACCCACAAGTTCTAAAATTATCATTTCCCTTAAGAATTTTTGAAAAATTCGTCATTTCGACTTCCCTCGGTATGTAATCTGGACTTTTGCCTGGGTGCCCCTAATCACGTGTTTTCGACCTCAAACTTTTACGAATCTCTTGGTTTAATCAAATATCACCTTTTCGTGCAATTTTACCTTAATTGACTTGTTTTGACTTAGTCCCTCATCTTTCATTTATGTTTTGAATATTACATGTAAGCCCGAAACTTTGTTAAATACCATTTTGACCCGTAATTTCTAAAAATACTCTTAATATTAAATATTGGTATTACAAAAGTAGTTACATTTAAATAAATGATGAGAAAATTGGAAAGTTAAGAAATACAATGGTTGAGAATTGGTCTTGGAATGGGATTTGATTCAAGAGCCATGGTTGATTCTTGAAGATTAGCATGGATTGCCAACATAATGGGAGATTAATTTTAGGTATAGGAAATGGAAGGTAGAGATCTTGTTGGATAAGGAAATCAAAGGCCAAGATTTTATTTTCTCTTTGGCCAAGGATTGTGTTTCTTCTCAAGGGTGGAGATTGCATCTTATGTGATCAATGGATGGGATTAAAAGTTCATTAAGCACATGGATTGTGCTTATAATGAAAGATGGAGATTAGTTCTCTTAATTCCATAAAATCCAAGGGCTTGGATTGAATCTTGAGTTGAAAATATAAATTAAGAATGAGAAAATAGGAGAAATATTAATAGAAGAAATGAGGAGAAGGCTAAATCTTTTTGGCCGAGAGTAAATTTGAAGAAGAAGGAGGGAAGCTCAAGTTAAGAACAAGAGGTAAGCCTTGAAAGCCTTCTAGTTGTTGCAATCTATAGTTTTAAAAATAGTTTTAATGATCCAAGATAATTTTCTTTAACGGTTGAAAGCAAATAAATCGTGGAAGCCAGAGATTGTGGGAGCTTTAAAGAAGACTAAGGTAAGGGATGACCCCATGGGTAACGGTCTTGCATGCTTAGTAAGTGTTTGTTTATGAGTTTCATGTGGTTGCAAGCATATGTGCATTTGTGTGCTCTAGTGGACCTTGGCCAATGAAGGACTAGGAGTTTAGGAAAAGGGTTGGTTGAAGCCTCCATCTTGTGAGGTAGTGAAGGCTAGGATGACTACCTATCATTGCATTACATGGTTACTTATGCTTTCATTTACTTTGCATTGCACCCTTACTAAACAATGGCTCATAAGGTCATTTTGGACCTCTTGAAGGTGATGAAAGCTTCAAGGGAAATGGTATTTTGGAAGGCTAATGGCTTTGGGCATGGAAGACTAAGAGCCTGTTCTCTTTGCTGTTTTCGACCCATTTTCTATTTTCAGTTTTTCAAAACACTCAAAATGTGTTCTCTTTGCTATTTTCAAAAACACATTTTCGAAAATAAGAAAAAAATAATTGTAAAGAAAACCCAAAACAAAAAAAAATTATTTTGGCTGTTTTCAAGCCAAAACACAGTGGAAATTGAAAACACGGAAAACGCCTCATCTTCCTTCTCATGCAGGCCTTCTCTTCCAGACTCCATCTCTCTTCCTTCTTCCTAAAACTTAAGCACTCCTTCTTCCTTCTCTCTTCTAAGCTTTACTCTCTTTTCCGACAAGCAACCCATATCTTCCTCGCTGTTGACCTCGCCTGCCACGGCCATCACTGCTGCCAGCCGTCGTTGACCACCATCTATTTCCCTCTTCCAGATCTGACTCCATCCTTCTTGTCGATCATGCTTGCCATGGCCATCACTGACGGGAGCAGTCATCGATCACCATCTCTTTCTCTCTTCCAATCGTCGTCGACTCCATCTCTACCTCGTTGGCCATCGCAGAGCCTGCCACTGCCATTGCCGCCGTTGCACGTCGTTGCTACCAACAACCCAAATCCGCCCCATCTTGCCTTCGCCCATGCCGATTGTTTCTTCTTCCCTTTGGTCGTTCACTTACGTCGATTGTGTCTTTTTCCCCATCGCTAGTCACCACGCCTTACCTTCGCTTAATTTGATTTGTATTCTGATTTCAGTAATTTTTTGTATTCTGATTTCAGTGATTTCATTAATTTTGTTTGTAAGATGTTTAAATCTGGATCTATGTTTGTAATTTTGTTTGTAATTTGATGCTTAAATCTGAATCTATGTTTGTAATTTTTGGATTATGAATCTGTTTTGGTGAGGAAATAGGGTTTCAGATTTCAAAAATATTACGTGTTCCTTGATTCTTTTAAAGATTTTTGGAATGGTTGTTGGGTGGATTGAGTTTGTTTGGTGATTGTTGATATGATAGATGGGGTTTTTATTGGTGATTTTTTTTAGTGTAATTTTGTGTCTTTAGTTTTGAAAGATGGTAATAACCTATTTCATTATAACTAATTACATGTGCTTGTTATGAATGGATGCACAAGAATGTTAGATGCACAAGGGCATTATAACTAATTATGTGTCTTTGTGTCAAATGAACAGATGCATTCAAAATGTATGGTGAAAGTGGATAACTATATATGGCATTATAACTAATTATTTTGTTCTTGTTGAGCTATGTTTAATTGTATATATATTTTTTTGTTGAAAATGTAATATATATGTACATATATATATCATTGTCACCATACAATTAAACATTTTTTTGTTAAAGTTAATTTATTTTTTGTTTGTAATGAGAAAAAAAATTACAAATTTACTAACTTTAAAATATATATATTATTAATAATATACTAGTATTAAATTATTTTAATTTAATAAATAATAAAATTTATTGAATAAAATAATTTTTTTGAAAATTTCAAAGTGAATGCATTTTCGAATTTTCAATTTTGAGAAATAGTCTTTCAGAATGACAAAAAGAATGCGTTTTCAAAAATCTCAAAACAGATACTCAAAATACAAAATTGAAAATAAATTTAAAATTTAAAAATTAAGACTGAAACACGAAGAAAATACCATCTAAATGTGTGTAGCCTATGTATTTTGAAATGTGATGAAAAGTTATGTATTTCATTTTGGTTGACGTTTATAAAGTCATGTTGTGAGGGAATGGTGGGAGACTATGATGTGGAAGTTTTTTGGGATAAATGGCAATTCTAGAAAATAAGGCTTTAAAAGTGGAAAAAAATTCAAAGGTGGTTGTCGGGCTGGTGCTGCCACATGCGGCAGGCAACTTGTGCGCGTGGTTGGCCCAGCACACGGCTGGTGCTGCTGCTGACCCTTTGCTACTGTCCATTGATTTTTCCTTACTTTCTGAAATTTCTGGAATAAAAATATAATTATATAAATAAATAAATAAGGATTTTGGGCCCTAGAAATACTTTCATACAGGGGAAAATTTGGAGCATTTTTGGAATTTTTTTGAAATTTTTCAAAATAAAAATTTGGCTAATTTTTACCAAATGGAGGGTTTAAATTTGAATTTTTCTATGGGGCTTGAAAGAAAGAAAATGGGCTTGTTGGTGAAGGCCATGTTTAAGTTTCCTCTAGGCATTACTGTCTTGGGATTATTTATGAATTAAAAATTAAGGCCTAAATAAAATATTTTTTGTGATTATGCTTCCAATGTTCGATAAGGTGAATCGTTAGTGTGATTTTTAGTTGGATTCTGGGTGACTCACCCTTAGGTCATTGGTTGGAGCCAAGGAGGGTGACATTCACTTAGGATTTTGGGTTTCTTATGCCCGTATTTTTGAATGGACCGAAGGAAAGGACAAAGGCTAATTCTCACCTAAGGCGTTTCGCTTTGAAACATAGTCCATTCCTTCATTTTGTCCTGTTGTGTGATCAGTCAATTGATTAATCACGAGTGGCACCCGTGGTGGAAATTGGGCTTCACAATGCCCAAGATGAGATCAAAGTTTATCATGTTTAACACCACAAGATTTCCCCGCAATTCTTTATCATAAACCTTAATCTTACAATCCCTATACACTTCGCTATCCACCATTTTTATATTTTTCGGCGTAATCACAATCAAATAGTATGGATCAGAGGTTAATTTTATAAAAAATTTGTTATAATTATATCTCTATTTTAACCTTAAACTTGGATTTAATTGAATATTTTGTGACTATATGCAGGTTTATATGAAAAATGAAGATTAAATCAATATCATGACATATTCAAAGATAATAATAATAATAATAATAAAGATATATATATAATATATAATATATTATAATACATAGGTAATATAATACATATCTATATATAATACATATATATATGCGTGCATATCATATAAACATATGCATAAAATATAATATAATAATACATATGTTCACTTGAATTAGAATGCAGCATGCGTGATACATATACATATATATAATATATAATATTAATTCAATTGAATTGCATGCACTTGAAGGCCCAAATTGAGCAGCCACAGCCCAAATCATGAGCAATTGAAGCCCTGAAGGCCAACTGATCGGACAGCAGCCCAGCCGCATGTGTGAAGTCCAATTTAAGCCCAGCTGGGTTTCTATTGGACAGCAACACAGAGGGGCAGAGGAATACACGGAACAATGCTCGGACAGCAGCTTCCAGAAGCCAATAACGCGGTCCCTCTGCTGTAATTTTACCCAATTTCAAGGACATTTCAGCGGCTAGGCTAGAGATTTGAGAAGTTGGGGCGTGTGATAAATATACCGCACAGTCTCGCACAGAAAAAAAAGAGCCCCCATCCGCCATTAATACAATCAGAATAAGGGGGCAAGGATTCTCGGCCAGAGAGGAAATACACGAGCAGTGCACTGAAGGGAATAAGGGGCTGGAATGGCACAGTGAGAGGAGAGTGAGGCTCTGCGCTGGGAGGCTGTGTGTGAGTGATTATATATATATATATATATATACACGGCCACAGTGCGTGGACAAGGAGGAGGAGGAAGGATGAACAACAGCGCTGGAGCGAGGACAGCGCGCTAGAATTTTACGCACAGTGGCTGGAGATTGGGACGCACAGTACTCTTTGTTCATTTAATTTTAGTTATTTTATTTTCTGTTAGTTAATTTCTATTTTGGGATTACTGTTTGTCTTAATTTCAATAGCTTTAAATTTCAGCTTTAATTTTGTTTTCCAATAATGCTTTACAATTTCGATTTACTGTAATTAATTTCTGTCTTTTAAATACTGTCTTTTAATTTCAACAATTTCAATTTCAATAACTTTAATTTCAGCAATTTCAATTCTCGTCATTTAAATTTAGTAATTTATATTTCTGTCATTTAAATTTCTGTCAGTTAATTTTTACAAATGAAAATATGTGGCTAATAATTCTCGGGCCAAAGCAAGGAAAGTGTCCAAAGCCAAAAATTTCTCAAGATAATCGAACTTCATTGTTAGTTGAGGTGTTAAAATCGATTTTTAGATTTTTGCTAAACACTTGAATTTGGATTGAGATATATGCCTAATCCAGAACCTTCATGTCATGTATGTGGGTTGCCCAACCTAAAATTATTATCATCTCCAATCTTAAGTGTACTTTATATATATTTCGATTTATAGTGGTTACTTAAGTTAGAGTTCACATGCCATGTATGTCAGTTATTAGAATTAGAACTATCATCGTTCCAAAACGTAATCAATAACAAAGATTTTTGTTGACGTTCAAAATCAGTTGACCGTGATTCGTAGGCCCACAATGAAAAAATTTAGCACTGATACAAAGAGGAAGATCAAATAGAACAAAAGATAAATCAGACAATACGCAAGGAAGTTTTTACGTAGTTCGGCCAGAATAATGCCTACTCCACGATTGTTCTCTGATTTTCCTGGCAGAGTAACAATATATCATTCATCCCCCCTCTATACAATGATTTTCAACCCCTATTTGTAGAGTGGGGTATTTACAACTTACATAAAATCTAAAATAATAGGATAATATTATAGAGACAAGGTGTCATTATCAATCCCATAAAACTGGAAGTGGATTCTGCATTACCAAGGATCTGGTTTGTTTTAGATAGAGTAGGTGGGTCCATTCCTCTGGTTATTCTGCAATTTTGTTGTTATACGAGCTGAAGGATTAGGCCAGCGAGTTGAGAGCGTCGTTGGGAGCTCGCTTGGTTCCGTGGTCTGAGCTTGGGTCTCAGCGACGTATGACCTTGTTCTGACGAGCTTGGCCTTGGGCTTATTAGGCTTCTGGTGATTGAGCCGGTCTGCTGGGTCATGTCTAGCCCATAAGAAGTGGTGCGAGAAATACCCATAACACAAGCCTCCCAACTCGCAATGCGATCTTTAGACTGGGAGCTAACGTGTGCTAGCTATTCCAGCTGTTAATCCACCTTTCAGACTTCTGCCTAATCGCTTTAAATCACGTCTTTTCATGCCGCACGTCTTGTCTGAGGTGCATTTAATGTGCACGTTCCCCTATTACAGCACATGATTATTGCCATGGGGCCCACGAGCCATCTTGTAACCGGTGGATATGGGGCATGCCATAAGCCGTTTTGATTCAACGACTGGGATCGCTCGAGCTGGGCATATAAATAGCCTAGAGGCCTTACTTTTTCCCTCTTCACGCTACCTTGAAATTTTTGCTCTTACTCTTTTCATCTCCGAAGCTCTTTTTATGACGAAGCTTTTCCGACTATAGTTGTTCAGTCGTCTATCACTACCCGAAGTTTGCTCTAAGTTCTCGCATCGGTAAGAGATTCAGTGATAGGTAAGCTTCTTGTGATTTTCGTTTCTTTTCTTGAGGTTTCTTTAGGCTATTTATCATTGGTTTACCGCCGTTGGCCCTCTGGTCTTTTTGGTTCTATCAATGTCACTTCTCATTTTTCGGTGCACTGACTGAATCCATTAATTAGGTAATCTTTAAGCCTTTAGGCTTAACGACCTTAGAGTTTATTTTTCATGGAGTATCGGGCTTGTAGTCTCAGCCCCCCTGCCTTAGGCGGCACCTCGTTGCTTAGCGCATGACCTTTTGAATAAGGAGTACTTTTTAGGGTATTTTGGTTCTCCAAGGTCTGGTCCGCGACTTGTGACCTGATTATTCTTTCTTTCTCTGTAGATGTCTGATTTTGTTTAAGATAACTTAGGTCAAAAGTGTTGCAACCACATCATAGGAGAAGACGATACCTCAAATTCAGAAAACTACCTCGTGATAGAGATGCATAATTCTAAGAGAGTGAGCTCGCGAGCTGGGGAGGTCACAGAGGAGGCTACTTTTGAAACTGCCTGACTGTCAATGGGCAGGTTTCTGAAAGAAGTGAAGGGTAAGAGGTCTATAAAAGGTTCCCCTCTAAAGCCAAATTGCACGAGGTGGGGACCTGTACCCGAGAGTTCCGTCTCCTGAAGGATTGTCAGGTGTTTATCCCATTTCCGAGCTGCCACGCGACCTACCCCCCAACTGGCTTCATAGCCATTAGCCCCTAGCACATCGAGTTTAGGTTTAGGTTTCCTATTGCACCATATCTTCCCAACCTTCTAAACGAGCTCAAGCTCGCACCCTTTCAATTGACCCTGAACTCATATACCCAACTTACTTCCTTAGCCATCTTATTCCTTAGAAATAAACTTTCCCCCATCACCGAAACTCATCAAATTTCTTTTTTCTTTCAAGAGTGCCAAGGATGGGCTGTATTATTTGGCAGCTCGTCCTTCACCCTATAAAATCATTCTTCCCCAAGGTAGGGCCAAGGAGAAGTCCAATATGGGTAATTACAAGTCCAATTGGTTCTTCGTTTCTTACCCCTTACTCCTGTCGCTCAAAAACTTCAGCTTTGCACCGACCTCGGGTAAAAGCATACCTATTCGCATAGATCGTTTTATCTTGTATACATATTTTAACATTCTCACTTTGTCGTGTAGACTTTGGAAGCGGAAGGCCAAGCTTGTCGGCTGAAGAGGTCGAAGTCCTTGACCTTCTCGTTGCTGCAGGGTCAGGCTCAGAAGATCTCGAACTCACGGATAAGCTGCTTAGGAAGCATCATCTTGCGCCCCCTCTTGACACTGAGATCGTAGCGGGAGAGTCTATCGGGGTTCGGGGTACAAGGCCTGTTTCGTCCGCCTTCTAACTCACTGAAGCTAGCAGCAACAGAGGGGAAGAAGGTCCAGCCGTAGACATGGTGAGACTCAACCTTACCATGCCAAAACAGTCCGGGGCCAAATCAGGTGTTGCTTCGTCTGCTACCCCGAGCTCCAGCTCGCGAGAGCCAAGGTTAGAGTAGCAACAACCAAGGTCGCGACCTCAACAATAGCATCGACAACAACAACGGGCCCAATAGCAACAAGAGTAACAAGCTATTGTTCCTCATGATCGCGGGTTTGGCCGAGCTTGCAGGAAGGCGGTCGCGAGGGAAGCTCCAAACGCTCCCGCTGCTAGATCAAAGAGAGGAGCAGATCAACAGCAACAACAGCAGGAGGAAGACATAAATAAGAGAGCTAGAGTCCCCCGAGAAGGAGGCCACTCTCGAGACCATGGCTGGAGGGGCCTACTTCAACGCCCTCCTAAACGATATGCCCACATTCTTAGGCTCGGCTGCCAGGGTCCTAGAACAAGAGGGGATGAAAGAGATGATGCTTTATGACTACATAGCTCGCCACAGCTTCCTGGTAAGCTCTGTTTTCATTTCTTGGCTTCCTAGTTTTGTCTTTTTACAAGCTAACTCTTTTTGTTTTGCAGACCTCCCTTGCTGCTGCGAAACTTAAGGGGTAGCAGCAGGATTTTGAGGGATGGCTTTAGGCAGCGAACATGGCCTTCAAGGACGAAATAGATAAGCTCGAGAAGGAGAAGAAGTCTCACCTCACTGAGCTCCTTGAAGTTCGAAGGAAGATTGAGGGCTTCGAGATGCAGCTGAGAGATGCGTATCAAAGGAATAAGGACCTCAAGGAGGAGCTTTGCCGGGAGAAGAACATGTGGGAGCTCTCTAACTCTATGCTCACCAGCGAGCTAAATACGGCTAGGGAGGAGCTGCAAAAGGCAAAGGACGAACTGAAGCTGGCTGAGGATCGAGCTGAAAAATGCGAGCAGATGGCGGACACGACCATCAATGAGATCAAGGCGGGTGTGGAAGCCTGGATAGACCAAGCACTCGAAGAAGCCATATCCGACACCTGTTCAGGGTTTCTCTACACCTTGTGGTTGAAGCATCCAGAAATGGACTTCTCCTTCTTTGGTGAAGAGGCTATCAAGAAGGTGAAACGATTTGCGGCTGATGCTACCAAGGATGCCGAGGCTTTCACCTTACAAGATCAAAACGAGGTCGCTCCACCATCTGCCCATGCCGAGAACTAGCCAACTGTAGCAGTAGCTCCTCCTAGCTAGGCTTCTTTTTGCTTTCTTTTCTTATCTATTTTGCTTTGTAATACAAATACTTTTTCAATGAAATCGAGTATTTTTTAGCATGTGCCTTTCGCTTTAAGAATTTTTTCACGAACTCAAGCTAATCAAACTTAGAGTTTAAACGAGATAACTTAAAATGATCTTCCCGATATAACTTGAGCCCATCTTCATGATATAATTTAAAAACGAGCTCCAGAAAGCTTTTGTATATCAGGATAAGCTTGAAAGTATAATTTGGAAGCTTTAAGAATATAAATTGAGTATGAATCTTCCAAACATAAGTTAAGATAGACCCAAAGAATTCCTAGCTTGCAATTTAGTAAGCTTGAAATAGTTCATTAACGATAGACATCAATAATCAATATGTGTCCAGTAAATCGCAAACAACCATCCTTAGGCAAACCAAGGCAACCCTTAGTTAACACGTCTTGACAGAATAATACCCGAATCATATTGAAAACCTTGTTGAGATATATGTTCAGGTAGATCATCTTGCGACCTCAGATACCATACCATGGCTAAACAGCTCATGATTGATGAACGTAATAATTAACAATTGGGATACGTGTCCAGTAGGTCGTGAATAACCATACTTAGGCTAATTAAGACGATCCTCAGCTAACACGTCCTAACGAAATAACATATATGTCATAATAAAAACCTTGCCAAGATATAGGTCTGGGTAGATCGCGTTGCAATCTCAGCTAACACATCGTGGCTCTTTACAAATTTAACAAGTAGGGAATGAACACCCAAGTAGGTTGCAGACCAAAACTTAAGTCAAGATGAAAATACCTCAGCTAGTGACATTCCAACTTGCATTGCCAAGCTATTGTCCAGATAGATCGCACTGCGATCTCAGCTAACATATCATGGTTTTTCACAAGTTTAAAATGAGCTGAGAGGGAACACCCAGGTAGGTAGCAGACCATGGCTTAAGTCAAGATGAAGGGACCCCAACTAGTGAACCCTTAGCTCAAAATCATTAATGGAAGTGGTTGCTTAATAGGTTCCAAACCATGACATTAGGTCAAGATGAATGGTTCTCAACTCGCAAACCATGACCTAAGGGGGGACCAAGATGAATGCTCAGTTAAGTCGTAAACCATAGCACGGTGCCTAAGTTGAATGGGCCCCAGCTCGCAAACCATGGTTTCTCGACCCTTCATTTTAGAGATATTCAATCAAACACCAATAAGGATAAAGTGTAATGAATGAGAATTCATAAATTCCAATCAGAATTATGAAAATTACTTGCAATAACATGATGGAGGATAGGCAAGAACAATTACATTCATTGGAAGTAATGATGGAGGTGCTCTGCATTCCAAGCACGTGGGAGAATAGCTCCATCCATATTTGCCAAATGATATGCTCCGTTTCCCAAGTTTTCATTGATGATAAAGGGTCCTTCCCAGTTAGGACCTAGTGTCTCATCACTGGCTTTGCAAGCTCCGAGAAGTATTAGGTGCAACACTAAGTCTCCGACAATGTAACGTCAAATCCGGACCTTTCTGTTGTAGTACCACGCCACCCTTTGTTGATAGACGACAACCATCATGCGAGTTATATCTCTCGCTTCTTCAAGTAGGTCTAAGCTCGCAGCCAACAGCTCGTCATTGTCATTTGAATTAAAGGTGGTCCTCAGCTGGCTGGTCACCTCGTTCTCTACTGGGATCATAGCCTCGGACCCATACACCATTAAGAATGAGGTCTCCCCAGTGCTGCTCTTAGCTGTCGTTCGATAGGCTTAGAACATTGTTTGCAGTTCGTCCACCCAAGCCCCCTTTCTAGCCTCAAGTTTCGTCTTCAAAATCTGCTTGATTATTTTGTTGACAGCCTCGACCTGTCCGTTGGCTTGGGAGTGGTCCACGACCATGAAACTCTTTTAAATCCCCAGCGATTCGCAGAATTGGATGAACTGCTCGCTAATGAATTGAGTTCTATTGTCCGTGACAATTTTCCATGGAACTCCGAACCTGCAAATAATATTTTCCCACATAAAATATTGTACCTTTGAATTAGAGATCTGCGCGAGCTCTTTGGCTTCTGTCCACTTAGTGAAGTAGTCAACTGCCATTATGGCATACTTACACCCTTCATGGGCTGTTAGAAGCGGCCCAATTAGATCCATGCCCTAGATAGCAAAAGGTCACGGGCTCCTTATCTACTGTAAGTAGGCTGGCGGAGCTCGTGGAACTTTAGCAAATCTCTAGCACTTATCACACCTCTTGACAAACTCTACGACATCTTACTTTATTGTGGACCAATAGAATCCTTCCCGAAGTGTCTTCTGTGCCAATGATAGTGCTCCGGCATGATTACCACAATGGCCCACATGAATCTCCTTCAGCACGGTTTGACAGTCAGTGCCATCAATACACCTCATAAGTGGGGCTGAAATCCCTCTCTTGTATAGCCTATCGTCATAGACATAATACCGGGCTACTCAAGCTCGCAACCGACGTGCCTCCAGCATATCTTCTGGCAGCTTCCCATTTTGCAGATAATCCAGAATGAGATTCATCCATAAGCCTTGGGGCACATCAATCATCAGCATTTCAGCTCGTTGATCTGTACTCAGGGTAGCTAAGATCTCTAATGGTATGGCCCCCAAGAACTTTGTGTCTCGAGTAGTTGCTAAGCGGGCCAGTGTATCAGCATGAGAGTTCTGAGAACAGGAAATCTGGCGTATCTCATACTTCTCGAAGATAGCTAGGAGCTCGCGTGCTTTCTGCAAGTATGCTACCATTTTCGTGTCCCTAGCTTGATATTCTCTCCGTATCTGATTAACTACAAGTTGAGAATCGCTAAAAATTACCAGGGACTCAGCTCGCAACTCCTTTTCCAAGCGAAGTCCTGCCAACAATGCCTTGTACTCATCTTCATTATTGGTGGTTGGGAAACCGAATCTCAGGGCACAGAGGATTCTATGGCCCTCGGGGCTTATCAACATGACCCTAGCTCCAGTCCCTTGCTCACTTGACGATTTGTCCAAATATAGCTCCCTGATGTGTGATTTATGCACAATTAATTCGGTTAAGTGTACCCTAGTCAAATATGCATATAGTGATGAAAAGAGTATCGATCCCACGAGAACTAGATCATAATACCAAAATGATTCTAAATTAGCCTAAGTTAAACTAATTAATTAATCGAATCAATAAAAAGAAAAAAATAAATGGAAAATGGGATTTTTTATGAGAAAAATTAATTAATAAATGCACTAGGGTTTAGATTTCATTTAATCTAGGTTATGAAATTATCTATTCAATCCGATTCAAAACCACAAATACCTTTACAATATTTTATAATTATTTGCATGTGATGGTGGATTTCCCTCAATTAATTAATAAGCTTTCTCAAGTCATATTAATCCTTTATTAATTCAATTTTACTGTCAGATTTTTGAACAGATATCAACGAAATAAATAAGCATTGAGCTCTTTGGAAACCTTTAATCTCAGAAGGAGATTTGACTCACTAAGTTTCTTCGATTATCACACATGAGCTACTCATCTTTCGATCTCATAGTCAAGCATGTGATTTATATTGTCTATGGATCTAATTTATGACAATCTTTTAGTCAGTCATGCATAAATCATTAAATCATTAAAAGGTGACCAATATTTTAAAGCATTAAGCACAACAATATAAAATCCTCACGTAAATAATAATCAAGTTTTGAATCAAACTAAACAAATAATCACATAATCTCAAAATTAAAATCCATCCAAACCCTAGCTAAAATAAATTTTACTAGACATTATTAAAGTAAAAATAACAACAGAAATTGAAAGGAAAAAGAAGTTCCCTGCCCAGATCTGAAACAAATCTGGGTCACGTTGTTGTGCTGTGCGCCTACTTTCGTATAATATTTAGCCGCTGCAGTGCTTTAATCCTCAGTTCTTTGTGTTGCAGCATCGTTGTTCTATGTGCGGCTTCCTTCTGTGCGCCGCTTCCTTTTTCCTCCCAATCTCCAATTGTTTCTTCACTATGCGCGCCTCAATTCCTCGGCCGCTTCCTCTGTTCTAATCTTACTGGCCTTCTTATATAATATATATATATGTGGGCATGGAGTTAGCCCTAGCCAATTCTAATTCACGTTGCTACCATTAAACTTATTTAATAATATTTTATATATATATGTAAAGATGCACATGGCATTCACGCTATTTATTAATATATATTATATATATTAGTTATCTTATTGTAATATTATATATATAAATAATATAAGATAAAATATAATATATATAAATATTATAATTTAATATATAATATTTAGTATATTGTAACTTTAATTATATTATAATATTAATTATTTAAAATATTTATTTATTTTAAAATTAATTTTATAATATATTTTTTTTCTTTTTACGCCCAAATTTTTAAATTAATTTCCTTTGCCGGGTTCCTACAAAAAGAGATTAAAATAATATAAAATTCATATAAACACACATTTATGTAGGAAAATTAATACAAGATTAAGATGAAAAATAGATAAAAATATATATACAATTAAACCCTATCACTCCTAGGACGGTCCTTCCGAGCACTCTGCCTCCTCTTTAGTTGGTCCAGTGAACTCAACAATGAAGTCCGCCAAAGCTTGTCCCTTTATAGTTGTCCTCAGTTTGTACACTGTATTGAATTGGGCGAGCTCAATAACCCACTTTAGTAAGCGACCCGAGGTGTCTGGCTTCTGCAAGATCTACCTCAGTGGGTACTTGGTCAGAACTTCAATCTGATGAGTCTGAAAATAAGGTCGCAGTTTCCTTGATGCCATTACCAGGCAATAGACAAGCTTTTTTATCGGCATGTACCTTGTCTCTGCATCGACCGGGCTCTTGCTGACATAATACATGGGGCGTTGCACCCCTTCATCTCCTCGAACGAGGGCTACGCTGAGAGTATGCTGAGACATTCCCAAGTATATAATCAACTTTTCTCCATCTTTGGGTTTGGCGAGGAGCAGAGCTCGTCCTATATACTCCTTCAACTGCTGAAAAACGGACTCGCATTTTTCTATTCACTGGAAATCTTGTGCCTTTTTCAGTAGCTCGAAGAATGGGGCGCATTTATCTGTTGCCCTAGAAATAAATCGGCTTAGAGCAGCGATCTGGCTATTGAGTCTTTACACATTTTTTTTTCGTACAGGCGACCTCATATCGAGTAAGGCTCTTATTTTCTTTGAATTAGCCTCAATGCCTCTATTATTTATCATAAATCCTAAAAAAATTTCGGAGGCCACCCTGAAAGCACACTTAAGTATGTTAAGATTTGTCTGATAGCTTTTGAGGACCTTAAACGTCTCTCCCAAATTAGAAACGTGATCGGTTACCTGCTTTGACTTTACCAGCATGTCATCAACATAGACCTCCATGATCTTACCGATCAGCGCCTCAAACATCATGTTCACCAACCTCTAGTATGTAGCACCAACATTCTTTAGCCCAAAAGGCATTACCTTGAAACAATAAAGCCCCCGATCGATAATAAATGACATGTACTCATTGTCGCTAGGGTTCATGGGGATCTGGTTGTAGCCCGAATACACATCCATAAAGCTGAGGAGCTGGTGACTAGTCGTTGCATCCACAAGTTGATCGATTTTGGGAAGAGGAAAGCTATCATTCGGGCAAGCCTTGTTTAGGTTGGTGAAGTTGACACAGGTCTTCCACGTCCCATTCTTCTTTTTACCAAAATCGGGTTAGCTACCCAGATCGGGTAGTGGGCTTCTCTAATGAACTTGCTTGCCAAGAGCTTATCCACTTCTTCTTTAAGAGTGACGTAGTGCTTAAGAGTCATTGGCCTTCTCTTTTGACGTACTAGCTTATAGTTGGGATCTCTGTTGAGCCGATGTGACATGATGTCTGGGGCTATCCCTACCATATCCTCGTGATTTCATGCAAATTCATCGAGGTTAGCTTTAAGGAAATTGGTGAGTTGGGACTTTACCTTAGGAGCCAAATTCTTTCCCAGCTTGAGGCATTTTTCTTCATCCACTTCGCTGACTGAGATGTCCTCGAGCTCTTCCACTAGACCGGTGGCCCTATCATAGTCTACCTCGTGAGGGTCCAGATCGTGGCTGACACCCTTTTGATTGGCAGGTCGCAGGTCGCCTCCTTCGATAACATTCATCTTTTTTCCTTTGGCCTCTATTTTTATATCATCTTCATAATAACGTGTTGCAAGGTACTGCTCACCTCGTACACACCCTACTTTATTGGAGGTCAAGAACTTAACAGTCAACGACCTGGTCGAGGTAACCAGATCCAGATTATTCATTGTCGGTCTCCAGAGCACGACGTTGTATGTTGAGGGGCAGTCTACTATAAGGAATTTTGTCAATCTAGTAGCTTGGCGATCTATATCTCCAATGGTAAAAGGCAGACTAATCTGCCCAACAAGGACCACCTTATCTCCTGTGAACCCATAGAATGGCTTTGGGGATAAGCTCAACTGCCCTAATCCCCGCCCCATCTGGTCAAAGCAAGCTTTGTACATCACATTCACCGAGCTGCCCTTATCCACCATTATTCTTCGGACTTCCGCATTGCCGATCCGGGCACGAATGACGAGGGCATCATTGTGCAGCCTATGTACATTTTTGGCATCTTCCTTTGAGAAAATAATCTCCTTCTCCGTCAATGTATCTCGTTTTACGGGTCTGGCCTGTTCACTTGATCCTACCAACAAGACGTGATTGGCCTCACGTACTACCTCTCATGGGATCTGTGGGAAGTCCCAGCGATGTGAGGTCCACCATGAATTGTGTAGATCATTCGCATCGCCGATGCACGCTTATGATCTGGGTGAAGCTGTTGTTGTGCTGGTTGCTGGGACGACTGATTGGTCGGTCACACCACATAATCCCTCAGTCAACCTCTTTTGATCAGGTCCTCAATGGTATCCCTCAAAGATCAACACTCAAAGGCGTTATGACCCGCTTTGTTATGGTATGCACATAATTTCTCCTTGTTTCTGAATTTATTAGGAGTTCTTATTGAGTTGGGCCTCCCAAAATCCTCCCTGCTTCTCTCCATGGCGAAGATCCTTTCTTGGGAGTCTAACAAGGCACTGTAGTTGTCAAAGTGACTTGATCGTGGAGGTCGCTCTTCTTCTCCGCCTTGCGAGCTCACTTGGAGACCTGGTTATTTGAGCGATTTCCTTGAGCTTTCCTTCCATTGTTTCCGTTATTCTTTTTCTTGCTCTGGTTGGAGCCCCCAGCCTCCTCTTTCTATCCGGCAGGCTTCTTTGAGCCAAAAGCCTCTTCCCACCGAATCTCTTTGACAGCTCGTTCATAGAATTCACCCAAATGGGTCCTATAGATGCTCTCATAGAGCTTCTCATCCTTGCGGAAACCTACGGAGATCGCTGTCATAATGCTTCATCGGAGGGATCTTTAATATTGCTCACCTTGCATTTGAACCTGCCAATGTAATCCTTCAAGGACTCATTTGTCTTTTGAAATACCATGGCAAGGTGACACAGTGGGGCGAGCTGCCTTCTTAGCACCCTATACTGATTGAGAAACCTCTACTGACACTCTTCCCAGTTGCTAATGCTGCAAGGTGGAAGGCTGTTGAACCAAGCTCCGGGAATATCGCCCAAGGTCGCTGGAAACATGCGGCACTTGACTAACGAGTTGGTTGTCTGCAAATCTATCTAGACATTGAAAGTGTCCAAGTGGTCATAGGGGTCACTGTCCCTATTGTACTATTACATACTCGGGACTTTGAGTCTACGAGGGAAAGGTTCAAGATCGACCTCTCTGGTGAATGGCGTCCTATCTCCATGGCCATTATTCTGCCACGGGATCCTTGTTACGCCTCTAATTGCCGGACTTTTTGAAACAATTTTGCAACGGTAGATTCTGGGTCTGCAGATCGCTGGGCTTGCGAACGCCTGCTATCCCGCTCTGGGGAATGACGATTTAGTGGTAGATAATTATCTCCGATACGCTCCTCACCTGGTGAAGGTTTCTCATCCCATGGCTGGGGAATCCTCTGGGGTGAGGGGATTTTCGGTAGTCTTTGGACAGCCTGTGCTTGAGCTTAGGCCAGGACTCTAACCGCTTCAGCGAACTGCATAATTGTGTTCTCTGACGCCTTCTAGCGTTCTTGCTAGGCTTGGATCGCCTCTACCCCAACAGTCGAAGCGATAGGTTAGACAGGAACCAGTGGGGGCATGTAGAGAGTGTTTCCAATTGGTAGTGGAAGCACCCGTTGCAGAAACAACGGGTCTTCCAGCTGATGGAACCTTCGGCGGTTGATCGGGGTGATTCTCTGGCAAATCAACCACCGTGTCAAAACTTTGTGCATTCCTTCCTCTTGTCATGGCTAATGATCAGAGCGGGCCCTTTCTTTAGTGCTAAAATGTCGATGTTCAAAATTAGTCGACCGTGATTCGTAGGGGCGCGATTAGAAAATTTAACACCAATAAAAAGAGGAGGAACAAATAGAACAAAAGATAAATAAGATAATACGCAGGGAAGTTTTTATGTGGTTCACCTAGAACGATACCTACTCCACGACTGTTCTCTAGTTATTCCGGCAGAGTAACAGTATCTCATTCATCCCTCCCTCTATACAATGATTTTCGACCCTTATTTATAGAGTGAGATGTTTACAACTTACATAAAATCCAAAATAATAGGATAATATTATGGAGACAAGGTGTCATTATCAATCCCATAAAACTGGGAGTGGATTCCGCATTACCAGGGATCTAGTTTATCCTAGATAGAGTATGCGGGTCCCTTCCTCCAGTTGTTCTGCAATTTTGTTGTTATGCGAGTTGAAGGATTAGGCCAATGAGCTGGAAGTGTTGCTGAGAGCTCGCTTAGTTAGGCCAGCGAGTTGGGAGCATCGTTGGGAGCTAGCTTGCTTCCGCGGTCTGAGCTTGGGTCTTAGCAACGTGTGACCTTGTTCTGACGAGATTGGCCTTAGGCCTATTGGGCTTCTGCCGATTGGGTTGGCTTGCTGGGTCGTGTCCAACCCATAAGAAGTGGTGCGGGAAATACCCATAATAATCTTAAAATTAATTTAACCCGATGATACCCTCCTTTGTGAGTCTTGGGAAATATTTGGATTAGTACTGAAATTGTCTTGACCCGAGACATTTTGTTTTCAATACCAATTTGATTAAAATTTTCAAAATTAATTAATCGGTTTGATTGCCTACACACTTTGGCTTAATTTCTGCACTTTTGTTTTGTTTGCATAAATTAGTTGAATTGGTTTGACAAACCCATTCAACACATAAAAATTTTTGTCGCTTTTATTTCCTCTTAAAAAAGATATCCCAGTGAATCGACCTGGACTCCCATCTAGTAAATAAATTTGTGATGTAATGCACACTCATACACCGACGAGTATAAACGCCTTGTGTCTGCATAATTGTTTTCTTTTTTGTTTGTTTTTGTGTATTTGTTTGAATTAATGGCACAAGGTTAAGTGCAATCATATGACAACAAGGTCTTTGGAATAGGAATACGACACACAACTCGAGGAGTAATAAATGAATGTGTGGATCCTGTGTTAAAAAAACATGTACATCGGCATAATAAAGTAAAAGAATACCTTCGACTGTATCATTGCCCCTCTCAGCCTCTACTGTGATCAAGGCAAAAACCCACCCCTTAATATGGGGTTTGTCAGCTCCTATAAAATGCTTCACCTGTGCTAGTGCCAAGGGTGGAGTCGTCCCTTGGACTCTAGGTACTGCTAGCCTATAACCATAACCTCTATGCATCTGGCTTCCCTACTGTTGCTATTAGTTACAAGTATTGGCTTTGTGGCCTTTTCGACCACATCTATAACATGTCACCTCTTTATTATCTACCACGACCGAATTCTGAGGGTAATCATTCTACAAATGCCCTATCTGCCCACATAGGTAACATGTTTCTTTAGCTCTTAATGTCTCTTCCCACAAGTCTTGCATGGTGGGATCTCTGTTGCATTCTTTCCTGAATTTGCCCCCCATTTTCTCTTTTTGTCATTCCCTTATCCATGAGATGAACCAGCTACCTTAAAAGCTGCTTGTGCCACCCTCAATCCATTTATCTATTTCTCAATGGTGTAAGCCCTCTCTACTAGGGTAGCATAATCTGTGATCCTAATACTGGCTAATGGGTATATGATCTCTACTCAAAGTCCCCTATGAAATTTTGTTGCCTTCTTCTCCTCAGTAGATACTAAGTCTGGGACAAATCTTGCCAAAGATATGAACTTCGCTTCATACTGGGCCATTGACTTGTTTTCTTGTGTCAACTCAATAAATTCATAGGTCTTCTGCTCCCAAATTCATGCAGGAAAATATGTTCCATGGAACACCTCCCAAAATTCAGCCCATATTGGTTTTCTTTCCCCATACCTATGCCTTGTGGTTTCTTACTACCTTTCTGTATCATCATGAAATAGAAATGTGGCCAACTGGACTTTCTGGGCATCATTGCACCTCATGGCCCAAAAATGCTTCTCCATGGATAACATCTAACTTTCTGTTGACAACACATTTGTTCCTTCATGAAATTCTAGGGGCCTAAAGGCCATAAAGTTCTTTAACAACTGACTTCTAGCATTACCATCATTTTCTTGAGCTTCCACTTCCACCTCTTGAGTCACTGGATTGGAAGTTTGCCTAACATTGCCTTTATTCGAAATCGGTTCAACTCTCACCTCCTACGACGCCTGACTTTACTCTATTTGATGAGCCAAAAAGGCCTCGAAATGCCTCAACATTCCTGCTACTGGCCTTGTCAACTCACTCATCTCTTGGCGTAAGTCTACAGTACTAGGTTCCCCTTAGAGTAGCAAGTGCAGGCGGTGGAGTAGGGGTAGCCTATCCCCTACCTTGGGCTCAGATGGGTGGTCTACCTCGTCGGCCATTCATTTCCTACACAACCAAATCATCTTAGAGTACAATCTTTAATTAAATCCTTACTTCGAATTACTAAACTTAGTCCTAACTCTACCCGACACTTCTTATGTGTACAGAGACTCCTCACATCCCAACCTTTGCTCAAATACCAAGATTGTAGCGGCCCTAACCCATTTCATTTAACTTTCAACTCTTGCCCCAAACCTAATTTAGCCCACTACTTAGGACTTTTCAATTCATTGCTAAGGCCCATGCCTTGAATTCCCAACATCTAAATCAATTCACTTGGACTTTTCAACTTAAACTTAAATTCTTGTTTGATGACTTTTCAACCATTTATGCCACATTTCCACTTACATCTTATTTTCCCCTAACTTAGCATTTTCACTTATGGGCTCATTAATCACAATATTTCTATCATTTAATTCTCAATGCTAATTTATCACACGTAATAAATTATAATTCAAATAAAACTTTAAATCTACTAATGGGTCGTTACAAGATATATTTCTAATACTAGTTTCAATATGATCTCTATCATCTATAGTGTCTAAATTAAGTATTGGAGTGTTTGCATGAGAATCTCCCTACACCATTTGGTTGTTTTTTTTTCTTACAGGTTCAGGCAGCTTGATGATGACGTTTATAGTCAAATAAATTTATTGTTGCATCTCGATAACAACAATACTATTAAAAGAATTAAAAAAATATTATAAAAATAAATTAATCCCAAAAGTTTAAACTTTTTTAGTAGTTTATATTTTTTTTATTTACTTGAAGAATGGATAATTTTTAAATTTCATATTAATCTCTATTCTTATATCATGTCTATCACTATGCAAAATATTAGTGAAGTGAATTGTGTTATGAATGTATAAGTAAAAAAAATAAAAAAATTTAGTTAAAATATAAAAGTTCAAATGAAGACTGATTTTGAAGGGGTTGCTTGGCATTTTGAGTTTATTATTGTTTTTTAGGCAAGATTTATATGAAAATGTGCCTGGGTACAATATCAAAGTTGTTCTTAAGTCTATTGTAATTTGGGAATCATTGGTTGAAATTCAAAAATAATTCGTTGTCTGGTATTTTTTTAAAAAAGAATGTATAAAGGACATTTTAAAAAAAATATTTTATATGACAAATTTATATTTACTTTTTTGATAAATACATTTAATATTTAATTAAATAATAGAATAATTGATTAAAATGTTGATCTTCAATTAGGTTAAAAGATAATAGAACCCTTTAAAAGTGGCTCAAATAATAACTAATATCTCATAATAAATATAAAATTATGCATTTTAATACACACAATTACAGTTGGTCCCCTATATTAAAAAAATGACAATAGATTAGTTTAGTTTCTTATTTTACCCAAAAAAAAAAAAAAAGAAACATGTGTACACAATGACCAATTATGAAGTGTAAAAAGACACGTTGGCTGTGAAGCCCCTGTAGACACCAACCCAACAACCTCTTCTCTTTTAGATAAGGATGAAATAGTGTTATTTTCACGGTCAACCAACCATGTGGTAGTACTAACCTGGGAACAGCGACAGGGGTCTCACCGTTATTTAAGCAAACGTCCAGGGCGGTAGAGTGGATATTTTTGAGAAACCTTCAGGCCCATCTGCAAATATCCCGAACCTTCGAGGACCCACGTGGTAATTTTTCCAAATTAATAGCACCGTTTACCGTAAAGGGCCTTAAGGACAGGGACGCCACAGCCACAGCACAACCCGAAATTCAAAACGGATAATAAATTAGTAGTAGAAAAGGAAGGGCGGGTTCGTAATTATCCGGCCCGACGAAGCGCTTCCTGGAAACGGAAGCCTTAAAGCGAGAGACACTGGAGACAAGTCGTATGTTAGTTGCATTGATAGTAACATCATGGTAGGGGGCTCTCGATAGCTCAACAAATTCTCAGAAACCCAAACCTCTCTTTTCTCTTCTTCTCCTTTCAGCCCACGGAAATCGCCCCTTTTTACTGCTTCTTGCCACTCCTCCGGCGACGCCTGCCGCCGCCGCGGCGATCTGCCGCTCTTCCACATTGTCTGAAAGGGTGATGCTTTTATGCACTCGAATATAATGCTATTTATACACGCCTATGTGGTTGTATGTGCGTACCTGTTTCTAGGTTTTGGGATTCGCCGTGCTGGTCAGAGAACGCGAATGTGGCTGCTTGGAGTAGAGAGCGAGAAATGAGGCTTTCTTGTATGCTGATTTTTGCTTCGAGTTCGGGGAGGCATCGAGCTTTATTTCAGATCTAGGATTGTTGATTTTGATTTTGGAGGGGCCTGGAGGTGCATTTGATCTGTGGCACGTGGTTTGGAGTGTGGATGGGAAATTAGGGTTTTAAGCTGTGTGCGGGGTGGTTTTGCTAGTTTGTTTGTTGGTAGGGTTTGGATTTGGGGATGAATCGGAGTTTTCGGGCTGAGGAGTCCCAAATGCAGAGGTCAATGACACGGAGGCTGCCGATTGGGGGTCTGAGGACGTCGACGATGAAGGAGAAGGAAGACGAACTGGCGTTATTTCTCGAGATGCGAAGACGCGAAAAGGAGCGGAATGATCTGCTCCTTCAGAATTCGGAAGAGCTTGATGCTCCCCTTGGTATGAACTTGTATGATCTCACTTTTTGTCAAATTTTTAGACTGTTCATGTTTCTGATTTAAAAATTTCATGTTTTTCAATCAGCAAAAAAGAAAAATCTATTTTTAATCACTGGTTGATTAAACTATGGTTTATTTTGTTTCAATATGAAAAATTTTGTTTCAGAAATGCATTAAATTCTTGTAGTTTGAAAAAGAGGGGAAAAAAAGAACTTGCTAATTGGGTTTAGATTTTTGGATAGAAATATGTGATATATCTAGCACGATAATGGCTAATCTATATGATATGTTTCTAAGTGATTACGCTTTGAAAATTCTTGCAATTGTTGTTTTTGGCTGGCAGGATTGGGACCGGGCACTTCTCCCTTATTCAATATTGCATCTTCTACACCTGCTCGCAAGACTGGTGCTGATGATTTCTTGAACTCTGACAATGGTAAAAATGATTATGACTGGTAAGACAGTGGTATCTTTTAAATTTTTTTACCAACTTTCTTTAAAAGGTTCGAACTTTTTCTACATGTTTTGATGTTGGGAATAGTGTGCATGTGCTTAAGATAAAAGGGTTCATTGTAAAGATTAGCTAACTTTGTGTGTATTCGTTATGAGAAAACTCTTATGCTCTGGAAGACTATAGATGCATTATTTGCGTTTCTGCTTTAAGGTTTAGAACCATTTTTATTGAAGCTGAGAAGAACAGAACTTAAACGAATCATTGCAGCTTGACAATTTAAAATTGATTAACTTATCCTTGGGTGCTTGCCACAAATTAGCATGCCAATTTCATTCATGTTGGTTTCCATTGTGTCAAAAACCTGCTATTTTCCTGCTCTTCTTGCTCCCAAGTTCTAAAATCCTAAGTTCTTATTCATTCCAATTTTCTGGTTATTTTCTAAGTTTTAAACAACCTTCTTTATCATTTGAGAAAATAGAGTTGGAAGAAAGAAAAGAAGAAATAATGTGCAGATAATTCTTACGAGGGACTACTGGAAAATATTTAATGATTTTGTTAACTAGAAACGGAATTCTGGAACAAATAGATGATTCAACCTCAGTAATAACTCCTAGATGCCTCTGTTTTAGAAGTTAGATGAAGAGTGGCTATTGCACTAATAACTCCTAGATGATTCTTCCAGTTTCACACTCTAGATCTGTTGGACAACAGTATCAACTGAACCTTGCAGATACTGTAACTATTCACCCTGTCATCTTCACTCTTTTAGGCATTGGCAATATGGGATTCTGTTGGAAATTAATGACTTTTCTTTTTGTCATTTTTCAAATTGATATTTCTTATTACCAATCAGAAGGAAATTTTAGTTCTTTTAGGCCTGTTTAATTGCTATGGCCCAATTTTGGCTTGTGTATGGTGGACTTAGATTTCTTGGTTCTTCTAAGGAATTGGTCAAGTTGTTGCACATTGATATAAAACAAGTTTCTCCTGGGATAGTAATTAATATGATTTTTCTTTTGTGTTCAGGCTTCTAACTCCTCCAGGAACTCCTCTTTTTCCTTCATTGGAGATGGAGTCACAGAAAACTGTCATGAGTCAGATTGGAACTCCTAAAGCTCGCCCTACTGCATTGAAATCTAGAGTAAGGGTAACATTTGAACTTGTGGTCTTTTATTTCTCTGAGATAGATAATAGACTTTATAATTTGGCATTTTATGAAATAATTGTAAATCAGAACTGTGATGCTAAATGCTTCTGTTATTATTTAAACTTCTGGTCCATGTAATAGGCTTTAAGAATCTATTGAATGGCATATAACAGATTTTGGGTTTTCATTTGTTATTTTTCTCAAAACCAAAGTAGACTCATAAATTTTTTTATCTGTTAGAACAATCTGAGAGTCCACAATGGTTTCTTTATTACTACCTTAAACCACCACTGGGAAAAAAGAAAATGAAACATACTAACATTAAAAAAGCTTGCTGGATGGTACATGTGCGCACAGAGACAGACAGACAGACAAAAGAGCTTGTTGTCGAGGGTGTGTTGATCCTGCATAGGATGTGTACTGTGTAACCTTGGGCTACTGAAGGGGTTATAGACAGCACCACCCTTGACATTACACAAGAAAATGAAAATGTCTGAACTGCTCATATATTTGATAACTTAAATGGTGCATTCTGGGAAGTACATTCAAGCTTTTGAGATTTGTCTGAGGGTTTGTAAAATAATTGAACTCTTTAGAATAGACTTAAATGATCCATAAACACTAGTGCTTCTGCTCATAACGTCTTCGCTTTCTCTCTTTTGTGACACATATCCTAGTTTCTATATGCTGGAAGTCATGAATTTTTGTAACTCTTTTATCACTGGTTTGACATAACTGCAGCTAGCAAACCCCCAGCCAGAGCTTCCAGGCAGGAGCAACTTAGCATCTAGACAGCCAACATCATCTCCTGGGTTAAATACTTCAAGTACAGGAGTTCGCAGGCCCTCATCTTCGGGGGGTTCAAGGCCTTCCACACCAACTGGACGCCCCACATCAGCCTCTGCAGTTAAACCTACAGTGGCCATAACTAAATCCACATCGGCTTCCATTTCCAAACCTACAACTACCACTGTCTCTAGACCTTCAAGGTCATCTACACCTACTTCTAGGGCTACATTGCCTTCAAGGTCTTCAACACCTACTTCTAGGGCTACAGTGTCTTCAACTAAGCCAACTGCCCCAGCAAGATCATCCACTCCTGTGTCCAGGAGTACTGCTATATCATCAGCACCAACGTCCAGGCCTACCTTACCAGCATCTAGACCTACATCAAATACTGCAAGATCTTCAACACCAACATCTAGACCTACCTTACCATCAAGAGCAGCAACACCAACTCGTAGAGCAGCTGCTGTTCCTACTTTAGCAAGTTCATCTGCTCTTCCAGTTAAGTCTTCTTCTTTGGTAGTGAAGTCAGGTCCTGCAACAGCTGCAAAACCGGTGCCACCACGTGCTAGTTCACCGACAGTAAAATCCAGACCGTGGAAGCCTTCAGAGATGCCTGGTTTCTCCCTTGATGCGCCACCAAATTTAAGGACCTCCCTTCCTGACAGGCCACTTTCAGCCACTAGGGGCAGGCCTGGAGCACCAACTGCCCGTTCTTCTTCTGTTGAGCCTGTTTCTAATGGAAGGGTCAGACGGCAATCATGCTCTCCTTCTAGAGGCCGACCTCCCAATGGCATCATCCATAACAGTGGAAGCTCTGTTCCTGCAGTCAGTCGTATACATGCTAAAGCTAATGACAATGTGAGCCCTGTTTTGATTGGAACCAAGATGGTTGAAAGAGTAATTAATATGAGGAAACTGGCTCCACCAAAGCAAGATGAGAAGCATTCTCCGCATAGCAACTTATCTGGGAAATCTTCATCTCCTGACAGCTCAGGCTTTGGAAGAACATTGTCAAAGAAATCTCTTGATATGGCTATAAGGCATATGGTATGTATTTTCTTCCTTTGGTTATGGTATGATAAGCGACAGTAAGTACGGCTAGGATTCCCAGTGTCTGCATGCTATACTCTAATACCATCTTGATAAGTTTAATTTTCTTATTCACATTGACGTGGTTCTCCCTGAATATAATCCAGCCAATCTTATGTCCAATGTTCTCAGAATTTACCCTTTATTATTCCTCTTTAAGTATTATAGCTATGCTGACAAGAACAGGTTTCTCTTTCAAAAGAATAAATTTAAGGGCCGTCTTCTTATTGACTGTATATTCACCTGAGCAGGATATAAGGCGAAGCGTTCCAGGTAACTTAAGACCACTGATGACGAATATACCGGCGTCCTCTATGTATAGTGTGAGATCGGGGCCTGCTCGAAGCAGGACCATTAGTGTATCGGACTCTCCTCTTGCAACAAGCAGTAATGCCAGTTCTGAAGTGAGTGTCAACAATGGGCTGTGTGTGGATGCAAGCATCGATGATGATATTAACAGTGATAAAGGTGCTTGATCGCCTGCCAGTGTCCGAGGTAGGTGATGATTGGCGCCCTTTGAGCCTGTAGATTGGGACCTTCTATGCTATGATATTAACTGGTGGTCTTATCCACTTTTTGATTTTGTCCTCGATCTCAATGGGCATGATAGCTCAAAGGCAATTGCTTTCTGGAGAAGAAAATAGCTGACGACCCGGCTCCTGTGATTGGTGTAAAGTCAGAATGGATTCCATACCTAAGTTCATCATACTTGTCAAAAATATTGTTGTACTTAACTCAAATGCTGTGCCATCTTTGGCCCTCATATTCTGCAATCATATAGTCGTCCTAGTCCTAGATGCCGTTGTATTACTAAAATTCAAATCCCGAACCGTCTTTGAGCCTATTTTTCTGGTTCATTCTGAACTTGCTTGAGAATGTTGGCATTATGGTTAAGGATATGGTATGAAAGTAATGTCCAGTTAGCCTCTATATGAACAGTAAATTTGTTTCATGAACCAGTGCTGTACTTTTCTGGAGACATTTCAAATCTTCTTGTCCATGCATGCAATAAGTGGACAAAACGCTGTGTTGATTTGCTTGAATTGAATGCAGAATACAACCTTATTAGTCGTTTAATTTGGGAGCTTAAGCAGGGTTTGCCTTGATGCGTAGAATCTGTGCCCTGCTTGAACGATGGTGGGACATGATTTTAGAGAAGCAACCAACCAACCAACCAACCAAAAACAATTTGGTTTAGTTAATGAAATGAAGAGAACTAACCAGTTAATGTGGGGTTTGGGTCCCAAGAAGTGATGTAAGGCAAAAGCAATCAGAAGATAGAAATAGGTGAGACTGAGACTTGGACTGAGAGAGGCCATTTGGAGTTTGGACCACTGCCCTTGGAACAGCAGGATCTGAGGATCAAAGAGAGAATAATAGCGGAAAAAGTAGAGGTATATATATCTGGATTAAGGCACGATTGGGCGGGACCAGTGCTTGCCTGTTGCCTGCCAACAAAATTCAAGCTTTATGAATGAAGCTTATGATATATATATATATATCAGCATCACCATATCAATTGCAAATTGCAATGGCCACAAGAAGGATTTCATCAACACATCTTTTCCTACTTGCCTTTGTCAACATGCCAGCAGCAATGTGGACTACGACTTTTCCAGTTGAAGTCTGGTTGAGACAACTATTAGCCATGTGAGTCCAATAATTGAGGCATTTTAATTGTATATATCAATATCAAACTTAAAAATAGGGAATATATATAGAAGGGTGTCTTAATGCACAAAATTATTGCTTTGCGAGGAGTACGATAGAGTAATTTTGATATGGCTGTCGACATCAGGCCTGTTACCTATGGCCTGGGATCTTGTGTAAATCACTTTTATTTACACAATTGTTGTGTTTGTGACACAATGATAGATTTGTAATTAAGGAATCTTTAATTAGATTTTTCAAATCTTACGGGAAAGAACACAATTAGAGGGTACAAGAAAATCCAAACACCTACATCATTTAGAGGGAGGGGTGGTTACTTCACTTCTCGGGAAAGTAGTGGAACTAATGGTTGGCCTAGCTGGCAATTTATCCTAAGTCACGGGAATTTGTGGAACTTTATGCTACTTCACTTCCAATGCTTAAGTCAAGCATGCAAATTTGCAGAAGGCTTGTAAGTGGTATTGAACCTAATAGTAGAGATATATTTTTTTAGAATGAGAGTTCACTTATTCATAGAGGAGTATGAACATTTTGTGATAAACATTCTCGGTATTTTGAGATTAACTAGGATTAGAACTTTTATGGATAATACTTATCCTTTATTGAATTATTGGAGGGATTTTCAAATGTAAGAGTATATTATGTTCGTGTTTTTCTTGAGACTTCCTTATGAGAGATAAAGGCTTCAGGGAGACATTTCAATCTCTAGAAACCTTTCTTGTTAGCCTTTTTTCTAGAGATTGTCGACAGTTTTCCAGAGACTAAAGATAGTCTCTTGAGTTTCGAGCTTACCTCTTCCTTTTCTTGGAATTGAAGACAGTCTCTCAAAGATTGAACAAGTTGTTGAGTTTTGAGGTGTATACCTATTGTTGCTTGAATATAATAACTAAAATTTGTTTATCCGAGAAAGCCCAAGAAGTTGGTAGAACTTGGTGTAGAACAAGGTCATCTGGGGAAGTGCCAGGAAAGGCTTGATCCATAGTCTACGAGAAGCTAATTGTCTAGGAAAGGATTATAGCGACCTCGCTCTCGAAGATCCCATCACTTGGAATCTGAAAGGAAGTGCCACAAAGGTTGATGTTCATCAATAATATCAACCTTAAAGCATACATAATTTTTTAAAGGACATTTAGAACTTTGAAAAACATTAAAATTACCGCATCTTCCCCAACTCTCAAAGTTAGTTTACCTTGTTGCACATCAATCAAAGCTCTTCCAGTAGCAAGGAAATGATGACCAAGAATGAGAGGTACCTCTCTATCTTCCTCCATATCAAGCACAATGAAATCTACTGGAAAGATGAAATTTTCCACTTTGACAATAACATCTTCAATGACTCTTAGTGGATATTTCACAAACCTATCTATCAATTGTATAGAAACAATTGTAGACTTCACTTCACCTAAGCCCAATTTCCTGAAAACAAAGAAAGACATTAAGTTAATACTTGCACCAAGATCACATAGAGCTTTATTAAATTTAGAATTCCCAATCTTGTAAGGTATAGTAAAACTCCCTGGATCTTTTAACTTTGGAGGTAATTTGTTTTGAATTATAGCACTGCACTTCTTAGTCAGCATTACTGTTTCATGGTCATCTAACCTCCTCTTCTTGGATAGATTTTTTTTTTTTTCAAAAACTTGGCATAGCTTAGCATTTGAGCTAATGCTTTTGCAAAAGGAATATTAATGTGAAGCTTTTTAAACACATCAATAAATTTTAAGAAATTCTTATCTTCATTGTATTGGCAAAGTCTTTATGGAAAAGGAACTGGAGCAACATAAGGTTTGACTGACTCTTGCTTGTATTCTTCTTGTTTCTTCTTTTCTTCATTGTGTGTTTTTTCTTGAGGCAGAGGCATTGTCTTGGTTGAATTTTCTTCCATGCCTTTTTGTTGTTGCCCCTCTAGCTTTTTGCCACTTATAAGAGTGATGGCTTTCACATGCTCTTTAGGATTTGTTTCAGTGTTGCTTGGTAGTGCACCTTGAGATCTTGTTGCTAATGTGTTAGCCAATTGCCCCATTTGTACTTCCAAATTTCTTATGGCAGCTTGTTGATTTTGAAAGTTTGTTTTTGTCTCTATCATGAACTCCGTTGTGGCCTTAGTGAGTGTTGCCACCAAATCTTCTAAGGATGTCTTATTTTCTTGAGGTTGAAATCCAGGTGGAGGTACCCTTACATTATTTTGATTTTTGCTCCATGAGAAATTTGGGTGATTTCTCCAACCTGGATTGTAATTATTAGAGTACGGATTATTTTGTTATCGATTGGAATTTGAAATATAGTGAGCTTGCTTTGTACTCGATGTTGCAAAAGGATTGTCAGCTTGACATTCACTTGTAACATGTTGCCCAGCACACAATTCACAAACCTGCATAACAAAATGAACAACATTAATACTCAATTGATCTAGTCTTTTATAAATAGAGTCTGCCTTAACATTTAAAGCAGAAAATGCTTCAATTTCATGTATCCCAGCTGATCTCTTTGGCATAGTTCTTTCTGAAGGCCATTGATAATTATTTGCAGCTATTTCTTCTATCAAATCATAAGCCTCATCATTGGATTTTCTCATCAAAGCTCCTCCAGCTGCTGCATCAATGATGATCCTTGTCGAATGGCTTAATCTGCTGTGAAATGTTTGGACCAATAACCATTTAGGAAGCCCGTGATGTGGACACCTTCTCAACAAGTCTTTAAATCTCTCCCAAGCTTTATACAAAGTTTTCATATCAGCTTGGTTGAAGGTTGTGATGTCATTCCTCATCTTTGCAGTTTTTGCCAGTAGGAAAAATTTAGCTAGGAATTTGCTAGCTAATTCATCACAAGTAGTGATGGTACCTGCAAAGAGTGATGTTAGCCAATTCTTTGCTTTATCTCTTAAAGAAAAAGTAAATAACCTTAATCTAATGGCATCATCAGATGCGTTATTGTGTTTGAATGTGTCACAAATTCCCAAGAAATTTGCAATGTGAACATTTGGATCATCACTAGGTAATCCACAAAATTGGGCAAAAGTTTGGATCATTTGAATTATTGTTGGCTTAATTTCAAAATTGTTAGCTTAAATGGTCAGTCTTATAATGCTTGAATTTGTGTCATTTATTGATGAAACGCCATATTCCCTCAATGTTCTTTCGCTGCTTCATTGTTCATGGTTGCTTGTTGTCCCACTACTTTTCTTTTTCTCCTTAACCCACAAATAGTGCGTTCAATTTCAAGATCAAATGGAACAAGCTCATAGCTTTTAACACGTCGCATACACAATTAAAGCACAACACTTGGCTCAACAAAAATATAGAAAATAATCACACATAAGCAATAAGAAGAAAAAAATTTAAATTGAAATCAAATAAAATGGAAGGCAAGAAATAAATAAAAAAATTAAATACCAAAGTATAAAATAAAAATATTAAACGTAATATTAAAATACAACTAGAATATTTAATTTTAGTAAATAGTGTAGCCCAATTTAAATAATAGTTTTGGATCTAAATGCAATATATAAAATAATAATAATAATAATTAAAACAGAATTTAGGGGTGTTCAAAAAATCGGTGTACAGCGAAAACCAGCCAGACTGAACCGAACCACATCAAACCGACTGATTTTTTACTTTTGCGGTCAAAAACGGTTTGGGCGATATACAAATCGCACAGTTCGCGGTTTGTACAATTAGCAATTCGGTTTTAAAAATCGAATCGTCCAAGAAAATATAAAAAAAAATTATTATTATTATAAAAGCTACTCCAAACAGGTTAATTTGATTACATAATTCATAATTCATTGCTAAACAAGTTAATTTGATAATTTGTTTATTTTCTAAACAGGTTAATTGCATAATTCATTGCTAAATAGGTTATTTTCTGCTTTCGATGCTGAAATGTTGTATGCTGAATTACATTGTTTTGTCTTTATTTTCGGCTCCTATTTATTTACTTTTGATTGTCTTTATTTATCAATATTTGTGTCTTTATTCACCATTTTTAAGTAGCATTTTTAGTGGTTTTAAGGCTCACTTGTACCAGATTTTCAAATCGCGGTAAACCGCATCAAACTAGACCGCAAATGCAATGCGGTCAATTTGACTGCCAAACTAGACCGCGGTTTGGTTTGGTTGGAAAACCGCACTAACAATTTGACATGCTAAAAATGGCTCAAATCGGCCAAACCGCATTGCGCACACCCCTAACACAATTATATGCAAGTTATGCAACGTCACAGGGATATAGAACAAATATAACAATCAATAAACAAACAATTAGAATAACTTAGATGGCTAGAGTGTGTAGTTGTTAACTATGAGGTCTTAGGTTCAAGCCCTTTTTCCAGCATCTCTAAATTTTTTTTTCACACTTTATTTTAATAAACAAACAAAGTATAAAATAGAATTAAATATTATAATGACAAAAGAAAAAAAACTGCAACTAATTTTTTTTTTCACACTTTATTTTAATAAACAAACAAAGTATAAAATAGAATTAAATATTATAATGACAAAAGAAAAAAAATTGCAACTAATAGTAAATCAAACAACTTAACAAGATATATATATATATATAAAAACAGATATAAATTTATTTTTTTTTACAGATTTTTTTTAATTTACTATTATGGGTTATGATGAGGAAAAATAAGTGTGCCAATTTAGGTGAGTATAGTTGATGGTGGCCAAGATGATGGAGTGGGTTGCTAAGGTTTTACTTTATATATATATATATAAAAATTTTTTTTTATATATATTTTTTATTTTTTTTAAAATCAAATATATAACAATAAAAATGGAAGATGAAACACACAAACACAGAAAAATAATAGTAAATTAACTAGAATGAGAATTGATAAATGAAATCTAAATAGTAGCTAATGGAACAAGAAATACTAAAAGTACAACATATATACTGACACATACACAAAAGATAAAATATACAAAATTAAAAAAAAAATAATACAGAATAAAATAGGTTTAAATTAACAAATGAGTTATTTGATAGTGATATTATCAATTGTCGATCCTCAGCAACGACGCCAAAAACTTGATGGCGATTTTTCGCAAGTGTACGAATCGCACAACTAATAAAGTAGTGAGCAGAATATCGTTCCCACGAGGATCGGGTGATAATTACCAAAATTATATTAACTCAAATGTTATTTAAACAATTGATTAAGAGAAATTAATTTAAGAAAATAAAATAATAACTTAGAAAGTAAATATGGAGAGTTTAAATATTTGGAGAGCACTAGGGTATTTTAATTTCACCTAATTAATCTAATTTAATTTAAATGGTTGATAATCTAAATTTAATTATTCATGCAATGATAATTAACTACATAAGTCAAATTTTTACTTCCGTTCTAATTTTATTATTGTGGTGTTTATTATCTAGATCAAGTTATAGATTTTTTCTTCTGGTCTAAATCTATATCAACATATCAATTAAATATTGACCAAGTATTTGATAACATTAAGCATAATAATAAACACTTGCATGAATAAAGAAAATCAATCCATGAAAATCAAATTACCATAATTAGACTACATCAAAACACCCTACTTATAGAGTTTAGTTCATATTACAAATGATAGAATCCATAATAAAACAAATAAACATAAATATAAAATTATAGCAGATGGAAGAAGATAATAACACTATTTTGATGTGTAGGATTTTCTTCTCCAAAAATGTTGTCACCAATTCTTGAAGAAAATACAAGAATTCTTCCACTAAGAATGCTTCAATTCTCCAATTCTTCAAGCTGTCTCACTCCAACTCCCCATTTTTCCAGCCTTCTCAATTTATACTCCTGAATTTCTTATTTTCCTTAATTTTCTCCCTAAAACATGTGATACCCTACCTCCATGTTTTTCTCTTCCATGTTTCATGCCACCCACGTCCACTCAAAAGTTTAGGTCCCATATTCAATACAAAATAATCCCTCAAAATATCAAGAATTACAATTTAGGAATTTTTATAAGATATGGGCTTAATTTGATTAGACTTTTGGGTTATTGTAACGACCCATTTTTGGGTATCGGTAAAGTGTGTGGGCATGGAATATTTACTTTATGTGAATGATAATTTTTAAGGAATTATCTAAGTCATTTTCAGATGATATGGAAAAGGAAGTGGAAATACAGAGTGGGTAAGGACTTGACTTGAGTGGTAGTGAGACTCACATGTGTGCAAGGTATGTGTATATTTCATTTATTTCATTTGAGGTATGGATTAATAAAGAAATTTCAACTTAATGTCATGAATAGCCATGAGTGGAATAAGACCAAGTGGGGACATGCTTGGCATTTACAATAAAAGGGATTATTATTAAGGAAAATGGGAGAGTATATAAAGGGAAGGAAATGGAATTTAAACACAAAAATGAAGAGAAGAATGGGAACCAATCGGGGAGGAGCCAAGGGAGAGCTATGGTATGCTTCCTCAACTCACCTTGTAAATTGAATCTCCAAGAAAGGATTTAAGTGGGTGATAGTGTTGAATTTCATCTTTTTCTTCTTCCTTTTGCTTAGATTTTCTTCTTGCTTTGGGTTGTGATGGAAGCTAAGACTTGTTGTGGATCTTCCAAGTGAAACACTAACTCGAGAAGCTTGATAAGACAAGTTCTAGTTCCCTTAATCTCTTTTGTAAGCCTTACTCATGTTGTTGAAGGGATGATGAATGAAAAATCCATGATTTCCCAAGCAATTCTTAGTTTAGAGGGTTATGTAGAAACCTTTTTAAATCTCTCTTGCGGTTGGTTTAATCTTGTTGGTCTTCTTTGGGCCTCAAAGTAGGGTTAGTTTCACCCTACAATCCTATAAGGAATTACGATTTTGGGTTAGGGGATGACTTGTGTATGCTTTTCCCCCATTTGTGTTGCATTGGGTATGTCTTGGGAGGGTTTTTAACTACTGTCGGTCGATATTTTGGGGGGAAACAATCGACCGTTTGCAGCATCTGTTGACCGTTTTTGTTGGGTGGTCAACCGTTTCTACCCTATGACTGTTTGCGCATGCTCTATTGTTTTGGACATAACTTTTAGTAGAAAACTTGGATTTGAGATCCGTTTGATGCGTTATAAACTAGATTTGATAAGATTCGATTGGGTATATAACATGAATTATTTGGATGAGTTTTGAATGGTTTCATCTTGGTTCCAAAACATGTCTAGAGGAGTTGGGATTCATGAGAGGCTTATGTTAAAAGGATGAGTTTGGGGTGATTTCTCCATGATCCCCAAGAATGTTTATATGCTATTAAGGGATTATTTGGGCATTATTGGGTATGGTTGGGGCATGATTTGGGGTTACATGAGTTTGGTAATTCGGTGATATATTAAAAGCTTGCTTATATATGTTAATTTAGGCATGCTATATGGGTGAGCCGAGGCATTGAGTGGAGCTGATTAACCTCTTGGGTTTCATGTGCATGGGATCATGTCCTACGTGTTGAGCTATTTGGCCTCAATGGCCTCGTGGCACGAGTCATGTGTAGACCTTGGGTGGAGCTGGTTAGTCTCAAGTGTTAACCTGGAGTTGAGCTACCTGGCCCTAAGTGTCAGTTGGTGTGTACATAGACCTTGGGTGGAGCAGGTTGACCTTATATGTCAACTTGGAGTTGAGCTATTTGGCCCCAACGGTCAGTTGATATGTATGTAGACCTTGCATGGAGCTGACTGGGCTCGGGCATTGCCTTAGGAGTGGAGCTGTCTGGCCCTGAGTGTCCAATATTATTTGGGCTTATAGCATAGGGATATGGACTTGTGGGTATTGTGTGGCTATGCTAACATAGGCGTGTGCTCGTATCCTAGAGTTGAGAGCGGGTTGAGGGTACTTTTATGGTAGGACCATTGCATTTTTAGTGTGTGGTACCGTAGATGTGTGATAACGTCGTAGAATGGATGGGATTTATAGGCCTAGAGTAGGGTGCCTTGTGGCATGATTATCATGTTACTGCGAGACAATGAGTGTGGTGCTTATAACATTAGGTGTGTTTTGGAGACTATGTGGTAGTAGAGTCACTGAATTGTACATAGATTATGGTGGAAGCTAGATAGTTGAGGGGACTATAATGATTCTTGGTATGTCTTTCTCGTGGTGCTCCTTGTTTCTATTTTGTCAATAGTATTCCATGTGAAGGTCCTATCATGTATTGTTGGTTATTGCTTATTGAGTCTCTATTGTGATATATCTCATGTTCCATTTCATTGTGTTATACTTGTTGAGCCCTGCAGCTCATTCTTTCTCTTTGCATCATTCTAGGTGCAGGTAAAGAAGAGGATGAGAAGAGTCCTAGCGTGGCATGGTCTATTGGGTTAGATGTGTACAGAGCTCACCTAAACAGAGAGTCTTGGGGGCATATTTGGTTTGTGTCATGCCAGTGGCAGTACTTTTTTGTTATTTGGGCTTGTTGTATCTGCCTTGGGGTGGCCTAAGGGAATGTAAATGGTTATGTTTATTTTGTTTTGTATGAAAAATAATGGAATCATTACTAATTGTTGTTAAAGGTGTGAGTAACCTTGGTTGAGTTACATTTTTATCCCATCTTGTATGGACTTTCCCTTGGAATTCCTTTGCTAGCGGGACTTTTGAAGGCAGGCCCTCGCAGTTTGGTGACAGAGCCTTGTATTGGACCTCCAGGTCATTATAATTGGTATAAGAGCAGGGTTTGGGGATAAGTCTATGTACACATAGGTGAGTTAGGTAGAGTCAGGAATGAGTCTTACGATTAAGTATGAGTTTGAATGGGAAATTCAAATTTTGAATGTGTTATTTGTGCCAGGAGATGAGAGCTCGCTATGGGAGGATACCGGTCAGGGGTAAGCTCGGGTTCATTTTGCACCTATAGCAACATCTGAGACTCTGGGAGAGTCTAGTAGAGACTGGCTATAGGAGATGGTCGAGGTGCGAGGGACCTTGGTAAGGTTCCAGAGGGCAGTAGAGATGCTCACTGCTAGCCAGGTGAGATAGGATCAGGTACCTCGAGAGATCGAGGTGGTTTCGATCGAGGGTTGGTCTTTCCACTCGGTGGTCTATGGGATTGATGACTATGCTGGGGGTCTATTGCTCAAGTATTTTATGACACTTCAACCACTCGAATTTCAGGAGGGTGTGGATGTGTTAGCGGCAGCAAATTAGATGTCATTAGTAGAAAAGCACCTCCGATCTATGGGATACAATGATAGCCAGAAGATGTGGTTTATTACCTTCCTTTTGTGCGGGGACGTGGAGTGATGGTGGGGAACTACCAAATAGAGATATATCGATAAGGAACCATCATGGATGGAATTTCAAGAAGTCTTAAATTGACATTTCTTTCTTGAGTGGGATACAATTGAGTTGAGGATGGGGTGGGCTATTCAAAAAGGGGTGAGCTATTCAAAAAAGGGTGAGTTTATCACGGGGCCATAGTGGGGGTGGAAGGAGAAAGCGGAAGGCTAGTGTGAGTAAGAGTGCAGAAGGGGTCCTATCATGCAATACATATGGCAAGAAGCATAGAGGTCCTTGTTGTCTAAACGAGATAGTATATTTTCTATGTGATTGGATAGGAGCACAAGTAAAGAGATGGTTCTCAGAGTCAAGAAGTTGGAAGTCAGTGGTTAGAAGGCAAGGGCCAAAGATCTGCAGCGAGGCTAAGTGTGCCCAAGACTCATGGGACAATTCTTCAAACAGTAGCTGATGTTGGGGGAGGCAATGAGACCTTATGACGTATTTTCTTTATTTGTATGTTAGTGATGTGCAGGCATTTTTTTTGATATAATTTGTTTTCACCTTTGTGTGGCCCCACAGACTGTATGTTATATCTCTATCTTTAAGGTTGTATTGCCACACTATTGGTTACGCCCACATCTGGAAAGGTGGTGTTGGTTGGTAAGGGTGTCTTCTAGAAAATGTGAAATTGAGAGGTAAGGTAAAAATTTATTTGATGATTTAATGGTAATGTGTCGAGGGAAGGTAATTTATTTTGAGTTATCTTAGCGGCCGACCTACTAGTATAAGAGTAATAAGTTAATGGGGTTGACTCTGATGACTTTGGTAATAGGGGCTAAGGGATTGATGTTACATGGTTGTGAGGTATATATCACCTTTGTGATTATAGGTGCTAACAGTAGCTAAAGTTATCCAGGATCTCGATGATTGGTGCTATTTCTCATGTATTACTCGATGTGTTACTGGGAATACTGCTCAAAGGGTGAATGATTTTCTATTGCTTTGATGTTTGATGCCTAACCTATTTTGGAGCAGAATGGCTAAATGAAGTGGGAAAGTTAAGGGATCAATTGTAAGGATTGGTTGATAAGGGATTTAGTCGTCCAAGTGTGTCGTTGTGGGAAGCCAAACTTAGTCTACACGTAGAAAGATAGGTTTTCGAGGTGAGCTTGTAAAGGTGAAGCCCATAATTGATTGACTAAAGCCTACAACAGTAATTGGGGATTACAGTCTCTTGGTTTATGGAATTCGTTTCCCAGAACAGGAGTAGGAGCTAACCACCATATCAATGTTAGTTATACCTTTGTGTGAAAAGGGAATACGTTACGCATGAAGTCATTTCTTTTTATGTGGGATTTACTGAGTTATATGCTTGTATAGGATGAGGCTACATGTATGAATTTGGTGTAATTGGCATGCACTTTGGGGCTATTTTGCTGATTCTTGGGTTATGCCTGTCAACCGCTCACGTGGAGCTGTCAACCGGTCTTGTCCAGTGGCTGTTAACCGTTAGATACTGAGAAGATAATTCTCGACTGTCGATCGGTTGGTAAAGGCTGTCAACCACTTCCTTCCAAAAACCCATAGAGCTATCGACTATTCCTCTTTACTTGTTGACTGGTTGTTTCCCCTATTGCTTGACTTTGTATTGTTGCATCCGACTTGCCCCAAATTAATATGGGAACTATGTATATGTTCCAATATTCATGCATTAGTTGGTATCTCTTCTTTCTCACTTTTCCTTCAAATCCTGTCAACATGATAAATTACCTAAAATTAATATAGAAAACATACATAAGCATAAGAATTAAAAATAAAATCAAGTAAGAATGGTATAGAAAATATGTAGAAAATATTAGCACATCAATAGACATAAACTTAAATGAAAAATTCCTAAACTTTTCTTGATTAACAACATAAGCTAAAATAAGTGCTTACATCAAATCCAAGATATTAAATTCATTAGGACATAACTGTCCACAAACCCCAAGACAGAATTGAGTTCAATCATAACAAAATGAAAGTCTTTTCCCAAAGATCTTTTAGTATAGGGATATAGAACTTGCATCCACAATGGAAAGAAAGATTAAGAACTTGCAATTGAAAGAGAAAAGGGATATAAAACTTGCATATAAAAGGAAAAAGAGAAGTAAGAACTTGCATCCACAACGGAGAGAAAGATTAAGAGCTTGCAATTGAAAGGGAATGGATATAGAACTTGCATCAAGATTAAAGGGAACAAGAACTTGCAAAGGAGATTAAGAACTTGCCTCTGAAAGAAAAGATGAGTAAGAACTTGGAAAGGAGATTAAGTGTAGTAGCCTTGTAACGGCCCGTCTCCCAGAGCCCCTATGCACAAAGAGGTTCCGTGAGAGGGTTATTATTTGAATGATATCGAACAATAACGCAACTATAACTCACACACAACCTTTTTAGAAATCATAACCTTTTACATCACATTACATTCCATAACCATTTTTACATAATCATTCACAACATGGGCCCACCTAGGCTTACATAACATACACCCACCTTAAGCACATAAAAGCATTACTCTGCCTATACACACAACACCCAGGATCTAGTTTCGGAAGAGCTCTGTACATACTATCATTGCTCGATGATCTGGACCCAACTCCGCTGAGCGAACCTGATATCACAGATGAATCCCTAACCTAGAATGATGGAAAGCAAACGTGAGTCGCGAGACTCAGTAAGCTCACGAAAGAAAGGAAACTAGTTATGGATAAGACTCTTCCCCAACATCCCATGCAATTCATGTCAATGCATCAACACACCACGCCATAACCAATACATGCCTTAAGTCTAAATGCATAACATAAAATTAATTGCACATAAAGGGTCCTTAAGGCCCACATAAGCCACACATTGGCATCCAAGTCCCGCATACAAACCTGTTGTAGCCTACTATAGGCTACCATATCATCGTTCAATAAGACTCGCCTTTTCTTGACCTTGGTCAGCTTTTCCTGACATTCATAACATGCTCTTCCTGATACCCATAACATCATTTCCTTATCGTTCAACATATCATCCTATCATGCTGTAGTCCACTGCCACGACCTACAACCGTGGTAGGCGCCACCCATCTTTATCACTTATAACCACACATTCTCACCATGCAATGCAACAAATAGGAAATGCAATGGCTTTTGTAGCATAAACGTGATGACATGGCCCCCATAAACCAAACATCAAGCCATACTATGCCCACATGGGAATACACACATGCGATATGTTCTAAATGCATCGACTCACCTAGGGAACCCAAATTGGCCCTTAGACCAACCGGGTCATGCAAGTGCTCACATGTCCCATCACACACAAAGCATGTCCCATCAGTGAATGCAACGCAACCCCATGCAGCACACACATTATGATATGCACAAAGTCAAGGCAGGAATCTGACAGTACCATTTCTTCTGGCTCGTCTAGCGTTTATCCTAACAGCCGATGACTAGCGCTTATATATCCAGCCATCAACTGCCACGACCCACGGTCGACAGTCAGTGGCTTTGTACCCCATACCCTTAAACACACGTACTGACATTTCTTAATATTTCTTATGCTTCTCCCATGACATCTCATGTACTCGTATCATAACCATTAACATATCATTTTTGTTCTCATTCCTTCTCATTCACAAAAAACCATCTCAACATACATAATAGACTCTTAACATATTCCCATAATCTAAACCATAACGAATTTTCTAAGAATCTAGCCCCAACGGGTTCGGCATCATTCCCAAAGAAAGCGGGGCAATACAAAACCCCATGACGGACATAAGAAACGACATCAAAGAATCATTTACTTAGCTCATTTAATCACTAATAGACTCATTATTAACATACAAATTGTGCAATGGTTGCCACGCGGATTATTATTATTAGTGCGTGGAATCGAGTCATGGTGAGGGAGGGATTAAAATATGAAAAATAATGAAGACTCTCGCAGGAAATGAAGAACATAAGGGAAATGTTAGGAGCTTGCCATTATTTGGCCGGTTCTTGCTTTTTTGGGCTCCCGATGCAAAGTAAAATGTTTCCTAGCAATTAATAAAATCGTGACTTAAATTAATTAAATCTAACCGCATAAACTGTATAATCAAACCATGAGAAATTCATGATTTAAATGTATAAGAATTCTAATAATTTTACCCACTTACTGGAATACTTTCAACGCGGAATAATACTTAAAATCTCTTATTTTTCTATAATTTCTTCCTTTTCTCCCTCTTCCCCGAGCTACCCGTGCTTCCTTTTCTTCTCCCTTAATTTCCCCCCATGCCCCTGCTTTAAAAACAACCAAAATTGGCCTTAAAATGGCCAGATTTAACCTTTATATATAGGAAACGGAAGCAGCATGGGGAGCAAGGCAAACGGGCAGCCCAGAGTGCTCCACGTGGCGGGTTCCACGGCTACCGCGCGACCACCCCTTTAAGCCAAAACGACGCCGTTTTGGGCGTCTGAGACTGATTAAAATCATCCATTTCTTCTTTCAGTGCGCGTCTGCTCACCCTTGGTCTCGAACCCGCACCACTCACCTACACACGCGCACGCGAGATAGCTCGAGCTGCTGCCTTCCTCATTAAATAAACGCCCTCTATTAAATTTAAGGTGACTCTCGGTCCCTTTTTCAGAATTTGCACTACCCAGAAACTTTCGAAATTTACACACACCCCCACACCTCATTTCCCTTTATTACAGTTATGCCCCGAACATTCCTAAAAATCCACCAATTAAATTTTTCTCATTATTTCCGTAAATATTCTCAAATAATTTAATTAATTGCCTTAATTTCTCATTTCCTCAAAACAACATAAATTATTATATTTCCTTAAACATCCAAATACTCGATAATGACCTCAAACACCGGAATTAATAATTATTATTTATCTCCAATTTTTGGGATGTTACAGGCCCACTCTTGGATAGTCCTGCTAGCATAGGATATTCGAAAAGAGGTCATCACAAAGATGATATAGAACAATAACATACAACACCACATTAATATCCTTAGATAAATTCAGTGGAACGCAACATAAAGGTTTACAACATCTTGGCACATGGCCTACACAAAATGAAATACAAGGGTACTAACAAATTTTACAACATAAAATTTCCTCACACATGCCCTCTTCACAAACACTAACATTGACCATCTAATCTGAGAGGTCTCTGTACACCTCTAACCCTGGACTCTAGTCCCACTAGACTCACCATCAACCATTGCTTTACCTTTACCAGGAATGATACAAGAGTACAACAAAGTGAGCCATAAGACTCAACAAGTATATTTATAAACACTACAAGAATTTCGAATTTTAGCGACGAAATATTTTCTTTACTAAATCAATTTAGTGATGGGTTAGTGACGGAATTGTTCTGTTGCTAAAGTCATCGTCGCTAAATTTTTTTGTGATGGATTCGTCACCAATTTAGCGACAGATTAGTGATGAAAAATTTCTGTCGCTAAATGTATTTTTTTTTATATTTAGCGACAGAAACTTCTGTCGCTATTTTTTAAAAAAAATTAATAAAAAAATAAAAAATATTTTAGCGACGGAATATTCCGTCGTTATTTTTTTAAAACTTTTTATATTTTTAATAAAAAATTATGTCGCTAAAATATATTAAAAATAAACAATTTTAAAATTAAAAAATTATTTAGCGATGAAAATAATCCGTCGCTAAAGCATATTAAAAAATAAAAAAAATTAAAATAATAAAATAATAAATGAAAAATAAAAAAATATTTTCTCTACGTTAGAAAAAGAACACTACAATCCTAACAAACATAAAATTATTAAAAAAATAATTACTTAATACTAAAAATTAATACTTAAATATTTAAATTTTAAATATAACCAAAAAATGAAAGAAGAAGATGGTGGAACCGAGCTACTAGAAAAGAAAGCAAAAATGCTAGAACTTGCACCACCTCCAAGGGCTTTGAAAACCAAAGATAATGAGAGAAAACACCAATGCCCTATGGCTTATACCCTCACCCTTCTTATAGCCTTCGAAAGCTAGGGTAAGAAAGGAGAAGGAGAATAGAAGAAGATGAATCCTTTTTACATCAAGACTCCTAACCTACTTCTTTTTTTTTTTATTTATACCTATATGAACCATGAAATAACCCCTTTTTATTAATATAATATATCATATACAGGGCAACCTTTTTTCCTTCAAATCCCAATTCAATTTTGAATTTTCAACATAAATTATAATTTCATCTTACTTTGATGTTGGAACATAAATCATAATCCCATTTTGTTTTGACTTTTCTATATTATTATAACTTAATTTATATTTATTTAATTATTATTATTTTTTAACTTTTCAAACACCACACATAATTCCTCAAAAGCATTGACCAATAACAAAATGCCACATACACAATAATAATGACTAAACGACCTAGACCCACTAATGGGTCGTTACAAGGATGGTCTGGAAGAAGATTTTGCAAGGTAGAAAGAAGATTATAAGGAACTCAAGGATTTCTCTTGCATAGGTCCTTCAATGCTTAAGTTAGAAAATGGCGTGGTGTTGTGAGTATGCAAGAAAAATGTATGAAAGCATGTGATTATGAGTTTCCTAGGAGAAAAAGGATTCTCTAGGAGAATATGGGGCTATTAGAAGTGAAAAGTCAAAAAAAGAAAGGTCCAAAACATGAAGGGTCGGAGGGTATTTATACCCTTTGGTTCATGATAGAGACATGTGTCACACGTGCACGAGGGACACATTGTTGTTTAGGCTGTAGGATACAATGTTGTCCTGGTCACACATGGTGTTGTCCTAAGGTTAAGCTCGAAAAAGGCCTTGGTAAGAAACCTTCATAGAGGAAAGAGATCATGTTTTAGGCAGGCTACGTTGTTTGGGATAACGTAGGGCAAAGTTGTTTAGGAAAAGGTTTTGTTGAGCCAAGTTGCTCTAATCAACCTATTGTGTATTTTGATGTTTAACAAAACATAATTTTAATAAAACTATTTTTGGTATATTTAAAACCCCTAATGGATTTTTGATATACGTTAAGTATTATAGTATTTTGTGTATCAAAATAAACCAAGAAATATTATTTGTTCTAAGTAGAAGATTAGTGCAGTATAAGAGGACATATAAGAAAACGTTTTCTTTCTGAAAACTATCTCCCAGTATTTTGATAGCTAGTATTCATTATTGTAAAAATGATTTTTAATGAATTTTTTGAGAAATAAAAAATATGTATTTTGGAAGTGGTAAAATAGTGAAATCTCGAATTTGTTTTAAAACCAAAAATCTACTTTCTTATCTATTTGGATTTTGATTTTTTAAATATTTTTATTAAATCCAAATGGGGGGTACTTTGTTATTTACATTTATGTATTAAAGTACATGGAAGGTAAAATATAAATTAAGGAAAATGTGGACATTTACTTAAACTAAAAAAATGTAAATATCTTGTAATGTATTTATGATATAGATTGTATCTTCAAAACAAAATCTTATTTTTTCTGAAATTTGAACTAAAAGTCTACTCCCGGTGAGGGACAATCGACTGTGGATGTGCATCAGTCGACATAGCCGAGCATTGTTTATACAGAGTCGAGATAGACGAGAGTGGGTTTTGGCCAGTCGACTATCAAGTCGACTGTAGGCCAATGATAGTCGACTGTTTGAGAGAAGTCGACTGTGGGTTGAGCAAGAGTCGATTGTCTACAGCAAGAGTCAACTATGGGTGTTGCGGAGTTGACTATCGGTTAGAACAGTTGACTTCCAGACTCCAATGGTCGGATTTTTGGAGCCGTTGTAGGTCATTTTGGGAGCCCCATTATAGATATCAAGAGGAGAAATCTGGAGAAGACTAATGCTCTACCATTTCCTAACTTTCTAAAGCACACCCAAGCTCTCAAGCACTCAATCAAAGCAATTCAAGGCCCAAGGAGCTTCAAAGATCTATCCATTGGAGCCTCAAGGCAAAGAAGAAGTTTTCTTCTTGTTGGTAACTTGTATTATTTCATTTGCCTTGTATATTGTTCTTGTATTGATATCTATTTTAGTCCAAATGTGTTGGACATAGAATTGATTTATTTGTATTGGATTGTGGTGTGGCATCCTAGAGCCTATTGGAATCTATGTGTTGTTCTTGTTGTTGTTGTATTAGTTTCTGGGGTGAACTAAGGGGAAAAGCTGGGGGTGTGCAAGTTTGCTAGGTGTTCTTGTGTAGAAACCTAGGTATGGTTTTAGTGGAACCTCAAGTGTCGGGATGACCTTGAGAGAGTGGATTAGGTGTTGGAGACACCGAACCAGTATATTTCTTGTGTTGATTATTGTGGTTGTTTGTGTATTTATATTGTTATCACACTAAACAACATATATATATATATAACAAGTGTATTTTGTGTATAAGAAAATCTCAAGAGTTTTAAAAGGGAAGAATCGGTTCAATAAGTTTTTAATCACTCAATTCACCTCCCTCTTGAGTGGCCATTGTGTGTGTCAAGGGACCAACAGGCTCTCCCTTGTTCTTCCTAGGAGAATGGCTTGATCAGGTGGATTGTGACATGTAGTATGCCTTTCTAGGAGAACTCCTATTGTTATCCATGAGGACATGTTTGTTGGTCCTTTGGGATAACTTCTTTTCCTAGGAGAAGTTCCTTTTCTAGGAGAAAGCCCCCCCTCCCCCCTCCCCCCGAGGATAGGCTACAATAATGGTTCCCTATTCTTATCTTTGACTTAAAGTCAAAGGGAAGAGTACCTTGAGAATGGAAGAGTTGTCCTAGAGAAGTTGTTAATTGCTTCGGTTGTGAGCTTCACTTGTCTGGGAGAAGTGCCAAAGATGGTCGTCTAGGAGAAATGTGTGTTGTTGGTTTGGGAGAGTTGTGCTCGGTTGTCTAGGAGAGGTGCAATTGCAATGATTATGCATCGATTAACCTCTTGAGGAAAAAATCTATAAATTGATGGGGTCCCTTTACAGGTCTATACTTTTTGCTTTTGCTTCCAAAATTCTTGTGTTTTTGAGTGTTCTTAGAGTACTCCACTTTCTAGTCATCTCAAAGAATGTTAAGACTTGTCCCAAATGAGTTATTAGCCAATTGTCTTGGAAAAGATCACCTTGAAAAGTTGTCCTAGAGAGTTGTTTTGGACAAGTCTTCCCCAAAGAATCTACACTGTTTTGAACAACTTTAAGTCTCAATTTAAGGTAATTTGACAATGACAAGGATCAAGATTATCTAGAGGTCTAGGGATGAAGGTGCCTCAACTTCCTAGGTGGTCATCCATTTGTCCTTCGTATAAGTGACATTGAGAGGCTAAGAACTACCATCAATATACCATACTCATGGCTGCCAAGGAAGGCTAACAAGAAAGAAATCACATCGAAGGTTGAAGGGGAAGGAATCGCCGTTCACGAAGATAGCCTAAGGATGGGCTTAAGGTTCCCCCTCCACTAATTTGGAATGTAGTTCTTACAGGAAAACAAGTTGGTACCATCCCAACTACATCCCAATGGGTAGGCTTAGTTAGTTAGGTTCTACATTCTTTGCAAGGAACAAGGTGGTGTATAGCCTACCATAGTTAGTTAGATGTTTCTTTCACTTGAGAGCTGTGAAGGGGTGGAAGGCATTCATGGGGTTGTAGAAGTAGAGAAGTAACGATGCTATTGTGGGGTGCCCTAAGAAAATCAAAGCCAAAAATTCCTGAAATATTCTAAGTAGTCTAAAGACCCGAATGACCTCAAAAAGTCTTTAAGAGCATGAGTCTACCGGAGCCTCTGGAGAGTCTCTAGGACATTCCAGCCTTTTGTATCTTAAAGGCCTAAGACTCATTTAGAGTCTCTCGAGCCAAAACCATTTGGTGACTCTGAAGAGTCTTCGGATCCACCCAGACAATACTCATTAGGGACTTGGACCCCGAAGATACCTTCAGGCCATCCAGCCTCATTTGATGCATATTCCCAAAGAGTTGAGAGACTCTCATTTGCATAACCACGCATAACGTGGGTCCCACCACCAAACCTCTATAAATTCTAGCCCATTCCACAGTGAAAGAACCTTTTGGGATCCTTAAACATAATTGGACATGAAGACTTAGACTCTTGAACTCTCACACACCAAGACTTAGAACCTGAAGACTCTCACTCTAGACCCCACATAACCTTTTGGGAGACTCTTATCTCGAGCATACAACAAAATTTCATACATACATCTGCATTTTATGTTGGAAAAGATCTTTGTCAAACTTAGGCATTGGAGGGCCTGTGTGGGGAAGATTCTTGCTTGCATTCTAATTGTCTTTGTGCTACAGACGTAAAGCCATGAGCCAAGCTTGTCAAACAAAAGAAGATGAGCATTGCCCTAGACAGGTTGCCTGCCCTCAAAGAAGAGGTTGACAAGCTCCTAAAACCCAGATTCATTCGTGAGGTCCACTATCTTGATTGGCTCGCCAACATCGTCATGGTAAAGAAACCTAATGGAAAATAGAGAGTTTGCCTGGACTTCACCGATCTAAATAAGGCATGACCGAAGGATTCTTATCCCCTGCCATGCATCGATTGCTTGGTGGATGATACTTCAGGATACCACATGTTAAGTTTTCTGGATGCTTTCTTTGGGTATCATCAAATAAGCATGTTTTCGCCTGATGTTGAAAATACCTCCTTCATCACCGAAAGGATAACCTATTGTTACAAGGTTATGCCCTTTAAGCTAAAAAATGTAGGAGCAACTTACCAGTGGATGGTTAATAAAGTGTTTAAGGACTTTTTAGGAATCACCATGGAGGCTTATGGCGATGATTTAGTGGTCAAAAGCCACTGAAAGGAACTACATGTCGAAAGATTGACACAAGTTTTTATGATATGCCGCCGTTACAATATGCTACTCAATCCAAACAAATGTTCCCTTGGCATTAAATCGGGCAAGTTCCTCGGCTACCTTATCACACAATGTTGAATAAAAGCCAACCCAAAGAAAATCCAGGCCATTCTAGATATGCAGGCTCTCTCTAACGTGAAGGTGGTTCAATGACTAACTGATAGCCTAGCTGCCCTTAGCCATTTCCTCTCGAAGTTTACTGAAAAGTGGTTATTGTTCTTTTAAGTGTTAAAAGGAGGTAACAACTTTCAATGGGATGACAAATGTGAGAAGGCATTCCAAGCGCTAAAGGACTACCTCTGAGAAATACCACTGCTTACCAAGCTAGAGATAGGAGAAACATTGTACCTCTATTTGGCGGTTAGCCAAGTAGTAGTCAGCGCGATTTTACTAAAGAAAGGTGACCAGGTGGATCGGCCCATATACTATGTTAGTTGAATACTTCATGAAGCTGAAACTCGCTACCCTTGGTAGATTTTATAGTAGAATGCACCCACATGCCAGAATTTGAGATGGAATCTCTACCTGAGTGGAGATTGTTTGTGGACGAAGCTTTGAATATGTGTGGCAGTGCGGCCAGTGATAGGGTTTAATTGTATACATATTTTTATCTAATTTTTGTCTTCACTTTATGTTATTTTTTCCTGTTTAAAATGTGTGTTAAGTGGTGTTCCTTCTGGCCCAAAAGGATGGTTGGAGGCGGGCTTGCAACGGCAAGGAATGGGCTTTGGCGATCGGTCCATCAGGGGGTGGCTGGCACCTGCAAGCCACCCCCTGGGCTAGAAAAGAACATACCTGGGCTATTGGTAGAGCTGGTTTATATAGAAGGAGGAGAGGTTCTCCTGTATGCATGCATCGTGCATTGCAAGGTGATGAGACTGGATGTCCGGTGCCGATGGGGCTTCCTAATTGCAGCATGGTGCCAACAAAACCCTCATTAATGTGGATGGGATCTTGAGAGGGCTTGGGAGTATTTAGCGTGCATCAGTAATGATGTTGTTGCAGGCTGGCGTAGGGCCAGGGTTAGGCTGAGGGCCAAAGGTCGAGATTGGGTTGGTATGGTCCACAACCTGAGCTAAAAAAAGTGAGCAGGTTGGGATGGGTCGGTATGGTCAAGATTGGGCGCAGGTCAGATGTAAGAGAAGCGAGCATTCGAGCTAAAAAAGAAAAAAGGAAAAGCTGGGTGAATTCGTTACTTAGAAGAGGTTCATAACTGAGTTGGTGTTTGGACCCGACCGAGTTTGGGTCGATACTAGGCTTTGGATATGTTCATGGTTGACATCCGGGCTAATGTGTGGTCATTCTTGGAAGGACGAAGGTCTTCTAGGTACCTAAAGTTAGCTCGAATTCTATGGTGAGATGGCTCTCTTGAGGTTCTAACATGCGACCTGTGTAGTTCGAGATTCGAGGCGTCACGCTCAGGGGGTGGGATGTTGCAGATAAGTAACTAACAGCCCATTATTTTTGTTGTGGTTTTAAATGTGCGACAGATGGCGGCTTCGTAGCGATGGATTGGCAACAGATGACTCCCAACCATCAAATGCATCGCTCAGTGACGATTATAAAATCCCCTTTTGTCCAGGGTTTCTACTCCTTGCTTCTTCAAGTTTTCGAATTCCTGCAATCTTGCAAGCTGTTGGTGTTTTCCTTTTGTCTTTGCAGCCTACGATTAAGATTGTGTTTCCTGCTCACGTTCTCCCTCCACCCATGAATTTGATCAGGTAACTCCTCAAATATGGATTCCTTTTGTTATTGCTTCACTTGCTCTTCTGTTTCTGTTTGTCTGGTGCGTATATGCTTATGCCTGTGTATTCTTTATGCAGGCAAAATACTAAAGTTTCCTAAGAGAGAGAAGACTCTCAACAAACAGAGAAACAAAACTGTATTGAGCTCTGAGCCAGTCGACGAAGCAGTTGGGGGCAGGGGCTTTAGCCTTACCAAAGTTGACTCTCTACTCTGAGGAGCCTACCATTTCCGAGGAGCTGGCTTGGCACAAAAATGGTAGAGGGATTTCGAGGGGGAGGCTAGATCGTCCAGTAGCTTGGGCCTTGCTGACCATGAAACTCACTTGGTTCTGTTCCAAGATCCTGATTTTTGGAGCGACCTCATTATTGATACCTATCTATATTCATTATTGGAGCAGAAAACGTTATTAAATCCTAGGCAACTAGCAATATTTTGCCGAGTCGAGTGCCAAGCACTCTAGTTATCTGCTGATTGTTGATCGCTCGAGGCTGATACCATGAGCCAACTCACCAAGATGAAATGAGATTATGAAGAAAAGCTAGATCAAGTCTGGGAATCAATGAAAAAAGAAGTAAGAAAGGGTGTGGAGACAGCCACTACTAAGGCAAAGAAGAGGGCCGATGAGGTCAAATCGCTCAGCTCTAAGCTATGTCTAATGGTTGATGTTCTCCAAAGCTAGCTTGAAGCTATTAGTGCGGAGTTGATAAGGCTGAAGGTGAAGGTTGCGGTAGCCAAAGCCGAGGTGACCGAGAAGGAGATGAAGACAAAAGCTGATATTGCTTGCTTGGTTCGAGGTGGTGGAGGCGAAGGCTGAGGCAGCCAAGACTAAAGATAAGGCCGGTAGGGCGCAGGCCGAGGTGGAAGAGCTGGCAGTGAGGACTCCCTTTAATATGTCGAGGGGTACGAAATGGCTTTGTCCCATGTCCAAGCTATCTTTCCCGAGATGGATCTCTTGGCCTTTGGGCCTTTTAAAGAAATCAAGGACGATTATCTTGTGGACCCAACAGAAGGGAGCCAGTTGAGGTGGCCAACATTTTGGAGGTAATTAAGTTGCGCTAGACCAGCGATGAAACGCTCAACGATGTCAGGGTTATTGATCATACTTCGGCATCCTTATCTGAGACCACTACCGAGTTGTGATTCTTTGTTTTTTCCTTTTTCTTTGTAATAGTCTGTATGATAGCGTGAGTCTTCTATTGCTGCGACATACAAATCTTGTAACTTTGTAATCTTAATTTTGTAATGGACGACTTCTTTTTCTCCTATTTGCAATGCTTTAGCTTTATTTCTTTTATCTCTTCTCCTCGAATTTTCCTTGTTTTGCCTTTATGACTCCAATGCCTTCGTTTAGCCTTTATAGGTTTGCTATGCCCGAGGCTTGGTGTAATACCCAGTATTAAATGGTATTGAAAATAAATAATTTTTGATTATTTTGAAAGGATCTCGGGTGGTCCGGGAAGCCCAAGAGTCGGGTTCGAGAAATTAATTAATGAAATTTGCTGAGTTGGCGGTAAGGAGTGTCTCGGGACTTGGATGTCCAGGGAAGAGGGCAAGAGATTGGTGAGCGTCTCGAGATGAGGATAATGACGCAGGAAGCAGTCCGATCGGGAATAATTTTTGAAATAAATTCTATATAACCCTAAGTGGGTGCCAATATCGAATGGTCATAGGAGACGTCCGAGAAGCTGAGGGGATCCTAGGGGTGGTCCGGTTTTGCGAGTAAGGCAACCCTAAAGTGTTTCTGGGTGGAATAAAGGTTCCATGCAGGAGTAGGGACGAAATCGATATTATCGAGTGAGCATCGGTAATTAATTTTGAAGAAATTAAGATTTAGCAGGGCTTGATATCTATTAAATTAAAGTTTGGAGGGTTTAAGTGTAATTAGAAGATCTCCAAGTAAAATTAGTAAAACCCTCAAGTGATATTATTGAGAAATTGAGGGGTTAAATGTGTAAATTACACATAGATATATATATATATATATTGGTGTGTGCGTGAGCTTCCAGGAAGCTTCCTTTGTCTCTGTAAATTTGAAATGAGAGAGCAGAGCCAAGAGAGAGAGCTCGTGGGAGGCCAAGATCGCGAGAGATAGAGAGAGAGATTGTGGGAGATGGTAGCTGGTCGGCCGAAAGTGGCGGTGTTGCTGGCTGGTTTCAGGGGCCGCTTGGAGAAGACGCAGCCATGGCCACAATGCTGGAGCTCGGGGAGAGGCCGATGGCAGCGGTGGCTCGCGTGGAGGCAGTCTGTGGTGGCCGCGGTAACCAGCAGCGACGGAGGAAGCCGTCGATGGCTGGAGCCGCAGCGGCTGTGGGCATTGAAGGTTGGCCATGGCGGATGCAGCGACTAAGGTGCGCGAGGAGGCCAGTCAGGGGCAGTGTGGTGTGGCCGACGATGGCTGGAGGCAGGCGCGACGACCGGCGGAGCTGGAGGTGAGCGTCGGTGGCGGCTGAGGGCCAGCAGCGGTGGCCGGTTGTTGGTACGCGCCGTGCGCCGTCGCGGTGAAGAAGAAGAAGAAAGCAGTACGCGCGCGGGAGAACGGAGGAGGAAGAAAAATAGTGAAAGAAGAAGAAAAAAATAAAATAAAATGAAAAATAAAATAAAAAGGAAATAATGGAAAAATTTGGAAAATGGGGAAAAATAGAAAGAAATTTCAGAAAATTTTAGAAAAATTCTAGAAATTATTTCGGGGCTTGAAGAACGAGTCGAAAGCTCGAAAATGGGATTTTGGGCACAAGCCGCAGCTCGGGAAGCAACGTCGGTGTGGGCATTTTTGGAATTTCTCCTCCAAAAATTGAATATAGGTAAATTAATAATTTATTTTCAAGTATTTGCATATTGTTGGAATGTTCTGGAGATGATGCAATGTGTATTTATGGTTGGTTTATACCATTAGTTAAGATTGATTGGTAGTTGTGGTTGGCTATTGTGTAGAGTAGGGCAAAAATATAGGCCCTGGTTTAGTGCCTAATGTATGGTTGGGTTTTGGATGTGTGGTTGCATCTAGGTTCGACCAGGGAGGCGGTGATCCTAGAAGAGCTCGGAGTTCGGGTTGGCGTTCTCGCCGAGGCAGACATGAGGCTTCGATGCCAGGTAAGGGATGGCCCTACGTGGAGGTGGCCTTGCAAGTTAGTAAATATGTCTGATAATATTTTTATGAAGCATTTGCATGTAGTGGTTGTTACTTGTGTGATGCAAGTTCTGTGAGATTTAGTGGACTTATGGCCATATGGAGGACTAGTGTTGTGGAGGTTGATGGGTTGATGCCTCAAACCTTGGAGGGTTGTGAGGATGGATGGGCCTATCCTCATTTGCATGCATTTGGCATACATAAACATGGTTATATTCATATTTACATGCATTGCACCCTTACTGAGTCTTTGTGACTCATGAGGTTTTACCTCATGTTTTAGATGATGCAAGTCCAAATGCGAGCAGAGATGGTGCCGGGAGGCTGTTATGGTAACTAGCGGTGTTGCCCGAGTTGTGTATTTTATTATTTCTTGTATGTATTCGTGTGGTGATATGTATATATATATACCCTTGTGAATGAATGTATGTGTTATGAAGCATTAGTCGGATCTAGTTGTTGCAATCATCAAGGTGATAAATGATTGTGAGATTGCTTGTTGTATGTGGCTTAGTTGTTGAAGCCCAGTTCAGACCAAGTAAAGATCTACGAGGTATGTTCTCATAAATCCCCAATACTCAGCAAAGTGTTTGTGATGCTAGCCTTATGCTTGGGTCATATTTGGCTTGCTATGAGGCGAGTTGAAGAGAGGTGAAGCTCACTCAGGTTTTGGGTCTCAGTCCGCTGAGTTTTCTTGTTTGAGTTGGAACCGATTCCTGAGTGGAGCGAAGGAAAGGACGAAGCCTAGTTCCTACCTAGGGCGTTTCCTATTGAAACATAGTCCAACCCTTCAGTTGTGGTTCATTGGGTGAGTAATCCGGTCGATTATTTACCGGTGGCGCCCGTAAGTGGGAGCGGGTTGTTACACTTGGGCTCCTTGACCAATATTGCACTAAGGGCGCTTTTAGTGATGGAGAGGTAGAGTGAGAGCTCTTCTTCGAGCTTTGACTTTGAGAGAATGGGAGCACTGCTAAAAGGCCCTTAAGTTTTTGAAAGGTAGCTTCACATTGCTCCATCCACTGGAATTTTGTTGACTTCTTTATACATTGGAAGAATGATAGACCTTGATCTTCCGATCTTGAGAGAAAGGGGGACAGAGCATTTATTCAGCCTGTTAGTCATTGGACCTCCTTTACATTGGTAGGGTTGCACATGTCGAGGATGGCTCTACATTTATTAGGGTTAGCTTCGATTCCGCGACTGGTCAATATGAAGCTGAGGAATTTCTCAGCTTGCACTTCGAATGTGCATTTTTCAGGGTTGAAGCTCATGTTATGTTGTCGGAGTTGGCTAAAAATTTCAGATAAGTCCTAGTAATGATCTTGGATTTTTGGCGTCTTGGTTACCATGTCGTCTACGTAGACTTTAATGTTGTAGCCAATTTGTTTTGCAAATATGCTGGTATGTCGTGCTTGCGTTTTTTAATCCAAATGGCATAACCTGGTAACAAAAGTTAGTATTCTCTGTGATGAATGTCGTCTTCTCCTCATCGTCCGAGTGCATTCAGATCTGGTTGTAGCTGGAATAAACGTCCATGAAGCTAAGTATCTATAGTCGGAGGCCATATCTACGAGTCAGTCGATGTTGGGTAGTGGATATGAATCATTTGGGCATGCTTTGTTCAGATAAGTGAAATCGATGCACATTCTCCATTTGCCCGAGGATTTTGTCACCATGACTACATTGGCCAGCCATGTGGTATACAGTACTTCTCTGATAAATTTGGCCTTGAGGAGTTTTGTTGTCTCCTCGACCACCGCGCGTTGCCTTTCTTCTCCTAGTTTCCTCTTCCTTTGGGCAACTGGTCTTGCACTTGGATCCAATGCCAACCTATGGTAGATGAACGATAGATCAATTCCGGGCATTTTAGCAAGTGTCCAAGCGAAGAGGTCGGCATTTTGTTGGAGTAGATTAACCAGTCTTTCTCTCAGCTCGTTCAGCAAGTTGGAGCCGATATGGGTAACCTACTCTGGGAGGGACCCAACCTTATAGGATGAAGCTCCTCTGTGGGCAAGGGGCGACTGTTAGAGAGCTCACCTCGTGCGTCCAGTTGGGTCATGTGCACACAGTAGTGCGGGGCCTAGCTGCTAGTGCTTGCGGCTTGATTACTACTGCCAGAAGTTTGATTTCCCTCATCATCCTTGTTGGGTCCTGGGCTTCGAGCCCTGAGGCTACCATGGTAGCATTGTTGGGCTTCCTTCTGGGTAACGTGAATGATTCCAACCTCAGTAGCTGACACTTGTAACTTCATAGCCAGGTGAAGGGTTGACACGACTGCGCCCAAGCCGTTAAGAGACAGGTGGTCAACGAGTGCGATGTATGGCATCTGAAAATCAATAACTAGGTATCAGATACTGATAGTTTTGATAAGTGGTGTTATCCCGAACATAGTTAGCCGATCGATGTACCCCTTGACGCTTACTTGCTTTCCCAAAATATCAACCAAATTCCCGTGGAACGGTTTGAAGCCTTCTTTCGGGATTCCCATTCTTCTTAAAGTTGAAAAGTACAATAGGTCAATCGAGCTCCCTTGATCGACGAGGACCTTCTTTACCAAGAAGTTACGGTGACGACTAAGATTACCATGGGATCATTGAGGTTCTAGTCGATCCCCTCAAGTCTTAGTCGATGAAGGAGATTATTGGGTGTCAGGCCATCCTTTTGGCTTTCCTTCAGCATTGGTTACTGCCATTACCTCACGGAGGTGTCACTTCCTTGCTAAGCTTGAATCTTCTTCGCCTGCGAACCATCCGGAGATGGTTTCGTTGACCTCGACTATCTGATCATTTGGGAGTGGTCTAGCATCCCGCCTTTCGACTGTCCGAGATCGCATATGAGGGCTGCAGCTCCTTCGCTTGTCCTGGTCACCTTGCGGGGACTATTTTCAGTCGGCCTTGTAGGTATACTGGCGGAGATGGCCCTCTCTGACTAGGTGTTTAATCTAGTCCTTTAGGGTGACACATTCTTTAGTTGTGTGCCCGAACATGAGGTGGTAATCACACCGCTTGCTGGTATCCATGTTGCCACGGGAAGGTTGTTGGTTCGAGGTGACTGGGAGTGGGATTATCCTTGAGTTGTAAACTTCCTAGAAAATCTGGGCTCGCCTGGTTGTGAGGGGGGTATAGGTGTCGTAGTGTAGTCGAGGCGGCTTAGGGACCCGAGCTTGCTCTCTTCGCCCCCTATAACGGTCTTTGTTTTCTTATCTTCGTCCAAAGTCTCTCTCAGGATTGCGCTAGTGTCCGGTAGAAGGCCTCGATTGATGGACTAGCTGTGACCAAGTTTGTGGTTAGACGTTATTGTGCCGGGCAGCTGACGCCTCCTCCATCTTATGTATCCTGCAACCCATATCTTGAGATCGTCCAGACCGGTCGGGGGCTTCTAAGCTAGTAAGTCGGCGAAGAAGCCTGGTTTCAACTCGTCCATAATAGCGTGCAAGGATACCGTAGGTTGAGATCTCTGATTTGGATGGCTTCCTGATTGAATCTATTCAGAAACGCTCGGAGTGGCTCCTACTCGCCTTGCTTCAAGTTGATAAGACTGGCTGACGTCTTGCAATGAGCTCGGTTTGTAGAAATGTGAGTGAGGAAGCGAGTGGCCAACTTGGAAAAATCATGGATGGAGTTTAGCTCCAAGGAGAAGAACCACAACATCGCCGACTTTTTCAACGTGTTGGGAAAGGATCGGCACATGATTGGGTTTGTACCTCCATTTAGTAGCATTGCGATATTGAACACGATGAGGTGCTTCTGAGCATCGGTAGTGTCGTCATATGGCTCCAAGATATTGGGAAGGCGAAAGCCATCCAACAAAGGTACTATGTCATATGACGGCATTATCGACAGCCTCCTTACCCGGCCAAGGTGTATGGGTGCACTCTTGGTAGAGCAGCGATACTAGTCCATAATCCCAAACCCTATGCAATGCATGACCAATAACATCATCGTGAATGTATGGACATTTCATCATAGCATGTAAATACAGTTTACATGACATATTCATATCAAGATATGACAACATGATAAAACCATTTACATAAAATTGGGTTTTGGGTCGAACTACTTACCTTGAAGGTATCTCATAGCATCTTAATTCTCTTGCCAGACTTCTAACGTACTCAATTCGAAACCTCAACGTACCTTGGTCATTATATTTATTCAAAAATATCAATATTCTATTTTTCCTAATTTTCTCATACTTTTCCTCTATTTCTTTCTATTTTTCCTCAATAAATTCAAACTAAATATTTCTCCGTAACAATTCATAAAATAACTTTCTTGATTTTCTAGAATTTTTTAGGAAATTTTACTCACCTTAGCTTAACCTCTCAGACTTCCTCAATATGCGTACCATGATCTTGAAATGTGTGCCCAGATAATTTACTGGTCTTGAGCATGCTCCTCTAGCTCCAAATTAATTTCTAGAATTTTCAAAAACTTCCTCCTATTTTTTCCTTATTTTTCTTCTTTTTCTTTCATTTCCTTTTCTTTTTCTTTTTCTTTTCTTTTCTTTCTTTCTTCTTCTTCTTCTTCTTCTTCTTCTCCCTACCTCCTGCAATGCACGACTGCCATGCACAACAACCACCAGCCGCCTGCCTCCATGAGCTTTTGGCCACCACAGCCTCATGCCTTCGTCGCCGCTGCCCTTACCACCTCGTAGTTGCTGCGTTGTGTCAATGGTTGCCATGGTCGCGCCCAGCCGCTCCAGTCTCCAGCCACCACTGCAGCTTGTTACGACCTCACCGCTGATCATTGCTGCCACTAGCGCGACCTTTTGTTGCCAACCACCATCGCCCCTGCTATTAGCTTCTCTTGGCTATTTATCTCTCACTAAACTCTATGTTTCTTCCACTTCTTCTTTGCTTGCTATTTATAGGCAAACTCAATACCCCAAATCATCCTTAGCCATCACCTATTGCATGTAAATCTCTCATAAATCCTGCAAGAAACTTGGCCATCAAGTTGCAGTGCATGGCTTCACACACGCGTACTATATATATATATGTAGTACAGATCACATTTAATTAATCAAGCCCTCAAATCTTTCTACCTTACCTACTCCATGATTCTTTCAGATTGATTTGTCAAATCATGTTGCCCACAATTGCCTCTGTGCTTCCAATTTGCACAATTTACAGCCCATTGCTTCACACACATGTATATACATATATATATATATAACATATTTCTATATAAATGAAAAAATTACACATTTAAATCCCAAATTCCTACTTATTTCATTTGGGTAATCCTCAAATAGCAAATACATCCTCAATCATCAAATTAATTTACATTAGGATATTGAAAATTCAAAATTAATTGCGCATGGCTTTACTCGATAAGGACAATTTTGTCCCCGCGGTCTCATGGAACTCTTGTTTCATCCCGAAACCACTTTAGGGTTGATCCTTACAAAAAAACAAAGCCCATTATGGTTCCGTTGACTTCCCAGGAGTCTCTTACAACAATTCAATTTTTTAGCCCAAATCATAGTTGTATTTTAGCTGTACCAAAAACTGTCTCCAATCTGACTGCTTTCAATTTCATAAATCACATCTCAAAATGCTTGTTAGTACCATATCAATTTCCTTAGATATTTACACTCCGGGACATTCCCTATAATTGATTTGGTACTGATAACTATAAGAAATTATACTTGAGCCCTTAATCTTTTGATAATTTCACCTATGGCCCAAGTTAAAATTACTCTTGAGCCTTTTAGAAAATTTGGGATATTACATTCTCCCCCCTTACATAAATTTCGTCCTCAAAATTTGTCATATATTCTAAATCTCAAAATTTCATCCTCGAAATTAGCACCTGACTAATCAAATAACTAGGGAAGAACATACCTCATTTTCTTATTTCAAATAATCCTGTTGTATCTCTTCACAGGCCATCACATATCCCAAGGAAAACTATACCGTCTATAATCATCTCTTAATCACAAGACTTTTGGCACGTATATCCTATCCGAAACTTGAGAATGCCATTCTTCATCAAAATTAGAACCCTTGGGCTAACCACATTCATCAATCTATACACTTGTCACCCACATGTGCATTTCCGTTTCAAAGCCCATAACCACATATCCTAGTCCTTGGGCCACGAGTCTCAACTCGAGCTCCCATCCAATCCGGTACACACATCATCATAATGAGCTTGCGACTCTCATATCATCAATTTTCAATTTGTTTTCACTAAATCATCCAATCGATATCCTTATACATATCACTTTGTCATTTTTGTGCTTTGATATTTTTCAATCTTAACACAAAAGTTCTTGACCTTGATACATCTTGACTTCTATCGAATTGATCCCCAAAGCAATATTTTATGACATCTAACTATTTGATGAACATCACAATATGCATCATCACATATCTTGTCACATAGGTAAGGCTTACACCTATACTATCATTACCAGTACTAGGTAGTTTTTCTCGTACTTTTCCTTTTGACCATTATAGCCCTTTTGGCATACCACTCATGATGGACCATCTTTACCATATCGCTTTGGTTTCTTGGAAGGTTGGATTCTAACCTTAACATAACATCCACAATGCTACCCAAACTTTGACACTTGACCATCTCCTGCAGTATATTGTGTTACTCTAACTATTTGGGTGTTCCACCCTTGTCACGAGCCAGCTTACAGTCCTTCCACTGTGGCTGCTCTGGTCATCGTTCGTCGCGAGCCAACCACCAATCCTCTGCCTTGGTCCTTAGCCTCAGGTCCGTTATTATAGGTTATGCACCTATGATGCTATCGTTATGCTAGAGCTCCTCGTCCCACCTCTCAGAGTTGCAATGGTTTCTTCTTCTATCACTTCTTTTTTATGATAAGAATTTATATATATGACTTTCTTGATTGACAAACCAACCCATAATCCAATTTTCATATTTGACTAATCTCATTAACTGTAGGTCCCATATTTTTCTCAATTTTCCACAATTCATCAAATCCAAATGCATCACATTTTTCAAAGTGATCCTTAAAAATAACATTCTATGTTGTCAAATTAATTCCTACATCATTTGATCCTCAAATCAACACTCTATATCATGCTTAATTTTTCTATGTAATATCTATTGTTGGCATAATCAAATGCTTAGTCCCCAAGAGACACTTAAGGCATCATCTTACCCTTATCGACTATAGTCATATTTTGAAATCATTTGATTTCTTTCGTATAATTTACCATACCTTACAAGACTTACTATCTTGATCTTATTTCCATATATCATGGCTTAATTATACATGTGCCACGAGATTGAACCCATAGTATAAATCATGACTTCATCTGAACTCCCTAAGTTCATGGTACCTATGACAATCAATTTTGATTTCATGTTCACTGACATTATCCTCAAATATTCCTCATGCATCTCCCTATTCGAGGAGTATACTAGTATATAATCAATAAACACAATCACTAATGCGACTTTGACGCAGCTAGTGCATTGGTTAAACCATAAGGCAACATCAAATCATGACTTAGATGTCGTTCCAGAAATGTCTCATTCCCTTATCTTACTCTCGATTGTGCATCAATCTTAGAAAATATCCCTGCCTTTTGCAGCATGGTTAATAATTCATCAATTCGAGGTAAGAGATACTAACTCTTTAATTATCATCTTATTCAAGCCTGATAATCTATACCCTCAGTCAAGCCACACATAGCTAATCATCCAATGGTCTCAAGATATCAATGGCAATTTCAGACTCTTTATTAAGAAATAATCCTAATAAATTTTTTGAGAATACGTCATAGTATTTCTCTCACTACCTCAACTTTCTTACAACTTTTCACTGACCTCATGCGCCTGTACCACATATCAACAAACTCTTTATAATCATCACCCGCTGACATCACTTTAACGATTGTTCAGCTGTACATCTCATAATTTGCCCACCAGGGCTACCTAGACTAACCATCTAGCTTTACAAGAGTCTCATTCTCCAAAAATAAAAAATCTTGGATCTCTGATAGATTTTGATCAATTAAAATGCAGCTTTTGCTGCTGTAACCTACCATCCTGGCACATCTCCCATTACCTGCTTCTCTCAAGCACGTCAAAGATTCACATAATCACAAAGGCAACACTCCATAACCATGCCACCACCTAGAGCAAGTAAGTACTTATGTCACCTATGATACTCCAATCCTTGTTAGATTCTTTTCTAAAAAACTCTGAAGTTTTTACCATGAATTCTTAGATTCTCAATGGCCTTTAAACATCATTCCTTTAAGGAAATTCCTCAAAAATCCCAAATCGATCTATCTCTGAAGATCCCAAATCAGATCACGTTAACTGGTTTCAAACATTTTCTATAAACTTGTGATTAGCCAAACCTCAAGATCCTCCAAGGATTCTTTACCTAAGTATACTTTGAATCTCACTAATGATTTAGATCCCCATGCAGATGCAGAAGGCATAACTTATTCACGTGACCCTTCTCACAGACTTCCAAATCTTCAAGCTCACTTGGCACACTGAACAGTAGTCACAAGCTCTATTGGCTAGGTCACTCATCATTACTTTTATGGTTGATTTGTCCTAACAAGCAACTCTTGTGGTTTAGGTACACAAACTTTACTTTGAACTAAGATTACTGTTGAGTTATATGGTTATAGTCTAGGGTTAATCTTATGTTAGAGCCCATGGCCCATGACCCATTGTGTTTATATATATGTATAGGTGTATAGTCTATGAGTTTAATTAAGTAGTATATACATATTAAAAGCTAGGGTTCTCTTCCTAAGCTTCACATGGTATCAGAGCCAAAATACAAACCCTAGCAGCCACCTCCTACTATACCTACTATGGATGAAATGCATTCTCGTCTTCTTCGGGTTTCATCTGTTCTTACAGTACCTTCCTCAAACCTTGGTGGGTTGTGAGGATGAAAGAACCTAACCTCATTTGTATGCACTTGGCATACATAATCATGTTTATATTCATATTTACATGCATTGCACCCTTACTGAGTTTTATGGCTCATAAGGTTTTCATCCCACCTTATAGGTTTTTCATGTGGCAAGAGGAAAGGGATTTGGGAGCTTGAAGCCTTGGAAGATCTAGATGTATTTGATGTAAAAAATTATTTTTGTTAGTAATGGCTTGTTGAAGCTTAAGGTCATGGAGAGTATTTTATTTTTTTGTTTGTTGTGTAAGCATCGAAAGGGTTGTGTAAGCCTTATTTGAGGAATAAAAGGAAATTTTTTATGTATTTTTTGTGGTGGAAATCTGAAAAATGTGGGCTAAGAAGCCTAAAGGAAAAAAAAAAGGTGGTTGCAGCCGGGGCCACTAAAGGGCCGCAGTAGGCGGTAGGCATGGCCCATCGCGTAGGCAGGTGAGCAAGCGCAAGGGCAACGGCACGCGGGCGCAGGCGTGGCCAGCACGCGTTTCCAGCACCCCACTAGGCCCCGTGCGGTGCATTTTTGATTATTTTTGGGCCTCGAAGGAGTTTTCAAAATAAAGGAATTTTTCGGGCATTTTTAGAGATAAATGTCAAATTTTTGGAAAATTAAATTTATGAGTTTTTCTTTATAATTGGGAAAATCAATGGGGGTAGCTTGGAATTGATGGTAAAGGAAAATTTTAAAATTTTGAATTATAAAAGGCCCGGTGGAATATTTGGAAAGGAAGGAGAAATAAAATAATAAAAAGGGATTTGGTTAACTTAAATAGAAATTAATTAGAAGAGTGTGGAATTTATAAAGTTCAAATTTGCTAGTCGATTCTGGGGTTGAGAGAAGGGATGGACGAAGCCAAGTTCTCACTTAGGGCGTTTCATGTTGAAACATACTTCGCCCTTCACAAATAACCGGGCATGTGAGCAGTCCAGATCATTGTTCAAGAGAGACACTCGTGAGTGGGAGCAAGGCGTCACAACTGTCCACCATTCCATAATGGTATGTTGGTTTTGGGCCCTTACTATGGCTTGATTCATTCATGTCATCGGCTAAAAAAATCCACAAAATTAGTCAAATCAAGACTCATATTCTGCTCTGATACCAACTGTAACGCCCTGCTCCAAACTAAGACATATGGTACAAAATAAATATAATACTTACATGGGCATTATGGAAAATCCCATAAAATTTCAGCTAGGAGCGTAACCTGAAACATGTAGGGACTTTCACCAAACATTTAGTTGCATACATAAACATCTTGTTTTATTTTCTAGTATTATAAATATGTCTTTTCTTTCCTTTCTTTCCTTATACAACATGATAACAAAGAGTTTAAAGTTAAGATACATCACTTGTGAAATTATTACAAAACCCATGGTACAACAAAATAATTAAACTTAAGCAACTTCTTTCCCTTCTCTTGAGCTCAGTCCTGGAATACCTGGCACATCTGTCATACTTGGAATGTTGAATATTCCAGGGGTATGAAACACCCAAGTTAGATAATTGCATCTAAGTGAGGGTTCCCAAAACGTTATCGTGCGTGTAGATGCAATATGCAATATGATATGAAATTCGTCCCCTAGTAGCCATGTCAGGATGTTGCAATCATCCCCGCTAACTCATCATGTCCCACGGCCAAATGATGCTTGGCATCACCCATGATGAGTTTCCCGTGTCAGTTAGCTTGTATGCCGTGATGTATGCCAAATACAAAGAGATATGCTTGCCAAATGAAAAATATGATATGCAAACCATACAAAATGAAGTAAAAAATGTCCATGATGTAAGAAACCACAGGAAAGGAACCACACACCTTACAACTTGTCTAGAATGGTATCTTGCACGCTTATCTAGGTTAGTTTTGCTATGAAACTCAAGAAACTTGTAAGGTAAGTACCCAATATTTTTGCACAAATACCTTTATTTTTCTACATTTTTTGTAGACTTTTTCCAGCCCTAGACACGCCTGCACGCGTCAATTCTTTCTTCTTCACACGCATGACTAGATGACACGTGTTTTACACGCACCGGTCTTCTACCACGCTCACCTTTGCTAGATTTTCGGGCTGATTATTAAAACAACCATATATTCTTCATTTGAGCTCTGTTTTGCCTCTCGTTTGATCTTATGGACTCCTCCTTTCATCCTCTACAAGATTATGGCTTCAAACCTCCCTTTTCGACTCATTTTTCCATCGCTCCATCCCAGATTCCGACGAAGGCTAAAAATCCAGCCAACCCTTGTTTCTCCTTCGTTTTTGCACCAATTCCTTCCCTATTTGTTTCAGAATCTTCCCCTCACAACTATGATCTTATTCCTTACATCCAACACCTTCAACTTGGCTTAATTTCAATGGTTTTTGGATTGGTTTATGGCTTGATATTTCTACCCAAGATTTCATCCACTTTTATAGGTTGTTTGGGGCAATTGGATTTTTCCAACACCATGGACACCTGGGGAGACACTTGGACACTTATGGATGGCCAATTGCTGATATCTTTTTCCTTCATGATGGATGGTTTTGCTTCTTTTTACTGTTTAGGTCCCAAGTTCCTATTAATTTCACGTTCACCCTCTTAACTTTCTAAACCTCATTTTCCCTCCTAAAATGCTATTCTTCCTTTTTCAAAAATATTCCAAGGATTCTCCTAGAATTCTTACACCCTTGAGCATCAATCTTTGTCCCAAAATGATCTCTAAATATATATTTTTTAAATTACACTTATGCCCCAAATTTTCTAAAAATTACCTTTTTACTCAAAATTCACCCGCTTCTCCTTGAATCCTCAAGGCATAATATTTTCTTCAAAATAGACAAATTTTATAAAAATCCTAGGTGTTACAAATGGTACTGCCTCAAATGCCTCTACGAGCTAGGGTTTGACAATGTCAAGAGTCTATTCGCTAATCATCAGTGTCTCCTTGGTGGTCGACTTCTCTTTCTCCATAGCGAGCTTAGTGAAGCTCACGTAACATACCTGGGCTTGCTTCTGCCTGCCCCGCCCCTTGGGGTGTGGAAAACTTCATCAATAGGTATCCTAGTGAAATAACTACTCTCATAGCATTGAGTAGGAACTGCCCCAGGATCACGTTGTAAACAGGGGAGAAGGTCTTGACCACCATAAAATTCACTTGCCTGATAGCCACCTGGGGTGGCTCCCTAGAGTAGAAAAAGCTAGATCGACCCTATAATGGAGACTGTTTCCCTTGTGAAACTGTACAACAGTGACGTGATAGTCTAGAGTTGGTCGTGTGCAATGTGCATATTTTCAAAACAGTTCCAATATAGAAAATTTACAGAGCTCCCATTATCCACCAAAATACGCTCAACAAGATGTTTGGAAATGATGCCTGAGATCACCAACCGATCATCATGAGGCAACAACACATCCCCTTGGTCCTCGGGCGTGAAAACAATGGGATCCTCGTTCTCCTGCACCTTTGCCAACGAGCTTACATGTAACGAGTGGCGCGCATAAGCCTTTCAGGCAGCAGAAGAGTCTCCAGCCAAATTCTCCCCCTTGAAATCACATTGATTTTATCCATGGTAGGTTCGTTGTCTCTTATTCCAATACTCAGTCCTAGTTGATCTCTTTAACGGCTTCATTCTCCTTCCACCTGACGGGGTTGTCGATTATCCTTTCTGTTTGGGGCATCATTCCTAGGACGAGGGGGCCACCTTTAATTATCTCTCCTAGGTTCGTCTCCCTTGCTCTGTTGGTTTTTCAGCTTGTCCAATATAAATCGATTGAGCTTCCCATCTTTGATCAGTTGCTCAATCTAATTACATAACTCCTAGAAGTGCTCAGTACTGGGGACTCATGAAACTTGCAAAAGGCCTTCATATTTCTTCCCAATGGCTCTTTGGAACGAGGAGGGAAGTTGATGAGTCCCGTATGCGTGATAAAGGAAAGGATCGTTGCCTTGGGCTCATTAAGGGGAGTGAAGCTTCGAAACTGCATCTTTAAGGGCTTTTCCCTTCTCTATGTTTTGACTGCCCGGTTGGACTTCAAGTCTCTTGGTCTTCCTTTTCCTTTCACCTCCCAAGCGTCCAAATTTCAATCTGAACAATGACTTGTTCTGCTTGGGAAAATAAATCGATCATGGAGCTAGGCTTAAAAAAGGATAGAGATTTTGTAATACCCCATGTGTAGAGAAGGTTGACACGTAATTTCAATGAGTTTAGAACACCGAAAAGTTGGTTTTATAGCAATTTCAAGTACCAAATCAACTGTAGGGAATGCTTCTGAGTGAAATTGTCTAAGGAAAATTATATGGTCTCGACGAGCGTATCAATATAGGATTTATGGTATTGAAAGAAATCAAATTCGGGACAGTTTTCGGTACAGCTAAAATACAGCTATCATTTAGGCTGTAAAATCGAATTGTTGTAGGAGACTCTCGAAAAATTAACAGAACCCTAGGGGGGCTCCGGTTTTACGTAATGAGCAACCCTTCAGTGGTTTAAAGATGAAACGACAGCCCGGAAAGGTCAGTGGGGCAAACCGTCCTTTTTGACTAAATTTTGAGTTATTAATTTTAGATTTTCGGTATTATAATATAACCTAATTCAGTGTTTGAGGGTATATTTGTAATTAGGGTATTTTATAAGTAAAATAGGAATAAATTTTAAATTAAAATATATAATTTTTCTAGTTTAATATATAGTTATATATACATATAATATATGTATATGAGCGTGCGTATGAGGGCATTTTCACCCATTCCCTGCAAGCTCATTTTCCATCCGAGAATTGCGCAAAATGGGAAGAGGATGGCCACGTGAATTCTGTAAAAAATATAGATAGGTGGCGTATGAAGATTGGGTGCAATTAATGTGGAGATTTTCACATTAAATGATATGCGTGGTGGGCAAGCTTGTAGTAGTGAAGCTACCGCCTATAAATAGGCAGTGATTTGAGCGATGGAGAAGCACCAAGGAGCTCGAGAAAGAAGGCGAGAAAGAGAGAGAGAGAGAGAGAAAAGCTCCTGAAGAGCTAGGCCGAAATCGGCCATGGAAGAACCAGCGAGCAGGGGGCCACGGCCGCGGCCATGTTCAGCCAGCAGCAGCGAAGACGAAGGTCGGCGGGGGCATGGGCAAGGCCGGTGACGGAAATGGAGGCCCGAGAGGCGTCTGGAAACAGCAACCCGCGGCCATGGCAGCCATGGCCGTGAGCTCACCGAGCTGGAGCAGCTGCCGCGATGATGGCAGCAAGGTGCAGCGGCGATGACAGCTCGCGGAGGCCGGCATGGAGCAGCCGGTGGCGTCGGTGGTGGCCGTTGAGGCAGCCGTAATGGCCGACGAAGCAAGGCCATGCTCGGGCATGGCCGTCGCGAAGAAGAAGAACGAGCAGAGGAGTTGCAGGGGAAGGAAGGAAGGAAGAAGAAGAAGAAGAAGAAGAAGAAGAAAAGAAGGAAGAAGAAGAAGAAAAGAAGAAGAAAAGAAGAAAGAAAGAAGGAGGAAAGGCGTTGCAGGCGCGGGAACAGGGGAAGCGGGAGGAAGAAGAAGGAGGAGGAAGAAGAAGAGAGGGGAAAGAAAAAAAGAAAAAAGAAAAAGAAAAGAAAAGAAAAGAAGAAAGAAAAATTAGGAGAAAAAATATAGAAAATGTTAGAAAAATAAAAAATAAATTCTAGAAAATACGGAATTATGTTCCGGTGATATCCTAGAGATTTTGGTGAGAAAAACAGCCCGAGCACGCGTTCCAAGGATAGGGCACGCATACCGAAGAAATCCGAGATTCCAAGTTAAGGTGAGTAAAATTTCTTAGAAAATTTCATAAATTTAAGAATATTATTTTATGAATTATCGTAGTGAAATATTTGAGAAAATATTTCTAGAAATATTTAATTTGGAATTATTGAGGAAAAATAGGAAGAAATAGAGAGAAAATTAAATAAAATGCCAGAAATTATGAAAAAATAGGATTTAATATTTATTCAAATACTTATGGTGATTAGGATGCTTTGAGGTCAAAGTTGAGGTGTATGGTGCGAATTTTGATGTTGGCACGCAAATCGAGGCAAAGCACGAATTTCAAGGTAGCCCGATAAGCTCTAAAAGGTAAGTGGTACTTCCTCGAAAATATTTTCATCATATTGACATGCCCTGATATGTATTTGTCACGTAGAATGCATACATGACTATGAAATGCATGATTACACGTTGATATCATTGATCACACGCATATGAGGCCGTAGGGAGTACGAACTGGCACCGCTGCCTTACCAAGGGTGCACCCATACACCCTGGCTTCGAAAGAGGTGACTGCTAAAATGGTAGGTAGCATGAGAGGTGCAGTTGACACCTACGATAAAAGACATTGCATACACTTATGACATAGCATTATGTACCCTTACTTAGATGGTTCATCATCTAACTTGGGTTCGCCCCTGGAACATTCAACGTTCCAGTCAGGACTTGCAGAGATGATTTCGAGATTGGTGATGTGTGGTGACGCGAGACGTCAAGAAGCGAGTAATTGTACCATGTTATGTTGTAATATGAGTAGTTTAAAAATCATGTACATTGTATTTATCGTCAGACGCTTATGAATTAACTTTGTAATGAATGTCATGTCCAATTATTATTATATGTATTACCATGAGCAGGTTCGATTCAGCTTCCGCTTTGTATTCTAGTGTAGATATCTTGCACTAGATAAGGTCTTAGGAAATTTCGGGATAGTGTAATGATAAAAAAAAAAAAATAGACCAAATTTCCTAAGGCATAACACGCCCGAGAAAGCGGGCTGTTACAGATTTTCTAAACGATGTGTACGTAGTCCCGTTGAGCAAAGCTGATGTCGCCAACCCAAATGAGTGATCCCTCACTTCTTGAGTGACTGCCCTAAACTGCTCCATATATTGTTTCAACCGCTCGCCTAGTTTCTACTATAAGCTCATCAAGTACATCGCGCTCTTTTTCTTTAGTACATAAGCCGAGAATGCTTCCAAAAATTCCTTATTTAATTTCCCAAACGATTGTATGTGCCCTGTTGACAAATCCGTGAACCATTGTTGAGCCTGTCCTGCCAGAGACAGGGGGAAGGCTCGGCACTTGGTTACCTCATTCCAGCTATGTAGTAGAACCATGGCTACAAAAAACTGTAGATGCTGTTAGAACGGGAGATGCTATGGCACACACCAAGAGGGGGGGTGAATTGGTTATTTTAAAAATACTTGATAGAACTTTAAAATCCTTTTGATTGAAAATAAAAACTCAACGCAAGTGAGGATAATGAAATGCTAGCAGTGATAAACAAATAAAAAAAAAATATAAGAAAGAGAGAACACAAAGATTTATAATAGTTTGGCTTAACCCAAGTCTAATCCACTACCTTAGTTCCTTGCTAAGGATTTTTCAAACTATCCACTAAAACCCCCTACTTAAACCAAGTAGGTCCTCTAGTCAAAGACTAGGAAAATACAAAACCTCCTACTCAAATGGGCCCTCTAGCTACACAAGCTAGGAAAAATAAGAAATATAGAATATGAGAGAATCTAAGAGATAAATCTCTTAGTTACAATGTCTCTCAAGATTAAACAAGGCTTAAATGAATGTATCAACAATAATAGAACAAAGCCTTGGAAAGAAAAGTATAACAATGAAAGCACAGAACACTATAAGCTTCGAATAAAATGATTTGTAATATTTAGATCATCTCGTTTCCGTCCATTAGCCGTCTCTTGATCTTGCTTAAGTTGTATATATAGGCTTCCATAAAGATTGAAGAGGAAACTAGCCGTTTGTGACCGTTGGAGTTTGAAAAACTAGCCGTTGGAAGCTTTTTGTAAAAGATATAATCGACAGAAGAAAATGCATAGTTGACTATTTTTACAAGTAAAACAAGACATAGTCGACAGACAAAAAAGCATAGTCGACTATCTTATAACACAAATTTTCCATAGTCGACAGACACATACTCATAGTCGACAGATGCAAAAATATGAAGAAGATTTTGAAACTTATGAACAAATATAGTCGACAGAAGAAAAGTCATAGTCGACTATCCTTACATGATAGTCGACAGAGTGAAAAATAATCGACAGAAGCCTTAAATAGTCGACAGATCAAACCAGCATAGTCGACTATCATTTTGGACAATCTGAAAACTTAACAGATAATATGTAGAAGCACACTTAATTGATACAAAACATCACCACATATTTACATAAATGTACCCCCAAGTAAATGTCTTCATTTTGTTTAATTTATATTTTACCTTCCATTTACTTTAATAGATAAATGTAAATAACAAAGTACCCCCCATTTGGATTCAATAAAAATATCTAAAAAATCAAAATCCATAAGAATAAGAAAATAAAATTTGGGTTTTAGTACAAACTCAGAATTTTGTGATTTTACCACCTCCAAGATTTACACTTTTTATTTCTTGAAAAAATTGTTAAAAATCATTTTATCACTAATGAATGTTAGCTATTGAGTTACCGGGAGTTAGTTTTCTAAAAAGAAAACATTTTCATATATGTCTGCTTATAAGATGCTAACCTTCCAGACTTAGAAAAATATGACCTTGAAATCTCGATACTTGAAATTCATTTGGTTTGCATTCTCACAAAGTAATACTTAATATTGAAATTGATTTATGTTGAAAATCACAACCTCGATTCATGACTTAGGGATTAAATAAATATTGTTTTTCATCATTAAAACTAAGTATATAAAAGTAAAACAATAAATGCCTCTCTGAATCTTCTTTCCCAAAATAAATAGGAAGCTGGGGAAACTTGAATCCCGGTTGGACTGGTTGTCTCTAGAGTTTTTTTGACAGGGGGAAACCCTTGGTGGAGGCTTCTCTAGGCATTATCATTACCCATTTCTGCTCCAACACTTCCTCTATAAGTCTTCTAATGCTTGTTGCATCTAGTGTTCCATGCCATGCATCTTCCCTCTAAGGAGAAAGGAGATAGAGAGCCCTAGAATGGGTGCTCTCCACTTTTTCTTCATACATCGGGGCTTTCCCCACCCATCTACCACTTATTTCAGGTGGGTTTACCGGTCTCGGGGCACGATCATTTTGCCGCTGCGTCCCAATCCTTATCCCCGCTTGTGCTACTCTCGAGGGCTGACCTTATGTTCCAGGTCTACTGTCTCTAGCATCTATATGTCATGTATCGTGTATGTCAGGCATTAGTTCTTGCAGGAGGGTTGTGATCCCTTGCATTCTCCTCACATTCTCCTTATTATTCTTCTAAAGCTCTTCATTATGATGTCTCAGCTCCTCATAGTTCTTTCAAAGTCTTTCATAGTCAACGAGCAAGCACTACGAGAGGTGTTATTCTAGACGGCCTTGAGATTACTCTTGGGGTCATAGCTAGATTCTCTCGGGGAATCGATGATTGTCCCAAAGAGTTCGGCTCAAGAATCGTACAAGATGTGGGTGGGGCTCGTCTCCCTTGTGTCGAAGCTTTTACCCCAAGATCAGTAACGTGTATTTCTCTTTGCTTCGACATTCCTCGGACCTCGATCTCAGCTATAGGGTCCTCTTCTAGACTGGCAATCTGATTACCCCCCAGTCTGACTACCTGATTGTCCTCTGACTAAGGTATACGTCCTGAGTGAACCTCTTACTCTTGATGATGTTCCACTAGTATTGGTTGTAGTAGGGGCACTAGGCTAGGCTCTCAAGTAGCTATTGTTCTAGAACGAGTGCTTCTCCGTGTTTGGTGGGGTAGGCTTCCCAGACCGGTCAATCTGGTGTTTCTAGTCATCTTAGCTTTTTGTCAATTTCCCACAGACGGCGCCTGTAACACCTTGTTTTTCCCAAGCGTGCGTTAACCTGGGATTTCGAGAATATTTTTTTTTCAACATACACACAACATAAATCATTCCTAACAATCCCGTTATACCCTCTTAGCATATCAAACTTTAAAAATCACTAAGCCAAGACAGGTAACCTCATCATAAAATGTAGAAGCAAGATCGAAACCTCAAATGAAACATAATCGTAATTCCTTTATTTATAATATGAAAAGCATACCATTGTTTGACATGACATCTTCAAAGCAAAAATACATAGGGATTAATCCCTCAGCAACACAACTAAACACCTCAAACATAATCAAAATATATGCTAAGCGTCTCTAATGTAATCAACGGCTACATCTCGATAACCTCATTTCCCTTAGCGTCGCTGCTTTCACCTAGAACGTTAAATATTCCACGGACATAGTCTAAAATTAGATGCTTAATCATTAGAGTGAGAGCTTAAAAATTTTTTGTGAAGGTACGCAAGACCATGAACAATAGACATATCCCAACATGTCTCAGCCTAAGAGAATCCTATATAGCGCTTAACCCATACCACGAGAAAAGAGCATTCTCTCTAAAGGCAACATAATCACATCGATGCATTGTCATAACACAATCCAACCTTAAGAGGGGCAACATCAACGCATCTCCCCGACACCTCGGAAACAATCATTACCACTTCCAACACGAGAGGGTCAACAACAACGCAAGAACCCGGCTCACCATAATCACGTCAGAGATTACATTCCCACTCAAAAGGATCCCGAAAACACTACCCATGTCCAACACATATACCAATGCGATAACCACAACATGTAATGATGCATTACATAAAACAACATTTCAATGCACGTACTTCAATGCACACGTAAATAAACAATTTGGATGAACCATCCACATGAAATCAACCATTGTCAAAACCATTGCATGAAAAAAAATCAAGTATAAGGTCGAACCACCCGCAATAAACCAATTTTTAAATAGAACACTCACAATAAACCGCGTTATAGGGGTGAACACACACAAACAATCAAGTTTAAAGTAGAAACCCTCACAAGTCAAAACTATTTGTATAAAACAAGACAAGTTTTGATAGTAAAACCACTCAACTTGAACGTACTCAGAATACCTCGATTCTCATGCCCTACCTCAATTTTTGTGTCGAGTCTCAGATAATCGTACTATCACTTAACCTCGAGCCCAACAATCTCTAGACATCATATTCATTTAAAAGAATATCAACATCTATTTTTTCATGATTTTCTCATAATTTCTCCTTATTTTATCCTCAAAAATTTCAAAATAAATACCCCCTCAAGGTTTTCCCAAATTTTTCTCCACCATAATTCATAAAATATTTTTCTAAAAATATTAAAAAAAATTCAAAAAATATCTTCTTCTCACGTGCCCTCACACGCTAGTACGTGTACTACGCGTAATGAACTGCGCATGTAATGCACGCACCGGTTGTCTTCTACATTTTTTCTATAACGATAGCACCCTTGGATGCTCGAAACAGTGGTCGGAGGTGCCTCGATCAGGCGTTTTAAACCTCAGCTTCGATAACCCTACCCGATTTTTCGACCACCTTCAAAACCCACTTAAACCTTCATGAAAACACTCCAAATTCTCAAGAAATGATGCCCACACACCAATGGTCAAAAGTCCCTTATCCAATCTCTCAAAAACACTTCACAACACAAGCAATTTGATGCTCCATTTTCGGCTAAAACTTTCATCTATTTATAGGCAAAATCTGGCTTACCCTAGGCTAATCATAGGCTATTGCTTCGCCCCCAAGCTTCCTAGGTCCATGCTTGGCCATACCTTGGAAAGATCCGGTCATTCCATCGCTAGATTTTGGCTCCACGTGTAGCTGTCAAGTCAGCCATGCTGTGTTGTTCTTTCAGAAATTATAGTTTTATCCCCTTGCAAATTTCTTTTGCATTTTAAGCCTCATTTCAAATCCTTAGACTTTGATATTTTAACACGTGAACCCCTAAGTCCCATGCTTTTCAATTGGCCCAAAAAAATTAGAAAAATATCATTTTTACCCCGTTTTCAACTAGAATTGAAAATTACTCTTAGGCCCGAATGCCTACTTTGATCGCAAACCCTTTTGTTTCATCCCGAAACCACTTAAAGGTTGTTCTATTCACAAAATTAGAGCCTCCTCAAGGTTCTGTGGATTTTCCGAAAGCCCTTTACCATCATTTGGTCTTTCAAGCTATGACTTAGTTGTATCAGAAACTATTTTTTATTTGATTTCTTTCGACATCATAAATCTCGTCTCTAGACGCTCATCAATGACATACCCTTTTGTTTAGACATCTAAGTTTCGAGGCACTCCCTACCGTCAATTCAGTGACTTATTTTACTATCAAGCTAATTTTTTGGTATTTCGAACTCATTTAAATTACGTGACAACCTCATGCCAACATGGGTATTACATCGCCAAATTATTGTTGCCAAAAATACAACAATAGAAACTTCTTTAGAGTAAGGGAAACCGTCATCTGAAGCTAAGTAAAATGTCGATATTCTAAAGTACATCCATCAAAAGAGGTCTCTCAGAGGTAAGGTTTCCTGAGAAAAGTGAGCTGCGGAAAGGGTGGGTCGGAGAGAGGGCGTCTCTCGGAGAGAGGTGGACTCCTCGAAGAGGCAGCGTCTCTCGAAAAGTGAAGACTAATCGAGAACCTAGATTTGGTAGAAGGCTCTCGGATGGGGTTTGATACACCTCTGGAGAGGAATTGATTGGCTTTCGAAAAGAGAAGAGTCTCTTTTGGGAAAATATTTCGAGTGACCTCGGAGATAACTAGAATTCTCTCGGTGGAACAAAGACGACATTGGCTTAGCTTTCGGAAGAACTGCAACACACGACAAAGATTAAGAGGCTTGCGAGAAGGATCTCACATGAAGACTCTCCGATGGTCAATTCAGTATGTAGAAAAAGGAAAAAGGGGTGGAAAGAAATGTAAAGGGTTTCAGAAAGGAAAATTTGAGAACATTAAGATTAGTTACCAGATGTTCGGATCCCCTCAATCGTGTTGTGTCTTACCTTTTATAAACATTCAGATCTCAATGATTGATTGGGACACGTGTACAACGCCTTGCTAGTCTCTTGGAGAGGCTTTTCTAATAGAGACTCCTCTCGAAGAGAGTCCCCCGGACCTCTGTAGCCTTCTCCTTGAGAGCTTTATCCGAAAAAACTCTCTTGGAGAGAGAAGGCACGTCAGTCCAAAATTTGAACTTTTTCATATTTATTTTTTATGTTATTATTTATTTTATTTTTTAAAATTAATTAATTCATAACTTAATTAATTATTTAAATAATATTTAAATTAATGTAATTTTGATAATTATCGCTCGATCTTTGTAATAACGATACTCTTACTCATTACTTTATTACTTGTGCGATCCATACACTTATAGAAAATCACTATGGGGTAGTAGTATTGCCAACTACTCTTGCCAGAATAGCTGCCGGGTTTCACCGGAAAATTCCTGCCACTGTTACCGCCGACAACTTTTGCCATTACAGTAGCTGTAGTTACCGGAGACCCGACTATACCGTCACTGGCTGCCTGCAACAGCGCCCCTCCGGCCACTGGAAACTCTTATGGCACCAGAGTGCTGCTTGCCGCTAGCTGCTAGTGATGGTCTCCTGCAACAGAAACGGTGAACTCCTTCACCGGACTTGCTGCTGCTGTCCGATAGCTTCTCCAAGAATCTGATGCATCCAGCATCTTCAACCAACAGATTTCAACGCTTGCAATCTTCTTCCTTTTATGATAAAGCCAAACACACTCTTTCTCTTCCATTATATAATATATATATATATATATTCACATATAAATACATACAGACGAATGGATTACAGATTATCAGTGAATGGCGTACTGCTTCCATACCCACTATTAATATATACATATATTTCATATATATACATATTTTTGAACAATTTTGCTGGACAGACGGAGGCGACTTTAAGAAGAAGAAGATTGGGGCTGAGGCGCCGAGGAAGATCAGAGAAATTGGAAGCATCATTATTGCCCAGCGCACTTCTGGAGAGAATTAAGAGAAGGACGCCCATTGCTTCTTTTAGAATAATAATAATAATATTCACATCCCTTCACAATTTCCTCCAAGTCCCCGCCTCCCACCCTTGTCTCCCACCACTTAAATTGCTTTTAATAATAATAATATATTCGCAACATGCGCTCTCACCTGTCTCCCACTACTTCGATTGCCTTTTATTTTCATTTCAATTGGCTTCTAGAAGCCATTAGCAATTGCTAACCGTGAGCCATTTTCCTAATATATCATTATAATGATAATGGACGCAGCCTCACGTGGGTTTCCATTTACAATTTCTGCCACCTCCCTTTTTCAATATCAATTAGATAATAAATTTAATTAATTAATTAATTCTTATAATGTTATATATTTAATAATTATATACATAATATTATATCTAAATTAATTACACACTAAAAACATTTCTCAAAAATAATACCTCGCTAAAAATATCATTAACTCTTAATAATATTTTTATTAACCATTAATACTTAATGGTAATTAGTCTTCGATAACTCTTAATAGTGGAAATATAGTCAAATAATTTGGATTCACTAACCCAACGTATTACCTGCTTAGAGTGTGACTTTCTAAATTCATCAGCAAAGAAGAACTACTCTTCTCCCTTGAAGACCAAGGAAAAAAAGTGGGAAACAATTAATATGCTATAATATAAAAAGAAAAAATAAAATAAAAAATTAATAAATAAGTTAACCCAAGTCAAATGGGCAGAACCAAAACGAAGGGGAAAGCAGTAGAGAGGCACTCCCAAAAGTAACTCAAATAGCATAAGGGAAGTCTGTGGCCTTAAGTAGTGATGGGAAATGGGCGGGCCGGGCCGGGCCAGCCCGCATCCCGCTTGGCCGGCCCATTTCGTGGGCCGGGCCGAATTTGGCCCACGAAGGAAACGGGCCAGGCCAAGCCAAGGAAATGGAAATTTAGGCCCGGCACGACCCCGTGGCCCTTAATAAGTGGGCCGGGCCGGGCCATGGGCCTGTTGGGCCGGCCCGTGAGCCATTTATTTTTAATTTTTTATATATAATTTTTTAAATATATTTTTTTATTTTTTTCCAAATGTAACTAATATTTTTTAAAATATGTTTAATAAACATATTAATGTTTAAAATATGTTTAGTAAACATTAATAAACATTGTTTATTAACGTTTACTTATAATTTTGATGTTTGTAAAATTATGATGTTTATAGTAAATATTATGTTTACAAAAATTACACTAAAATTATGTTTACAAACATAATAAACATTATGTTTACAAACATAATTATGTTTACAAACATTACAATAAAATTATATTTACAAGAAACATAATTTTTAATTATTATGTTTATAATTATTAAATACAAACATAATTTTTTAAATATTTTTTTATTTTTTAGTGGGCTGGGCCGGGCCATTTTAGCAGGCCAGTTTGATGGGCCGGGCCGCGGGGCCACGTATTGCTGGCACGGCCCTTATTTTGTTAAGCGGGCCGGCCCAGCCCGTTTGCTACAGTAACGGGCCGGGCCGGGCCGGGCTAGGAGGCGGGTCGGCCCAGTTCCCATCTCTAGCCTTAAGTGGCACGCGAAGTCCCTATGGCCCTAAAGGGCATGCGGAGACCTCATGGCCCCTAAGGACCCGCAGCATTTTTGTCCCTCAAAACTCGTGGGAAAATCCCACAACATCTCATTCCCTAAAAACAACAACGTCGTCGCCAAAGCATTTTCTTGAATACACAGGGGAGGCACACAATGCATAAACTAGATAACTCCAACATTCTAAAATCCTTCTAAGAAAAGGATAGACAATCATCCAAAATGAATCCTACCCCGAAAGGATAAGATAAACGTCATCTATTAAAATCCTAATTTTAGAGAAATTAGGAAAAGTCATTATATATGTTATCTGTAAGAATCATAATACTGGACTACTATGGATTACTCTATACTTCTCTATAAATAGGTAGACACTCATTTCAAAAAAAGATATGTCTCTAATATTGGTGTAAATACTACTCTCAGGCTTCCATCATTCTCAATGTTTGACTTAAGCATCAAAGTGTTTGTGCGGAGAGCCTTACGTATCCTCTGACTGTTTTCTTTCTTTGCAGACTTAAGCGGCATGACAACGACGTTTCCTGTCAAATAAATTTATTGTTGTATCTTGTCAACAACAGTGAGAAACCCTTCATAGGAATGGTTCCCCGGAGGAAGAAGAGCTTGTTTCAGGTGAGCTACATTGTCCAGGACAACATAGGGCAAAGTAGTTCGAGATAAGGTTCTTCCTCATTCTTCCCCAGAAGGATGGTTCGACCGAGTAGATCGTAACGTGCAATATGCCTCTTCGAGATAACCCCTTATCATTCTTTGGGAGGACTTGCTTGTTGGTTTTTCTCGATAAGAGTTCCTTTTTTGGGAGAACTCCCTCTCGAAAGACAGGCTACAACAATACATGTAACAACACATTTCTTCATAAATTAATAAATATTCAAAAGCAAAATATTAGATTATATGTTCAAAAATTAACATTTATTAAGTTAATTAACTTCTAAATTTTTTGGGTAAAAGTGATATAAGTGGTATTATTAGGGTGGGGTGTAGGTGTTAATAATCGGGAATTACGGGGTCTAGAAGGAATTTTGAAAGTTGTAGAAGAAACTCTTTAAAATTAATTGAGTGTGTATTATATATTGAATGATGCTGCAAGTGAGGCGGTACAAGCGTGAGGGGCCTAGCCGGTGGGCGTGGGATCGAGCCATGGCCGTGCATATGCTGGAGGAAAAAATTGGCTGGATTTTTCCAACCAAGCCTTGCCCAAAACGAATCTAGCCAAGCCTTGCCCAAAATGGCGTCGTTTTGGGCAAGGCGATGCTACTGCTAGGCTGCCACACGACCAGCCTCCAACCACTCATTTTTTGCCTCTTTTAAGCCCAATTTGAGCAAAAATTGAGTAGCAAACAAGAGAGAAATTGAGGGAGAAGAAGAGGCACGAATTGAAGCTGGAGAAGTGAAGAAATTGGGAGGAAAACTCAAGAAAATTAGGGGAAAAATCCACATAGTTGAAGTGTAGCCAGGTATGTTAAAAATTATCTATTAAGAATTTTCTACATATTGGATTTAATTTTTAGGCCACGATTTAATTATTTTTGGCAAAAATATTGTTTTGCAACATGTGAGCATTTAAAAGTGGAATCAACTATAAAAAGACAAGTTCCCCTTCTTTTTCCTATGTGTGTATAAAATTCCCCTCCTTTCTTGTGGAGACAATAAAAATGAGTTTGTTGGGGGTTGTTGGTGTTTTCTACAAATGCAAAATTTTGGCTATGTCTTGAGGTTGTGGGATGTCTCGTGAAAAATTTGGGTTTTTGTACAAGTTTTTGTTATGTGTAAATCCTTTGTTTCCTATAGCATTTTGAATGTCTAAACCCGTAATTTCATCGAGGTGTTGCTCTACCTCGTGTTTCTTAAGGATTAACACTACTTTTAAGCCAAATTGTGCATAAAAGTTTTGAGATGGGAAGACCATATAGATAGCAAATTTTAAATGATGGGGCATGTGTGTCATAAAGTACCTAAAACCCCAATATTCTAAGGAATCACACCAAGAATATATGTGCTTGAATAAAGGAGAATTATGCTATGAGAATGGGAGGAAAATGGATTATGGAACTCTAATTAATCATGTGCCCACTAATGGTATGCAATTGTGAGAAAGTAATGAAAAGATTAAACGAGAAACGTGTTTAGTCGAAACAACATGATGCTATCACATATATGTTTTATGTGTATGATATATTGATACTTACATCATAGCATCTATTATTTTGCGTGGCGATGTGACCACAAGACGAGGATATCCATTTTTTTTTTGTATACTCAGTGTATAATCAAGGGAGCCACGGCTTGCCAGACTCACTTGGGTTGAAACTAGGGTGAGGGTGGATGATGGTCCACAATACTATCATGGCATCTTTATATATATATATTTGGCATATGGAGTGCACATTAATGTGTGTAGCATGAGCAAAATGATTAAAGTGGAAAAATAATAATAATATTATAACATAACCGGGTATGGTTAGAAAGGTGTATAATTGCTAAGTGAATTATAATTTATTTCATGTACTATTAATCCAACTTTAATAAAGTTCTCAAAGCTTAATTTCTTCCATATTATATATTTGTTGAGTCTTGTAACTTATTTTGTTTGTTCTGTGTCAATCTAGATAAGAGCAAGACAGCAGCGAGTGGTGAGTCTAGCCACACATGACTTGGGAAACACGTAATGTGTACAAAGTCACCTCAGGCAGAGGATCCTAGGGAGTGTTTTGTTTTTTTGAAACAGAGCACAAGAAAAGAAAAGGATACTTTGCTATAAGTTTATTGCACACCACCTATGTTTTGTAAAGTATGACAGTAATGCCTTGAATAAACACCTTAGCAAATGTTGTTGCATGACTAAACAAACATTGTATCTTTGTAAAGTAGTAGTAAATTGAGTTGAATTTATTGTTGAGATGCTTTGTTCTATTTCTTTAACAACTTTCTCACGGATTGCCTATGCTAGTAGGCACTGTGATAATACATATTTGTCACATCACCTTTCTACGTCGAAAGCTTGAATTTAGTGCATCAATTCAGCATTTTTTGCAGACAAATTGGACACGCGAAGGCAAAGGATTCCCTTTATTTGCTGGATTTTGGAAGCATTAATTGAAGGAGAATAGAAGCCAAATGAAGCTAGGATGTTTTTCTATGATATATATACATATATATATCATAGATACATATCCATCATCAGCACATCACTACCGGCCCATATGTTGATCTCACATACTCACAGTAAGCAGTCAAATCATGGCCCATTGTTGCTGAATTTGAGTCTAAATTCCTCAGTGGCGCCCCTATTTTGTTGTTTCCACCTAATGCTGAAGATGCTCTAATAATCCTGCCAAAACATACATGATTGGCTATATATGCTTGCTAACATCTCACTTTTGCACATATCTTCACTCTTCAAGGTCTGTTTCCACCAAGCAACAACATTTAATTCTCTATATACAGATATATCCCTGAACTCTTATATTAATTGTTGGTCTGTCAGCAACAAGAAGTGCTCAATGGGGACTCCAGGTTTGAGCTTTGCTGTGGTGTGTTCACTCTTCATATGCATTGTGTTTGTGGCTGCTGCTGCTGGCACTGGGAGGTCTAATGAGACAGATCAACTCTCACTTGTAGCATTCAAGGCCAGTGTTGTGCAAGACCCCCTCCACGTCATGAGCCTATGGAATTCAAGCCTCCACTTCTGCCTGTGGCCCGGTGTCACCTGTGGCAGCCGCCACCAGAGAGTCACCGTCTTGGACTTGCGGTCCCTGAAGCTGGAGGGAACCATATCGCCGCACATCGGGAATCTGAGCTTTCTCAGAGTATTGCAGCTTCAAAACAACAGTTTCAGGGGTGAAATCCCCCTGCAGCTGGGCCGTTTGAGAAGATTATGGGTACTCCGCCTGCACAATAATTCCATCAGTGGCCACATTCCCTCCAATTTATCCAGCTGTCGCCAACTCCGCTACATAAACTTATCAAACAACATTCTAGTGGAAAGAATTCCTCCCGAGCTTGGTTCATTGCAGAGGCTTCTGTGGATTCAAATCGATTCAAACAAACTGACAGGAACAATCCCGCCTAGTTTGGGGAACTTGTCATCTCTTGAGGAGCTTTTTGCAAGCAAAAACATGTTGGTTGGGAGCATCCCTGAAGCTGTATGCCAATTGCCAAGGCTTAAGTTTATCGTAGTGAATGAAAATGGCTTGTTAGGTAAACTCCCTAGTTCACTTTTCAACCATTCTTCTATTATGGCTATAGATGTGGGTACCAACCACATTCAAGGAAATCTTCCCTCACAGTTAGGCAACACCCTCCCGAAACTTGAGTACCTCAGCATTTCCGGCAACCAAATTGGTGGTCTCTTCCCTGTATCACTATCAAATGCCACGAATCTAAGGTTCTTTGGAACAGGTCAGAATAAGCTCACAGGAAAGGTTCCAACCTTGGAAAAGCTGCAAAAACTTGAGCGATTTAGCACCGCTTTCAACCGTCTTGGCGGTGACTTGAGCTTCCTATCCTCCTTGACCAATGCCACCAATTTGGATCTTCTAGATCTGCAGGAAAATGAATTTAGTGGGTTATTGCCACGATCAATTTCTAACCTGTCAACTAAGCTTACAGAACTTGCTCTAAACTACAATCAATTTTATGGAAGCATGCCAGCAGGGATATCCAATCTGGTCAACTTGGAGGCCCTGTATTTGGCCGGCAACCGATTCACGGGTAATATTCCTCCTGAATTTGGGAGGCTTCAGAAGCTGCAAGACTTGGCTCTGCCAGAAAACAATCTCTCTGGGAGTATTCCCTACTCATTTGGAAATCTAACTTTATTGACTAGATTCAGTTTGGCAGAAAACAAGCTTCATCGCAGCATTCCTATTAGTATAGGGAAATGTCAAAATTTGATATTGTTGGATCTTAGTCACAACAGCCTTAGCGGCCCGATACCAAAACAAGTGTTTGATCTCTCATCTTTGTCGATAACTCTGGACCTATCTCGAAACCAATTGACCGGTTCAATTCCAATGGAGATCGGAAACTTAATCAATCTCGATTACTTGGATCTTTCTGAAAACAAGCTACTGGGTAGAATTCCAGCCACTCTTGGCGCTTGTGGAAATTAACAAATCTTTGCTTGCAGAAAAACTTCCTCCAAGGAACCATTCCTTCATCTTTTAAATCTCTCAGAGCCATCCAAGTTCTAGACCTTTCTCACAACAATTTGACGGGTGAAGTCCCAAGATACTTGAAGGATTTCAACTTCTTGCAAAAACTGAATTTGTCTTTCAATGACTTGGAGGGCGAGGTGCCGATCGAAGGAGCTTTCAAGAATGCAACTGCAACTTCAATCACCGGAAACAAGAAGCTCTGTGGCGGTTTACCCGAGTTTCTGCTGCCCAAATGCAATCCCAAACAGAAGAACTCCACCCTCACCGTGAAACAAGTCATTGCCATATCTTGTGGGCTTCTGGGAGCAATCTTGGTGATTATAATTTGTTTCATTTATCTTTTCTGGTTCAAGATCAAGCAGAGAAACAAGGAATCCCCTGGTTCGCTTTCACTGGAACCCTACTCATTGATCAGAGTGTCTTACCAAGATCTCCTCAAAGCCACCGACGGGTTCTCTTCTTCCAATTTGGTTGGATCGGGTAGTTTTGGATCCGTGTATAGAGGAACTCTCAACAATGGAACAGTTGTTGCAGTGAAGGTCTTCAATCTTTTGCATCAAGGAGCTTCCAAGAGCTTCCTCGCGGAGTGCGAGGCCTTGAAGAGCATTAGGCATAGGAACCTTGTCAAGATTCTCACTGCATGTTCAGGCCTTGACAATCAAGGAAACGATTTCAAGGCCTTGGTTTATGAGTTCATGGTTAATGGCAACTTACATCAGTGGCTGCATCCAAACCCCAAAGAAGAACACAGTAGTACTGTGCAAGTGCATGTGCATGTGCCTGCTTTGAATCTTCTTCAGAGACTAAACATTGCCATCGAAGTTGCTTCCGCCGTGGATTATCTTCACCGCCACAGCCAAACGCCGGTAGTTCACTGTGATCTGAAACCGAGCAACGTTCTTCTTGACAGCGAAATGACGGCTCATGTGAATGATTTCGGGTTAGCCAAATTAATCCTCGAGGACGGCTCCTCGAATCAAAGGAGTTCGACCGGGATATTACGGGGATCTGTTGGCTATGCCGCACCAGTTTTATCACCACCTCTCCAACTCTCATATAAAATAAATAAATAAAATTCATTGTTTTGAGTCTCGATCGTGTTTCTTCCTGTAATTAATGTTGCAGAGTACGGCGTGGGGAGTGAGGCGTCGAGACAAGGTGATGTATACAGCTATGGGGTGCTTTTGCTGGAGATGTTCACCGGAAAAAGACCCACCGACGAGATGTTCAGTGAGGGTACTGTGAACAATATTCACAATTTTGTGAAGACTGCTTTGTCGTCAGAAAGAGTAGAGGAAATTGCAGATCCATCGGTTGTTCTTCAGGATCCCCAGATGAAGAAAGGCATGGAGAGAGACAAAATGTTAGTGTGTTTGGCTTCAATCTTTGAGGTTGGAATTGGATGCTCGGCCGAATCAGCAAGGGCCAGGCCAGAAATGAGCCATGTAGTGAATGAGTTGATTCTGATCAGAGACCCCATCGTTGCAACAAGAAGAGGGACTACCTACACACGAGTAATTTAGCCCTTTTTTTTTTTTTTATATGACCAGATATTCGAGTTTCACTCTGAGTAATTTAGTTTTTTTGGCATGTCGATATGTCATTTTGATGATTTTTATTAAGGTGATGTTTGTTAATCAAGATATAGATGAAAAAATATCAGATATGAAAAATATTTCTGATGTTTGTCTTTTCCAATATGTTTGTTAAACTTATCTAACATTCTCCGAAAAAACCTGACGTGACCTTTTATTTAACTTTTTCATAATAAATTTATCTAATCCCCTCTAAATAAATTTATCTGATATTTTACAGATAAACATAAATTACTTATATATCCCTTTAGAATAATTAATGTCATTTAATATATTTTTAAAATATAAATTTATTAAATTTTATTTTTTACAATAAGCTTGATTTTAAAAAAAACTTATTTATTTAAGTCTTATAATTAATGTCATTTAATACAATTTTAAATTGTCATATGTTCTGACAATTTTTAAAATTTCAATTACATTATTCCTTTCACCAATTTTTAAAATTTAAATTTCTCTCTCTCCCTATATATATATTTTATTATCTAATACAAGTTCTTTTCATCAATTTTTTAAATTATTTTATTTAATTTTATATTTTATTATCTATTATAAAAATATATCTTGTCAATTTTTAATTATCTAAATGGAATTATTGTAATTCTACCAATAATTATTTTTATTTTTTAAGTCTTTTTAGAATATATTTTTACACATGGATTTAGAAAATAAAATATTATTTTTATTTTTATTTTTATTTAAGTTAATCATAAAACACTATTTTAATTATAAATTTGTTACTGATGTTAAGATATAGTTTTGAATGAATTTGGTAATAGGGATATTTTTATAAAAAAAACCCTTATCTCGGTGCTTATCACATGGATTTAACAAACATATGAAAATAAAAAGTACAGTTATCAATAGATTTTAAAAAATTTAACAAACAATCTAATAGAAATCTTATAATTCTTTCTAATCTTATTTTGATCGTTCTTTATCTTGGTTTAGAAAACTTTTTAAACTTATCTTGATACTCCCTTATCTTATTCATTTTAATAACCACTATCTAAGTATTTAAGGTTTAGATAAGAGGGAAGCAAACTTTTTCTTCAAAATAATTGAATTTGAAGCCTTTCCAATATATGAGTAAATTGAAAAAAAAAATTAAGATAGCATTATCTCTCGAATTTAACTAAGCCCACATTAAATGTTAAATGTGCATGTATTAGAATATAAATAGTTGTTTTTCATGTGATGGAGATCAAGATAGCAGTCATGAAAGATGACAAGGCAGAACCAATGATTCATTAAGCAAAAGTTTATTTGAAATTAATTCATATTAAATAATTTAATTTAAAAGTCCAAACAAAATTTTGACATAAATATGAAAAATTATTTATAATATGAAGAGTGAAATATTATTCAAAAAAACTACTATTTTATCCGTCGAACAATTGAGAATTGAAAAGCCATTTGAGTTGAAACTTAGAAAAGCAATTTGAAATGGATCCTAATTACGCCACCAGGGTGCTTTAACCTGAGCGTGCACAATTGGCCGACATCACATTCGCATCACTTGTTATACATATGGTGTGATGGCTTGAAAAAAAAAATTTCACCCAAATTAAAGCGGAGCACTCGTGGCTTGAAAAGAAAAGATAATTAGAGGTGATATGATCAAAGAAAAATAAGTGACAAAATTAGAAAGGCGGATCAACCTAAAAAGTTTGGCTAACCTAAAAAAATAAACCCAAGCTTGGACGCCAGCTGCGATAAGCAATTGCAGCATGTTGCAATAGCGGATGGCTAAGCGACGACGATTGCGGTAGAGATAGAGAGTTGTGGCAAGGCGACAATGACGGTCATTGTTGAGGGCTACGACAAGGCAGGGACGATCATCGTGGTTGAGGGCTATGGCGAGGCAACGAGAGCTCCCGCAGGCCATTCATGGGAGATTGCAAAGGTCTTCTATGGGAGATGGTTCCCCTTGAGAGGCACTCTCTTGCCACCAACGGTCGTCGCAAGCCGGCTGCAACTCAGGAATCAGTCTTAATTGGGGGGCAATCTCACCTCTCAAAGACTAGCTCATCACCAAAACATTTTCCTTGAAAACAAAGGGGTCCCATGCAATGCATAAACTAAATAACTTCAACATCCAAAATCCTTCTAAAAGGATAAACATCATCTGTAAAGGATAAACTTCATCTATAAACATAGGATTACTCCATACCCCTCTATAAATAAGCAAACCCTCATTCTAGAAAAGATACGTCTTTCATACTGGTGTGAATTGACCATTCAAGTCTTTAGCATCTTCAATGTATGATTTAAGCATCAAAGTGTTTGCGCGGACTTCCATGTGCCCTCTGATTATTCCTTCTCTTGCAGGCTTAGGCAGCATGATAACGATGTTCCTAATCAAATGAATTTATTATTATATCTCGACAATAACAATTGGCGCCATCTGTGGGAAGCTTCCAAAAAACCTAAGCAAGCATGGTTCTAACATGGTCTCAAGTTGCAGGCAACAAACATGATGAGAAAGGCCTTGATGTCGACAACCCTCCCAATTTGAGGTCTTTAATGTAACACCCCGCTTTTCTCTTACCGGTCATGTCGCTATGCTGGGGCCCAAAATATGCGTAAATCATTTTTTTTTTCTCGGTACATAACTTAATCTTAAGTACCGAATCCCAAATAAAACCCCCAGCAAATCATTTAAAAATGCGAAAGCGATAATTGAAACCTGATATGATACATAATCAATTTCACTTTATAACAGTATAAGAATCTGTACCATACATTAACATCATATCCTCAATACAGAAATACATTGTTATATCTCAACTCATTAAAGCATAAGCTAAAAAGTATCCGGATAGACAAATTTATGGAACCTCCTGCTGAATTCATCGGCCACGCCATCACGTGCCAGAATCCTTGGCAATATTTGCCCTTAATGTAACTTCCCAAGCCCACTAGCTTGGCACAGAATCCTTGTCAAATCTCGAACCTCTGCAGAATAAGTCTAACGTTATTCCATCATTGCCCTAGGAGAATTACGGCTACACTCTGGGCCGACATCCTATTCCCATGCACAAATATTAACATGACAATAATATCGTGTCATGCAATTATTACGACTTTCCATGCAATATGACAAAATAAATCATATTTTTCATAAATATCGTGCATAATAAACAATCATATCTTTCATAAATATCATGCATAATAAACAATCATACCATATGGGATAGAACAACTCACATTTTTGAGATAAACTTGCATTTTTTCAAAAAGCGTGCATCGTCTCAATATGCGGCCCCGACCTCGATTCTTGTGCCCATTCTCAAAAGTTGCACCAATCATATCATCTTGATCACCTCAATCATAAAAATGATATTTTATCACTAAATATCTCAAAACTCCATTTATTTCATTTTCCTTCATTTTCTTCTATTTTTCCTTCTAAAAATCCCAATAAATACCATCGAGACTATTTTCTCAAATCCAACTCACAAAAATTCATAATATACTATGAATTTCAAAGAAAAAATACTGGGCTTACCCAGATGGTGCGTTTTCAGGCAAAACAAGACTCTTTGGTGCTAGAATCGAGACATCAAGAACTCGAAATCCAAATCTTTTTTTACAAGACCTAGATCTCAATTTTAGAGGAATTTAGCAATTTTTTTCAGAATATTTGGAGTCTGGACGCGCCTTTACTTGCCCAAACAAGTTAGCTCACGCGCGCCCACTCGCGGGGCCCAACTGGAGAGTGTGCTGCACACGCTGGTCATCTTCAACCTCCAGATTCCGACCAGCTCCGATGCATTCTGGTTTAATGGCCATATCTCCTTCATCCGACCTCCGATTGTCCCCCCGTTTGAACCTATGGCTTCGTCTTTTCGCCCTCAACAAGATGGCACCAAAAATCCCACAAATGGAGCTACTTTCAGACTGCTCAAGCACGTTTTTCGGCGAAGCTCATTTTTCCGACGAGCCTTCGAAACTCACTCATCTCTCAACCAAAATGGCTCAAATTGCGCAGAAATGAAGCTTAGGATATGGGAAACAAAAGCCCCTTATCCGCTGCTCTCAATTTTTACCCAAACTCTCGGATCTGACAGTTTAATTTTTTACTTCATTTGGCCAATTCAAAAACCTTTATTTATAGGCAACCCCGAGCCTCCAAATGCCCATGGTTGGTCGATCCAACCTCTCTGAAGTTCCTACCTACCCCAGATTAGTCCAAAAATGCCACCAAACACGGATTCAACGTATTAAAATTTCTGCCACAAAACGGTCGAAAATCATGCAAAATTGGTCATCATCTTAGCCAATGTCGGGCTAAGCTCGACCCAAGAGCATCCTAGGCCACTTTTCTTGAGTCTCTCACCACCGAATTCGGTGATGGGAGGTGGTGGAGGAAGCTTGGTCGGCCATGGAGATTTGCTCCATCTCCAACTTTTGAAAATTGCACTTTAACCCCAATCTTTTCTCATTTTGAATTTTGGTCATTTCTTTGAAGCCCCTGAGCTTCCCAATACTATCATTGCGACCTATAAGTTCTATACTTTTCATTGCATCCCCGAAGATTCCAAAAAAATATCATTTCGACCTCCCTCCGGCAAAATTAAGAAATTACACTTAGGTTCAAATCTTCGTTTTGGCCCTAAACCTCTTCGTTTCTTCCTGAAACTACTGAAGGGTTGTTTCTTATGAAAAATCAAAGTCCCCTCAAGCTTCCGTTGACTTCTCGAAAGTCGTATATAACAATTCAGTATTGTAGCCTAATTGGCAGCTGTCATTTTACTGTATCGAAAACTGTTCCCGATTCGATTTCTTTCTATACCATAAATCATGTCTTGAAATACTCATCACGACCATATCATTTTTCTTTGGCATCTCGACTCCAGGACACTCCCTACAGTCTATTCGATCATCATACGGTAATAAATTACCCTTATACCCTCAATTTATCCTTAAATTCTATTTTTGCCCTAAGATAAATTACTCTTGAGTCCTTTAGAATTTCTCGGGTATTACACTTAAGGCCTCTAGGACGGTTCCTCAAACCGTCCCACTCAGCAAGCATGAAGCACTTAAGTGACACCACGAGAAATGTACGAAAGCCTTCTGAGAGATGGCTAAGCTCCTCCAAAGTGCCTTGCCACAAATAACATTACCCCCATACTACAAAACTATGTATCTTAGCCTTAGGAAAATGAAGCCTAGGCATAAGAAGGTCTTAAGGAAACTAAAAAGGACTGTAGGAGACTGATAAAGGTCTTTGGGAGGCCATTCATCTAAGAGTTCCACGAGAAGAAAATTAAGAAAGAAGTCTCCAAGAGAACCCTCTTCGAGAACCTCCGCAGGAGATTACACACCATGAAGGCCCCTGAGATCATCTAGGTTAACCTCAAGGAGCACTTGTCCAAAACAAAAGAACTCTCCCTCACCCTAGTGAAAAGTATCACGAAGTAATCGAAAGCATGGCACCAGGCATAGCCCTTAAGCATTACCCGAATCAATCCAATCTCATTGACTAAAACATTGAAGATATGATAAGAGTAGTAGAGCAAGTCTTGGAGTAAAAGAAGTTAGTGGTGGCAGAAGAAAACTCAGACGGAATGAAAACATCTTTTACGACAGAAATCATGGAGAAGTAGCTTCCTCCAAAATTTAAAATGCCACAAGTTAATTCTTAGTCCAGCAAGATAAACTCTTGTGATCATATACAAGACTACGAATCTATTATGATACTTCATGGCTGGGAAGACGCCATTATGTGCCAAGCCTTCTCATTAATCTTGACTGACCATGCTCAAATTTGGTTCAATAACCTCAGCGAAGGGTCCATCTCTTCCTTCAAATAATTATGAAAAGAGTTCATAAAGGCCTTTGTTGTAAACAATCAATGTAAGAAAGACTCTACATATTTACTCGGGATCCAACAAGGAAGTAAAGAAACTTTAAGGCAATATGTGGATCGATTAAAAAATTCCACCTTGGAAATTTGAGACTTACATGTTGGTATGGCAGTTATGGCAATGCTTCATGGCACTAAGTCCATACCATAGCAAGAATCCTTAGCTCTGGATTAGCCTGTTGATAGAGTGCATATTTTCATATTATTTAACCCTCATATTTAGTCTTTTTGCACGTTAGTTATGTCATTTTATTCATCTTGATTTTGTTTTATTTTATTTTATAGGAATTGGGCTTCACACTATTTTTTCTTATTTTGAACAGATTAGGGTTTCCTGGGTCATGAGGAATTTTGATGGCAAGAAGGGAAACAAGGAGATTGGAGACAAAGAAGCAAAAGTGTGCTGACATACTTGACCTTCTATGCTTCTCTCAAGTTTTTGGCCAAGTTACAATCCTAGAACGTGAATGATGTCTTCAGAGATATTGTAGAGGACTTCTTGGGATTTCTGGAATGGTATGGTTTGACCAAATCCAAGTTTGTTTGGGCCTCCAAACATCGCTTCAAAGTCGGGACCAGAAAGTTGGGTCAAATTAGGAAAGCTGCACAGATGCTGAATCTTTAAAAGGCCATAACTTGGGCGTCCGATATCTAAATCAAGTGATTTAAAAGCCCAAATTCATCTAATCTTCCTGATATACAATTTTTATGAAGGATCTGAATCCCAGAACGCACGTTATCCTATTAGAAATCGTCTGTGAAGTTGCGGTAACCTAGGGTTTCCTCCCTAAGGCCATTTAGCCTAGGTTTTCTTTTCCAAAACCCTATAAATAAGAGCTAGCTAAGAGGCATTAAGGGTGGCCGATTTTGGAAGAATTCTCACGATTTCAACCAAGAAGATGGAAGGCTAATTTGCTTGTGATTCGCTACATTCTCGCACCCTTTGCCCGGTTTGAGTCTCGGTCATATTGTTGAATCCGGTTTGGAACTCGATTTTCATGTTTTTATTTGATGATTCTGTTTCTTTTCCTTCTCTAAGTTTAGGTATGTTTCTTTTATGCGATTGTGTGAATGCATGCATGATCTTTGGATGGGTTTAATTGATGTACTCAGTTGAGGCTTTGATTAGAAAGAAACGAAACGATATATTTGTATGAGCGATTGCTCGATTTGGTTTAATCTTTACGGTTGTAGAAGAGTTTTTCAAATCAAAAGAAAATCAAACCAAACAGATTGTTTTCATAAGTGAGACGAGGATTACCGTGGTAAGAAGGTAGGGTTTGTAGCGGGTTACGTTTTGTTTCATTCTTGAGCGTTTTTAATTTCGATTTTTATCAAAACCTCCCTCTCGTTTAATCATGTTTTGACAGTTCATTGGCAGTTTGTTGGGAGACGAGTTTGGGTTGCACCCTAATGTGCATTATCAACCTTTGTGTATTCAGTATCCTCAATTGGAGGCAAACTTTGAACTGAAATCTGGATTGATACATTTGCTTCCTAAGTTTCATAGTCATGCAGGTGAAGATCCACACAAGCATCTGAAGGAGTTTCATGTGGTATGCTCCACCATGAGGCCGCAAGGGGTTGATGAAGAACAAATAAAGCTAAGGGCATTCCCTTTCTCTCTTGATAGAGCTGCCAAAGACTGGTTGTATTACTTGCCACCTGCTTCCATTACCAATTGGGATGGCCTGAGGAGAATATTTTTGGAGAAGTTCTTCCCTGCTTCCAGGACAGCAGCCATCCGGAAGGACATTTGTGGCATTCGACAGATAGATGGAGAAAGCTTGCATGAGTATTGGGAGAGATTCAAGAAGCTGTGTGCTAGTTGTCCTCATCATCAGATAAGTGACCAGCTCAATATTTTTATGAAGGCTTGCCCCCCATGGACAGGTACTTAGTGGATGTTGCATCTGGAGGAGCCTTAGTGGAAAAGACACCAGCTACAGCCCGGGACTTAATTTCAAAGATGGCTCAAAATGCACAACAATTTGGTACCAGGTTGAACACTCCCATGAAGACTGTCAATGAGGTTGGTTTTGCTGCACCTATGGACCAAAGGAGAATAGAAAATAGGCTGGAGGAACTCACTTCAATGGTTTGCCCGTTAGCCCTTGATCGAAACCATCCCCAACAGGTATGTGGCATTTGTTCATTATCTTCACATGTAACTGATTAGTGCCCACAATTGCAGGATAACACAGAATCATGCAATGGAATCTTCCCTAGAAGACTGTTTCAGCACCAGCCACAACATAAGTATGATCCATACTCAGCCACATATAATCCTGGATAGAGGGATCACCCAAATTTCAGATATGGAGGGTCTTCAAACCAGTCATTCCAGTAGCATCCATACCAGAATCACAACTTGCAGCAGCCACAAAGATTAAATCATTCTCAAGGTCCAAGTTCCAACAACCATGCCCCACCAAGGCCTAAGTCAGAACCTAGCTTGGATGATCTTGTTAAGCAACTAGCAGCCAATACACTCCAATTCCAGCAAAAAATAGAAACCACAATTCAAAATTTGGAGACCCAAATAGGCCAACTAGCAACAAACATCAATGAGTTAAGGAGTCAAGGTTCGGGGCAACTTCCTTCACAACCAGTTGCCAATCCGAGGGGTAATGTTAGTGCCATCATGCTTCGAAGTGGGAAAGAAGTGATCGTCCCAACCCCTCCACCATCATCAAATATGAAGCAGCATGTAGAGGGTAGCAATGAGCAACAGCCCCCCTCAATCCAAGAAGCCAAGCAGCCCAACGCCAGCTATCAAGAACAAGGAGAGTCTTCCAACAACCAGCCCCTGCCATTCCCACATCGAGCAACACAAAACAAGAAAAGAGCAGAGGCCGAATTAGATAAAGAGATTCTGGAGACATTCCAGAAAGTGGAAGTCAATATACCCCTCCTTAAAGCCATCAGACAGATCCCCAAGTATGCAAAATTTCTCAAAGATTTGTATACGCACAAGAGGAGATTAAGAGGGAACGAACAAGTCAACCTTGGGAGGAATGTTTCAGCTCTCATACAACCTGCCATGCCAAGGAAGTGCAAAGATCCAGGGACGTTTTCCATTCCTTGTACTATAGTAGACATGCAATTTAGTAATGCTTTGCTAGATTTAGGTGCATCCATTAATGTTATGCCTAACTCTATCTATGCTTCTTTGCAGTGTGGTCCTTTGAAGCCAACAGGAGTGGTTGTCCAACTAGCTAATAGAAGCACAGCCTACCCCTCTGGAGTCTTGGAGGATGTATTGGTTAAGGTTAAGGATTGTATCTTCCCTGCTGATTTTTATGTTTTAAATATGGAAGATGACAATTTACATGAGCATGCACCTCTTATATTAGGTAGGCCATTTTTAAAAACTACAAGAACTATCATCAATGTGCATGAGGGTATATTTTCCATGGAATTTGCTGGTAGCACCATTCATTTTAACATACTTGATGCCATGAAATGTCCCCCTGAAGATCATTCCACTTTGCAAGTTAACTTGATTCAATTGTTGGTTGATGAAGCATGCACTAAGTCTTGTGATTTGATTGATGCATTCCCCACTATTCATGACCTTCCAGATTCTTTCATCTGTCATGATTGTAGTAATGAGAGTGATCCATGTGATGCATGTTCTGAGATTGCTGCATTTCTACATAATCATGATTCTGATATTCAAATTGAGCATGCACAATCTGATTCTTATACTTCTCATGGGGAGGATAGTGTTTCTGCTAACCATGTTGAACAGGTAGACAGTACCCTTAAGATAAAGGCAAACAAGTTAGTCCCTTCATTGCAGTAGCCACCATCCCTTGAGTGCAAGCCTTTGCTCGAGCATCTCAAGTATGTCTTCTTGGAGGATGGCGAGAAGCTGCCAGTCATCATCGCCAATAACTTGCAGCCTGACCAAGAGAAAAGGTTATTGGATGTGCTGAAGAGGAACAAGCAGGCCATAGGTTGGACATTAGCAGATATACCTGGGATTAGCCTTTCCATATACATGCATAGGATTCATCTAGAAAATGAGCTAAACCTGTGAGACAGCCCCAAAGGAGACTCAACCCCACCATCCTAGATGTGGTAAAGAAAGAGGTAAGTAAACTACTCTCAGTTGGTATCATTTATCCTATCTCTGATAGCCAGTGGGTGAGTCCAGTGCAGGTAGTTCCCAAGAAGACAGGCATCACAGTGGTGCCTAATGAGAGGAATGAGCTTGTTCCGATGCGAGTACAAAATAGTTGGAGAGTGTGCATTGATTACAGGAGACTCAACCTCGCCACGAAGAAGGATCACTTCCCTCTCCCATTTATTGACCAAATGTTGGAGCGGCTGGCAGGTAAGTCATACTATTGTTTTCTTAATGGTTTCTCTGGATATTTTCAGATTTGCATAGCACCGGAGGATCAGGAAAAGACCACACTCACCTGCCCCTTCGGCACATTTGCCTATAGGAGGATGCCATTTGGTCTTTGTAATGATCCAGGTACCTTTCAGCGATGCATGGTAAGTATATTTTCAGATTTTCTAGAGGATTGCATGGAAGTGTTCATGGATGATTTTTCAGTTTATGGCTCATCTTTTGATGATTGCTTGGTTAGCTTGGGTAGAGTCCTAGAGAGGTGCATTGAAAAGAACCTTGTTTTAAATTTTGAAAAATGTCATTTCATGGTAGAACAAGGAATTGTTTTAGGGCATGTTCTGTCTAAGAAGGGTATAGAAGTGGATTGGTCTAAGGTTGATATTATTGCTTCTTTGCCTTACCCCACCTCTTTACGAGAGGTGTGTTCCTTCCTTGGACATGCAGGATTCTACCGGAGGTTCATAAAGGATTTCAGCAAGGTTGCACTTCCACTTTCCCACCTATTCCAGAAAGATGTGAATTTCCACTTCGATGAGCCCTGTAAGCAGGCATTTGAGGAACTGAAGAGTCGATTGATTTCTCCACCCATCATACAGCCACCCGACTGGGAGTTACCCTTCGAGTTGATGTGCGACGCCTCCAACTTTGCAGTGGGTGCCGTCTTTTCCCAGTGTGTAGAGAAGAAATCCCATGTCATAGCCTACGCTTTGCGTACATTGGATGCGGCACAGGCTAATTATACCACTACGGAAAAAGAGCTCTTGTCTATTGTTTTTGCATTGGATAAATTTATATCCTATTTACTTGGTTCTAAAGTTATTGTCTTTTCTGACCATGCAGCTCTTAGGTACCTCTTGAAGAAGCCTGATGCCAAACCTCGTTTGATAAGGTGGATGCTTTTGCTCCAAGAATTTGACATTGAGATCAAGGATAGAAGTGGAGTAGAGAACTTGGTAGCCGATCACCTCAGTCGCATCCCTTCTTCAGATTCCACAGTCATGGACTCCCAACCCATCAGAGATGATTTTCTAGATGAGTTACTCTACCACATTCATGGTGCTGAGCCTTGGTATGCTGATTTGGTAAACTATTTAGTTGCTTCTGAATTACCTGCATATCTTAAGAAAGAACAACTAAATAAATTTAAGAGTCAGGCTAGGTACTATGTGTGGGATGATCCATATCTGTTGCGCATGTGTAGTGACCAGGTCATCAGGAGATGTGTGCCTAATCATGAGTTTGCTTCTGTCTTAAAATTTTGTCACACACTTGCATGTGGTGGTCACTTTGGTGCCCAACGTACAGCTAGGAAAGTCCTAGATTCTGGATTATATTGGCCTTCACTCTTTAAGGATTCATATGAGTTCTGTAAGAATTGTACACGTTGCCAACACACAGGCACTATATCACGTAGGAATGAAATGCCTCAACAACCCTTATTATTTTTTGAAATCTTTGAAGTTTGGGGCATTGACTTTATGGGTCTATTTCCTGTGTCATTTGGTTATGTGTATATTCTGTTAGCTTTGGATTATGTTTCTAAGTGGGTGGAAGCTAAAGCCACCAGGACTGATGATTCTTCTATGGTTGCAGATTTTGTTAGATCTCATATTTTTTGCAGTTTTGGCATGCCCAGGGCCATCATCAGCGACCAAGGATCCCACTTTTGCAATAGAAAGATGGACACCCTACTTCGTAAGTATGGGGTAATACACAAAGTGGTGACTCCTTATCATCCACAGACTAATGGGCAAGCTGAAGTGTCCAACAGAGAGATCAAGCACATCTTGGAGAAGACAGTCCAGCCCAATAGGAAAGATTGGTCCAAGAGATTGGAAGATGCATTATGGTTTTACCGTACCGCATTCAAGACTCCCATTGGCATGTCCCCCTACAGGTTGATTTTTAGAAAAGCGTGTCACTTGCTAGTGGAAGTGGAGCATAAGGCATATTGGGCGGTGAAGCAATGCAATATGGACATCAGTCAAGCGGGGTCCCAAAGGAAGCTCCAACTCCAGGAACTTGAAGAGATTCGACTGGAAGCATATGAGAACTCATGGATCTACAAGGCGAAAACAAAGGTTGCACATGACAAGCTAATCATGAGGAAGGAGTTTCAAGTCGGCCAGAAAGTTTTGCTATACAATTCCCGTCTTAAGTTGATGCCAGGTAAGTTACGTTCCCGTTGGACTGGTCCTTTCGTAGTTACTCATGTTTTTCCCTTTGGTGCAGTTGAAATCAAGGATGCGTCCAATGCGAAGCAATTCATAGTGAACGGGCATCGCCTTAAGCCATTCCATGAGGACTTTCAGGAGCACATTGTGGAGGAGCTGCATCTCCTCAACGCCACCTCCATTTGATACATCAGGTTGTTTCTCTCTCCCTAATCTTTTACACTTACTTATCCTATTCTTAATTGAAATTGCATGTTTACATTGAGGGCAATGTAAAGTCTAAGTATGGGGGGGCAAGAATTTCTTATTTTAGCAGCATTTTCTTTATCTTTTCATATTTCTTTTTCTTTGGGTCTATTTGAGTCTATTTTGCGTGGAAATGCAAGTTAAGCAATTAAGTCTAAAAGAACCCAGCATGATTAGAACTTCAATCTTATCTTCCTTGATTTCAAGTGACTTGGTAATGAGTTTGATTTGATAGATTGATTGGGTAGTCTACAGCCGTGAGGATTTTGAGCCTATTGTCTTTCTTGTGTGTGTGTACATTCACCTGTCATGATCTCCACTCTAGAACTTGTTTTGATTCTTGGTTGAGGCTATATTTGTTCATGCACGACCCAAATATGATTAAGGTATTCTTTTCTTTCAAACCCAATCGACCATTTGGTTAACCCAATTGAATCAAAAAAAAAAACAAAAAAACATTGTTTTCTCTTTGCTTGCCCCTTTGAGCCATTCTTTTTACCCATCATATTTTTTTTTTCTTTTCCCTTTTGAGCCTTCCAATCTTAGGAAAAAGACATTAAATGCATTCTAGAGAGAGAGATTGAATTTATCAAGCAAGTCATAAGGCCAAAAGCCATTTGCATCTGCGGAAAAAAAAAAGAGAAAAAGAAAAGCAAGCAAAAGGATAAAATGGTGAGAAGGAGCGTAAAACGCACTCACCTCTTTGTTTCTTTGCTTAAAAAAAAATGATGAGAAAAAGAAGAAAGCAAAGTTGAGACGGAGTGTAAAACGCACTTAACCAAATAAAGATGCAAAGTTTTTCATAATGTCTATGCTTGGAAATTCTATCTCTTGATCTTGGAGTTGCATGAAGTGTTTTCTCAACCTAAGGCATGTTTTCCTTCATTGTTCTCTTTCCATTTCTTTCTTCCCCACATTACAACCCTTGAATAAAGTCCTTTTGATTTGTAGTATGCATGTGACATGGATAGTGGAGATTGAGAAGATAAACAAGCTTATGGTAGTGGAATTGTGATTGGGTGAATTTGAGCGAAATAGTTACCACCACCTCTTAAGAGATTTGAGAGCATACACTTGTCCTGTGAGAGACTACTTCTTTTGATTTGTCCTATTGAATGAAGTGCCATACTACTTGTTTTCTTGGAAGTTTAGGAGAGATGATATTTGAATGCTGAATTCTTGAAGACTTGCCTTGCATGTAACTTTGCACCATTCCACATCTTTTTGTTATTGAGTGTTAGGGTCTAGTGTTTTGCCCAGGAGTACAAAAGTCTAAGTGTGGGGGAATTTGATAGAGCGCATATTTTCAAATTATTTAACCCTCATATTTAGTCTTTTTGCACGTTAGTTGTGTCATTTTATTCATCTTGATTTTGTTTTATTTTATTTTATAGGAATTTGGATTCACACTATTTTTTATTATTTTGAACAGATTAGGGCTTCCTGGGTCATAAGGAATTTTGATGGCAAGAAGGGAAACAAGGAGATTGGAGATAAAGAAGCAAAAGTGTTCTGACAAATTTGACCTTCTATGTTTCTCTCAAGTTTTTGGCCAAGTTACAATCCCAGAACGTGAATGATGTCTTCAGAGATATTGTAGGGGACTTCTTGCGCTTTCTGGAATGGTATGGTTTGACCAAATCCAAGTTCGTTTGGGTCTCCAAACATTGCTTCAAAGTCGGGACTAGAAAGTTGGGTCAAATTAGGAAAGCTGCACAGATGCTGAATCTTTAAAAGGCCATAACTTGGGCGTCCGATATCTAAATCAAGTGATTTAAATACCCAAATTCATATACTCTTCCTAATATACAATTTTTATGAAGGGGCCGAAGCCCATAACGCACGTTATCCTATTAGAAATCGGCTGTGAAGTTGCAGTAACCTAGGGTTTCCTCCCTAAGCCCATTTAGCCTAGGTTTTCTTTTCCAAAACCCTATAAATAAGAGCTAGCTAAGAGGCATTAAGGGTGGCCGAGTTTGGAAGAATTCTCACGATTTCAACCAAGAAGATGGAAGGCTAATTTGCTTGTGATTCGCTACATTCTTGTACCCTTTGCCCGGTTTGAGTCTCGGTCATATTGTTGAATCCGGTTTGGAACTCGATTTTCATGTTTTTATTGATGATTCTGTTTCTTTTCCTTCTCTAAGTTTATGTATGTTTCTTTTATGCGATTGTGTGAATGCATGCATGATCTTTGGATGGGTTTAATTGATGTACTCAGTTGAGGCTTTGATTAGAAAGAAACGAAACGGTATATTTGTATGAGCGATTGCTCGATTTGATTTAATCTTTTACGGTTGTAGAAGAGTTTTTCAAATCAAAAGAAAATCAAACCAAACAGATTGTTTTCATAAGTGAGACGAGGATTACCATGGTAAGGAGGTAGGGTTTGTAGCGGGTTACGTTTTGTTTCATTCTTGAGCGTTTTTAATTTCGGTTTTTATCAAAATCCCCCCTCTCATTTAATCTTGTTTTGACAGTTCATTGGCAGTTCATTGGGAGACGAGTTTGGGTTACACCCTTATTGCAAATCTGAATCATTATTCATCTAATCTATCGGTGTTCGACAGCAACGATCACCTGTATCATTGGAAAAGTTGTTTGCCTGGGCTAACAAGTATATTTTATAGGCCAGAGTATTGCAAATAGTAAGAGGAAATGAAGAAGGAGATCAAAAGAGAAAAGAAAAAGACTCCAATGAAGAGACAACCCAGAGGAAGGAAAAAGCCGAAAGAAATGATGGTCATCCATAACTCCAATTCAAAAACTATACTTTGCATACAGAGCCTCTATATGTTATATTAGTAGCCATTAAAGGGTTAGAACTTATTAAATTCCCTAAGAAGATGAATAAACCTTTGGGAAAGAAAATATATGTTTTTTGTTAATTCCACGACACCTGCAGGCACTCCACGGATAAATGTCGTAAGTTGAAGAATCAAATAGAGGCTTTGATTAGAGAGGGGGAATTGGGAGAATTCGTAGATACAAAAGCCTAGAAGGATGAATAAACAAATTGTCCTGAAGGCAAGAGGCATAACTCGAGGCAAAAAGAGCAAGAAGAAATAGAAGTTCTTATTAATCCAAATGAATAGGGATCCGAGAAGTGCGTTTTAGCCATTTGAATATCTAAAACCCTCAAGAGGAATTAGAACACTTGAAAACGTTATAAAGAAGTATCATAAACAAGATTGAAGGCATTAACAGTTATACTTGTCATCATATAATGCTTAAGTAAAATCCAATAATCCATTGCACATCCATGGTGGACCAATAACAAAGGCCAAAGTCATATCCTTTTTTATAGTGTTCCCAAGTGTTGTAGGGTGCCCTAAGAAAATCCTAAAATTTGGAGAAGTATTTCGCATAAACCCAAATAACCCCAGAAAGTCTCCTAGACAAGAGTCCCCCAGAGCCTCTAGACTCCAAGGCAGTTGAGCCTTAGCATGCCTAGCCCGAAGACTCATCTAGAGTCTTCTGGGCTAACTCACCCAATGGCTCCAATGAGTCTTTAGACCCACTCAAAAGATACTTATCAAGGCACTTTTACCCCGAAAACACCTCTAGGCTTTCCAACTTCACCCGATGCATCTTTCCCAGAAAGTTGGAAGTGTAACACCCGAGAAATTCTAAAAGACTTAAGTGTAGTTTCCATTAGGGCATAAGTGAAATCTTCAGAATATTAGGGCTACAGTGTAATTTCTCACAGTTATGAGTGATCAAATCAATTGTAGGGAATGCCCTAAAGCCTAGATATCTAAGGAAACTGATATGGTATTGACGAGCATTTCAAGACAAGATTTATGGTATTGAAAGAAATTAGATCAGAAATAGTTTTCGACACAACTATGATTCAGGTTGAAAAATCAAATGGTCATAGGAGACTTTCGAAAAGTCAACGAAACCTTGAGAATATTTTGATTTGTAAGTAGAATAACCCTGAGTTGGTTTTGGATTGAAACAAAAGGATTAACGATCAAATCGCACAATCAAGCCTAAGTGTAAATTCTTAATTTTACTCAATGAAGGTTGAAAAGATATTTTTTTCTGAGTTTTTGGGGGTAAAATGAAAAGTCTAGAACTTGTGGGTCTTAATGACATTAATGGAAAAATCAGGGGCTTCACGAAAAAGGCCAAAATGTAATTAGAAATCGAGGAGTGGCCAAAGTGTAATTTAGCAAAGTGCAGTGTGAACACTGCAAATTGGCCATGTTTTTGAGTGTTTTTAAGGGATTGGATAAAAGGCTTTTGTTCATCGTGTCTTAGAGTGCATTTTTGGAGAATTTGGTGAGTTTTCGTGTTGGTTTAAGGGGGTTTCGAGATGTGACCGAAAAATCACAAATCTCGCTAGAGTCAGTCTGCATTTTGTCTATTTAGGGAACCTTCCGTTGGTGTTTCGAGAATCCAAAGGCACCATTGAGATCAACTTGAAGAGTACTTCAAGAGGGTGGGATCAGATAGGGCATTGGAGCAATTATTGGCAGCCGAAGTCAAATAAGACGATCAGCGCATGAGCTGCACACGCCATCCTTCACTCATAGAACACGTGCCAGGCACATGAGGGCGTATGAGCCATTGGTATTTTTTGAAAAAAAAAATTAGAATTTTGAGAAAATTATTTTATGAATTATGGTGTTGGAAAATTTGATAAAATGTTTGAGGAGGTATTTATTTTGAAATTATCAAGGAAAAAATAGGAAGAAAATAAGTGAAAATTATGAAAAAATTGAAAAATATATATATTTATATTCCTTTGAATAAATATGATGTCTAGGGATCATTGAGACTCGAGATTGAGTAAAGTACCATTGTTTGAGGCTTGGCACAAAAATTAAGGATTTACACGAGAATCAAGGCGTTCTGAGTTACATTTAAGGTGAGTGGTTCTATCCTAAGACTTGGTTTATTTTGGGTATTTTGACCCCAAACTTATTTTGTTTCATGCAAATGGTTTTGTTACATGTAAATGTTTTAACCTGTGGATGGTTGGTTTCATCTGAGAAGTTCATCCCAAAATATTTTATACATGTGCATTGAATTTTATGTGATAAATTGTGTACATTGAAATGTTGTTTTATATGATATATCGAATCATGGCATGTTTTTGTGTTGTCCATGTGGGATATCAATCTGGGATGTTACTCAGACAATGTAGCTATAATTCTTGAAGGGTATTTGTCGGAACAATGTCTAGGGGTATCTCGTGCCGTGTGTGCTTGCCAGGATGACTGCCTAGGGTTCCGTCCTGGACTGGTTTGCCAAAAAAGTTGCACTAAGGTGACTGGTTGTTCATATGGGATGTGGCACTTGAGTGATATCACTAGGAAAGCATGTCAAGGATTAATGCCCAGTTATGGAAGGAGCTAAGAATAGACACCACCCTAGACAGTCCACAAGTGGTAAGACTATGAGTGGACACCACCCCAGATCGACCTAAGTGGTGGGGCTACGAGTGGACACCACCCCAGGTTCCTTTGAGTAATAGCATTGTTTCTAAATAAAGTGGTTTCAGTTATATACTATTTAAGGTATCGATCTAGTTTCAACATATGTGATGTTAATACATATCTTAGCTTATTAATTCTTAGTTTGGTATGCTGAAAATGTACAACAGGATTGTTGGGAATTGATTTATATGTGTTCGATTGGATGTATTATGTTGAAAAAAAAATATTCCCGAAATCCTAAGTCATTTAACTCTCGAGAAATTTGGGGTGCTACAAGAAGACTCTTGTCTGTGAACCCCAAGTGTCCATAAATACATGCATATTCCATGGCAAAATGACCTTTTTAATGGAACTTCTTTGAGACTGTAGTTCAAAAGACTTAAGATTCTAGACTTCACACTACCCATCGGGAACTTACCCCCCTCCCCGAAAGACTTACACTAAACATACTGGAAATTCCACATACGTAAATATACATCCACATACATCTACATTACACCTTCAAACATTAGAGTCTGACTTAGGCATCGGAGGGCTAGCATGAGAAAGATTCCCACGTGCCTTCTAATTGTTTATGTACTACAGATATACCTAGAAAACTGTTCCCCGAAAACCCTCAAGATTTTTCCTCAAAGACCCTTGAGATTGCTCCCCAAAAACCCTCAAGATAATTCCCTAAAGACCCTCCGGGGGCCCCAAAGCCTCAGTCCTCCTAGGCCCCAATCTCTGTTAACCCCCCAACAATTTCTCAGTTCCCCCAAGGGGCTTTGCTTTGGATATTCCCAAGACAAATAAATTTAATTGTTATAATTTACCAACAACAATTTAGCTTCGTCTGTGGGAAATGGGCGAAAAATTATCGCTTGCATAAACACACTGCTCCGGTTTGGCAATCCACAGCTGTAACATCCTGCATCGAGCAATAGGAAAGACCAAATCAACTTACCCTGATGGGCTTATGCGAACTTCCCAGGAGTCATCCTAAACCCTAAACTCTAGCTCAAGCACGCCTAACCCGAGAGTTCTTTATCCACATTCAGCCCAAAAAGTATCAAGCTGGTGTTGTTTCCTTCCTTACTATTATCGATATAAATTCTTGCTTCTCTAGAGTCCTTTTTTGGACCTGACCTTAGGCTCTTTGGGGTATTACATTCTCTCCCCCTTGAGCACATGACATCCTCGTCATGTGACCTTGCAACAGGTCCCAGATTTTCTTCCCTTTGGGGGCTGCCATCCTAGAAGCCTGCTAGGAGCAGCTCCTTATTTAGGAGCTCACGCCCCGGCGCCACTCCCCTCCCTCATCGGACCGTCTTCTCCAATGGTTGACTCTGATACCACATGTAACATCCCGCATTGAGCGATAGGAAGGACCAGATCAACTTACCCTAATGGGTCTACACGAACTTTCCAGTGGTCACCCACCCTTGAGCTACCCTAGCTCAAGTACGCTTAATCCGAGAGTTCTTTATCCACATTCAGGCCAAAAGGTATCCACTCGGGATATTACATTCTCCCCCCATTGAGCGCATGACGTCTTTGTTATGTGACCTTACAATTGGTCCCATATCTTCAGGGTTGTCATCCTAAAAGCTTGCTAGGAGCCGCTCCTTGTTCAGGCCCTCACGCCCCGACGCTAGTCCCTACCCTCATCAGATCGCCTTCTCCAAGGGTTGGCTCTGATACCACCTCTAATATCACACATCGAGCAATAAGAAAGATCAGATCAATTTACCTTGATAAGCCTGTGCAAACTTCTCAAGGGTCACCCATCCTTGAGCTACCCTAGCTCAAGCACGTTTAATCTAGGAGTTCTTTATCCACATTCAGTCAAAAATGTATCTATCTGGTGTTATTTCATTCCTTACTATTCTCAATAGATATACTAGCTTCTCTAGAGTCCCTTCTTGGACTGGACATTGGGCTCTCGGGGTATTACAAAAAAGGTATTCCCAAAAGGGATAAGGGGTTTTTAAAAAGGATGGGTCTTGTGTCAAGGACCTCTCAAAAAGGACAAGGAAGGCCATCGAAGAGAGTCTGAAACTTCTCTCAAAAAGGATGGAAAAGGGCTTCCGAAAAAAAGTTTGGAACCTCTCTCAAAAAAGACAAAGGCGGCCTTCGAAAAGGATAAGGAAATCCTTCTAAAGGGTGATCACTTCTCTCAGAAAAGACGAAGGCATCCTTTGGAAATGATAGGGAATTCTTTCGAAAGGGTGGTCACGTAGCTTCGGAGAGGACTATAATCTTCTCGGGAATGATAGAGTATCTTTGGAGAGAACTATGAAAAGCCAAACTACAAAAAAATTGGCATTTAGCGACATTTTTTTTCTTTTTTTCTTTTTTTTTTTTTTTTGCATTTTGCGATGGTTAAAACCGCCACAAAGTGATTTAGAGATGGTTTTGAAAACCGCCGTTAAAACAACCATCGTTGAGCATTTAAAGACGATTTTTTTCAATCGCTAGAGTAACCGTCTCAAATTACATTTTTTATGGCAATTTGAGAACCAACACGAAATAATAGATTTAGCAGCGATTTTAGAACTGTCGCAAAAAATTCCAAAAATCTTGAATTTTAGCGACAGTTTTGAAACTACTGTTGTTTCCCACGTGAGCCCCCTGGCCGCCCACGCGACCGACCTCCTATGCCTGGCCCCCTCTCCCCCCACTTGGCCGCATGTCTGTGCGCCACATGACAATGCTGGAAATTTAATTCCAGCGCCTTCCCCTTTCCTGATTTCAAACCCAGGACCTCCCGTACGCGCGCGCGTGCAATGCCATCTAATTTATGAAGCCTCTGTGTTATATTTTCACACATATTAATTATATACTAGTCTAACCACTATTTTTCAGAATTACATTTTATATTTTTTAATATAAATTAAAAAAATAACCTTATTGATTAAATTAAAAATATATTTTTTAAAAGAATAATGGAATAAATTAATTTAATTAAATTAAATAAATTAATTGATTAAAAAATAAAAAAGAAGAGTTAACATATTTTTGTAAAATTTCTTTTTATAAATTATTAAAATTATATATATTTTTTAATTTTATTTTTAATTATTAAATTATTTTTAAAATTTTATAGTGATTTTACAAAAATTGCCATAAAATTTAATTTTTTACTGAATTTTGTGACGATTCTTCAAAATCGTCGCAAATATAAATTTAATTTAATTTTTTAATTTTTAAATTATTTTCTAAATTTTACGACGGTTTCTCAAAAATTGTAGCAAAATTTAATTTTAATTTTTAATTATTAAATTATTTTCTAATTTAATAGCAATTTTTTATAAATTATCGCAAAATTTAATTTTAAAATTTAAAATTTTTAAATTTTGAGACGATTTTTTAAAACTTCTGCAAAATGTTAAAAAAACCGTTGCAAAAAACGTATTTTGCGACGATTTGTAAACCGCCATAAAATACCATATTTTGTGACGATTTTTAAAGTCGCTCAAAAAATTAATTTTTTTGTAGTGAAAAGGTCGGAAGACTCGCAGGGGATCTCCACCCATGAAGACCCTCCGATGCTTAAGTCAATTACTAGAAGAAATGCATTTTGGAAAGAAAGTTAAGACATTTGAAAAAAAAGTTAGGCTTACTAATAATTACCAAAAGTTCTTTTCAGAGTATCGTATCTTAACTTTTATAGGGCTCGAATCTCAAAAATCATCATAAATACACGTGTCAACAGATTTAGAGGACATGTGCTAATTGACATGCTTTCTTTCGAAAAGAAAGACATCCTTTCCAATCCTTTCGAAAAGGGCCTTCCGAAAGCATTTCCCTCGCTATATGATTACCATCTTTTATTTCCGATCTTGGGGGTACAACATGGTCTTCACCAACTATTTATCTGGTTACCTATTTGTTACTTCTCCAATTGGATTGCATATATTTTATCTATCTGTAACTGCCTCATTGTAGCATATGTATTGATTTGCACCAAAAGTTATTGGGGCTAAACTAGGGTTATACAAAAACACCCAAAAAGAAACAAACCACCAATACCAACAATCTTAGCGAAAACTAATGCCAATAACATATCCAATCACTAGGACACAAAGAGGCACCAATAAGAACAAAATGAACAAAAACAATCCAAACTGAATAAAGCATTAGAATAAGGAATTAAAAGAAGCCAAACCAGTAAACAAGAAACCACCAACGACAAATTTTGAAAAAAAAAAACTATCCAAAATAAAACATTGAGGAACCAAACCCAATACCAAAATCACATCACACAAACACTGTAATTACCATAAAAATACAATGCAGGTTTAACAAACAATAAAGCAACATCTTTAAGAACAAACTGGATCGAACATAGAACTTACAATAACTGCACAACGTCCAACCAACAGACGCTGACAGTGCAGATGTGGTGCGAGCACTTCAGTCATTCCGACAAACCCTAACAATTAGAAGACAGAAATCCAATAATATTCCCGAATCAATAGAACAAAACAACAAAATTAGATATGAGGGAATATGTGGAATCAATACCTAAAGTACAGGAAAGGATGATCACTAACTACGTTGAAACGAACCCTAAAATCACATCACCAAAATCAGGAAAAGAACTGTAATGTAAGGGAGCGACACACAAAATGGCGAGATGGGGTCTAGTTAACGGCGAATAGGCAACGTGTGATGAAGATCGGAAGTCGTTTGGAGCTGACAATAGTGGTAATTAAACTGGGAAAGAGAACAAAATAAAACCACTCCAGTCTCCACAATGAATGAGCCCGATCTACATGGAGGCACACGAAAGCGAGGATGGCGGCGTAGAATTCAACAGAGAGGGGTGAAAGACGACGGTTAATGTGGGGCGCAAAACGATGAAGCATACCAAAGGACACCATTGAGAGAGAGAGAGAGAGAGAGAATTTAAAAGTTTTAATTAGGGAATACGAACGGTCTCCCACCAACCGATACGTTATTCAGCTAATTAATTTTATCTTTATTTTAAATTTACTTTAATTCTACTTTTACATCCACGTGTTGCTAGCTAAGGAAGCCACGTGACTAGCTAGGTGACAGGATTTCGAAACCCAGTGGATTTTCCATATTTGTTTCTTCTAACAAAAGATTATTTTAGTATAATTCTCCTTAATTCCATGCACAATCGGCCACTTTTGCCATCTTTCCTATTATTTTATTATGTTTTCTAAGAAACTAGATCACTCAATATAGGAATGCCTAAGCAAAATTGTGCTTTCACGTGGCCACCATTTGTTTTCCCATTCTAGAACCATCACATTCTGTCACTATATGAATTTTCGCTAAACGTTGCCTACTGAATCATACGTATCACTCCTGGAAGACTATTGTGGCACGTGGCCTAATGCCGTACATGTATTGCCAAGTAACATGTCATGGGCTCCTGTGCGCACGCATAGGACTCATGGATGCGTTTAGCAAAGGTCTGACATAAGGGATTATAATGGAAGGCCATAAGGATACCAAGTCATTAGGCAAGTCCCACTAAGCATATGGAAGATCCATTATCTCATATGGGCTCACCATGTTCACATGAACATAAACTCTCTGGATTCCCATTAGCACGCGCACACACATACACATATATATACTTTGCCCACAGAGAGTCCATGTGAGCATACATGCCATACGCATATAAATATATGCCATATGTTATATATATATATATAACTATCTGTCTGGTTGTTACTGTATATTAACTCGCATACATGTATTACATACATATATATATATATATATACACTACATGCTGGTTATAGGGGGAGAGAAACAAAGGGAGAGAGAGACAGAGAGATGTCTCTCGGAAAGAAGCCTCCCCAAGAGGAGCTTGTTACCGCCGAGATACGGCTTCCCGAGAGAAGCCATGGCTGCCACCGAGAGGGCTCTCAGGAAGAAACCTTCGTGAAAAAAGCTATGGCCGCTGAGAGGGCTCTCGAGAAGAAACCTTCTAGAGAGAAGCCACCGCCACGGACTGCCTTGTCGAAAGCCACCGAGAAGGTTGCAGTCCTCTCTAAGAAGACCGATGCTGCTACCAAAGGAGAAGGCTAGCCTTCCTGAGATAGACCGCCGAGAGAGGAAAGCTTACCGAGATAAGGAGAGAGTTCTCCGAGGGGCTTTAAGCCTCCCCAAGAGAGAGGCCTCCGAGAGGAAGAATCTTCTCGGAGAGATTTTCCAAAGAGCTTTCCTACTACGTGCCAAAGGAAGAAGAACCCCTTTTTGCTTATTTTGACTTTCCATTTATAGAGGAGACTCCACTTTTGGCTTATACCATTCCCCCCCTCCCCTTCCATTTATAGAGGAGACTCCACTTTTGGCTTATGCCATTCCCCCCTCCACTTTTGGCTTATGCCATTCCCCCCCCCCCCACCAAGCTTTGGATATTCACTTAACGACCGTTATCACTAATCCTTTTGCTAGCTAATTGCGATTTCTCCTTGAGAAACAAGTCCAGGCTCAGGGCCACTTTTGGGATTCGCCCACTTAGGCCTAATGACCAAAATACCCTTAGGCACCTAATGACAAAATATCCCTAGGTGCTTAATGACCGAAATACCCCTGGGTGGATGCTCGAAAATTCTATGGCACAATAATAGCCCCCACAGTCTTTGATTTGACTATCAAGTCAAAGGGAAGACTAATATCACTCTTGCGTCCACCTGTCCCAATGGATAAAATTACTCTCTTAGGGCTTATGGCCTCACGCCTACACTAATACGAGATCACTTACTAGGGTAAGGCTCGATAGCCATATTAAAGGCACAACCCACTACACCAAGTGGGTGGCAAAGGATACAAAGGTGCTACTTGGGGCGTTTAAAATAAAGAATGACCCATTCGAGGGAAAGATATCGGTGTGCCTTTAAGGCACTACAAGAGGGGCTTGAGGGAGCACTAGCCTTATTGACGAGGATGTGCCTAGAGACTAGCCTAATGGCTCGGGAGCTAGGAAAGTTATGGTCACCATGAGGTTTTGCCACAGACAAAAACATAAACTGTAAGGCCCCACTCTTGAATATTCTCGCTAGGATAGGATATTCAAAAGAAGGTCATCACAATGATGATATAGAACAAATCATATTAAAATAAATAACTCATTTCATTACTAGTAGCAGAAACTAAATTAAAATTCAATTACATTTCCAATATCTCACGAGTCTAGGCTTGAAGGTCATACAAAGTAAATAAGAGGCCTTAGTATGAATTAATAAAATAAAACTCATTTCATTACATGCCTCTCCAAAATGCTACTAAAGATCTTCAAGTTAGGATGCATCTCCATACACCGCTATCCTTGGCCCTTAGTCCCATTGGACTTGGCCCTAGTAATAACCTTTCCTTTATCTGGAATGGAAAAGAAGGTTTAATGAGCCACAAAGCTCAGCAAATTCGAGAAATAATGAACAATGTATATGATCCAAGAACATGATGACACCAAAAAAAGTAATCAAGGACTCCGTAGTTACGTATAAGATTCATAATTTATGAATTTATGAATTCAAATTTAAATAAATCATGCCATCATGTACCACTATACAAATGTGCATAAATCTCAACGTCAACATCAAATCTTGCAAGCTCTAAAGCCATCAATCAACACATGCAAAAGTGCATCATTTCAATGTCAATATCAAATATCATAAGCTCTTAAGCCATCAATCAACACATGAAAAAGTGCATCATTTCAATAGAATCTCACAAATAAATATGGAGTCAACCTGCCGGGCTATGGCCACCTCATCCTGCATCAGGTGCTCTAAGTTACCCTTTCTCTCACTGCAAAATAGTAGGTGCGCAAAATTCATAATAATAAGAATGTATCATATACGTGTCATGACACATATGTAATTCATGCTACACCACCAACATTAATGCCAAGTAACCAAATGCATATATAACTATCCACATGCTTTAAACCCGTGTATTGATGATGAACATATCTCTATTAAAATTTCAATTTGATTTGAAGTTTACATACAATTAACAGAACCACGTCAAAGCTTGGGCTAGTATTTATAGGCTTCTCACAAGTATTAAAGAAAACTAGTCGTTGGAGCATTTAAAAACTAGTTGTTATAACATGTCAATGAAGGAAACGTTCAACAGTTTCAATAAATTGATCAACAATTTTCTTCAAAAAAAATTGAATCACAATGTCTTTGGGCAATCGATTGACTCTTTTATAAAAGAGGTCAATTTCTTTGACAAACGGTCAACGGTTTGAAGTAACAAATTGACAATTTTTAGAGAAAGTCAACATTATACAATCAATGTTGATAGAATTTGAATTGAAAACATTTAGACCAAGAGTATGGAATTTCCCTATTGACTATCGACTGTTTCCTTAAGAAAGTCAACATTTTTTATCTTAAGTCAACCCATATTATGAAGGCATAAAACAGTCAACAAATAGCTCATAGAAGTCGACAATTTTGCCTTATTCTTTTTAAAAGAAATGTATGATTTAAAAGAATTTTATTGAAATTTTATCATACACCAAAATAATTGATTTAAAAAAAATGAATTCCAAATGTTAATCATTCAAGAAATTTCCATTAAGGGGTTTACATAATTTGACAAAATGATTGAAACAACATCCTTAGGCAAAAATGGATTTTTCATTTTCCATTTTTAAGAATATATAATGAAGATGACATGAAAATATTTTTCATCATCAAAAATGAAGATTTTCATTATCAAAGTATTTTCTATCAAAGATGTTCAACATGATAATTTTCATCAATAAGTAATCATGAAATTTTTCATCATCAAAATAATGTCAAGCAAAATAATTTTGACACATTTCATTCAATAATTTATTTGATTTTAAAATAATTTCACATTTCATACAACACTCAATTGATTTCAAAATAACATTTCTTTGATGCCATAATGTTATTTTCCAAGATGAAATATTTCTCACAAAGGATTTTATATTGAAAAGACATTTAGGATTTTTATCATTTGTCATCATTGGAATATATAAAGATTTTGAACAACAATATCATCAAAACCATTTTAGATATTTTATAAATTAATCACACTAATCATTTTCAAATTCCAAAGTAGTTTTTCATCATCAAAACATTTTATCAAAAGCAAAACAACAATTCAAATGTGATAAAACGGCTTTACTGTAACACCCCGTCCCATCGAAGGGCATGCCATTATGTTGGGGCCCGTCTTATCCATGCATAACCTCTTCCCTTATACATTTCTCACACATCAATACCGTATTTCAAAGGGAAACCCCCCAGCATATCATTAAAAATACGGAAGCGATAATCGAAACCTGATATAGTACATACCTAAATTCACCTTGTATATATATCATAAAGAATTCGTACCATATATTACCATCATATCCTCAAATACATAAATACATTGAGACACGTCTCCCGAGATAACATCTAACACCCTAGGTGCAATCATATGAAACCTCGAATACATACATAGCCATTTCTCAATAAATAAAATACTGGAATCTCTTGCTGAATCCATTGGCCACGTCATCACGTGCCGTCATATCTCAACCTGCTCCTTGCCCTAACTGCAAGTCTCAACTGGAACGTTGAATGTTCCAGGGGCATAACCCATTAGAAGATGAAACTTCTAGTGAGGGTCCAAAAACATATATATAAATACATGATGCAATGACATGAACAACATTTACGCTCTTTAATGTAACTTCCCAGACCTACCAGCCCGGCTAGAAATCCTAGGCAAATCCTGAACCTCTGCAGGATAAGTCTAACGTTATTCCCTCAATGCCCTAGGGGAATTATGGCTACACTTTGGGGGCGACATCCCTTTCCCGTGCACAAATATCAATATGACAATAATATCGTGCAATGCAAATTTCACGACTTTCAATGCAATATGACAAATGAATATTGCAATTCATAAATAGCATGCATATATAATAATCATATCATGAATATAAGTTTTTGTGAGAATACCACTCACCTTTGCCCAAAGATCAAGACACCTCGAAAAGCGTGCATCACCTCGATATGCATGCCCCATCTCGATTCTCGTGCCAACTCTCAAAAGTTGCACCAATATCATTATCTCAATCCCCTCAATCATAAAATAATATTTAATCACTAAATATCCTCAATATTCCATTTATTTCCTATTTCCTTTCATTTTCCTTCACTTTTCCTTCTAAAAAATCCTAATAAATATATAAAGACTATTTCCTCAAATCTATCTTCACAACAATTCATAATATGCTATGAACATCAAAGGAAAAATATTGAACTTATTCGGATATTGCGTTTTCACGCAAAACGAGGCTCTTTGGCTCTAAAACCAAGGCATCAGGAATCCCAAATCCCAATCTTTTTGCACAAACCTCCATAAAATATTTTTCTCTATTTTTCCAGCATTTTTTCCAATTTTTCCAGCAGTTCACGCGCCAGACCGTCCGCCTCATTTTTCCGACGAGCTTCGAATCACCATGAAACCTCAATCAAAATTCTTAAAACGCTCCAGATAGCATCTACCTCTCATGGGCTTCAAAAGCCCCTTAAAATGGAGCCTCAATTCGTTCAATAAGGCGGCCGATTTGAAGCTCAAAAATGCTTAAAACCCTCGGCCATCTCTTAGCTATTTATAGCCAAAACCGAGCGACCAACTGCCTTTGGCCGCCTAATACACTACCTTAAGCTCCTCAACCTTCCCTAGATCAACCCAAAATTGACCCTTGCCGACCACAAAAGCCATTTGTAGGCGCGACCAAAAATGACCGAACATCCGGTCGATTTTCTTCAATTTCCGGCCACCATGATGACTGTTGGTCGGCCAAGCCTTTACAAAAGTTTGTCTCCCGACCAAGCCTCATGCAACCCGTGCCTCAAATTGCCAATCGGTGACCGTCCATGCCATGGTCGGATTCTTTGACTAAAGTTTTGTAAATTTGCACTTTAACCCCTCAAAGTTTGGGCTATCTCATTTTGGTCCTTTCCACTTAACCCCTCAACTATCCAATATTGTATTTAGGCCCCACAAGTCCTAAAACATTATTTTGACCCCTGAAGATTCTGAAACAACCTTGTTTCAACCTCCCTCTAGCAATTTCCAAAAACTGCACTTAGACCTGAATCTTCGTTTTGGCCCTAAACCCGTTCGTTTCTTCCTGAAACCTCTGAAGGGTTGTTCCTCATGAAAAATCAAAGCCCCCTCAAGCTTCCGTTGACTTCCGAAAAGTCATCTATGACAATTCGATATTACAGCCTAATTGGCAGTTGCCTTTTTAGCTGTACCGAAAACTGTTCTCAATCTCATTTCTTTCGGCACCCTAAATCCTATCTCGGGGTGCTCATTAATGCCACATCAATTTCCTTTGGCATCTCGGCTCCAGGGCACTCCCGGCAGTTGATTCAATCATCCATACGGTAATAATTACCGTTATACCCTCAATTTATCCTTAAATTTCATTTTTGCCCTAAGATAAATTACCCTTAAACCCTTTAGAATTTCTTGGGTATTACATTTACAACCTAAGAAGATGATGGAATTCACGTATGGTGGTGCAAGCAAGATTAAAATTTTTATGTGTATCAAACATGCACAGCAAAAACTATAAATACGCACATCATACATAACTTGGATATTTAAGCGATACGATATTTCATCATATGAAATATAATAAATGATATACCTGATGCCCGATGTCAAGTGAATACAAAAATTATTTCTATATTGAGACTGAATCCTCCTCACTGTGTGGAGGGCCTAGTTTATCCACACCTAGCGTGCAATCCAGTACCACTTCATGAATCTCATCCCGTGTTAAACTGAGGCTTTCGAATCACCGGCACCCGTGTGTCTTACCACTCTTGACACTCACAATTTGTAAATCAATTGGAAGACAGAAACAGAAGAAAACAAAAATAGAAAACAAAGAAGTAGAAAAATGGACAAGCAGAAACCTGCAATTTTCCTCCTCGTTCAATTTCTCCTCTGCTCGATTGCCTCCTCCTCACCCTCCAATTCGCAGCCACGTGGATCGCAATAAGGAGGGCTGAGGCAGCACCAGGAGACAACTCCCAACCGCAAGCCAATCGACTACTTACATTGAGGCAGTCGACTCTCAATGGTCCAGCACGCTAACTTTTAATGTACTGTCATCATTAACATGTAATGACATATCCAAGGCACAATGGGTGCACAATACCAATACTAGATATAACACTGTATGGTATGTGATTTTTTAGATTCACTATCCACTAGAAAACAAATAACACCAAAACTTGTTTGGCTCCAGCGAATACTCCTTGACCCATCACAAGAATCTCTCCATCTCCCAATAATAATATGAGAGGTCTTGGGAAGCACCTAGTAGTGGTCCAGGACAACATAGAAGACAATGAAGTCTAACTTTTAATAAACCTCTTACAGTTGACAATTAATGTGTGCTATAATCCTTCTATCACTTAATGTCAAAAATTGCAACTAATATTCATACACACATACTTAACATTCATGTGTCATTGTCCAATGTGAAAATCACACAACCAACAACATCTAGGCATGTAAAGTATGTTGTCTAGGCTTTGCAGTCAGTGGAAGTCAAATACACCTTTAAGGGAGTCGGCTAGCACTAACCTGCATGCAAAGTCGACTATGCACTGTCGAGAGTTGACTCCCTGCAAGAGGCAGTCAACTCTCATGTACGCACAATCAAAAAATTAATAACCCTAGTCATTAAATGCCAACCATATCACAAAATTTGACACGTGTAGTTGAATGTTTTCAAAAATGTTTTGAAACAATAGAATGAATGTATGTTTGGGATTAACATAGGCTTGATGTGAATGAATAAATATTACAGGAGCTTTGTGTTGGTTTAGTCAATATGTAATAATTTATTCATTCAATTATATATTAAGACAAAAGCCTTGAATAACTTCTTTTAGTTTTTATGAGGATGGGCCAAGTTATGAAGATGGGATGAAAAATTCATTTGGGCCAAAGTTGAGCAAGGTAGCCAAGACAAAAATGGCCTGGACATGACAGATTAAGGGTCACTTGGTACATTTGAAGTTATTCGGTCATTAGAGGGGTCATTCGCCTAAATGGGCCACGTGAGGATTGCAGCTACGAGTGCAAGGATTCATGAGTAAACAAGGCTAGAAATTAATTGGTTGAAGCCTTGGCAATTGAGGTTGTGAAATCAATTAATTAATGTGAAGCCTTGGCAATTGAAGCTTCGAAGCTTAGAAACCAATTAATTAATTGAACATGTGGAGTTGGAAACCAATTAAATTAATTGAAGTTGTGGAGCTTGGAGATCAATTGATGACTTTGAATCAGTCAAGTGACCAACAAGCAGCGCAATCCGTGAAGTATGTAATACCAAATGACTACACCATAATGCCTCATGACCGAATGAGCACGTTATGACCAAATGGCCGGCGCATGACAGAGAGATTCATGCGCAGGAACCTCTTCATTGACGAACACGGCCATGCACCCATGCGATAGCCACGCCGAACGTTGGATGGGTCAAACTGTCTCTGAGAAGTCCATAAGAAATTAGGGGTCTCCTGTCACATGTCGATATCCTCCCTCACTATAACTAGGAGAGTCATTGTGACATTTCGATATTTTGAATAAATAAAAATATGTGATTTTGGGTGTTAAAAATAATTCATTGAGAATTTATGATTTTAGAAAATTTAATTGTGGAGATTCTTGGTGCCCCATCAAGATGTTTTTAGACCAATGGGTTTACTGGAAAATAAAGACATGGCATGTCAATTCGTGATTTTGTGGAATTGAATACCATGTGAAGAATTGGACAAATAAGGTAATTAATTATTTTGTATGGGAGTATTTATGGAATTGTCAATATGTGGTAGTCAATCTATGAAATTAATGTATCGATGGAAAGGGGTGTATCTGAGAGTTTGTAGAAGTTTAGGGTGCCAGCAATATTAATATTGTGGTGTGTATGTGAATTAACGAAAATTGTGGGTGTTGAGTGTTATTTCAGGAAGTGGTAGCGGGGTTCCCTTAAAATTAATAGGAGGCGTATAATAAGGGAGGATGATGCTAGCTCAGGCAGTTTTCACGCGTGCGTACGAGAGAGGCATTCATAGGTTCGAGCAAGGGGAGGAGCGCGCAAGAGGAAGAAAATGGCCAATTTATTTGGCTAATGGAGTCGTTTTGGCCCAAGGCGATGGTTGCCCTAGCGGCAGCCACATGGTCGTACCCCAGTCGCTTGTTTTTACTTCTTTAAAGCCCAAATCAGGCAAAATGTAAATGGGGAAACAAGAGAGAGAGTGAGAGAAAGAGGGCTCAAGTAGCAACAATTAAAGAGGGAAAATGGGAAAAATTTAAAAAGAATCAGGGCAATCTTGAAATTATTTAGTGTTTAAAGTGACCAAGTAAGAGAGATAAATTATTAGAAGCTTTTATACATTTAAATTATAAATTTTTGCACGGTTGGATTTAAATATTTGGGGCTGGGGACTCATTAATTGTTGTGAACATAACACTTTGTAGCGGGAGTGCAAAGAAGGTGGGAATCAGCTATTTAAAGGCAAGTTCTAGCCTCTCTTAGTGTGCTCTTTAATTTGTGTGCAAAACCCTGCCATTTGTGTAAACTATTCCTTCTTTTCATTTGATTCAGATCCAAATATTAATTTTGTGAATGTGCATGGTACCCAATTTATAAATAGTGAGTTGTTGGGGAATTCAATGGCAATGATTTAAGAAAAAATAATAGACTCCTTGTGATATTTACTTATAACTGTCACAGTGCTTTGTATCGCCCTGATTCTTTGGGAATGATGTCAAAACCATGTGGGGCCTAGGTTCTTAAAGAGTCAAGAAGACTCGATGTGACTGAGGGAACACTGGGGTGTCCACTTGATTATCTCGTGTGGGTGTGGTGATCAACTAACCAACCTCCATTTAACCTCTAATGTTACCAAATAATCTGGACTGGCCAATGTTAGGTGTTGTGATGGGCGTTGCCTTTGATCCTGAATGTGAAGTGGCATAAAACCTTACACCACATAGGGGTTCATAACCTGACCCCGGAGTCATATGGAATACTAACATGTCGACCCATAAGTGTCGAGCTGGAACGTTAGGCCACAGGTGTGTCGGGGTTATTCAAACGCGAGTGTCATGATGTATATCATCATCTGGGTGTGTCAAAGGGTATGAGCAATGGCATAATGTGTGGAATCATGTATTCATGCATGACACGATATTCTCATGATATTTGTGTGCTTATACGTGCATTAAGCAGGTTGCTTATACGTAATGGTATGTGCCCCATCAGTCTCTGAGCGAGGGCACTGCTATCGTTAGGCCGGTGATGTTCGGACAAGATATGTGTGTACTATGCCAAAGAAGGCAATGTATGGTTAATGAATATCATGAGATAGGGTATTGAGTATGTCATTGTTAAGCATATTGACATGTGTGAGCCTATGGGCCACTTGCATCTCATGATCATAAGCAAGAATCATGCATGAAGTAAACTATGACATGAAGTATATTTCATGGAAAGCAATGTAAACGGGGAACATGTTTAGTCGAAATGACACAATGTGATCACATATATGTGGCTTGTGCATGATATATTGACACTAGCGCTAGTGCACTTATTATTGTTGGGCAGTGGTGTGATCGCAACACGGGGATATCTATTTTTTTATAGATTCAATAGATAACCAAGAGAGCTATGGCTCACTAGACTCACCTGGGTGGGAGCCAAGATAAGGGATACTCAGTGGGTAACTAAGGGAGCTACGACTCGTCAAACTTACCTGGGTTGAAACCAGGATGAGGGTGGATGTTGGTCCACTGAGTTGACATGACATCTTTATGTATGAATTTAGCATGTTGTGTGTGAGCAAGTGATTAAAAGGATTGTGTTCTGGCATTTCTATACATATACTATGTGGTGCGTGAACGCATGGCTATGTCATGACATATCTTTGTATAAACATTTGGCCTGTAGAGTGTTCATAAGTGCACATGGTATGCGTAGTTGTGTGTCTAGGAGGTCTATAACATAGCATGAGTGCCAAATGTGGGAACGCTTTGTATTGTGTATTATGTGTTTTGAGACATGGCACGGGCCATAACATGGTATAGTAGGACATATATATAGTATGCATAGACGCATGGTGTCGTAAAGTGTAACGTGAGTATATGGGGCAATGAATCATAGTATGGTCATCTCTCTTGTAACGAGGACTATAATTCTGTCTCACCTCAGTTTCCTCTAGTGCCCCTTTTATTTTAGATATACTTGATGAGCCTTGTAACTCACCTTGTTTTGACATTATTTCAGGTGTGGAAGCTAACGTCGAGGATGGACTCGTGACGTGTCAGTTCTAGGGGGCTACATGTACATGGTGATCCAAACCAAGAAGATCTCTGGGGACAAGTTGTAGGCAAGGTGCCAGATGTTGTGATTGATTTCACTTAATTGTCTAAAGCTTTGCTGTGTGTTTGTTGGCCCTGGGAGGGTGTCCTTGTGTTTATTTTGCCACTGATGTGTTAAATAACAATTGAGGAGAATTTCTTAGGGTGTTACATTCATTCTCTTCATTAAGGTATGTTCATGATGCCGCTTAAACTCGAATTCCTCTTTGGGCCAAGACTAATTTAAACATCAAGGGTTCCCGGGTGACCTCACCCACGCCTCTAACTTGCTTCTTTCTTTACAAGTCACTTGATCATTTGGAACTTGCTTAGTCATCAGAAAACTCTCCTAACACTTTGGGACTCTCGTCTCAAAGAAAACTCTCATCACTGAAAAAAGACACAACTCATTCTAAGAGTCACAACCCACCTACCATCTTGAGAGTCACAACTCACAGGCCACCTTGAGAGTCACAACTCACAGGCCACCTTGAGAGTCAAAAACTATCCTAAGACTCTCTTTCATTGGGGTCACTACCTAACACATTGGGGTCCCTACCCAACTCATTGGACCACTTGCATCTCATTCTCCCACACTATAAATTTATTATTGTAATCAGGCAACAATAATTGTGTCTGACTACCAATATAGGGTTGAGCCCACATGTTTATATGTTTTCTTATTTGCATCCCACATTGTTTCATTACATGTTTACATGACTTACAACTATTAATTAAAGATCATTATGTTGATATGACATCATATTGATATATGTATTCTCTACATGATCATAACATACTTTGTTTGCATTTTTTTTTTTTTAGTGGTTATGGCATGTTACTATTACATGTGGATCCCTCAAGACTCATTCTCTTAATATTAACATTTTTAGGTTATGGTCTTGCGTTGCTATATTAAGGGTACATTTTTGGTTCCATGCCACTAGGTTCAACACCTTTTTATCATTAGGCACGCTCTATGTATATACTTAACACCCCCTACCATATTGAGTAAACCTCTTATTTCTTTTTTTTTTTTTCCTTAATGTAAGACACTATGACATAGGGTTTACTTAAGCATGCTTGTTGACCCTCGTGTGGTTGTTTGTGACACATGACTGCACAATTTTTTTTCTTTCTTATATGGATAATATAATACTTCCTAACTTATGAACAACTGAAACGTAAACCTTGCATTGAATTACTAAGTATATATGTATATGAATCTTATAGGTCTTAATGGCGATGGTCATTTTGGCATTGGGGTGCCAATGCCTATCATGGACCCTTATCTTTGGTTCGAGACAATCTTGCTTAAACGAGTATAACCTTTCACCAAAATATCCTAAGGTCTCAACCACACAACATCAACACCAAGACCCAAATTTCTAAATTTACCTCAACACCTCAAATAATTCAAGATATTAATAAATCCCTAATCTTATAACAATTTAGCCCTTAACCCATTAATTTCTAAAAATTACATTAATACCCAAATCTTTCCAGAATTTACAACCTCCACATGCAATTTCACCAAAGCCCCTAAGGTTAAATTGTAGTTTAGTTTCAACCCCTAGATTTCAGTGTGTTGCAACCAAGCCCATAATTTCTTAGAAATGATAGTTCTACCACTAACTAAAAACCTCTTTTTTTTTAAACCTCGATTTCTAGTTTTTTTTACTTGAACCTACACATGAAAGACCTCCCCAACATACTACAAGTTTTGTAGAATCAAATTATAACCTCAACTCAAGAAAACCATGGAATGAGGCTTACCAATATTAGTTTTGAAGGTGGTGGTACTCTAACCAAGTAAGTCGTTCATTTTCGCTTCAATTTCTTTGGCACCTTTTGCTTATTCCACACATGCAAAGCCAATCCAAAAATCTTAAAGGTGCAAGAAAGAAGATTATAATTTTGAATAAAAGGAAAAATAAAAGAGAAATAGAGAAATAACTAGTTTAAACTCACCATGTAGCGATCGAGCAAACTGTCTGCAATCTTCAACAACTTTCAATAATCTTTTCCCTTTCTAAATCTTTTTTCCTTTTTTTCTCTCGTGAAAAATGGTTGAGAATATGTGGGTTTCTATTCATATCTATATATAACAAAATTTTGGGTAATTACTCTTTTACCCCACTAGTTCCACCTTATTCATATGGTTCTAAGAAACTTCACATGAACCCCCTTGGTTTTTCATTATTCACCTGGACACTCACTTTATTTTTGAATTCCCTAAATGTCCTTATCCCATGCCCCCCAACATTTATTAGTTTTCTCATTTAGGCCCCAAACTTTATATTTTTGAGTTTTGCAAGCCTTCTAGAATTTTTAAAATATTCCTAAGTCTAGTCATGCTCATTTGAGCTCCTCAAAATTTATTTTTTTACTCTCGTCCCTCCTCGATCTAGATGAGCATGTATTATGGGTGTTACACATCTACCCCTTAGTGAAATCTTAAATTCCCAGTTAGAGTATGTCTAATCTAATTCTGCAAATTCAACTGAACAATGGAACTAGTTACCAAGCTAACATTTACCCTCGTGCATTAACCATCATTCTGCTATATGCTTTTAGAAGCTACCACTCACTTGCCATTAACTCAAATGCAATAGTAGGATCTCATCTACTCTAAGGCATCCTTTACAACATTAGCATGTACACGATGATACAATCATAGTTCTTAAGGAATTCTATCTGCTAAAGTTGTCTCATGCTCAACTCTTTTTGAGAGAATATGTAGTTAAAGACTTTTGCACTCTGTATAAATTTAAAACCTTTTATCAAAGAGATTGTTTCTTCAAAGCTTCAAGGCACGTGTATATATATATATATATTATTGCAACCGGCAATAGATGATGGGTTGAATAATTGCTGAGACCCATAATTAGGGTTGCAAATGAGCCAAGCCGTTCGGGTTCGGCTCGGTGTTCAGTTCGATAAAAGTTCGTTCGAGTTCGTTCGTTAAGATAAATGAACCGAACTTGAGCCTAATTTTGAAGCTCGATTTATAAACAAGCTGAGGTTGAGCTCAGTAAAGCTCGGCTCGATAGTCTCGCGAGCTGACTCGATTATAAGCTTGTGAGCTGGCTCAAATTGAGACTCGTGAATTGGCTCAATTATAATCTTGCAAGATCGCTCGAATAGATTTGTTTATATAAATACATTAATAAAATTATTCATAATTTTGTAAAAATATTATTTTATATAAGATTATCAAACTTTACATTCTTATAATAATATCAATTTATTATTAATAGAATGTGTTGATAAAAAAAAAATTGTGACTTAAAAATAAAATATGTATGTGTTAATAAAATTAGGTATATTAGTTGATTATCTAATTTATATTTGTTGATATTTCTATGTATATCAGTTTGTTAGATTTTTTTTAAAATAACAATTTGATAAATTTAACTCTAAGTCTCAAATCTGAGCCGAGGTTTGGGTTCACTGATCTTGAGCTCGAGTTCGGCTCGTTAACCAACTTGATAAAACAAGCTCGAGTTAAACTTGAGCTCGGCTCGTGCTCGAATGAGCTCAAGCTTGAGCCTAATTTCCAGGCTCGACCTAAGCTCGAGCTCGAGCTCGAGTTCATCTTAAACCTTATCGAGCCAAGCCGAGCTCATGGAAGTTTGGCTCGGCTCGGCTCGTTTGTAACCCTACCCATAATGCCTCTTGCAACTAGATAAGCACGCAAACTAAGTCACCGGTCTTAGAGGCATCATTGTAGCCACAAATCCTCTTAATAATATTGGTGTTGAGGTTAGTAATATAAATAATAATAAAATAATAACAATAATACTTTGCAATTAGAGAAAGAATAATAATTGAAGGAGGTAAAACGAAAAATGAACAAAGTCAAACTTAGAAACTTTTAAATATTTTTTTAAAAAAAAATAATTAAAATTATAAACAAGTTTAATGTAGCCTTTCCCTGAACTCACAAGTCACAAATTCTTTTTTATTAATGGACTTACGCTAAGTACTCTTTTATCTTTCTTCTTCAATTAATTCGGAACCTATAATTTCCAATTTCTTTTTGTGCGGCCTCCACTCTAATTTCTTCACACTTTGATTCACAAGCATAGCAATTATTTTTCTCCTCTCTTTTCAATTTCCTAATAGTAAGATATTTAAGACCAAAGAAAATAAAAAGCCAAAATCAATAGCAATAGCAATTTAACATTTCCATTCGTTACATAGCTTATTTTGGTTTTGAAATCGGAAAGTTGTTTTGGAAAATCTTAAAGCTTAATAAGGGCCAATTCCATTCTCTGCTATTACCTCTTCAAACTGTCAAAAACTGCAGCCCAGCCGGACTGGACTGAGATAGCCAGCCCTTTGCCAAATGCTAAATGCTTTCATTCAAAGCAAAAGCTTGTCTTAGTGAACTGGACTCAGAAACATTTTCGACCCATACAAACAAGAAGGTTGTTGGATTAATGTCCTTATAGTAATAGAATTACCACTTCAAACTACTTTGTAAAATCACATATCACTGCCCTACAAACAAGGTCACCTGTGCTTTTAGAACTGCCTAAAGCGAGTTAGTACGGACACTAGACCATGACTGATGCAACAGCTCCCCACGGAACGCTAATAAAACCTTTTTAACTTCTTTACCTAGGGCAGGGGAGCTTACAATGTTATCAATTTCCTTGTAAATGGGAACAACATATTTCCTACTCCCCCCCTCAAAATAGAAACCTGTAATCCACAAATGCAAGGGTTCCCTTTATCCAGCTGACGCATACACCAGAGAGGAGAGTCAAAAAGGAAGGTTACGTATCTTTAGGCCTCACATCCCACCTTGATTTTCTCTTGAGCTGCTGCTTGTCACTCCCAGTTCGGCTCCCGTTAACAACCCTTCCTGCCGACTTGAATGATACTTTCCTTGGAGCCGGGGTTAATTCTATGAAATCTTCCTCTTCGTCACTGCCAATCCATCCATATAAAGGTTTGCGCGTTGCAGTCAGGAGATTATCGGTTGCCGGTATGGAGCAAGATGCAGATGGAGGAGATTGGAGGCGAGCATTGTCAAGCTGCATCTGGCTTTCAAAATTATCATAACCAGTGCTATTGTCATTGTCCTCATCCATCAAACTGCCTCCTTGGTCCAAGGCATTGGCTTCTCGCCTTTCTCCATCTCCTTCAGCTGGCTGAACATGTTCCCTGTCTTCTAAAAGAGGAAAACCCATGAAAGTCAGACATGGGTTTTTTCTTTTTGGTAGTACACAACTTAGAAGACGTTTAAAAATGTTTCCATATCAAAAAGCATGTCTATGGTTAACATTTATTATGCTGAACACACATGGACATGGACATATGCTCGTCATTAATTATGGCTGGATATCACCTATACTCATAATTTTAGGCCGAAAAATGATTTGGTTTCTATCCAGTTCGATGAATAGCATGCAGCATCAAAAAAGGTCTGGAGCTAGTATCTTACATAAAATAGTTGACACAGGTTACAAGAATAGCAAGAAATTAATTTTCATAACCTAATATAACTCATTAACTTGATCCCTCTATAATTTTCATAACTTTGCACATCTCCTTTATTCTTATAAATGGACACTAAGTGTTATTTCTTCACTTCCACAGCACTAAAGTACTCCTTTCTTCTACATGAAAGATCAAGATCTTACCTGTTTCAATAGTTTGTACAGCGGCGCCTGCAACATTGGAGCAGATAGGGAGGACTAAACTTGAGGGCCCAGCTTCAGCTGCTACAGAGCAATCTCCAATTCTCTCAACCTGCAATGGCTCATCCTGTCAAAGATAAAATATATGTAACAAAGCAAGCAAATGTTCAACATGCTCATATTTATTTTTTTAGTGTGAAAAGGTAAGTCATAACAATCAAATGAGATCGATAATCGTTCACATTTTTAGTCACATTCAATTTCCTTAATCCCAGTAGTACGGCCCGCATATTAATTGGAAGAAGGCAGTTGAGTCTTGTATAATACTTAATGCAGATTCAAAAACATGTAGCTAGATATATTCTGAATTTGAACATCCATTAATTTCAAGGGGTGCAGAAGCAGGTGAACCACAGGAAGAAAACTGAATCATATGACTGTTCTATCTCCACATATTTACATAACAAATGCAAGAATATGCACAAGAGACTCAACTGCCTAATAGTGTTTAAAAAAGCACGCTTTACCTGAGCAACTTTAGCTTAGTGCGATTAAAGGATACTTAAATTGTACTTTAACCTGAGCTTCGAGACGCTAAAAATCATGCTTCAGAAATATGCATAGTTTTTTTTTTTATCAAACAATATGAAGCATTGGATTTATTTAAATCTTTGCAATAGTGTGGCCGCTTAAATGGAACCCTTACCCAAAAAAGTTGTTATCAGATCTTAGAAAGATCTCAATACAGTCATAAATGCATCTAAAAGAAAAAAGAAGACTCCGCAGTATTTACCAAACAATAAATATTGGCGGAACATGTAATTAGGTGTAAAAGCCATAGCAATCAAATGAAATCAATAATCTTTCACATTTTTTGACACATTCAATTTCCTTGATCCTAGTAGTATGCCCTGCATATCAATAGGAAGAAGGCAGTTGAGTCTAGTTTAGTAGTTAATGCAAATTCAAAAATGTGTAGCTAGATATATTCTGAAGTTGAACATCAATTAATTTCAAGGGGTGCACGAGCAAGTGAATCATATGACCATTCTATCTGCACATATTTACATAACAAATGCAAGAAAATACACGAGTATCAACTGCCTAACAGTGTTTAAAAAAGCATGCTTTGCCTGAGCAACTTTAGCTCAGCGCGATTAAAGCATTCTTACGTTGCACTTTTACCTGAGCTTCAAAGTGCACTTCAAAAATATGCTTGTTTTTTTTCCTTATCAAATAATATAAATCGCTGGATTTGTTTAAATCTTTGCAATAGTGTGACTGCTTGTATGGAATCCTTACCCCAAAAAAATTGTTATCAGATCTTAGAAAGATCTCAATACAGTCATATATACAACTAAAAGAAAAAGGAAGACTCAGCACTATTGACCAAGCAATAAATATTGATGGAACATGTAATTAGGTCTAAAAGGCATAGCAATCAAATGAAATCAATAATTTTTCACATTTTTAGTCACATTCAATTTCCTTAATCCTAGTAGTATGCCCTGCATATTAATAGGAAGAAGGCCATTGAATCTAGTTTTGTAGTTAATGCAAATTAAAAAATGTGTAGCTAGATATATTCTGCATTTGAACATCTATTAATTTCACGGGCTGCACAAGCAGGTGAACCATCTCAAGAAAAGTGAATTATATATGACCGTTCTATCTGCACACGTTACACAACAAATGCAAGAATATGCACAAGAGACTCAACTGCCTAAAAGTGTTTAAAAAAGCACGCTTTACCTGAGCAACTTTAGCTCAACGCGATTAAAGCATACTTAAATTGCATTTTTACCTAAGCTTCAAAGCGCTAAAAAGTGCGCTTTAGAAATATGCTTGGTTTTATTTTTGTTTTTATCAAACAATATGAATCGTTGGATTTGTTTATATGGAATCAGAACAAAAACAAATATAACCTAAGCGTAACAGCCTTAGGTATAAAAGGAGGAGGGAATCAATCAAACTCTCAATTTGTATTGAATGAAAGTCCTATATATACAGGTGTAAGGCTATGGCTTTTACTCCTAATTCTATGAGATATAGGATAAAAATTACAGTTCGAATAAGTTACAGGTAAGTTAGCATACAAAAGACTTAATCTTCAAGCAGAAATTATGTTCTTCTTCAACTTATCGTTTTTAGATTTATTAGGCTTTTTATTCGGCTGCTTTATCCTTCTTTTATTCAAACAGCAACACTCCCTTATCCTTCTCATTTACTTGGATCTCCAACACACACCCCCCCCTCCTAAAGCTGGTGAATAGATATCTCTCATTCTTAACTTACCAATAAGTGACTCAAATCTAGGTCTTGACATGGCCTTTACAATTATATCAGCCTCTTGACTTGTTATAGGTAGATAGGTTAGTTTTATGCCTCCTTGCTTGATCTCCCTTTGAATAAAATTCCTATCAATCCTAACATGCTTCATTCGATCATACTGGATAGGATTGTTTACAATACTTATAACTGACTTGCTATCACTATAAAGCTTTGTTGGTAGGGTTAGAGGCATTCGCACGTCTTCCATCAGTCTTGTCAACCAAATCAGTTCACAAATGCCTTAAGGCAATTGCCCTAAACTTTGCAGCACTGCTCCTTGCCTCGAACTGTTTCTTACTTCCCCATGTGACTAAGTTCAGGGCAATTACCTGTAACTTGTTTTTGTTTATATGGAATCAGAACAAAAACAAATATAACCTAAGCGTAACAGCCTTAGGTATAAAAGGAGGAGGGAATCAATCAAACTCTCAATTTGTATTGAATGAAAGTCCTATATATACAGGTGTAAGGCTATGGCTTTTACTCCTAATTCTATGAGATATAGGATAAAAATTACAGTTCGAATAAGTTACAGGTAAGTTAGCATACAAAAGACTTAATCTTCAAGCAGAAATTATGTTCTTCTTCAACTTATCGTTTTTAGATTTATTAGGCTTTTTATTCGGCTGCTTTATCCTTCTTTTATTCAAACAGCAACACTCCCTTATCCTTCTCATTTACTTGGATCTCCAACACACACCCCCCCCTCCTAAAGCTGGTGAATAGATATCTCTCATTCTTAACTTACCAATAAGTGACTCAAATCTAGGTCTTGACATGGCCTTTACAATTATATCAGCCTCTTGACTTGTTATAGGTAGATAGGTTAGTTTTATGCCTCCTTGCTTGATCTCCCTTTGAATAAAATTCCTATCAATCCTAACATGCTTCATTCGATCATACTGGATAGGATTGTTTACAATACTTATAACTGACTTGCTATCACTATAAAGCTTTGTTGGTAGGGTTAGAGGCATTCGCACGTCTTCCATCAGTCTTGTCAACCAAATCAGTTCACAAATGCCTTAAGGCAATTGCCCTAAACTTTGCAGCACTGCTCCTTGCCTCGAACTGTTTCTTACTTCCCCATGTGACTAAGTTCCCCCAAAGTTTAGCGTAAAACTCGGATGTTAATCTACTGTCCATTATGGATCCTGCCCAATCAGCATCAGCAAATCATTCAACTCCTCTATTATCCTTCTTTCGAAACAATAGACCTTTTCTTGGTGCCCTCTTTAGGTATCTCAAGATATGGTAGACTGCATTTATATGTTGTTGAGTAAATGAGTGCATAAATTGCCTCACAATGCTCATGGCATATGCAATATCCAAGCGAGTGATAGGTACATTAACCTCCCAAATAACCTTTGATACCTTCCTTTATTAACAAGAGGATCCTTATCAGTTACTGCACACTTCCAATTTCTTTCAACCAGTGTTTTAAAACGTGTTAGGCGCTAGTCGAGCGCCTAGACGTGGCCTAGGAAAAATGTTCTTACTTGTTGCAACAGCTCAGCAAGTAGCAATTGTTATAGCAACGCTTGCTGCAATAAGGAGTAGCAACAACAAGCAACTGTTACAGTGTCAACAACGCTTGTTGCTTGCTGCAACAATGAGCAATCCATACGTACCGGAGGAAGACGAGATCGACGACGAGAGAAAATGGCCAAGAGAATGAGATCAATGACGATGAGAGAGAATGGCCAAGAGATGAGATCGATGGAGACGAAAGAGAACGGCCAAGAGACAAGAATAGCGGCGAGAGAGAACAACAAAGAGACAGGATCAGCGGTGGCGGAAAGAGAGAGAGAGAAATGACCCATGCGACAAACAACTAGAGAGAGAAAGGGAACGGGGAAGGGGAAGGGGAAGGGGAACCAACCGTCATCGTTGATCTATCGGGCCCAGTGCCTAGAGGGGAGTTGCCCTTAATCACGGCAGCCAAGGCCGCATTTTCGAACACTGCTTTCAACAAGTGTATAAGTGGGTTTACTCCCCAACATACCAATATCTCTTAGGAGATCAAGAGTATACTTCCTTTGAGAGATTAAATGCCTTGTTTGCTCCTTGCTACTTCCATCCCGAAAAAGTACTTCATTGTTCACAAATTTTTAACCTCAAATTCCTCCCTTAATCTGTGTTTATGTGCAATAATCTCCTAAATATCATCTCCAATGATAATAATATCATCTACATACACAATCAAAATAGCCCTTTTTCCATTTGCTCCATGTTTAGTAAATAAAGTATGATCTGTTTCCCCTTGCTTGTACCCAAATTTGATAAGAGTAGAACTAAACTTCTAAAGCCATGCTCTTGGTGATTGTTTTAATCCATAAAGCGATCGATATAGTTTGCAAACCTTGCCTACGTTCTCTCTTTCCTCAAATCCGAGTGGAATCTTCATATATATTTCTTCCTCTAACTCTCCATTTAGGAAGACATTCTTTATATCTAACTAAAACAATTCTCAATCAAGGTTAACAGCAAGAGATGACAGTACCCTTATGGGATTTAGTTTTTCCACAGGAGCAAATGTCTCCTCATAATCTATTCCATAGATTTGAGAGAACCCTAGTGCCACCAACCTTGCTTTATACCTATCTATGCTTCCATCTGACCTATATTTGACAGAAAATACCCACTTACATCCAACAATCTTCTTATTCTTAAGAGTTTTAACAATTTCCCATGTATGATTGCCAATGAGGGCCTTCATTTCTTCCATTCCATAACAGCCTCCTTCCACCTAGGGTCTTTCATGGCCTCTTGAATATTCTATGGAACTGCCACTTCATCAATTGTTGTGGTGAATGCCTTGAATTGGGGTGACAATCTAGAGTGTGTTAAGTAGTTAGAGATAGGATACTTAACACAAGATCTTACCCCTTTTCAAATAGCAATAGGAACATCCAACAAGTCATTATCAGCTTTGGTGCTCTCCTCACTTGTTAGACCACCCTTCGGTTCCAATAATTGGTTGAGTTGAGGAGCAGGATCTTTTGGTCTTCTAGATTAGACCTTTATAGGTTTATTTGAGGGTGATTCTCCTTCCAAATTAGAACCATAGGTTCAACTGGTTGAGTGATAAGCTGGTCGAAAGGGTAATCAAGAGAGGAGGTAGGTTTTGGACCATCTAATCGTGATTGTTCAGCTGTAATTGATGGAGGTAAATCAGCTACATCAAGTTGGGTTAGATCAGCACCTGAGGAGGGTGAGAGAGGAGAAGGAAGAGATATAGGCATAGAAATAGTGGGATCCCAATGGCCTTCTTCCCCTGTTATTTCCCTTTAAATGGAGACACTTGAGTAATAGGATTCATGCTCAACAAATGTTACATCACAAGAGAAAAAGAACCTTTGTGATAGTGGGCAATAGCATTTGTACCTCTTTTTAAGTTAGAGATTAACCGAGAAAGATACATTTAATAGCTTTTGGTTCAAGTTTACGATGGTTAGGTTTGATGTGATGAACATATATAGTGCAGCCAAATAATTTTGGAGGAAGGGAGCTTAGGATTCAAGCAAGAGGAAAGATGCTCAACAAATTGTTTAAAGGGGTCTAAAAATTGAGCACTTTAGATGGCAGCCGATTTATCAAATAGGAGGCGATTAGCATGGCTTCTCCTCAATACCTATTAGGAACGAAACTAGAGAACATCAAGGAACGAGCAACTAAGTAGATGCCGATTTTTCCTCTCAGGCACCCCATTTTGTTTAGGGGTATAGGGGCAGGTGCTTTGATGAAAAATTCCATGTGTGGTAAGATATTGGGTAAACAAATGAGAAAAGTATTCCCGACCATTGTCAGTCCTAAGGATGCCAATAGAGGACTAGAATATATTAAGAATCAGCTTGTGAAAGTTTTGAAACTTAGCGCACACCTCAAATTTTTTCTTTCATAAGGTATACCCACAAACCCTAGTGTGGTCATCAATAAAAGTAACAAACCATCAGGTACTAGACAAGCTTGAAACTCTTGTTGGTCCCCATATGTCACTGTGGATCAAATAAAAGGGTTTGGATGGTGTGTGTGGATGAGGTAGTTAAGTATTATGTGTTTGTTTGGCAAGAATATAATGTTCACACTGAAGAACTAGCTTTTCTTTATTGATAAATAAACTTAGATACAAACATCTTAGGTATGAAAAACATGGATGACCAAGGCGTTTGTGCGAATTAGAACTAACAGTAACAAAAGACGACTTATGTAGTAACTAATCCATAGGAGAAGCCTTGTTCTCTAAAACTCAATAGAGCCCTTCCTTTTCCTCAGCACTGTCAATCACCTTTCCCAAAGACCGGTCCTGAAAAACACAATGAGAGGAGGAAAATATTATGTTGCAATCCATGTCCTTGGTTAATTTGCTACCTGACAGCAAATTACACTTTAAATTTGGCACATATATGACAGATTTAAGTTGCAAACCAGACACATATACATCCTTTTTCCCCCTAACTGAAGCCATAGTACCATCAGCCATTAGAATTTTCAACTCTTTATCATTGAGCTAGAGTTGATTGAATATGGTTGTAGACCCAGTCATATGATCAGATGCACCTGTGTCTACAACCCAGCAACTTCCTTTAGTTTCTTAGACCACAAAGAGTATGTTAGATTACCTTTTCGGGCCACTAATGTTGTGGGGTTGGTGGCTGAGGTATCTAACTCTTTTGTAATCTGGGAATTGCTTAGAAGACTTTGCAAAAAATCCACATGTTCAGTAGTTAGGTTTAGATTTATACCTTTATTCATGTTAGGGGCTATTATTGAGACATAAGCTAGTTTTTCCTTCTCCTTTTTACTCCTTGGCTTCCAATGTGCTGGCTTCCCATGCAATTTCCAGCATTTATCTTTAGTGTGGTAGGGCCTATTATAGTGTTCACACCACTATTTTTCCTTAGGAGGAACTTCACGTTTGGTTGAAATCAATGCAGAACTTGCCCCTGGTTCAACTGTTGCCTGGAGCATCACTTGCTTCCTACTTTCCTCCTTCTTGCTTTCCTCCCTTCTAACTCTAGCAAACACTTACCGAAGAGATGGAAGTTGTTTAGTACCAAGTAACTGGCCCCGAACTTCATCTAGATCAGCATTAAGGCCTTGGAGGAAGTCAAAAATCCTATCCTTTTCTAGCATCTTGTTGTACTTTAGGTTGTCTGTAGAACATGGCCAACTCGGATCATAGAAGAGATCCATCTCCTGCCATAATTCCATCAATGCATTATAGTATTCAATAACCCCAAGAGCACCTTGTTTAGTGGTCTTTATGGCTGATCTAATCTCAAAACACTGGTAATCTCAAAACACTGGGCTGTGTTTTCAAGATCAGAATAAATCTCTTGGACAACATCCCATATTTCCTTAACAGTCTTGTAGAATAGATAAATGCGACCAATCTTTGGCTCCATCAAGTTTATAAGCCATGCCATAATGATCGAGCTTTCTACCTCCTATCTTTGATATTCAACCATATCTTTTGGCGGAGAAGAAATAGTCCCCGATAGATAGCCAAACTTGCCCTTGCCTTTAATTACCAGCACAACAAATTGAAACCATTCTCGAAAGTTTCTTCCATTCAATCTCTGTTGTGTGATCTGCAAACTGTGAATATTGGTTGATAGAGGAATAGTTGAGATTGCTGTAGCTAGAACTGCTACCAGTTGAGGGTTCGAGGTGAGGGAGGATTCTACAATTGCATGAACTACATCCTCAGAATTGGAAGAGGCCATAATATCTTGATTCTCAGCTAATAGGAACCGAGCTCTGATACCAAGAACAAAAACAAATATAACCTAAGCGTAATAGCCTTAGGTATGAAAAGAGGATGGAATCAATCAAACTCTCAGTTTGTATTGATGGAAAGTCCTATATATATAGGTGTAAGGCTATGACTTTTACTCCTAATTCTATGAGATATAGGATACAAATTATAGTTTGAATAAGTTACATATAAGTTAGGATACAAATGACTTAATCTTCAAGCAGAACTTATCTTCTTCAGATTTATTAGGCTTTTTATTCAGTTGCTTTATATTTCTTTTATTCAACACTCCCTTATCCTTCTCCTTTACATGGATCTCCAACAAAATCTGTACCTAAAAAAAGTTGTTATCAAACCTTAGAAAGATCTCAATACAGTCATACATACATCTAAAAGAAAAAAGAAGACTCAACAGTATTTACCAAGCAATAAATATTGACAAAACATGTAATTAGGTGTAAATGCCATAGCAATCAAATGAAATCAACAATCTTTCACATTTTTAGTCACGTTCGATTTCCTTAATCCTAGTCAGATGCCCAGCATATTAATAGGAAGAAGGGAGTTGAGTCTAGTTTAGTTAATGAGATTCAAAACCATGTATCTAGATATATTCTGAATTTGAAAATTAATTAATTTCAAGGGCTACACAAGCAGGTGAACCATAGCAAGAAAAGTCAATCAAATGACTGTTCTATCTTAACATATTTACATAAAAATGCAAGTATATGCACAAGAGACTCATTTGCCTAATAGTGCTTAAAAAAGCACACTTTACTTGAGCGACTTTAGTTCTACATGATTAAAGCATAGTTGCAATTTTGCCTAAGTTTTGAAGCATTAAAAAGCACACTTCAGAATTATGTTTTTTTTTTATTTAGACAATAAAAATGGTTGGATTTGTTTGAATCTTTGCAATAGTGTGGCTGCTTATATGGATACCAGCAAAAGTTATTATCAGATCTTAGAAAGATCTGAATACAATCATATATACATTTAAAATAAAAAAAAAGAAGAAGACTCAGTAGTATTTATATACCAAGCAATAAATATTGACGGAATATGTAATTAGGTATAAATTTGGGATTGCAAATTTATTCTTGATTGCTGTAAATTAGGAATTGTTGATTGATTATAAATTAAGGATTGATTGATTGGAGATTGATGTAAATTAGGGCTTCAACTGATTGGGGATTGTTGTAAATTAGGGATAATTTTTTTTCCTCATGCTTTTTTGCTATGATTGTATGAACTTGTAAATATGTATAAAATATAAATTAAAAATTATGTGTTACCAAGATACAACAATAAATTTATTTGACTGGAAACATTATCATCAAGCTGTCGAAATCTACAAGGAAGAAAACAATCAGAGGGCACGGGGAGATCACTGCGCAAACACTCCGATGCTTAAGTCAAATATTAGAGATAATGAAGACAATATTGAAACCAGTATTAGAGACATACATTTTCAGTAATAAGTGTCTTCTTATTTATATAGGGATATGAAGTAATCTTAAGTAGTCCGGGATTATGATTCTTACAGATAATGTTTATCTTGACATTTTCTAAACTCGTTAAGATTAGGATTCTAACATTTTGGAATCTATTAGGATTAGCATTCTTACGGATGATATTTATCATAATATTCCGAAATCCTTTTAGAATTAGAATTATTTATGAATAATTGCTTACGCATTGGTGCGGGACTCCCTCGGTTATGGAAAATTTATGCCTTTTAGCCCAAAAAGATATTTTGGGCTTTTTAATGGGCTCTTGCATATGACACAATAATTGCTCCCCACTCTTTTATCCGAGTTTCTCAGATGGAAGAGTAGACTATGTCATGGCTTGCCTTTATTTTTCATGATAGATTGATCTCTCACTTTCTGAGTTTCTAATTTTGGATCATTTTCACGTTTTTTACATTTTTGTTTTTTGAATCGTTCTCACGCCTTCATGCTTCGGTTTTTAAACCATTCTCGCATGTTTGCACTTTGGTTTTTAGAACCATTCTCGTACCATTGTGCTTCAGTTTTTAAACCGTTCTCGCACGTTCCTGCTTCGATTTTTGGACATCCGTCTGTGTCCAAGGCGAGTTTTTTTGCCCATTAGCATTATTGACCCCCCGACATGTAATACGCAGGATTCTTATAACAGTTATGTGTTTTGAAGAAAGGAATAATGTTCCAATGTTTGGTAGAAAATAGAAATTTTTTTGGGCAAAAGTGTAATTTTTCTAAACTATAGGGAAAAAAATGCAGTTCTTACAAAATTCAAACTTACCCAAAGGTGGGAACCAACATAGAAGGAAGCTTTGGTAGTCTTATGGGGACATGGATAAGAGAGATAGAAAGGGAAACAATAATGTATTCAACTTGTTGGAGGGATTAAATATGACTATGCAAAGTTGAGGTCCAAAGTGGAAAATAAGAAAACCTTGCAACCATCTTCGCCGGAGGAAGAAACCAGCCAGAACCAAGTTAGGAGCTGGTTAGAAGGTCATCATGAAGGGGTATAGGTGGCCTCCCAGGTGTCCTCAATGCTGGAAAGATCTGATTGGTCAAGATTGTCTATAAATATGGAAGAAAAATCTGGGGAGGAAGAACCAATGAAGAAACCAGTCCAAACCGTGGGGAATTTAGCTTGATTTGAGGGATTTCCAGGTGAGGAATAGATCCATAATAGGGAGGGGAAGGTTCTGCAACAAACAGGGAGGGTTTTGGTGCTAAAATGGGAGAGATATAGGTGAGTGATTGGAAAATCGAAGCTGGCCAGAAACTGGGTTGGGTAACCGAAAACTCTGTCCAAAAGCAAAAACCGAAGCTATAATCTTGTAGGGGAGGGAAAAAGGAAGATATAGGCTCAAACAAGAGGCAAAACGGAATTCGAACAGAGAAGAAAAGCCGGAAAAACCACAGCTACTCGTGATCGCCGGCAAACAGACGCGAGGAAGAAGACGCCTAGTTTCTTTTTCATTTTTTTTTGTATAAAGAAATAATTGAAAAACGAAACGGTGCAAAAATATTAAACGAATTAGCATACCATTAATGAGATTATCACATACGTGTAATGTCTTCCCCCAATTGATTTTATTAGACTTCCTGTGGCTTGAGTTTGTGTGAGAGTCATTGTAGTATTTTTAGGCTTTTTGGACATTTCCCACAAATGGCGCCAATTATTGTTATCAAAATACAACAATAAATTTATCTAATTGAAAATGTCATCGTCAAGCAGCCAAAATCTGCAAGGAAGAAAATAATCAAAGAGTGCGGGAAGGTCCTTGGGCAAACACTTCGATATTTAAGTCAGACACTGAAGATAATGAAGACTATATTGAAAGCAGTATTAGAGACGTACATTTTTAGTAATGAGTGTCTACTTATTTATAAAAAGATATGCAATAATCTTAAATAGTCTGGGATTATGATTCTTATAGATAACATTTATTTTGACATTTCCTAAACTCGTTAGGATTAGAATTCTGACATTTTGGAACCTATTAGGATTAGCATTCTTACAGATGATATTTATCCCAATATTCCGAAATCCTTTTAGAATTAGAATTTGTTATGGATAATTGCTTATCTTTTTCTTGGAATATTTGGAGGGATTTTTGAATGTCGAAGTTATCTAGTTTGCGTGTTGGTGCAGGACCCCCCCCCCCCCAAGCGGGGGTTATGGGAAATTTACGCCTTTTAGCCCAAAGAGATATTTTAGGCTTTTTAATGGGCTTTTGCCAATGACACAACACATCTTTTGTTAAATTTGCAGCCGTCCTTATTTAGTTGCTTTTTAATGTATCTTTTTAATGGTTTATATTTGTGATGCTTCTAGAAGTTAATACTCCTTATTTCAATTATGTGTGCTTCACCTCGCTTAAGCATGCACTTCGCTTTATGCTTAATCTCCATAGGTCTTCTTCGCTTAAGTGCACTTAGCGCTTTTGAAAATACTGCTAATATATATATATATATATATAGAAAGACTCAATATTTGAGGGAAGACCAAGATCTTATGCATGTAGAGCTGGCTCATTCCGTCTTATGGCTCAACAAAGACTCAAAAGAGAAGGGAGTTCTAATATTTTAAACCAAATCTAGTTGATGTAATAAACTAATCCAGTCAGACAATACATATGTAGCATTAATAACACACATCCTAATGATTCATGTGCATGCTCTAAAGAAAATCCAGATCATTTCAAGGTGTAGAGATACGGTTCATAGCCTGAACAGGTTCATTCTCGTTTCTGTATCTTTTATGAGGAGAGAAAAAGTAGCTTTTTCCTTTTTCATATTTGTGGAATTTTTGGGTGAGACTACATACTTTGATACCTAGGCTTTTGCGTTTTCATGTAAATGGTGGTGATGCTTCATTTGGCATCCTTTTTGTTACAAATAATAATAATAAACATTCTCATAAAAGAATTGCAAACAAAGAAATCAAAGGGTAAGAAGATGGCAGAGCGAAGGAAATCTCCTCAATGAGGAATTGCACCAGAAAGCTGAAGAAGACAAAAGACCCTAGTTAAAGGACATGCAAAGAAAGAATATTTTCCCTGTTATACTTTCACGATCCATAATCATAACACTCTTCTAAACATCCAAGATTCCTAGCTTTTAACAGAAAAAAGAAAAACCTGTTCAAGTTTGGAACAATCTCCAATAACCTAGCCATTGTTTTGGCCAATGCCATAAATCAAGTCAAAGGAATGAAAATATAGTTGCAACTGATTCATCCTGCCTGCATGCCCTACACACATCAGTTAAGAAGAAGTTAATGCTACACTGATAACCTTGTCATGCTGAGATACCTTTTAATGCCACAAACACAAGCTTGTCAAATAATATCACAATCTGGTTCATGGATGAAAAGATGGATGTTATTTGGAATCACCATGAACTCTATTATGGATATATCAAAAGTAAAATTTTAATTCTTTCTAATAGCCAATGATGATTTTATAGCATATTAGCATGGTTATTGAAGTCTAACCAATGTATCTCAGAACACATCCAAAGACAAGCAGTGAACAAGAAAAACAATGTCTACATTCAGGAAGATGGACTGAGACAAATAACAGAAAATAAGGCAGGGATAAGCCAAGCAAGGAAAATCTTTCGAAGTTCCAAAATTGTTATGCTATGCTGTCCAGAATCCTTAGTGTAATGCCAAAGCATGAACATTACCTCATGCCCACACTCCTTTTGAGAAGGCATTGTTCATTGTCGGATGAAACCCAAAGGTAAGTTTCAGGGGTTTATTCATATGATTCAGTATGTAATTGCAACTATAATCACTAATTTTGTCAGGATATGAAGTGAAGCAATAGCAGCAGTAATAATATGTATCTACCTGTTCTCGCAAGAAGAAAAACAGGGGAGCCATTTGTAGAATGGATAAGAATGCTTTCTTGATTCTTTAGAATTTATTGTAAATATTGAATGGAACCCCCAATTAGTTCCAAAACAAATTTTGTGCACTAAAGTTCAGGCCCTAAATACATCTTGTATAACTGGAATCCATGTACAAATCAAGTAACATTGGAAAGACCAGATAGTTAACTACCCAACCTTGTATGCCATTTAAAGGTGTTGAACAGGGTCAGTTATTGAGCTGAATAGCTGCTATTGAACTTACACAATCAACCAAAAAGGATCAATTCAATAGGCAGTTATTGAACTGAAAATGATCGAGTTTTTAGGTCTGAAAATGTCAATTTAATTCAAAGAAAAGACCAATTCATATATGAACTGAAACTAAACCCTACACCCTAAATATATGTAATTGATCCCATTAATGGGATTAAAGCTTGGTACTGTCATCATTTTTGTCTTCATTATAATACACTATTACCCCAACTGGAATTTAAATTTCATTAATCAAAAAATAGCAAAATATACAGAACTTTCTATTGTCAATTTTTTTTAACTCTAATCGCATTTTAGTATCCTACTTTCAGCTTATGACTTTGTTCTCCAGACAAAGTGTCACACCCTTAGGGTTGAGCAAGGGTGTGAAAGGGGATTTGGAAGATTAAGAGAATAATTTGGGGAAGAGATCAAATGGGAGGAGAGAAACAGCAGATGAGATAAGGGACAGAAGATAACCGAGAGAGAGAGAGACAAAAATATTAAGAGAGAACTGCAGCAAGAAAATGAGAGTATTCGAGAGAATGGAAATTAGAGAGAGAAGAAGAAGATAAGAGGGAATTACAAACTATTTATTAATTCCATTCCTCCTCCAACATAGGTTATGGCTTCAATATATAAGCTCACAGCTGCAACCTTCTTCGCTACAAGATAAGGCATTGTAGCTACGTTAGCTATAGAACAAAAAAGAAAAAGATAAGCCCCTGGGCATGGCACAAATGATAAAGCTCTCAAATTTTTTTAGGAGTAGCGAGGGATCAACTCTTAATGGAGGAAGAAATGCCCCATTTAGTAGAGACTAACCACTTGTTCATTTAGGAGTATATAAGTTTACGACCACATCCGATTTACCCGAAAGCTGAAACAAGGGGGAAAGGTCGGTCTTCTCCAAACTAAGCAGACAAAACCCGAACACCTGGTTCATCAAAAAAAAAAAAAAAAAAAGGAAAAACGCAAAGGAGACAAATAGCCCTAACAGAAATAAAAATTAAAAAAAAAAAGAGAAAAGCAAAATTACAAGTACTACCTTGAAATGTGACACAAATGTCTAATTTTCAGCTTGGCGGCAAAGAAAGTCTCTAAAATGAAAGATAGTTGCATCAATTAAAAAATAAAAAATAAAGACTAGCAAACAGGAATATTATCAAGAACAATACCAGGCAAATATTTTCCCCTTGGCTGCATTTATCTGGTTCAGCTTCACCCTCTTGTTCATCAAGAATTACATCAATGAGAATCTTGTATGCATCAGCTTCAATAAAAGGCCACCCTTCATCCCCACCATACTCCTGCAACAAAACCCTCTTCCTCGTCACACAATAAAATCTTAATAAACATATAAATTCACATTCGATCACATTTGCCCGTTTGGTTTCTATAAAATTATGGAATAAGAGAAAAAAGGAAAATGACCTTGAGAAGTTCTTTGACCTTTCTCTGAACCAGATTATCTGAGAAGCCAAACGGCAGCATCGCATCAACCGCGGCGTCCATTCTAGTGAGCCCCGGCTGCCACACCCGATACCAAAAACAGAACCGAAAATCAAAATCACGTGAGAAAGTATAAGAAACAAGGGGGGAGAAAGTGCGGAAATGAGAAGGAAATGGAAACAAAACCTTCTGTGATCTCCTTCTGGGCGCCATTTGCTTCTTCTATCTCCAAGCTTCTGCTCTCCAGCAGCAGTAGTAACAGAGCAATACAGTCACTCTCTCTCCCTCTCTGAGAGTTTGCGAAGGCGAAGACGAAGAGGAAATGGGCAAGGGAAGATGAGGACGAGAGATTTGGTGATTCTCATGCTCTGCGCCCTTGCAATTTTCTCCTCTCTTTCTCTCTCTCTCTCTCTCTCAAAACATTCAGAAAACGGAGCACTCCCTGTTTTCGGAAAACGTTCAAACAGCGGAGCAAGGGGTCATATTATATGATTACTTAATGCTACGTGGGTGACAACTTAATTTATCACGATATTTTAACATCAAAATATCACGATAAATTGAATCTAAAATTAAACCAATAATTTGAATTTCAATACCCTCCCAGGCCTTCTTCCTCATTCTCTCTCTCTCTCTCTCTCTTGTCGCTATCCACTGCCGTCGAATCTCAATCGTCTCCCTCACCATCGTTGCCGCATCTGCCATCCGCTGCTATCGCCACACCCGCCCCTCACCCACACTCTCTCTCATTCTTGTTGGCACTTCGGATAATACATTGATAGTTTCCTTATCCTTATCGTTCTAGCTTCATTACTAATTGAAGTCGGAGCACTGCACTTGAGCTAAAGCTTTAGTTTTTAACATCTAGGAGACTTTCCTATTTCTTGATGCGTGTTAATCTATGAAATTGATAGAGGTCGTAACCCTGGACATATTCAATGCATTTATCCGAAAAGCAAGGGGAAAATTTATGAAAATCAAAAGGTTGTGTATAGTAAGTAGTATGATTGGTGTTATTGTTTCCCTGTTTGTTTGCATTCCCGAGACAGTAATGCTTCAGAGTTTTCTGCTAAGTGATTTTAATTTTCAGATTCATTGTCTCTGCAAAATCAGATTTTGACTTTTTGGCACAATGTTTTCAAACCTGTGAACTTTTTGAACAATGAGTCAGTATACTTTATAGATTTAAGTTAAGAGCATATGGATTGAAGCTCTTAGTTTAATCTGGTTTAGAGCTTACAGAACCTTTACGTCTGGAAACTTTAAGCTTGCCATCAATTGCCCAGCCAGCAGTTAAGGGTATACTGTTTTTTGTTGGCCTTCTAATATTTTATTGAAATATAAATTTGATTTTACGTACGAAGTGCAGGTTTAAAATCTTTCCATCGGTTATCTGATGGATATGATTTGAGCTGGTTATATTTGCACTACTGGTGATTTGCAATGATCCAGATGAAGCGGAGAAAGAGATGAGAAAATATGGACAGATGAAGCGATATATATACACATTCTCGACGGTGGGTATAGATGGAGAAAATATGGACAGAAAATAGTGAAGGCCAATCCTAATCCTAGGTAAGCCGTTCTTGTTATTTAACCAACTTGTTCTATTTAATTTTTAATTAAATTTTAATAATTAATAAAAATATTATTTTATATTTAATTATTTTTATTAATTTATAAAATATTTTCACACAATATATTTATTATCAAAATTTTTATTTTTTATTAAAATTATTTTTCAAGTAAGTAAAACTTCACACAAATATTTGTTTTTCAAAATTTGGATAAAAATCAATTTTTTAATGTTACTACAGTACACTACAATAGGCTGCAGTTATGCGCCAGTGCGCTATAGTATTGCAACTGTTATGAATAGTAAATTCAATTGTTTTGAATTATATATTTTATGATTCCTATAAATATTTCTTAACCTCATTTTTTAGATATTCAAGTGATTCTATTACATATCTAAAACATTCGAAATCTTTTAAACACTCTCAAATAACATTCAAGTAATCTAAAATTCTCAAAACATTATTACGCATCTATCAATGAGTCACAAGACAAATGAAGAAAAAAAATTTAAGTTTTTTAAAACAAAATTTAATGTAAACAAAAAATTATAAATAATTTAAAATTTTGGATTTGCATCAACATTGAAATATGTACAGCTAGGTTCTTGCTTGATATAATAAAAAAATTTATAAAATAAAATAATTTAAACATAACTCCATAAATAAAAAAAAAATCAAATCGAGGTGGATAAACTAAATAAAAGCACTTTTGGTACATAATAATATTTTAATTTAAAATCAAACTAAGCAGAGCCTGGGTGTGGTCCAGTCAAATTGGGCCGAACAGAGCAGCAATAATAAATGAGGGTCTATTTTTGGTATCATTTTCAGCCAACCAAGTCAACAGTCCAGATTGGATAGCGACCCTTCCAACAGCGGCGGCAGCAACTCCGGCTACGAAAAGAATGGAAAACCCATCATCATAATAATCACTGTCTATTTCTTAAATGCACCGTGTGATACATTTAATGATTTAATAATAAACTAATCAAATATTGCCCACTAGGTTACAAACAAACATGCTACACGCATGTTATTTTGATGTTGGTAAGGATCTCATATAAAAATATTAATTTTGCATTTTTTTATTTTTTCTATAAAAATATAAAAGTTATTTTATATAAAGAAAAATACAACAGGCTGTACAAGTATTTTCATTAATTTTCCAACATTTTTCTTGCTGGAAAACATAAAACCCATAATGCCCACAAATGCATGCTAATTAATTTTGGAGTTATATAATAATAATATAACAATATTTCAAAATAGGAAAAGTTTAAGCTTTGGTTTCAATTTATAAAAAATTAAGTAAAACCTTATTGAGTCAAACTAGGGGGGATGGATGATAGAAAAAGTAAAGCCCACCAACAAAACAAGTCCAATTTGGAGAGAATGGGGACTTTGGATATTCAACATGCATCCCAGCCCCATTTGTGGATATGACTGCCTTTGTCACCCACCAAATTTGAAACTAACTCATTTTATCAAATTTATTTTTCTATTTGCGTGTAAATGTTATGTTACTCGTTACAAACAAGATAATGATTCTCAAACGTTCCCTGTTTGTTTACATTTCTGAGACAGTAATGCTTCAGAGTTTTCTGCTAATTGATTTTAATTTTCAGATTCATTGTCCTTGCAAAATCAGATTTTGACTTTTTAGCACAATGTTTTCAAACCTGTGTACTTTTTGAACAATGAGTCAGTATTACATTATAGATTTAAGTTGAGGGATAATGTTACACGGATGAACACGTTGATGCACAGATTGACAAACTCGTTTAAATTACAATTTAATTTTCTATCCAAAATTACAAATTTAACCCTCAGCTCTCACTCTCTCTCTCTTTTACTGGCAGCTCCCACTCTCTCACTTTCACTCCCTCTCTCTTTCAAAACCACTTTCACTTTCACTCTCTCTCTCTCTCAAAATCACCATCTCTCATGCCCACTCTATCTTTCCCCCATTCTCTCTTTCTCTCTCTTTCAAAACCATTTTCACTTTCACTCTCTCTCTCTCTCTTTCTCTCAAAACCACCATCTCTCAAACCCACTCTATCTTTCCTCCATTCTCTCTCTCAAACCCGGTTGCAGTATCTCCCCACCCTCCTACCTTGTCTCAAATCCACTCTATTTCTCCCTTATTCCCTCTCAAACCCAGTTGTAGTGTCTCCTCCCCCCCCCAACTATGTCTCAAAATCACTATCTCTCTCTCCCATTCTCTCTCTCAAACCCTTGCGAGTTGCAGTGTCTCCCCTCCCAACACACCACTCTTGCATTGCCGTCACCCAAGGATAGCCCCTCCATCGTCGCCTGCCATCGACCCCCCGCGTCACTCGAACTACCACCGTCAAGCCCCATTGCGGCTGTAAAAACAACGTTTATATATACATTTATAAATATTTTTAATTTTTTACATATACATATATACATTTATATATATTTTCTTTTTTTCTGCTGTTGGTTTTTTTGTTTTTTTTGTTTTTTATGGTGATTTAGCTGTTGAAATAAAAATTTAAAAATATAATTTATTTTAAATTATGAAAGAACATAATTTATTTTGATTGTATATTTGACAATTGAGTAAAAAATATTGCTTGTGTTATTTTCACTTATTTCATGCCTTGTTATTAATTTTTCTTCAATTTGACGGTATTAATTAAATTACTTAATTTAAATTATTTACTTTTAAAATTATAACATTTGTGTAAAATAAGATTAATATTTTACTTAAATCAGATTGGAGTAAAATTACTTGATAAAATTGGAGTAGTGTAAAATAAGATTGGAGTAAAATTATAACTTGCTAAAATTACTTAAATCAATGTAAAATAAGATTGGAATAAAATTAATATTTTTAAGATCAAATCTAATATAATTAGATATTTTTTTTTATTATTTTACTATTAAATATAACAACAATTTTTTTTTATTATTTTACAATCAGATTTAACAACAACAATCTTGATAGTTGTTATTAAAAATATTAATATTAATATATATATATAATAAGATCACACAAGTAATTAAATAATTTATTTTCTCATTTAAGATCACTTTAAATACCAACTCATTGCAACAACATCCATTATATATTAAAATCATCTCTTATTTTGTATTAAAATTACATTTCTTAAATTAAAAAAAAAACATAACAGAGAGTGGGTGAAGTTTGAGCTGTTCAAGCGGCCCGCAGGGGGGGACGACGGCAGGTGGGGGCGAGGCAGTGCGAGAGGTAGTGTGGGGGGCGGGTGACGGTGGTAAGTGGTCGGTGTGGGGTGACGGCAACGACGATGGCGATGGCGATGGCAGGTGGTGTTTGCAGTGTTGACAAGGGAGACGGCTATGCGAGTAGGGGGGTGATGGCGGGCGATGTTGGCGAGAGAGACACCAGTGGAGCCATCTTTGGGCGAGGCGGTGCGAGAGGCTGTGTGGGGGGCGGGCGACGGTGGTCAGTGGTCGGTGGGGGGTGATGGCGACGGTGATGGCGATGGCAATGGCGGGCGATGTTTGAAGTGTTGGCAGGAGAGACGACTATGCGAACAGGGGGGCAACGGCGAGCGGTGTTGGTGAGAGAGACGACGATGGAGTCATCTTTGGGTGACGACAGTGTGATCAGCGGTGGTGGAGTTGACAGCGACGAAGGTGTGAGAGCGGTGTGAGGAGCAGACGCTACACCCACGGGGGTGGGTTTGAGAGAGATTGGGTTTGAGGGAGGTAGGGGTGTGCAATCGGTTATAACCGAACCGAATTGCCCGAAATTCACTAACCGAACTGAACCGAACCGACTACTATAACCGAACCGAACCGACCAACAACTCAATATAACTGAACTAACCGATAACCGATATAACCGAGCTATAAAATAGGCTAACCAAACCGACTTAATAACCGAAATTTTGCCTAAAATTCTAACCGACCTGGTAATCGATCGATATATAACCGAACCGAACAGGTCGGTTCAGTCGGTTTGTTCGGTCTAACCGAACCTTTGAAAATCTACCGAAGTTGACAAAGCACTAGGCAATGGATTCCTAACATTAAAAGTAGGAAAGAAAGCATGAAAGAAAGCAAAAAAACCCCAAATTTTCAACAAAACAAAACATAAAATTCGCAAAACATAAAATCTGCAACGCACAAATGACGATATATCACTCAAAATCGGACTTTAATTAATACCCATAGGATCAGAAAATCCTACCAAATATTCTATGAATTCCGAGCAACAAAAACAGAAAACTATAGCAAACACAAACCCATACCATACCATCAAAGTTCCAAACACATGAATATCCACTAAAGCATTATCAATCAACAAACTAGAACAATAACTCATAATATATCCATTTGCATCAAATGAATTATATGTCTGCTAGTGTGAAGCTATGTATATAATTCCAAGTTGCTTCATTCAAAAAGTCTACATACCAATATCAAGAGGGTCATGAGTTTCAGTGTCAATTTGAAATTTCACTTCAGCCACGCAAGAGTCAAGGCCCCTCTATCAATCCATCTTTGTCTCATTAGTCATTACTTGCAAAACATAGTCCATTGACCTTTAAGTTATTTAACCACTACTCTAATAATATATAGCAAGTACAGACCTAAAATGAAATGCATACCTTTGCTAAAGCATTCATATTTCTTAAGTCTATAGTTAATGGAAACATCAAGCCACCATAGAAGAGAAATACATACAAGTCATCAATATGGAAACTGCTACACTGGAAGCTTGAAGGCAAAAATAAATACATAAATACCACAGATAAATTAAGCATAATGGAAATGCCCAAAATTACTCTAAACCAATAGAATTGGGTAGGAAACCAAATAAAAAAGGATCAAATGTCCACAATCCACCTTACTCAAAATTGTCCACTCTAGTTTACTGATGATCATATTGGAGAAGTCAAATGCACTAAACTGCCGTATATGCTTTATTCTAAATCTGTAAAATAATGCAATAAAGAAATATTAACTAATGCATTAAACACATCAAAGGATATATTGAAATTGAAATATTGAGAGGCACAAATTCTCTTACTTACAAATGCATGAGCATGAGTCTTTAAAATCTAAATTTCCATAGGTGCGAGGCTGTCAACGGTAACCTTTGCCAATTCTAAAACAATACACAAAATTAATTAAATAATTTAAAAATAACAAGTATAAGTATTGAACTAAAAGTAAAAAAAAAAAAGAGTAATAATTAGTTTACCTTCTTCAAGTTGTTCAACATGATCCAAATCTTTTTCAACACTCATTGGGGTGGTAGATGACCGAATCCAATCTTGAGTACAAATCAGACTTTCAACCACTTTAGGAGAAAGAGAACTCCTAAATGGATCAAGTACTCGACCCCCTGTGCTAAAGGTAGACTCAGACGCAACAGTAGAAACTGGAATTGCCAACACATCCCGAGCCATAGAAGATAGAATAGGAAACCGATGAGAATTAACTTTCCACCAATTCAAAATGTTAAAGTCATCAGTTTCCTCCTCACACACTTCACTGAAATACTTATCCCATTATGAAGGCACAGTTGTAGACCCACTATCACTGGCATACTTATACTTTTTGAAACGAGAACTAAGTAAATTTGGTCTATTAGATTTTCCCTTCTCAACATTCTCCACAATAGGTGTAGACACTTGAGACTGCTCTCCTGTTTCACCTTGAGGTGTCAATTTTTTCTTATATTCTTCATACAAAGCATATACGACATTTTTTAAGGACAAAACTGCAGTAACCCCTTTCTCACCTGGATACATCTCTTGAAGTGCATACTCCATAAACTCTAACTTGTGCGTAGGATCAAGTACTACAGCAATGTAAAGCAAGTGATTTATTTTTTTCGGATCCCCCCAATATTTATCAAACTTTCCTTTCATTTTTCCAGCCATCTCACTCAACTCAAGATCGTCACCCCCTTGCCACTCATGTAAGAGACAGTGAACGATACTAATCTCATGAAAAAAAGTGTTGGAGGTGACATATGAAGTACCCGAAACCCGCAAAGTAAGCTCATAAAACTGTTGCAACACTCTAACAAACATTCTCACCCTTGTCCAATCCTCTGGCTTGGGTCTCCCATCAATAGTAATAACCTGTTGCAGGTCATTATTCCAATTGCTTGTACCAAGATCAAGCATAAAACATGGCTTTTCCTCATCAAATCTCTCAAAAGCTCTCTCAAACTTTTGAGCAGTCTTTAACATTAAGTATGTGGAATTCCATCTAGTTGCAATATCCAACGACAATAAGCCCTTAGATTTTATTTTTTCCACTTCCACACATTCTTTGAATTTTCTTAGTCTTGCTGGAGATTGTCTAATATATCTAACTGCATCTCTAACTTTTGTTATTGATTCATCTAGCTCTTTCAACCCATGTTACACAACCAGATTTATTATATGAGCCACACACCTGATATGCAAATAATGGCCACTCATAATGCTAGCATCTCATTTTGTCATTTTTTTCCTGAAGTTACCCACAACATCATTTGAACTAGCATTATCTACTGTCAAACTCAAAACTCTATCAAGTTTCCAACCCATTAGACACTTCTCAATTGCCATAGCAATGGCATCACCCTTGTGACTATATATTGGACAAAAATTTATAATTTTTTTCTTCAATGTCCAATTGTTGTCAATATAGTGTGCCGTCAAGCACATATAATTAATCCTTTGAATGGAAGTCCATGTGTCAGTGGTTAAGCAAACTCTTTGACATGAATTTTTTAACTCATTCATCAATTTTAACCTCTCTTCAATGAATAATTCAAAACAATCTCGAGAAATTGTCCAACGTGAAGGAATACGAAATTTTGGACAAATCACATTAATGAAATGCCTAAACCCCTCACGCTCAACAAATTTGAAAGACATCTCATCCACCATCACTATGCGAGCTAAAGCCTTTCTAGCAAGCACTTGATCAAATCTCCAATTCACAAATCTCATACTCTCCCCCTCTCTCTCAGCCCCCGTTGAAGTTGGTTGCAAGTTTAATTGCATTTGGTGGGTTTCCAAAGCATAAGGGTGTTTTTTACATGTTCCCATATGATTCCTTAGAGCTGTAGTCCCATTTTTTTTTTGGATCACAATGGAACTCCCTAGAACAATAGTTGCATCTCCCTTTAATCTGACCCTCTGAATTTGTAAACTTTGTAAAATGATCCCACACATCTGACTTAGCTCTTATTGTTTTTCTCTTAGTCTTTCCTAGTGATGTTGCACCTCTATCAACTTGAGATTAGCTACCTTGACTTGGTGCTATTGGTGTAGGTCTTGAACTATCATCCATACTAGGGATGTTTGTTGTGTGACTGTCTTCTTCTCTTGCCATCTAAAATTAATACAATTGTAAATTTGTAATTAATATGTATTGTATTTAAAGAGTGAGTTTAAATATATTCTAGAATTTGTCATTTGATTTGTGTTTTATGGAATCTGTTTAGTGTTAAAGGCATTTTCTTTAATTTGACAATCTGTGCAATCTGTTGACAGGTTGTCTATTGATAGGTTGTTGGATTGACCTTACTTTTATTTTTTATTTTTAAATCTGATCATAGAAATTCAAATAACAGTTGTTCAAATACCATCATGAGAAGAGTTTAGTGGGTGTCTTGTAAACAAACTTAATCAAAATAAGATAATTATAACAAGATAAAATATCACAAAAAAAATATATTTTGATATTTTGGATTCATGCTTGCACTACGAGCTTTAGTAAATAACTTTTACAAGAATAGTCAACCAAACATTCATGATGTAAACACTATAAAGTCATAGAAAAAGAGCGATGATTTTATTTTAAATCAAATATGAGAGTAGATATATCACATAAATAATTAATATTTAAGAAGTTTATTTATATATGATCATCAATTCATCATTTATCATGTACAAATGCAAAATAATGATTAACTTCTTGTCATGGCTAGACACAAATAACACAAGATGCCAGTTGATGTTCATATGTTAGTTTCAGTGACATGTCAATATAGTTTGAGCTTAAAAAGTAATCGAATGTTCCATTGAGTCATTGACTCAACAGAACAATTTCATATTAGGGGATGAACAAAAGAGAACAGAACAAACTAAGGTAAGTTACCTTTAACCAGTAAACAAAGAACAAACCTAAGTTACCTACTTACCTTTAACCTTTAGGAGTGGATGACGATCGACGAATGGCTAAATCGCTTTAGGAGTGGCAGTGGGCCGCTGAACCGTGGACTGACGCCACTAATATCTGCAAAACAAAAGAACAAATAAATACAGAGATATAGGCATAAAGCAACTAAGAGAGATAGAGAGAGAGAGAGAGGAAGGGGGAGAAAGAGATCGCTCGAGAGAGAAAGAGACAGAGATAAAGACGCGATTAGTCGATGATAAGGAAAGAGACAGAGATAGAGATAGAGAAACTGACCGATTAGATGATGGTGGCGACGAAGGAAGTTGAAAGCAACCGACGACGATGGCAGAAAGCGACAGTAACGGTAGGGTTTTGGTAGGGTTAGGGTTTCGATCGCCTTCCTCTCTCTCTCTCTCTCTGTCTCGTCGATAGAAATCTGGAGAAGGCTCTAGAATAGAATGCCTTCTTTTTGCCCCTCACGCACGGTTAACCGATAATCTCACAAAACGACGTCGTTTATGATACACAAAACGACGTTGTTTGAGCATTGAGCGGTTCAGACTAAACGGTTAACAGACCATCAAACCGATCTTATTAAAACTAACCGAATAGACTAACCGAACCGTATTTTTCTAACCGAACGCCTAACCGAACTGCCATGCGTTTAACCGAACCGATGACCAAATCTTATATAACCGAACCGAACCGGTCGGTTCGGTTCGGTTAGTTCGGTCTAACCGAACCCTTGCACACCCCTAGAGGGGGGGTGGTTTTGAGAGAGAAATAGTGAGGGGAGAGACATAGTGAGAGGATGGTTTTGAGAGAGAAGAGAGAGAGAGTGGGCTTGAAAATGGGTTTGAAAATGGGCAAACAACTATAAAATTAACTCAAAATTGAAACCAAGTTATTGCAAGATTTTGACACTAAAATCTCGCGATAACTTGGGTTTGTTAACCCGTGCGTCAACTTATTCGTCCGTGTAGCATTATCCTAAATTGAGAGCATATGGATTGAAGCTCTTAGTTTAATCTGGTTTAGAGCTTACAGAACCTTTACATCTGGAAACTTTAAGCTTGCCATCAATTGCCCAGCCAGCCAGCAGTTAGTATACTGTTTTTTGTTGGCCTTTTAATCTTTTGTTGAAATATAAATTTGATTTTACGTACGAAATGCAGGTTTAAAATCCTTCCATCAGTTATATTTGATGCGTGTTAATTTATGAAATTGATAGAGGTCGTAACCCTGGACATATTCAATGCATTTATCCGAAAAGCGAGGGGAAAATTTATGAAAATCAAAAGGTTGTGTATAGTAAGTAGTATGATTGGTGTTATTGTTTCCCTGTTTGTTTGCATTCCCGAGACAGTAATGCTTCAGAGTTTTCTGCTAATTGATTTTAATTTTCAGATTCATTGTCTCTGCAAAATCAGATTTTGACTTTCTGGCACAATGTTTTCAAACCTGTGAACTTTTTGAACAATGAGTCAGTATACTTTATAGATTTAAGTTAAGAGCATATGGATTGAAGCTCTTAGTTTAATCTGGTTTAGAGCTTACAGAACCTTTACGTCTGGAAACTTTAAGCTTGCCATCAATTGCCCAGCCAGCCGTTAGTATACTGTTTTTTGTTGGCCTTTTAATCTTTTGTTGAAATATAAATTTGATTTTACGTACGAAATGCAGGTTTAAAATCCTTCCATCAGTTATATTTGATGGATATGATTTGGGCTGGTTATATTTGCATTACTGGTGACTTGCAATGATCCAGATGAGGAGTCTGGAATAGCTCACACACTCACAGATGAAGCGATATAGACATTCTCGATGATGGGTATAGATGGAGAAAATATGGACAGAAAGTAGTGAAGGGCAATCCTAATCCTAAGTAAGCTTGTTGAGCGAACTTTTTATTTAATTTTTAATTAAATTTTAATGATTAATAAAAATAATATTTTATAGTTAATTATTTTTAATTAATTTATAAAATACTTTGACATAATATATGTATTATTAAAATTAATATTTTTTATTAAAATTATTTTTTAAATAAGTAAAAATTTATACAAATATTTTTTAAAAAAATTTAGACCAAAAATTAATTTTTTATTATTGCTATAATACTTTACAGTGCGCTACAGTATTCCGACGATTGTAAGCAGTAAATTCAACCGTTTTTAATAGTATTTTCTAGAATTTCTATAAATACCCCGAATCTCATTTTTAAAATATTCAAGTGCTTCTATTGCATATCCAAAACACTTAAATGCTTCAACCGCTTTTAATAGTATTTTCTAGAATTTCTATAAATACCCCTAACCTCATTTTTGAAATATTCAAGTGCTTCCATTGCATATCCAAAACACTTAAATGCTATCAAGTAAAATATCCAAGCAATCTAAAACTCTTGAAATATTACTGCACATCCATCGAAGAGCCACAAGGCAAAAAGAGAAAAGTTCTTCAAGTCTTCTACGATAAATCTGAATTTTTCCATTTAAGGTTATAAATTTATTTACTTTATTTATATTTCATTTGTCTTGTATAATTTATTCTTAATTATTTATTTATTTGTGTCAAAATGTGAACAATTATTTGTAATCATTTAAATTATTGTTGTGGATTATATAAATTTTTTAGAACCGTTAAAATCTAGGTGTATTTAGTTTTCGAGATAAGTTAGGGAGAAAAACTTTGGTGTAGTGGTTTCTTAGAATCCGTTGTAATTTAGATGTGTATTTAGTTTTTAATGTGAGTTAGTGTGGAAATCTTGGTAAAATTGGTTTAGCAAAATCTCAATGGTGGTTACATTTTGAGAGAGTGTAATAGGCGTGTGTGGAGACATCGAACCATTGTAAATTATCTTTTGTCTCATTTTATTTTTTTTATTATATCTTGTAGGTTGTATTTATTATTAATCTTAAATATAATTTATTGTATTTATTAAATATATATTCTCTAATAAAATCATTAATCAAAAATATTTATTAAAATTAAAAAAAAAATTAATCATTCAATTTATCTCCCTCTTGAGTGACTATTTGCTAAGGGACCAACACTTGTATATTTTTCAACTTCTTATCACTACTTTGAACTCTATATGTGTAACTTGTGTCTTCTACAAGAGCTATTACAAATGTACATATGCAGGATGTCCAATGAGGAAGCATGTTGAGAGGGCAGGTCATGATCCAAGGGTTGTGATCACTACCTATGAAATGAAGCACAGCCATGATGTCCCGACAGCACAAGGCAATGGTGGTTACTTTGCTAACAAACCTCTCACCAGCAGTGGCAATGCCAATGCATCCTTAGCTATAAGGCCTTTGGAAATTACCAGTAATGTGAGCCATACAACAAACTTCCAAAGCTCCCTTGACAATACAAGGTTATCGGCTACCAAACCTCAAGTGCTTTATGCATTGCAGATCTTTCCGAGCTCACTGGGGGATTTTGGATTTTTAGGGTGTGTTTGATAGTATGAAAAATGTATAAAAAATATCTCATCCAAAGAATTGAATTTCATCTTTGGTGTTTGACACAATATATTTTTCATGAAATTTAATTTTATGGTATAATCATTAAAACATGTTTTTGGTTCTTTTCCATAGAAAATTTTATTTAAGGGAGAGATGGTTTTTGTTTTCCATGTACATTGGAAAACACTTTCCTTTCCACCTAAATATTATCAAACACACCCTTAAGGTTTTGAAACTCTCCACGCTTCTTTCTGGACCAATTACAAGCAGATAACGGGTTGTCCATAACCAAAGACAAACCCAAGGACGATTATTTTTTTTATTCATTTCTAAGATGAAAAGAATTGCTCACTTGTTCAAACAAAAGCTATAAACCCTCACTAATCTCACAAATCTAGATAATTTGTTACAGGATCAATAATTATGGTACTCATTCTAGACCCATAATGACAATAATTTAGTAGCATCATCTCATTTATTAGTCAAATTGAGGGGTTATATGTCAATGAGACCTTGTAAAATTCAAAAACTCTAGTCTTGTCATTGAATTTCATTTTAATCTTAAGCGACAAGATCAGTGTCTTCTCCTGATAATTCGTCATTTAACATAGAACACTCATTATCTTCAAAAATTTCTTCATTATCATTGAAAATTTTCTCATTATCCTTGAACGATTTCGCAAGCACAATTTTTCCTAGATAAAAAAAGATACAATTACATGACAATACAATGTTAGCTATATAATTTACATTATCCACAAATAATTTATTTTTCTTGTTTTATATGGCATATGTCTGAGGAAGTTATGCCAATTTTGGGGAAATTAAAACAAAACAAACATGCCTATGTCACTCATTAGGAGTTCCATTCATCTTTTAAAATATAATTCATTGCCTGCAATAAAATTTGAAAAATAATAACAATTAAAGATTTCAATAAAAGTATAATATGGTACATGAATATATAAAAAAAAATGAAAGAACAGAAATAGTGGAGATCAACAAAGGAGACATCATTAACATCTCTAATGCATTAACCCAAATGAGATAAAGAAAACTAAAAGAATAAAAGAGTACACACTAAGGATTATAGAGCAAAAATACATGGGTTTTAGAAAGAAAAAAAAGTCCCAAGTAATGCCATGAGAAAGTAAATGCACTGACTAAATGCAATTACTTCGGAGTATACAAGTATCCAAGTGTCTAATTCCTAACCCTTAGATCAGACAAGCCTTATCATGAAATATGCATTACACAATCACTTTTAAAGATTGCAAATATATAAAAAAAACCTCAATACTCATAAAAGCAAGCAAACTAGTTTCTAGAAATTGAGAACTTGATGTGTAGATTTATCAGAATGAGTATATGATTTATTGATTATAGACTGACACATAGACTACTATCATTATTTATCATGAGATATTAATGAGATGGGATGGTGAGTCATATATCACATTGCATGAGATGCATCTAGTAGATAGGTGGGTGGGTGGGTGGGTGTTAGTTGAATATCCATTGAATGCAAAGTCTGCGATAAAGCACATGAGTTTGGGGATTAATGATCTGTTGCTATTTCTTGATTGTGTATCTAGTTCTTTGACCAGAAGCGACAAAGTTGTCTTGTGCACTAGTGTCAGAGATTTACTATTGAGCGGAACAATTCGATGTGAAAGGTGGAAATGCTCTATGTGTGGTTTTTTTGTAGTGGTGTATGGAGGCAGATTCTCACTGATAGGATTCACTGTCCCTCATTTGATGGAGGTGAATATCCTATGAGTTTTGAGTCGGTTGGTGATTGTGGGAGTCTTTGGACAAGGCATGTACGATCGAAAATGAGTTTTCAATGTCAGAAAGAGTTCTGGTACATCATCTCGATCACCCTAGACTAGATCCGGCATAGTTATCGAGTTCTATGAATTTAATCAGTGTATGATTCTCGTTCGGTCGGGATGTCAATAGTAGAGGGACTCTAATGCACGATAATTGAGAACTCTAATGGGTTTGCCAGAAGCTCTAACTTTATTATCATTAGGATCGTTTTGAGTCCTAACTAAAAGATACTTAGGATCTTTCATAGTGTTTTGGGGATTTGAAAAGATTCTCTTAGTAAGTTGAAGGGTTCTGCTAGCGTTAAAGGGTCTACGTGTCCTAATTGCTACATGACTGTGAATCGAGAAGGTCACATCCTAAGTAGATAATGCGCTGGATTAATGAATCTAAATTGCTTGACTATTCTTCCATTATTAAAGTTGATGACGACTAAATTACTATTTTTAAGAGTTAATGATATTTTTAGTGAAATATTATTTTTGAAGAAATATTCTTAGTATATATAATTAATTTGGATATAATATTATATATATAATTATTATCTATGTATAATATTATAAAAAATAATTAAATTGATTATTTAATTGATTAAAGGGAATAGTGGGAGACAAGGGAGAAGTAGTGGGCTGACATCATGTGCATGGAAATTGGGTGGAGGAGATGGAGAGAAATAGAATTGGGGATGATCGAATGTGCTGCCGTGCATTACATAATATATATATATATATATATAATATATTATTAATAGGAAAAGTAAAAGTACAGGTAAAGGAGGGGGTGGGGGCAGGAGGCGCAATGATGGAGAGATAAATCTTCCCCACGGGCTATCGAGATTTAAGTGTATATTAGTGTTAAACCCGTGCATTGTACGTGTGATCTAATTAAAATAGATTATAAATTTAAATTCGTTATTTTAAATAATTTTAATAAAATTGATAATTATATTTTTTTTAACCTACAGTCTTTTATTAAAATTTTAGTTTAATTAATTATTCTTTATTCAATGTGTTAATAAAGAACACCGCTAATTTAATGTATTACCATTTAATGTGCTAAAAAATAATTAATGCATTAAGTAAGTTATCATATTTTCTTATTTGTCATTTCACAAAATTCTTAGTACTTAACATTATCTTTGCCAACGACCTCTCCAATTATATTTTTAATAAAATTAAAAAAAATATCAATTATAAAGACATAAATAATTGATAATCAACTTTATATTTACTAAATAATTCATTTTCATCAAGTTCAACTACACTCAAAATATTAACAAATGGTCTAAAGATAAAATTTTATATTGAAAAACTTTCATTCATAACATTTACAACAGTAGTCTTTGACATTATACACAAAACCTATTACATTGGAACAACAAATCATTAAATATTTACATTAAATTAAAGATAGTGATTAATTAATTATTAAAATAAAATTATTTATTATATTATATATTTATTTACAAATTATAAATATAAATTAAAACTCTTAAACATAAGAAAGTATGTGTTTTTCAATGCTAATTAAAAATGCTCTTGAAATTTAAAATTTCTGCTCTTAAAAATTAATTTTTGCAATGATAACAAAATATTGAAAATTTAAATTTTGACTTCTTTTTCTTTCATAATGCATTAATTTTTTTCCATAGTTTTGAAAATATGATATATTAAATCTTAATTAGTATTAAAAAATCCATACATTAGTCTTGAAAATGTAATATTTTAAATCTTAATTAGTATTGAAAAACTCATGCATTAGTTTTGCATTAAATTAAAGGTAATGATTAATTAATTATCAAAATAAAACTATTTATTATATTATATATTTAATTAAAAATTATAAATGTAATATAAATTAAAACTCATAAATGTGGGGAAACATGGGTTTTCCAATGTTAATTAAAAATTCTCTTGAAATTTGTAATTTTTGATGTTGAAATTTAATTTTTGCAATGATAATAAAACTTTAAAAATATGGATTTTGACTTATAAATATAAATATAAATTAAAATTTCTAAATGTTAGGAAGCATGGGTTTTCCAATGCTAATTAAAAATTCTATTGAATTTTTTAATTTTTTATCTTGAAATTTAATTTATGCAATGATAACAAAGTTTTGAAAATATGAATTTTGACTTTTTATTCTTTCACTATGCATTAATTTTCTTCCATAGTTTTAAAAATGTGATATTTTGAATCTTAATTAGTATTGAAAAATCCATACATTAGTTTTGAAAATGTGAAATCTTAAATCTTAATTAGCATTGAAAAACTCATGTTAAAGTCTTAAAAATGGAGGAAATACAGTTCATATTTTCAAGACTATGAAAGATAATTAATGCATATTTACTAATTATGGATTACTACCATGCAATGCATGGGTTTGTGGTAGATTCATCAATGCTAATTAAGATATATTACATTTTCAAGACTAATGCATAGGTTTTTCAATACTAATATTGTAACGACTCATCAGTGGATCCAGAGTTTTATTTAAATTATAACTATTATGTGTGATAAATTAGCATCGAGAATTAAGTGTTAAAATATTGTGATTAATGAGGTAACAAATGAATTGAGTTTCATGTTAAGAAATTAAGGCATGGGCCTTAACAATGAATTGAGGAGTCCTAAGTAGTAGGCTAAATTAGATTTGGGCCAAGGTTGAAAGTTAAAAGAATTGGGTTGGGGCCAAGTTGAGGAGTTAACTTTTTGGGCCTAAAGATAAGTTGGCTATTGATGTGGGCTTGAGCCCATGTGTGTAAAAATTAAGTGTTTTAATTAAATGAAACGAAATGATGGAATGACTAAAGAGGGTTTGTCTTATATGTTGATTATGATAAAGCTAAGGGTAGAATGGAAATTTCATAAATGGGTATTTATTATAAATAATTTTGTGTGTTTTATTGAGTAAAAATGGAAAAAAAAAGAAAAAGAGGCAAATGACCAAAAGGGGTTAGGAGGGTATTGTGTGTGTGTGAGTGTTAGTGAGAAGGGCAAGATGGTAATTAGCCAAGGGGGTGGTTGGAGAGCTAATGACAACCCATTCCTCCTCGCATGCCTTCTCTTTTTCATTGTCTCCTTGCTCTCTCTCTTCTCTCTTCTCTTGATCGGCTAGCTTTTCCTTCTCTTCCACTTCTCCATTGCTTTCTTCCATTTCTTCTTGGCTTAAAGTGTGGATTTCCAGATTTGGAGCAACAAGTTTCTCTTTGGTTTCATAAAAAGGCAAGTTCCTACTCTCCTTTTTGATATAGCAAGGTTCTTTTCATTGATTCTTATTATTTAATGTAATAGAGTGTATTTTTGATGTATTTTGTTTATAGTTTGTGTACAGTTAGTGTCTTAGAACATGACATATAAATAGGGGCAATGTATTTAAACAAATGTTTTTCTCTTCTATTGATGGATGAATGAGGCATTTTTTTTTATATTCTCCTTTTGTCTTAACATGGTATCAGAGCACATTCAAAACCCTAGGCTCACGATTCCGTGATTTCGTCTTCGTCGATCTCATTTTCTTCTTTGCTAATCTCTAACGAGCCTTAGGTAAGCTTTCTCTCTTCGATTGATGTCGTGAATCTCTGTTGTTTAGAGTTTTTTATTTTCTACGACTGCAATCCCTTTTGATTGGAGATCTGCAAATCGATCCCTTTCTCCTGCATCATTTCTTCGTTTGAAGGCTGTGATTTGGTTTTTTCTTTCGAAGCTTGTTATTCATCCATAAATTGTTCTTATGGCGACATCGATTCTAGATCTGTATTCATCGTTGATGAGTAATTCATTTGTCGATGATGGATCGAGTCCGTTTTTCCTTCATCACTCTAATAGTCCATACTTAGTCCTAGTGTCTCAACCTCTCACCGAGATAATTACCTTTCCTGGAGTCATGCTATGTTAATTGCATTCTCTATCAAGAACAAACTAAGGTTTATTAATGGGATGATTGGACGACCGATGATTGGAGATCCAAATTTCAACGCATGGATTCGCAACAATCATATGGTCATTTCTTGGATACTCAATTCCGTTTCCAAAGAAATTTCAGCTAGTGTGATCTACTTAGAATTAGCACACGAAATCTGGATTGACCTTAAAGAACGCTACTAACAAAGCAATGGGCCTCGAATTTTCCAATTACGCCGTGAGTTAATGAATCTCAATCAAGGTCATCTTTCTATAAGCTCTTATTTTACCAAACTCAAGATCATTTGGGATGAGCTTAGCAATTATAGGCCGATGTGTTCTTGTGGAAAGTATACTTGCGGGGAGTCTAAGGCTCTGGTAGAGCATTATCATACTAAATATGTTATGTCTTTTCTGATGGGACTAAATGAGTCTTTTGCCCAAGTTAGAGGTAAATTACTCCACATGGATCCCATTCCCCCGATAAATAAAGTTTTTGCTTTTATATCACAAGAGGAGCACCAAAGGAATATAGTTGCCTCTGTTGGTGGACATGAATTAGTAGCTTTTTCTATGAAGCATGATGGAAATAAAACTGTTTCTGGTAGGAATCATAAAAAGGAACATCTAGTTTGTACATATTGTGATTATAGTGGCCATACAGTTGAGAAGTGTTACAAATTACATGGATATCCCTCGAGATACAAGCCTAGACAAAAACATAGTCAGGAAAATTTAACCACGGTTAATCAAGTTTCTAAGGTTCCTAACCTGTAACACCCCACCTCGCCGGGAGTGCCATTATAAGGAGTTACAGGGATTTTCACCAATATATAAGATCCATACACGCGCAGTGTTTCCAAAGAACAATCTTCACATGCTAAAAAAATCCTAGAAGCCTAGTCCAGCCCTTGTATTATTAAAACCAATAGATTTAAGCTAAACAAAGCATAACCTTACGCAGTGGAAATAACAAAACCTAACATCATAAGATATTACAACCGTTTAAACAAATTGTCTTCCAAACAAAATAAGGATTACATAACTGAAAGAAAACATAAATATCATGTAACACGCTCGTACTTCCTCAACTCTATCCGATCACGTCCTCATCCCTGTTGAGACCCTTGTCTGGGACGTTTGAATGTTCCAAGGTCAGAACCTAGATTAGATGCTGAATCATCTAAATGATGGCACATAAAACAGTTTTATAGAATGCATGAAATAAACATAAGCATGGCATATACAAGACAATACGACATGTAAACCTTGAGAAATCTCCTTAGCATACTCAATCTCATGTGGAAAATCCATTCCACACATCGTTGGGATTGACCTTACCGCGACATACTTAATCTTCGGGTGCCCAACATCGTCACTAGGGGTGGAACTGCGTAGAGCCAAGGGTAGGCAATTGCCCACCCTTCAATTTGAAAAATTGTCACTGTATATGTATAATTTATTATTTTTTTAATTTTTTCTAAGCACCAAGGGATCAGCGGCTGTAATTGCCCACCTTTCAATTTCAAAACTTATATTGTATATATAATATATGTAATTTATTTTCTGTTTAAATTTTTTTATTTTTTCTAGTCTAGAGAGCCACCCACCTCACCACCTTCATTTGCTCTCTCTCTCTACTCAAACGAATAGTCTATCCGTAGGAGGTCGGATGCCCCCATTTTTGCAGGTCGCCAACGTCCCCTCCTCCACCTCACCCACTCGGCTTCTCTCTCTATCTCTCACTCTCCACCGCATCTCTTCCATTGAAGGAAGCAAGAACCAAGAACCCATCCGACCGCAAATCGACGTCTGATCTTCGATCAGACCATATTTTCATCGTCAAAGTGGCCCCAATCTACACGGAGGTAAGTCTTTTGATTGCAGATTCATGATATATACGTATATATGGGGATGTTGGGCTTGACCGAAAGTTTAATCTTAGATGTACGGAGTTTTGCCCGTTGGATTTTGTTGGTTTTGGGGTATGTTGGTCAATGGGGATAAGGGTGTTGGGTGGTTGCCTCTGATTGCCGAAAACCACCGGCCACGGTGACTGCCAGAGCGTTTATGGGTTTCTAGTTTTTGTAGGTTATGGGTTTACCTTTCTCTTTTGAGTCCAATGTACAATTTATTGATGAGCTCTCTTTGGAAATTTTCTTTATTAATAAAAAAGTTGGCAATGGATGTTTAGTGATATAGAAGGTATAGTGATTCGGTGAAGTCTGGAACATGAGGTAGTTAAAGTGATAGAATGCTTATAACTTTATTTGGAAAAGGTTGAGGGGATTGCAATTTGGCATTGTTCTGGAAAGAATGTTTGTTGTGGAACTTGAAGTTGTAGAAAAGCCATGGCGCATGATTAATTTCAAAGTTAATAGAAGGTTATGCTTGACTTTAATAGTAGATTGGAAGTTATATTGGTTGAGATGATAAGTTCAACCATTGTGGGACTCTGTCATGAATTTTTTATTGTTGCAATTGAACGAATGAGAAAGAAAACATAAATTTTGATTTTCCCTTATATTATGATAGCATTTCTTAAAAACAATATAGTTAGATCTGAGTTCAATAGTAAAATGGCTAGAAAAGTAGTCCTAAATAATTACGTTATAGTTTTTGTCCTTGCTGAATCTACTATTGTGTTATGGGTTGTCAAAGTTGTAACGGCCCGCCTCCCGGAGCCCCCGTGCACCAAGAGGATCCGTGAGAGGGTCATTATTGAAATGATATCGAACAATGGCGCACCTACAACACACACATAATCCTTTTAGAAATCATAATTTTTCTTTATTATAACATCTCATCATGATCCTTACAAACCATTCATCACTTTGGCCCACTTGGGCTTACATAACATACAACAAACTCCGAAAACATAAACATTAACCTTATCAAAGACACGATGACACCCAGGATCTAGTTTCGGGAGAGCTCTGTACTTGCTATCATGACTTGACTTTAATGAGTGTACCTGCGATCTCAGGATATGCTGACCTGGAATGATGTAAAGCAAACGTGAGTCGCGAGACTCAGCAAGCTCATGAAGGAAAGGTTGAAGGTTAAAGGTAGGACTCTCCCCATAACACCTCATGCAATTCGTGCCAATGCAACGTCATGTCATGCCATGCCCAATACCTTTCTTACTTCTAGATGCATAAACATATAATAAACTTCACATAACGGTCCTTGGGGCCCACATAAAACACACATTGGCGCCCAAGTCCAGTATACATACCTGTTGGCAGTCTTTTACATCCTGCCTCCATACCATTTCTCTTACATGCACATTCCTGTCGCTCACAACATACTTTGTTGCCGTGGGTCTCACCACAAGGTCTTTAGGTTGCCGTGGGTCTCACCCCAAGGTCTTATCGTGGACCACGCCGCCGTGGGTCTCACCCCAAGGTCTTACCGTGGCCACCTCGTGGATCACGTCGCCGTGGGACTCTAACCCCCGGTCTTACCGTGACCACATCCACCACCCATACTCAACATTTAGAACCGCACATTCTCACCATGCAATGCAACAAATAGAAAATGCAATGGCTTTTGTTAGCATAAACGTGATGACAAGGCCCCCATAAACCAAGCATCAGGCCATGCTAACGCCCCACATAGGAATACACACATGCAGCATGCTCTAAATGCATATGCTTACCTAGGGTACCCAAATTGGCTCTTAGACCAACTGGGTCACGTAAATGCTCATACATCCCATCACACACAAAGCATGTCCCCAAGTGAATGCAACCCAGCCCCTTGTAGCACACACATCATGAAATGCACAAACCAAGGCGGGAATCTAGAGTACCAGCTCTTCTGGCCCGTCTAGCGCTTATCGTAACAACCGATGACTGGCGCCCATACATCCAGCCATCAACTGCCATGACCCACGGTCGACAGTCAGTGGCTTTGTACCCATACCCTTAGACACACATAGATAACATCAAACTTAGTCTCTTACGTTCAACATTTCTCTTACTTTATCCATAACAACATAGACATCATTATGTCATTCACATTCTCTGCTCTTCTCAAACACAGGAAACCATTTTCACATTCATAACAAACTACTAACATAATCACATGATCTTGACCACATCCATTTTGTAAGAACCTAGCCCCAACGGGTTCGACATCATTCCCAATGAAAGCGAAGCGGTGCAAAGCCCCGTGACGGACGGAATGAAAGACACCGAAACATCTCTGTTTAACTCTTTCAATTAACAATAATCTCATTAAATAAATAAAAGTCGTAGGGTGGTACCACGCAGATTATCATTATTAGTGCGTGGAACCGAATCATGGTGAGGGAGGGAATAGAATATAAGAAACCTCGAGGACTTTCACGGGAAATAAATAACGCGAGGATAGGGTTAGGAGCTTGCCTGAAAACGACTGATTTCAGCCTCTCTTGTGCTCCCGATGCGAAGTAAAACGTTTCCTATCAAATAATACAATCGTGACTTAAATTGGTTAATTCTAACGCATAAACTGTATAATCTAACCGTATAAAATCCATGATTTAAACATATAACACTTATATAAATTTTACCCACTCACCTGTACACTTTAATCGCGAATAAATTTCAAAAATCTCCAAATTTCCTTGTTTCCTCGCTGCCGGCGCGCCTCACCTATCTTTCTCTCATTTCTCTCCTTCGCTCGCTGGCTCAAAGAAGGCCAAAATTGGCCCTTTTATACTCAATCCAAATGGCTTTGAAGCCACAAAAAATAAATGGCCAACAGAAGGCCACGCACATGCATACACACACTCACATATATATATATATATATATTATATCCCTCATTATATCCCTCCCAAACTCTCATTCTCTCACCTTTGATTCAATTTAAAATAAATGATCACTGTAGATAACTTGGAGGCCACGCACGATTATACATATATATATATATATTAGTTGATTTAATTAAATTTGATTAACTCTTTTATTATTATTATTTTTATTATTATTATAATTTATATTATTATTGTTATTATTTTTATTATAGTTTATTTTATTATTTTCATAAATACATCCAATTAATTTAATTAATCATCTTAATTTCCTATTTTTTCAAAGTATCATAAATAAATATTTTCTCAAAAATTTTCAAATATTCTAAAATATCCTCAAACACCCAAATTAATTATTTTTACTTGTCTCCAAGTTTTTGGGATGCTACATTTCTCCCCTCCTTATTGGAATTTCGTCCTCGAAATTCACGCTCAGTCCATTTCCTCAAGACACACTCGTAACTCTCATGAATTTACTCAACATCACTTCTGGGACATTCCATATCATCATTTTCCAGTATCTCACTGGGCGTCCCGCACCACAGGGTTACCCTCTAGATTTCACCTATACTGACTTCCTCTTCTCTTTTTTTTTTTTTTTTTTGGTACCAAGTCAACTACCAACCTTAATTTTCTTGTACCATTTATGACCTCCAAATCATCTTATTACTCACTTCAACTATAAGGTTGACCCTAATTTGGCTAGCACCATTATACACCCTGCCCACCAAATTCCCATTTGGGAGTCCTTATTGACCGCAAATTCCCTTAGGTGGGTTCTAGTATCTAACTTTCGCTTATTGCCTCGTGTAACATTTCCTATTGTGGCCTCCTACTAACAGTTACTCCCGCTACCACGAAACCACCCAAGCACATTCTTAACAATCTATAACCATTCATCATGCGCCTAGCCTCTCACTTATACCATACGTTTCATCAGAGCCGTGAATTAACATCGATAGGGACGCAAACACCAAGATCAACCTAGACGTCGAGCACGTACCTCAAGCGGGATCTACTACTACCATGTACTCGTGGCTAACCTCAACATCCACAAAATCTCTACCTGAGTCACTGTTCTTCCATCACATGTTACGACATACAATTCCTCAACACTCATTTTTTTTTCCTGTACTACCACCATACTTGGAATTAAAGATTCTAACTAGACGCATCTTGAATTAAATTCTAGCCATACGACCCATAACACGCACCTAACTCTACCCGATCGTCCTATGTGTGCAGAGTCACCTCCCTTAACCCTTAACTTGCTCTGATACCAAACTGTAACGGCCCGCCTCCCGGAGCCCCCGTGCACCAAGAGGATCCGTGAGAGGGTCATTATTGAAATGATATCGAACAATGGCGCACCTACAACACACACATAATCCTTTTAGAAATCATAATTTTTCTTTATTATAACATCTCATCATGATCCTTACAAACCATTCATCACTTTGGCCCACCTGGGCTTACATAACATACAACAAACTCCGAAAACATAAACATTAACCTTATCAAAGACACGATGACACTCAGGATCTAGTTTCGGGAGAGCTCTGCACTTGCTATCATGACTCGACTTTAATGAGCGTACCTGCGATCTCAGGATATGCTGACCCGGAATGATGTAAAGCAAACGTGAGTCGCGAGACTCAGCAAGCTCATGAAGGAAAGGCTGAAGGTTAAAGGTAGGACTCTCCCCATAACACCCCATGCAATTCGTGCTAATGCAACGTCATGTCATGCCATGCCCAATACCTGTCTTACTTCTAGATGCATAAACATAAAATAAACTTCACATAACGGTCCTTGGGGCCCACATAAAACACACATTGGCGCCCAAGTCCAGTATACATACCTGTTGGCAGTCTTTTACATCCTGCCTCCATACCATTTCTCTTACATGCACATTCCTGTCGCTCACAACATACTTTGTTGCCGTGGGTCTCACCCCAAGGTCTTTATGCTGCCGTGGGTCTCACCCCAAGGTCTTTATGCTGCCGTGGGTCTCACCCCAAGGTCTTTAGGTTGCCGTGGGTCTCACCCCAAGGTCTTATTGTGGACCACGCCGCCGTGGGTCTCACCCCAATGTCTTATCGTGGCCACCTCGTGGATCACGCCGCCGTGGGACTCTAACCCCCGGTCTTACCGTGACCACATCCACCACCCATACTCAACATTTAGAACCGCACATTCTCACCATGCAGTGCAACAAATAGAAAATGCAATGGCTTTTGTTAGCATAAACGTGATGACAAGGCCCCCATAAACCAAGCATCAGGCCATGCTAACGCCCCACATAGGAATACACACATGCAGCATGCTCTAAATGCATATGCTTACCTAGGGTACCCAAATTGGCTCTTAGACCAACTGGGTCATGTAAATGCTCATACATCCCATCACACACAAAGCATGTCCCCAAGTGAATGCAACCCAGCCCCTTGTAGCACACACATCATGAAATGCACAAACCAAGGCGGGAATCTAGAGTACCAGCTCTTCTGGCCCGTCTAGCGCTTATCGTAACAACCGATGACTGGCGCCCATACATCCAGCCATCAACTGCCACGACCCACGGTCGACAGTCAGTGGCTTTGTACCCATACCCTTAGACACACATAGATAACATCAAACTTAGTCTCTTACGTTCAACATTTCTCTTACTTTATCCATAACAACATAGATATCATTATGTCATTCACATTCTCTGCTCTTCTCAAACACAGGAAACCATTTTCACATTCATAACAAACTACTAACATAATCACATGATCTTGACCACATCAATTTTCTAAGAACCTAGCCCCAACGGGTTCGGCATCATTCCCAATGAAAGCGGAGCGGTTGAAAGCCCCGTGACGGACGGAATGAAAGACACTGAAACATCTCTGTTTAACTCTTTCCATTAACAATAATCTCATTAAATAAATAAAAGTCATAGGGTGGTACCACGCGGATTATCATTATTAGTGCGTGGAACCGAATCATGGTGAGGGAGGGAATAGAATATAAGAAACCTCGAAGACTTTCACGGGAAATAAATAACGCGAGGATAGGGTTAGGAGCTTGCTTGAAAACGACAGATTTTAGCCTCTCTTGTGCTCCCGATGCGAAGTAAAACGTTTCCTATCAAATAGTACAACCGTGACTTAAATTGGTTAATTCTAACGCATAAACTGTATAATCTAACCGTATAAAATCCATGATTTAAACATATAACACTTATATAAATTTTACCCACTCACCTGTACACTTTAATCGCGAATAAATTTCAAAAATCTCCAAATTTCCTTGTTTCCTCGCTGCCGGCGCGCCTCACCCATCTTTCTCTCATTTCTCTCCTTCGCTCGCTGGCTCAAAGAAGGCCAAAATTGGCCCTTTTATACTCAATCCAAATGGCTTTGAAGCTACAAAAAATAAATGGCCAACAGAAGGCCACGCACATGCATACACACACTCACATATATATATATATATATATATTATATCCCTCATTATATCCCTCCCAAACTCTCATTCTCTCACCTTCAATTCAATTTAAAATAAATGATCACTGTTGATAACTTGGAGGCCACGCACGATTATACACATATATATATATATATTAGTTGATTTAATTAAATTTGATTAACTCTTTTATTATTATTATTTTTATTATTATTATAATTTATATTATTATTGTTATTATTTTTATTATAGTTTATTTTATTATTTTCATAAATACATCCAATTAATTTAATTAATCATCTTAATTTCCTATTTCTTCAAAATATCATAAATAAATATTTTCTTAAAAATTTTCAAATATTCTAAAATATCCTCAAACACCCAAATTAATTATTTTTACTTGTCTCCAAGTTTTTGGGATGCTACAAAAGTTATTTGGGAAGAATAGGGACAGTTTTCTATAGCAATATCCAGTATCTTGCATTAGGCATATTTTAATGATTGTCTCTTTCTTTCCACAAACAAACATCTTGTACAAGATTTGTCAATTGTATATTTGAAACTATGTTAATTTTTTTTATTTAAATTTAATTGCCAATTACATATTTGAAATTATGTTGATTTTTTATTCTTCATTAAATTTAATGTCAACAGTTATGGAGAAATATTTCAAAAGGATAACTCAATTTTCTATTGAAGAGTAAAATGTTAATGAAACTTGTCAAGACTCGGCTACGCAATCGAATTGGAGATCAATAGTTGAACGATAGTTTGGTTGTGCATATTGAAAAAGATGTATTTAATGAAATTGATAATGATGTTATTATACAGCATTATTAAAATATAAAAACGCGACGAGAACAATTATAATAATTTATCGATATATTTTTTATTATTATATTATTTTAATTTTTTTGTGTTATTATTTTTTTTTTGCCCACCCTGCCTAAAATTCGTGGCTCCACCCCTGATCGTCACCCGATCAACATAGATTAATCTTATCCCATTCTCAAGAAGACCATCCTGTCCCACTGGACTATGACATGATTTAAATATAACAATGCAATGAAAACCACTTGCCATGCAATTTCACGAATCATATCCAATTGATGTATCACATGAAAAATAACTTGATATGCACAGTATGCTTAAAACAAAAGGCAACATAACCACATATAAATCAACCACCTTGAAGTGAAACCATAAAATGATCTTCGGGCCGAACCACCTACATAAATCATACTAGGTTTTGAAAAGACTACTCACTCACCTCGAAAAATGTGTCATTCTCGAATAGCATGTAAAACCCCAACACTAATACTGATCCTTTCCTGGCAAGTAATTATCCAAGGAAATCAATATTTATGGTTTTCCTAATTTCTTCCATAATTTCCTCAATTTTCCTTATTTTCTCTATTTTCCATAACCTTTATTCTCTTAGAAAATTCATAATAAATACCTAACACCCAATTTCACCAAATATTTTTGCACATATATTTGTAAAATAATTTTACAAAAATTTTAAAATTAATTTCAGATTTTTCCCGTACCTCACACGCTAAGAGAGTGGACTGTGAGTGGGATTCGTGCGTACAACACATACACCCTATCTTCTTTAGCTCCGGTGGTCTGCAATGGTCTCCGATGACCGATCTAGCTACATGGGTTTGATGTGCTCCTTAAGCCGGATCTAAGGGTACCCTCAGGTGGCCGAAAGACTCGTTGGAAAGACCACAAAAGGTCAGTTACAAGTGCGGCTCCGACGAGACCCAATTTTTTGACGATCTCTCTGAAATCGCTTAAATCCTACACCAAAACCTCCCAGATTTTCCAGAAATGCTCCCTAGCACTCAAGGAACAAAATCCCTATGATTTCAACACTTGATTCTTGCTGAAACTCCCCGATTTGCCTTCAATTTTGAATGAAACCCTCGGCCTTTAGAACCCTTTTTATACCCGTTTTCCACCGAAATTTTGACCATACAAAAGCTTTCCTATACCCTAAGCCTCGAATATGATCATTACCAGCCTCAAATCAAGCTAAATGACGACAAAATTCCCTCAAATTTTTTTTCCAAATTTTCAATTATTTTGAAATTAATTTCCCATCATCTCACCGTCAATTCCGCCCAATACCTTTGCCTAATCGAGTTATGATCGCCTGGAAAGCATTCATGACCCCATTGGAAGCCTTGCAGATGGCCGCCGCAAAGTTGGCTGTTGATTTGCAGGTTTCACACCTATTTTCCATTATTTGCATTTTCACCCCTCAACTTTTGATATTTCTCGTTTCTGCCCCTATCTCTCAAACCATAGGTTTTTCAATTATTCCATTAGACCCCACAAGTTTAGGATGTCTTATTACACCTTCAAAAGTCTAGAAAACCCTCATTTTGACCATTATCAGTCAAATTTTGGATTCTGCACTTTGGCCCGAATGCCCCTAATCACATATTTTCAACCCACACCTTTGTGAATCTCTTTTTTTTGACAACCCATAATTCTTCAGACATTTTTACCCTCCAAGTTTCATCTTGGTATGGTCACTTACCTTTTCTTTCATGTTTTGGAATTTACATATTGGCCCAAAAGTATGACAAACTGCATTTTGACCTAAAAGATTTCTAAAACACTTTTAATATAAAATTTTGGGTATTACATAAAGGCCATGAGAATTTTGGGAGTTTTATGCAAAAGTTAAGCCTTGTTCAGTGCCAACATTTAATGGGAATGCTCAGCTCACACCTATCAGATGCCAAGGCTGGCATGAATGCTGATGCTTCTCCTGAACAAGCATCAAGTACATGTTATTCTATCTCAGTACATGTTATTCTATCTCGGTACATGTTATGCTTCTCCTCTCATATATGCTATATTAGATCTTCTTTTGAATGCATGAGACCAATTAAGGATTCTTTTATCACTCTTCCTAATCATAGCCAAATTTCAGTCAATTTTATTGGGATAATGAAAATTAGCACTCACTTAATACTGGAGGATGTGCTTTAAGTGCCATATTTCAAGTTCAATTTGATATCAGTGAGTGCATTGACTAGGAAGAATGATGTGTTTATCAGTTTCTTTAATCATGCATGTATAATTCAAGATGTACGCCACTTGAGGATGATTGGCAAGGGTAATTTGCTTGACGGGTTATATGTTTTCGATGCACATTTCCTACGGCCTGATAGCTAAGATGTATAAGACTTGCACTCCCTCTTTTATTCCTTGTTCAGTCAATGTAACAAGTAGCCATGTTTGGCATGACAGGTTAGAACATCCTTCTATGAAGAGATTGACTCTGTTGAAATATGTGTTTCATTTTTCTCATGATCATAAGATGATTGATATTCCTTGTTCAATATGTCCATTGACCAAGCAACGATGTTTATCTTTTATTTCTCATAATCATTTGTCTAAATATGCCTTTGATCTTATTCATTGTGAGATATGGGGTCCTTATCATGTTCCTACATATAATGAACATCATTATTTCTTGACTTTGGTGGATTTGGGTATATCTTATGAAACACAAGTTTGATGCAAAGTGTATTATTCCCAAGTTCTTTTCATTAATTGAAACTCAATTCCATAAGGTCATTAAGGGTTTCAGATCTGATAATGCCCCTGAGCTATCTTTTAGTGATTTCTTTGACTCAAAAGGGGTAGTCCACCAATTTTCATGTGTTGAGAGACCTAAGCAAAATTCAGTTGTGAAGCGTAAACATCAACATCTTTTAAATGTGGCTAGGGCCTTATATTTCTACTCTTGGGTACCTATCCAGCTTTGGGGAGATTGTGTCCTTACTGTAGCTTTCTTGATTAATAGGCTACCAATCTCTCTTTTGCAAAATAACTCTCCTTATCAGTTGTTGTATAATGTCTCTGTGGAACATACATCTTTTAGAATATTTAGCATCTTGTGTTTTGCTTCCACTTTATCTTCTCGTAGGACAAAATTTCATCCTAGAGCTACAGCTTGTGTATTCATCGGTTATCCTCCTAGAATTAAAGGCTACAAGCTATATGTGTAACATCCTGGTAATTCAGGGACAAATAATAATAATTAATTTTTGTATTTGAAGTTATAACTATGATCTATTGAGATTTTGTGGATTTGAGAAATTTAGTGGAGAATATTAAATGTATTATATTTTTTGAATAAGAATTAAATTATCATTAAGTGTTTATAGTTAATAACGAAAAATATTAGTATAATAGTTGATGTGTTGTATGGGATATATTAAAATAATAATAATAATAAAATAAGGAAAGTGAAGGGAATTTTAAAGTGAAGTGGTCGTGCATAGTGATATGAATATATATGATGATATAGTATATTCATAGCAAATGTTAATTTAAGTTAACACAGGTTATGTTAATATTATATTATATTAACTTAATAACATATCATTTGTGTTATAAAAGCAAGGAAACTAGGGATGAAGAGACTTCCACAAGCGGTCACCTCGACTAATACATATGTGTGTGTGTGTGTGTGCGCGTGTCCCTAGCATGTGAAAGTCAAATGCTGTGGCTAGGAAGAAATGAGGGAGAAGAGACAATTCAAAGGGAAAATTGGCAAGAGGACATGATAGTGCTGGGGGAAAATAATGCTGAATTTTTCCAAGCCAAGGGTGCCCAAAACGACGCTGTTTTGAGGCTGAGGCGGTGGTGTATGCTGGGCTACCACGTAGCAGCTTCTGGTGGCCCTTCTTTTTCCTTTTTAACCCTTCGTTTCAGCGTGTAAATGGTGTAAATTGAACAACAAATAGAGAGGAGAAATTACAGAGAAGAGGCAGCACGGTGAAGGTTGAAACAGGGGAGGAAATTTGGAAGAAATCACAAAAAAAATTAGTGTAATCGAGATTTAAATATTCAGGTAAGTAAGGAAACGTGCATTAGTAATTTTGTACAGTTGAAATTTAATTTTGGGTGCAATTTGGTTAATTTTGGGAGATTATATTATTTTGCAGCGTGTATTAATTTGGTGGCGTGCGAGCGTAAAAACATTAAAATCTGATAAATCGAGGCAAGCTCCCTTTTTCCTTTGTGAGCTCCTTCCATTTTATGAATCCCATACCTTTCCTTACTTCGATTTTGTTTCGCGTATTAATTATATGAATCGAGAATTTTATTAATATGAATTAATTTAAATTAAATATGAGACTCGCTGGGGTTCTATTTATTGTATGCCTACGAGGTATTGTGTCACCCCTATTTCTTTGGAAATGATGCCGGACCTGAACCAGGGCTAGGTTCCTAGTGGATTGGAGGGATTGGGTTGTGGTTATGGTGTCCTGCGTGTGTGAGTCTAGATAATTGGAGGCATGAGCTATTGACCGGTGAGGTGACGTATTGACCATTTAGTGACCCTGGAGCGGACTGTCGACCGAGCTGAGAACGGCTGTCGATTGGTTGATCCCTAGTCAGAAATTGTCAACCGGTGCCTAGTCACTGATGACTGGCTCTGCCAATATGTGACATATTGCGTGGCATTACAGTGCATGGGACTGGGTTTGCTTTCACTAGGAGTCATGCTTGTGTGTGTTGGGGGTGTGAGCATTAGCACGACACGATTGGCTTGTTGAGTGCTGACTTGTGTATGTTAGGCGAGCATATGCATTTAGAACATTCGCTTGTGTGAGTTCCTACGTGGGCGTAGCATGGCCTGATGGTTGGCTTATGGGGGCCTTGTCATCATGTTAATGCTGCAAAAGTCATTACATTTATTACTTGTTGCATTGCATGGTTACGATACTGTATATTTATGTTAGCCAGGGCCTCAGGCTCATTTATTTATGCTAGCCAGGGTCTCAGGCTCATTTATTTATGCTAGCCAGGGCCTCGGGCTCATATATCTTTGCTAGCTAGGGCCATGGGCTCATATGACTTACACTAGGGCTTCAGGCCCATATGGTGGATGCTAGCTAATCCATGGTGGCGGTAGGTTTGTATGCGATCTTGGGTGCCAGGTTGCGCATTTCTTATGTGGGCCCTAAGGACTACCATTATGTGCATTAGTTTATTTTTTTATGTTGATGGCTGAATGTTGTAATGCATGGCATGGCACTTTGATTTCCATCACGACATTTGATGAGTGGTATTCAGTGTGAGAGATTTATTCCCAACTGTACCATATTTCTTCTGTTGTGTTTGCTGAGCCTTGTGGCTCACTTTGTTTTACCATCATTTCAGGTTGAGAAGAATGGTGTTCGAGGATGGTTGCTATGGTGATTGTTATTATTTTCTTTGGATTCTGTGCGTACAGGGCAATCCCAACTGAAAAGATCTTTGGGGTGTGAGTTGTGATTAAGGGCTCTGATTATGTATATGTGGTATTTGATTGATTGATGCTTTATTTAGTAAGGAAATGCCCCTGAGATGTATATTTATATTTAATTTATTTTCGTTGTTGTATAATAATGGGGTAAATTTTTAGCCCGTGCGTTTAAGTTATTAGCTGGTTTAGATAATAACCCAGGAAAATTTTGGGTCATCACAAAATGACATCACCACTAAAACTATTTTTGTCTCTAGAGATGTTGTTTTTCATGAACACATCTTTTCTTTCTATTTTGTCACTCATTCTAATGCCGTACAGGATTTGTTCCCTAACTTTATTTTACCTAAACCAGCCACTAATTTACTAGCTACTGATTTGTCTTCTCCAGTGGTTTCTTTCCTTATTCTAGATGCTAATCATCCTACCCATCATGATTGTAATCCTCCTATTCGTAGGTCTACTAGACCTTCCAAACCTTCTTCTTATCTACTTGATTTCCATTGTAACCTTTTGACTGAGAGGCCTCATTCTTGTATTTAGCCTTTGTATCCTTTGCAAGATTATCTTTCTAACACTCGTGTTTCTCCTTCCCATAGATTTTTTCTTCTTATTGTATCCTCTTCTTTTGAGCCCCAACATTATAACTAGGTTGTAAAATTTCCTTATTTGAGGGATTCCATGGCTATAGAATTAAAGGTATGCAGCAAAATCGCACATGGTCTATTGTTCCACTACCTCATGACAAACATTCTATTGGTTGTCGATGGGTATATAAGACCAAGTACAATTCTGATGGTACCATAGAAAGATATAAAGCCCGATTAGTTGTCAAAGGGTATACTTAACAAGAGGGATTAGACTTTCTTGACACTTTTTCTCCCCTAGCTAAGTTGGTCACTGTCAAGGTACTCCTAACTCTTGCTACCATTAACAAACAGTCTCTTATACCACTAGATGTTAACAATGCTTTTTTGAATAGGGATCTTTTTGAGGAAGTCTATACAGATATTCCACTTGGCTATCAGTTTGAGAATTCAATTCATTCTCAGGGGGAGAAATTAGTATGTCGACTCCACAAGTCCGTTTATGGCTTAAAACAAGCCTCAAGGTAATGGTTTTCCAAGTTCTCCATTGTCCTTATTTAGCATGGTTTTGCTCAGTCCAAATTAGATTATTCTTTATTCACTAAGGGTTTTGGTTCTTCTTTTATGGCTCTCCTAGTTTATATTGATGATATCATCATAACAGGCCCAAATATTACTGTCATTGATTCCTTTAAAGGATTTCTTCATACTCAGTTTAAGCTTAAGGACCTTGGCCATTTGAGATAGTTTCTTGGGTTGGAAATAACAAATTCTAATAAGGGTATATTCTTCTTTCAGAGACAATATATCCTACAACTTCTTGAAGATACTGGATTTTTAGCATCTAAGCCTGCTTTTATCTCTATGGTTCCTAATTCTAAACTTTGTTCATTTGAGGGAGATTTGCTTCCAGATCCTACTGTATATAGAAGACTTATTGGCCACTTATTATATCTTACTGTCTCAAGACCTGATATCACTTTTTTTGTGCACAAACTCAGCCAATATGTTTCTCAGCCACGACAACCTCATCTTGATGCTGTTTACCATCTTCTCCAATATTTGAAATCTACTCCAAGTTAAGGATTGTTCTTTTCAGCATCTTCTTCTCCTCAAGTTTGAGCTTTTTCTGATGCTGATTAAGGATCTTGTTTAGATACTCGAAAGTCTATAATTGGTTTTTGTGTATTTCTTTGGGATTTGTTAATATCATGGAAGGCTAAGAAGCAAAGCACTATTTCCAGGTCATTTGCTGAGGCTGAGTACAAAGCACTTGCCTTTACTACCAGTGAATTGGTTTGGTTAACTCAACTTTTGTCTGATTTTCATGTTAATTCTACTGCTCCTACTATTCTATTTTGTGATAAGCAAGCTGTTGTACACATTGTTAATAATCCTATTTTCCATGAGCGTACGAAGCATATTGAACTAGATTGTCATTTTGTTTGGGACAAGCTAATTGCCAGTATACTCAAGCTTCTCCCAATTCGTACTCAACACCAGCTTACTGATGCATTTACTAAGCCTTTGTCAGCTGCTAGATTGTTCACTTTATTAGACAAGATGGCTATTTTGGATATTCATAGTCCATCTTGAGGGGGAGTATTAAATGTAATAGAGTGTATTTTTAATGTATTTTGTGTGTACAGTTGGTATGTTAGAATAGGACATACAAATAGGGGCAGTGTATTTAAAAAAATGTTTTTCTCTTCCATTGATGGATGAATGAGACATTTTTTTTCTATATTCTCCTTTTGTCTTAACACTTATGAAAGCCATTGTGTCACCATTTCCTTTACAATTGCATAACTTGATTTTCCTTTTGATGTGTTGTCTGTAAATAGTTTGTTTGTGGGCTTTTGATCCTTGAATTCCTACCTTATTGTCATAGAAGATGTTAGCCGTTTGTTTGTATTTCATATAGATATCCTTGAAATCTTGAATAAACATTTAAACGCCTGAATGGAGCCTTGGTTCACTCCATGTTTTTAAGGAATGATGAGTTGTTTGTTAAAGTTTAGTGGTGTACAAGAATTTGGACTTCTTGTATGCATTTTCGCTTCAATCTTAGCTTTTTCATTGAGATTTGTCCATCGACTTGGTTATACCTATCGACCGCTTGGATTTTTGTATTATGTCGATCGACAGATGTTTCTCATTTGTCGATCGATCTTGATTTTCCATTCTGTCGGTCAGTAGTTTTCTCTCTTCAATCTTAGCTTTTTCCATTCTAGTTTTCGCTCACTAGAACTGGTCCAAATTGTGTGTAACCTAAGTTCGGGAGGGTAAACCACTCACACAAACCCACTACACATATTCCAACACAATTTCAAGATAAGGTAAAGCTAGAATCAGACCACTCACCTTATGTGAAAAGTTAATTTCTGCCTCATAATGCGTGCTAAGCTTTAAAATGAGCGTCTGGGTAATTTCTTGGCTTTGGCATGCTCCTATAGCCTCAAATTAATCCTCAAAATTTTTTGAGATTTTTCTGAGAATTTTCTCCAATTTTTCCTATTTTTCTTTCTTTTTTCTCCATTTTCTCTATTTTTCTTTTCTTTTCTTTTCTTTTCTTTCTTTTATTTTCTTCTTCTTTCTTTCTTCTCCCCTGTTTCTTCTTCCTCCAGCCGCCTTCTTCTGCTTGAACCAGCCATGCGCGCATAACCAGCTCCGCCCAGCCACAACACCGCCACATTTCTGACCTTGTCTCCGCCCACACCAGCCTCGCCGGCCTTGCCCGACCTTGCTGGTCGCTGTCTTGACCTCCTGTAGCCACCATCGCAGTTGCTCCGGCCGCTGCTGATGCTGCCCTACTGCAACGAGCTTGCTGCTATGGCCACTACTTACTGTGAGGCCAACATCGGCCACCTCGGATGCTCGCCGCGACCACCACCGATCACTCCCAACCACTGGCCGGCCTTCCCCTCGACGCAGCTCGTCTTCCGCATGTGTAGCCATGGCCGTGGCTTGTGGCCATGGATGCTGTTCGCCTATTACGGACAGCTTCGATCACCATCTCAGCATCTCTCGTGGCTACCTCCGGCCACAAGCATCACTCCTAGCAATCCCTCTTGATTCCTCAAGCTCTCGGTCGTTCGCTCCCTCACTGCAACTCTCGGCCATCTTCCTCCTTCATTTCCATTTCCATTTTTGCTTCCTTTCCTTTTCAATTTCTACTCCTATTTATAGAGACATCACCGACTCTCCACCGCCTCAACTTGCCTTGGCCACCACCCTAACAAACTTGGGCACCACCCTTTCATTCGGCCATGAAGCGTCGTAGAAGGCAGCTTGCATACTTGCACACACGCGCATATATACAGTTATATATATATTATACTATTATTATAAATAAATTACATAATTAAACCCCAATTCCCTCTTAAATTCACTTGGGCAATTCTCCAATTACAACTATGCTCTCCAACGACAAATTAATTTATATTACAATTCTGAAAATACAAAATTAATAACTTCGAGTTACACAATAATGACGATTTTACCCCAGTATCCTCGTCGAGCTATTGTTTCATCCTGAAACCATTGAAGGGTTATTCTTTACAAAAAATTGGAGCCCCTCAAGCTTCCGTTGACTTCCTGGAAGTCCCCTATAACAATTCGATTTCTAAGCCTAATTTGCAGCTGCATTTTAGCTGTACCGAAAACTGTTCCCGATCCAATTTCTTTCACCATTAAAAATCATAATTCAAATCATTTGTCAATACTATACCCTTTTCCTTAGCTATCTAGAGTCCGGGGTACTCCCTCGGGCTATTTCGGTTACTTTAAAACTGCGACAGTGTGTCCTATGGCCTTATTCTTTTGATAATTCCACTTGTACCCTTCATCAAATATTATTTATAACCTCAAGTCATTCCTGGGTATTACAAGTGATTTCTATTTCTCAAGCTAAAAATTTAGAAGAATTAAAAATGGAAGAATTAATAAGAACACTTATGACTCATGAATTAATATTAAACAAAACTAATGAAGAAACTAAAGATAAGAAAACTTTAGTCTTAAAAGCAAATGAAGAATCTGAATCTAGTGAAGAATAAGAGGATGAAACAACCCTTTTACGAAAATCATTTGCTAAGATAATGAGAAAAAGAGAAAAGGAGCGTAAGAGGAAACCTCCTACTTGCTTTAAATGTAAGAAGAGTGAGCTCATGCAATTTGATTTCCTGGAGGATAAGAAAGAGAAAAAGTAGAAAAGAAAAGATTTAAAAAATCAAAGAAACATACTTTCTCAGCATGGGATGCAGATGATTCATCCCAATCCAAAGATGTACAAGCACAAATGTGCTTCATGGGTATAGAAGAAGAAGAAGAAGAAGAAGAAGAAAATATGGAGTTAGAAGAATTACAAAAAACATAAGAAGAACTATATATAAAATATCAATATATTAAGAAAGAAGTAAAAACCATCAAGAAGAATCACAAAAAAAGAAAATGAAAAATTAAAGGGTGAAATAACGACTTTAGAAGAAAAATCACAAGAACTCAAGAAAGAAAATTAAGATAAATTAAAAGATCAATTAACTAATCTTCAAGAAGAAAACAAAATATTAAAAACTCAAAATAATAAACTATTAGTAGAAAAGAATGCAATAGAGAAAAGTTTAGCCACATTAATTTCAAAGAAAAATTCAAAACCCAAGCCAAGATACAAAACATGTAAGAGAGAATGGAAACAACCTAGATAGAGACCCCAACCTTGTTGTATCATATTTTTGGTATATGAGAAAAATGTGTTTGATGCAAATTTGAGAAAATCATATTCCGAAATAGGCTTTCATATTTCGAAACAATGCATAAGTAGTTTTTAGGCCTGAATGCTTAAATGTTTAAAAGAATCTAAATGCATGTATGATGTTTCGAAACCAAGTGTCTATGTTTCGAAACACTGTTCTTATATGTTTCTATATATGTTTCGAAATGGTCTTAGCCTAAGGTTAAATGTTTGCTAAATCCTCATATCATATTTCGAGACTTATCTTGAATTTTAAGAAGTATGTTTCGAAACCTATCCCATCATGTTTCGAAACCTATTTCTCTGTCTGTAGAGCATTCAATCGTTTTTGAGTTGCATATGTTTTGAAAGAAGTTTTCGAAGTATGTTTCGAAACCTCTGACTCTGTGTCAGCAGAATATTTTCAAAACCAAGTAGCATGGGAGCTGAATGTTTGTTTAATCAAAAAGCATTTAAATATCTTTTTAAAGTAATTTCTCCATGCCCTGCAATCTCTTTTTTTAAATGACTAAGTGGAGAATGTTTTTATATCCCAATGGCTATAAGATTCCTCAAGGATATTGTCTCCCACTTGTCTGTGTCTCTAAGTGCTTTGTCCAGTTGGAAGTTGTGATGTTTCGAAACCTGATGTTCATGTTTTGAAACCTTGGTCTATTTCTATGATGTTTCGAAACACAGTATGCATGTTTCGAAACCTACTTTTCTAATCTTGTCTCTAACGGCTATTTTTAGTCAAAACTTTATTTCTTAATATATATAGTAGGTCTTTAAAGATGAAAAACAGATCCACAAGACAATAGACAAGAAAGAGCAAGCACTTATTCATTCATACTCTCAAGAGACACAAGTTACACTCACAAGCACATGTGAAAGAAAATAGTTGACAAGCATCCAGCGAAGATCCTTTGTATTCATCTTCAAGTATGCTGTGTGAAGTGAAAAAGGAGAAGCAAGCTAAAGCATTCTTTCATCTAAGCTCTCCTACTCTCAAACCAAGAAGGTTTGTACAGCCGTGTTTTGGTAAGTCGTTTTCATTATGTAAATCCATTGGGCTATAAGAAGTAAACTTTATTTATCTCATTTAAAGTTGTAAGGTTTGAGTTGAGGCTAAAACTCACAAGTTGTAAGGTTCGAGTTTATCCCAAAAAACCTCATTGTGGTGAAGGTTTGAGTTAAACCATAAAAACTTACTGTGTAAGGTTTTAGGGTGAACCAAGGTAAAACCCTTAGTGTGTTGATCACTAGTGAAAGTGATTGTGGTTGGAAATCTTTCAAGTAGGTAAGTTTGAAGGTAGTGGAGTAGGCGGGTGCCGAACCATTATAAATCTTGTGTGCAAGTGTCTTGATTATCTCTTTTGATTATTGATGCTGTCTGTGCATTCAAAAGAATTAGTTTTCAAAGGTAAAGAAGTTTTGAAATAAGCAAACCAGAGAGCAAGGTTTCAAAACACACCTTCCAGTAAGTTAGATTTTGAAACATACTTAACAGAGAGGTTAGTTTCGAAACATACTCCTTCAAATTTCGAAACCTAGTATCCTGCTAGCTAAATTTTTTCAAGTTACTGAAAATTTACCCAACTCCCAATTCACCCCCCTCTTGGGACATATTCGCCATTATATAGAACTAACAAACCTGAGTGAAACAATATAGTGCAAATGTGGAGACCCAAAGGACTAATACAAACAATGAATGAGTTAGATCATAAAATTTTAAATGTTGCTCCCCATCCACATACATCAAGAATAATTAAATCATTTGATCCCAATGAAGAAAGATTCAAGGGACCGTTTATAGATGGGTACCCAAACCTAAAGCATGATCATTTAATTAAATGTGTAAATGTGCGTGAGGGCCACAATGGGCAACAAGTGGTATATGGACAATGGTTGCTCACAACACATGATTGGTGAGAGAGATCTATTTTTAGATCTCGCTCCCAAAGATGGAGGATCTATCACTTTTGAGGACAATGACAAAGGTAAAGTGGTTAGTATAGGTATGGTTGACCAGCCACATTCCACTACTATTAGAAATATTCTATTAGTAGAAGGTTTAAAACATAATTTTCTTAACATTAGTCAATTTTGTAATGATGGCTATGAATTTATTTTTAAACAAAGACATTGTCTCGTTATTGATAATTTCAACTCCATTATTATTTATGCAAATAGGCAAGGCAATGTATACATTGCTAACATTAAGGAAATTAATTCAAAATGCCTGATGGTGAAAAATGAAGATATATTCTCTTATGGTATAGAAGATTAGGTCATGTTAATTTGGACTTAATTTGAAAAAAAGCTAATAAAGATTTAGTTATAGGTGTCTTTAAGATAAAGTTTAATGAAGAAATATCTTGTGATATTTGTTGCCAAGGAAAACAAACTAGAGCTTCCTTTAAATCTAAGAGTGAAATATCAACTAGTAAACCTCTACAACTCTTGCACATGGACTTATTTGGAGCCACTCAAACTAGAAGCTACGGTGGAAAATTTTATGCATATGTTGTAGTAGATGACTTTTCTAGGTTTACATGGGTTATGTTCTTAGAATCAATGGATGAAGCATTTCAAAATTTTGTTAAACTAGCTAAAAGAGTTGAAAGAGAGCAAAATAATAGAATTGTTGCTATTAGAAGTGATCATGGTGGAGAATTTGCGAATAGACATTTTATGGAGTTTTGTGAAGCAAATGGTATTCTTCACAAATTCTTCACACCTAGAACCCCACAACAAAATGGTGTTGTTGAAAGGAGAAATAGGACTCTTCAAGAGATGGCTAGGACCATACTTTTGAAGAATAAATTGCCTACTTATGTTTGGGCCGAAATAGTCAATATCGCTTGTTATATCCTAAAAAGGTTTAATCTAAGATAAGGCATAAAAAAAACACCATTTGAGTTATATTATGAGAAAAAGCCTAACATATCCTATTTTAGAGCCTTTGGATGTAAATGTTTTATCTTGAGCACAAAGGGCAATGTAGGAAAATCTGAGACTAAAAGTGACCAAGGAATCTTTCTTGAATATTCAAATACTAGTAAGGTTTATAGAATCCACAATATTAGAACAAATAACTTGGAAGAATCCATAGACGTAAAATTCAATAAGACTCCTAAGTCAACTATAAGAATCCAAGATGAAGAGGAGATGACAACAATAGATCCATCTAAGGAGATTGAGAATCTAAGAATTCAAGAAGAATCTATAAATGATCTATCAAGTTCTCAATCACAAAATCAAGAGAAACCACTAGACGAGGATGATTTAGGTAACCATCCCAAGAATTATAAATTTGTGCAAGATCATCTAATATATCAAATAATTGGAGAACCAAGTCAAGGTGTAAGGATTAGAGCATCCTGGCATCAATATTGCAACAATGTAGCTTTCATATCTAAAGTTGAGCAACTTCCATAGATCAAGCATTAGAAGATGAATTTTGGATTAAGGCTATGCAAGAAGAATTAGATTAATTCAAAAGAAATGAAGTATGGGAATTAGTTCCTTGACCCAAGGATAAATCTATAATAGGAATCAAGTGAGTTTTCAAGAATAAATTAGATGAAAATGGAAAAATAATAAGAAACAAGACAAGGCTTGTAGCTAAAGGATACTACTAAGATGAAGGCATCGATTTTGAAGAATCTTATGCCCCTGTAGCTAGGTTAGAAGTAATTAGGATGCTTTTAGTTTTTTCCTCTCACGTGAATTTCATGTTATATCAAATTGATGTGAAGAGTGCATTCTTAAATGACTACATAAATAAAGAGGTCTATGTGGGACAACTTCCCGATTTTGAGGGTCCTCATTTAGAGGACCATGTGTATAAACTAAGAAAAGCCTTATATGGTCTCAAACAAGCTCCTAGAGTTTGGTATGAAAGATTTAGTAAATTTCTTATTGAGAAAGGTTTTTCAAGAGGGAAAGTTGACACAACCCTATTCATAAGACATGAGGAATCCAATATAATAATCATTCAAATATATGTAGATGATATAGTATTTGGAGGAACAAGTGAAAAGCTTTGCAAAGATTTTGCAAATTTAATAACTAGTGAATTTGAGATGAGTCTCATGGGAGAACTCACATATTTTCTAGGCCTCTAAGTAAAACAATCAAAAGAAAGAATCTTCGTCTATCAAGCAAAATACATAAAAGAAATGTTAAAGAAATTTGGGATGGAAAATGCTAAAGCAATAGGCACACCTATGAGTACATCCACAAAATTAGATAAAGATGATCATGGGATAAGTGTGGATTAAAAACTCTATAGGAGTATGATAGGGTCATTACTTTACCTAACGACAAGTAGGCTCGATATCATGTTTAGTGTATGCTTATGTGCAAGATTTCAATCAAATCCCCAAGAATCTCATGTAACGACCCGTTAATGGGTTTATAATTTTATGAGAAATATGATTTTATTATGTGTGATGCATTTTGGACATTGTCCAAATTAAATGGGTTAAAATATTTTATGTGTTTATAAAAAGGAAAATTAATGGAAATGTTAGTTCATGGGAAAATGAAATGTAAATGGAAAATTAAAATAAAGTATAAATTGGGTTGATCATGTCAACAAATTGGGTTAAGCCCAAGTGAAAATGGTGTTGTATTTTATTTAAGTTAAATGAAATGGGTTGGGGCCAAGTTGAAGAGTTAGCCCATTGGGCTTAATAAACGTGTTGGGACAGTGATGTGGGCTTGAGCCCATGTGCATAAAATGTGGTGTTTTAATTAAATAAAAAAATTAGATGGTGTAATAACTAAAGAGGGTTTATATTTTGTATTGTGCATAAGAAAAAGGTAAGGGCAATGTGGGGATTTTGCAAATGAGTGGGATAAAGAAAATGTGAAAGAAATAAGAAACTGGTAAAGGACCAAAATGGACTCGGGCTTGTGTGTGTGTGTAATTAAGGGGTAAATGTTGAATGGGAAAAAGGGAGATGGGGCCAGTTGGGGGGCAAACGTGAAGGCCATACCCCCTTCCCTCTCCTTGTCTTGTTTTGCTTCTTCTTCACTTCATCTCTACCTCATTTCCCAACATTTTCTTTTTCTCCACCTTTCCCCTTTAATCTCTTCTTCTTCTTCTTCTTCCATTGTTCTCTGTATTCGAGCTTCAAAAAGGTGGTTTTCGCTTAGCAGGTTGCTTCTTCTTCCACTTGGTTCAAGCTTCAAAGGCAAGTTCCTACTCTTCTTCTTCTTCTTTCGAGCAAACATCCAATATTTATTTCTTCTAAATGATGGCCGAGATGTTTCTTTTGTATAAAGGATCATGGCTTTTATCCTTGTGGTGGTCTTGAGGTCCATTTTTGTAGTTAATGGATTTTATTCCATTTCTTTCAAAATTTGTGGGCTTTCTCTTAAAATGTTGTTGAGTCTCATTAATAGTCTCCATGGGGTTTGTTCACCCCATGTTTTCTGGCTGCGCTTAACCTTGTGCATTTATTTCAAACAAACACATACAAAACAAACAAAGAAGAAACAAGAATGCAGGCACAAGGCGTTTATACTCGCCAGTGTACGAGTGTGCGCTGTAACACAATTTAATTTTCTGGGTAAGTCCAGGTCGATTCACTGGGAGATCAAAAACATAAATAAAATGCGGCGAAAGATTTTTATGTGCTAAATGGGTTTGTCAGACCAATATAGCTAAATGATTTGCTTTTTTTTTCAAGAAGAAAATGGATGTTTGTGGATGGAAGGTAATCTTGGGACAAAGCAATTTATGTGCCAGCCCACTGATTTACCAAAGAGATATCAAAATATTAACATCGACTGATTTAAATTGAGGTTATGCGGTTAATTGTATCCCAAGATGATAATAGTTCTAAGTTAAGCACCCTCCATACATGGCATGAGAGAGTCTGGATTAAGAAACTATCATAAATTGAAATACAAATTAACACACATTTGAGATCCGATAAGTAACCACAACTCAAGGTCATGATAGATCTAGGTTAAGCACTCTCCATACATGGCATGAGAGAGTCTAGATTAAGAAATTATCATAAATTGGATCGCAGATTAATCATTCCAGCTTGAGTATGAAACCATTTCCAGTTTAAGTAACCTCCATACATGGCATGGAGACTCTAAGGTAGGCTTATGTTTCAACTCAAACCCAAAGATTCAATACACACACATTTCTCAATTCAAATAAGCACTCTGTTAATTCAATAGGAGTTCGGCTCTCTTGGGCAAGCAGTGGCACTGGACACAGTCCTCGCCTTGGCCCAAGCTTAAGCTTAGCCATACATCTCCAACTAAAAATTAAAGAGACAAGAAATAAAATGCTGGAATGTAAATACAGAAATTAAAATTACAGCAATGTAAATAAACAGTTAAAGAACATTACAGAATGTAAACAAACGTGAAAAGAAATTGCAGAATGTAACTAACAAAAATGAAGAACAATGTATTGACGGAACAAATTAAAGGAACAACACTACTGGAATGAAAAGAAAACAAAAGGAAAACAAAACGTAAACAGTGCTTTCTTCCCCTTATTCTTGCAGAAATGGCGGATGGGGTCTCTCTTGCTTCTTGATAGATTAGTCTATTTATAAGCCATTGGAAACAAAATCTTTTCAAATCTCCCGCCAATCCTCTGAAGCATTCTGAATATCACTTTTGTCAGTTCTCTGCCAAATTCTGCATGCTGTTTTGATTTCCAGGAAGATCATATTTGTCGCGCATGGAGAAGGGGGACCACTTGGTGAAAAGTTTCTCAAAAAGTTGGTTGAATTTACCGCTTGTGCCACCGCGTTCATTTGCGCATTAGAAGGCTTGCTTCAGGTGATCATTCGAATGAGTGAGCAGAGACATTTGAATGTGCGTTTGATTCCCTGTGCTCGCTCAGGCCATTCGAATGAATTTTAATCACATTCGAATGAATTTCACATTTTACTGTTCCTTGCACGGTGATTTTCTCAGTCATTCGAATGCAACAGTAACCATATTCGAATGAATTTCTAATCTTGCTTTTCTGATTACTTCAATGTATTCGAATGAGTTTGGCAGCATTCGAATGGGCTTGGCTTTCTTTTTCTCTTCATATCCGAATTGCTGAACTTCACACTGGATGTGAGAATATATGTTAGAATATATTATATTATATATTTATATGGCATGCACGCATGGAAATGTATTATATTATATATTATAGAGATATATTATATATATTTATAGATATTATAAATTCTTTTCTTTTTAATTTCTTTTATCAAAAATTAAAGAGGAATATTCTTTTCTAAAATTTCTAATTCACTCTTAATTCCTCTTTAAATTTCATTTTCCTCTAAACTTGCATATAACTATTAATTGCATATAAATATTCAATAAAGTCCAATTTCAATGTCAAAATAAGGGTGGAAATATAATAAAATTTTGACATTTTTAAGCATCAATCATTTTCCTTCAAGGAATGGTATTTGTGGGTTAGCAAACTAGCTATGGGTTTTGGTGTATCTTATGTGTTCTTTTGTTCTACTTTTGTGTTTGTTCATGACCCTCGTCATGACTTTGATCGACTAAAGTTACCACTCTGATTGACCTAAGTCGTCTAGTAGCTTGTATGTAGCTCTGGTTGAAGGGTCGGTCGACCTAAAATCATGAATAAGCATTTTGCCCAACTTCGGTCGACTTAAGTTAGAGTTTAGTCGACCTAAGCCTAGAAACCCTCATTCTAGCCAACTTTGGTCAACCTAAGTTAGATTTTGGTCGAATGAAGCTTAAAACCCAGTATTCTGCCCAACTTCAGTCCACCTAAGTTGAATTTCAGTCGACCTAAGATACTTAGCCATTTTAGCACCCATTTTTCAGCAAGAGGAGTTCTGCGCACCTTGCGCTCTTTTGGATATAACTCTTTATAGAAATATCCGAATCAAGATCTGCTTTTTGTGTTGTAATCTAAACTCAATAACCTTAAATTTAGTGTAGGATTTGAACCATTTGTACAACTATTGGGCCTCTGTGCTTCCTTTGAAATGTATGCTTGATTCATAGTTTTTTCCTTCCTTAACATTTGTTCCTATTTAAATTTTTAATTGTTTGAAATGACCAAGAATCTTGGTGGGAAAAAATTGAGGGTGTGTATAATATGTTTGATTGTGCTCTTAATTACATTGATTAACTTCATCTAAATTCTAAATGACATAAGTAGACTTAAGGGCTTTGGAAGTAAGACAAGGATGATAATGTGGTTGCATGAATTAAGTTGTGAAGTGCGTAAAAATTTTTTGGATACATTGAAATGTCTCTATAATTGTATGACAGATAGGGGCCTTTGATAAAGGAAATACACCCTTAAAACACCAAGGATAATTAACCATAATATGCCTTATGATTGTGATTATATAAGTTGCATGTGAAATTGATTGCAATGGCGGGATTATGGCATATATGAAGTATGTTAAGCATGGCGGTAATTACTATTATGCATTCATAGTATGGCCATGTGTATGAGCTATGTTTTAAGAGTTTGCAAGTACTAAGGTATTTAATTGTGTAATGGCATACACATGAAATTGCATTAGAAATGTTTGATTGTAATTGAATATGAGGATATGAAGATGAAATTGTGCATATCTTGTATGGCAGTGTGTCCATGTAATTATATCGCATGGTGGTAGTGGTGGTGAAAATTGTCTTGTGATTGTGATGCGTAAGACTGGAGGGGTTTGAGTCCCACAGCAGCTAGATCCTGTGATGTGTAAGACTGTGGGTGAAGGCTCACAACAACTGGATCTTATGACACGTAAGACTGTGGGTGGAGGCCCATAGTAGCTAGATCTTGTGATGCATAAGACTATGGAAAGAGGCCCACAATAGCTGGATCTTATGATGCAAAAGACTATGGATGGAGGTCCACAGCAGCTAGATCCTGTGATGCGTAAGACTGTGGGTTTAGGCCCACAGCAGCTGGATCTTTTGATGCATAAGAATGAGGGTGGTGGCCCACAGCAGCTTATAACCTTGATGAGATTGTGAGTGTCGTGGCACATGATGATGACGGTGATGGATATGATATCTATGGATGTGGTATGGGAGCCTTAGGCTTATGTGGTTGAATTGGTAGCCTGTCATTTACTGCTGGTAGATTTGAAAACTGGTTCTTGGGTGCCACTGTATGCATTTTATGTGGGCCCAAAGACCATATGTGTGCTTCTATGCATTTATGTTATGGCTAGGTAACATGTTATATAACTGCATGGCATGGATTGTGTGTCATTTATGTATATATGATGCATGTGATTAAAAGGGCCTTGGGTCCCTCCCCCAAGCTACCCTACCCCTGGGGCAAGCTAGAGGAGAGACCGCTACGGATCATGAAAGGACCAACAACTAGCCAGAAATAAACATGTATCTTATATCCCCCATAAAACTCAAAACCAAAGTAAAAGACCTAAAAGGCTATAAACACCATTCTATTCAAGCTACATAGTACAAAATACATTCTATACAATCACAAACATCTCCCAAGACCTTTGATGTGAGAGTAGACCCGAGCATGAACACTTCTATCCATCCTTCCTGCTCAACTCCTTGCTAGCTATTTCTTTTCCTTTACCTGGAATGGTGGAGAGTACAAAGTGAGCTGCAAAGCTCTGCAAGTATAAGAAACATGAAGGAAAAACATGGCAGATAGTAATGTGATACAAGTATGGTGGGTGGTATCTGATAAGTATATATGTGTGGATGATAGATCATAACACATGGACCACACACCCACCCATGATGATAATGTCATGCATAACACATATAAAATCCAGTAAGCACATAACTAGCCAGTGGCCTCACATAATAATAGAAAATGCATCATAAGACATACCAGCCTGTAGCTAATACCTCCAACCAAAGAAGCTGTGATAACATGTGGACCATAGGTCCTATCTCATATACTTAGCTATAGCCATACATGTATAATCTCACCCATGGTCTTCACCACTGGGTGCGCCCCTTAGTCATCACCGCAAGAGCGTAACCCCAGTCAGGCTAGTGCCTACTAGTTTTGGGGGATATATCCTAGCAGTACATAAGCGTAGCGCGCATAATCATCTCCGTTCTTCCCAATGCATATGCAACATGTAGAGTAGCCACATACAAAATGCACGTGAAACAATACTATTAGCGTATACCCGTGCTCATTCATGGGATGTGATGGAAAGAACAAGCCATGTCATGCTCATGATGCACCCTTATCACAATCTCAAGACATGCCATGACAATGAGTAATTTATGCAATTTAAAGTTATTTTTAGTTTATAAACATGATTAACACAACTAAAAAATAGCACTGAAACATGGATTTCTTGCCTAAGCCTCAAGATCACGGTGAGGTATTTCAAGGTATACGAAACGATAACAGGGTATGGAGAAGAGGCAAGCCTTCGATGCAAAATTCCAAACCACCATTCCTTAGGAATAATGGGGGAGAATAAACCCCACCTGGCTAACAAGAACATCCCCAGACTCAACCAATAAAACCCCAGCCAAGCCCTGAAGCCTATCTCCAAGAACAAGAAATATTCCAAGAAAAGAGTAGCAAAAGGGAACTTTCCTTCTTAAGCCTTCTTCAACGCTTAACAGCGGCTAAAGACTCTTTGAATGGTAGGGTTTGGTTTGATGTTGGAGAGAAAAAGAAGGTTTGAAGAAACACAGAGATTTATGAGAGAGAGTGCTCTATTCGAGTGATATTTTCCCCATAAACTCTTTCTTTTATATTTTCTTCATAAGTCATGTTTATTCATTAATTTATTTTCCTAAATTCCTTTCTTATTTCCCAATCTAAAATCTTCTATATGTTTCTCGAGTCAATGGCAGTTCGAATGATATATATCTATATACATACATATTTGCAGTGTGTGAGAGACATTTAAGCATGATATTCAAGGAATATGAGAGCCATTTAGATACTACAGTAAGCTTTTCAAAAAGGAGGGTTTAATTTATTGGGAAAAAAATGGATTCTAGGTAGTTTCGACATCTCTTCGAATTCTGGCCATAACTCTCTCATCCAAGCTCCGATTAAAGTGATTCAAGATGATATGGAATCAAAAGAGAAAGATCTACAACTTTCATGTTTTGAGTTTTGAGAGATTTAGGCTTTATCATGGTAAAAATTGGGTTGTAAAGGGAAAATTGCACATAAGAAACATAGGCCATCTAAATGCCTCACACCCTACCCAGATGACTCACACCTTATTCGGATGACTCACTGTAGCATCCGTGTGACACTCGCAAAATAGCCATCCTGATGTCCTTGCTCTTATCCAGATGCTTGCTCTCTTATCCGAATCCTATCTTCTAAAACTCTAACCATCCGGATGTTATTTCCCCATCACTCTTAACCCTCAATTATTATTTTCCTAAGTCCCCCAAAACACTAACATACATACTTATTCACACCACACCAAATCCTTAGCTAACTTAATAAATAATTATACCTACGAAACACAAATTAATACCGAGTTATTTATTAATATCGACCCCCATCTTTGGGTCGTTACAGGTGCTAATCTATTACGTATGTAAATGATTACTTTATGGGATTGAAAATGTGTTTTGATAAAATGTAAAAAAATGTATTTCTTTAAGGATGTTGTTATCAAGTGTAGAAGGCATGAACCCAATCAATGTCTATAAGTCGGGTAGTGTTTTTCCCTTGGCTCTGAGTTATTCATGTCTTCATATATTAATCTATTGATGCTTCCCTTTGCTATATACTTGCTGAGTCTTGTGGCTCACCTTGTTTTCTTTTATCATTCTAGGAAAAGGGAAGATAGTTATTTGGGCGAGTCCCTATTAGATGTGTACATAGATGTCCTGGCCTCAAGATCCATGGGGATAGCTTTGAGGGCAAGAGTAGAGTACTTCATTATGCATCTAAAATCTTAATGCCTAATTTATAATTTATTAGAATGTAAAGAATGTTTCATAATTTATTTTGGCTCCTATTGTTAGTGAGCAAATAAGGAAATAAAAAAAAATTGAGTAATTTTTGTATCTGTATCCATTTTGAATGGACCTTCTCTCGGACTTCCTATGCTAGCAGGTAAATCCGAGAGTGGGACTTGACATCTCATGTATTGGTAGTTAAAAGAATTTTTAAATATTTAATTAGAACCTAAGACGTAGGATTATGGTATCCAAATGGGGATAATTTTGAATTGATTGGATATTCCAATGCGGACTTTACCAGTTGTAAGGTAGACCGTAAGAGCACTTCTGAAACATGTCAACTATTAGGACACAAGTTAATTTCATGATTTCCTAAGAAGAAAAACTTGGTAGCTTTATCCACTGCCAAATCCAAATATATAGTTGTCTGTAGTTGTTATGCTCAAGTTCTTTAGATTTGGCAAGAACTAAAAGATTTTGAAATAAATTTTAAGCAAACCCCCATTAGATGTGATAATATCAGTGCAATTAACCTCTCTAAGAATCCAATGTTGCGTTCAAGAACAAAGCATATAGAGGTTAGACATCATTTCCTTAGGGACCATGTCCAAAATCAAGAAATATCTCTTAAGTTTGTCCCAGTGGAATTACAATTAGCGGATATTTTCACAAAACCTTTGCTATAAGAAATATTTGATTTTATTCGAAGGGAATTAGGGATAATAAATCTGTTTTGAATAGTAGAGAACATTTTTTTTATGCGTAGTATGTCTAAATGTGTTCTCATTTATATATGAATGATAAGTATGTGCTAAATGTGAAAATATTTTTATGACAACTATTTCTTTCAAATTTTTTCTACTGCATGATATTTTCAAAACTCTTTTCATGTAGTAAAATTTTCCATGATGGGTATAACGTACTATTTTAGTACTTAACGATATATCTATATTTTCAGTACTTTTTTTTCATCATCCATCATATTGTGGATTAGGCTTGGTACATTTCTCTTACGGACTATGTAGTTTAAATTTGTATTCTCTTCACTAACAATGTCTTTTTGATTATGACAAAAAATGGGGAGAAGAATGACGTGTATGAGATGAGAGATTGTATGTATGAGAGTGTGCTATAATTTTAAATTGTACATCATTTTTGTAAGGGGGAGAAAAATGTATGATATCTTTTTTTTTTTTAGAGACCTTGTATGTGAGGAAATTATATATCTGAGAGATAGAAAATCAGGCTAGGTATTCAAGGTAAACAAGTGCAGTCAAGACAATCAAGGCAAACAGGTTTGGTCCTTCAAACTCCTAAAACTTATTTGATCTATTAAGGTATATCCAAAAAACTTTTATGCTATTAGTATTTTTAAAAGGGGGAGCTTATATTATAAAATTGAGGGGGATTTCAAAAATATTTTAAAAATTAATCACCTCATAAATCATGTTTTTGTCATCATAAAAAAGAAAAAGAATGTTGAGCCAACTTGCTCATATTAATTAAGTTTTGATGATTAACAAAAGAGAATTTTCTTTGAAATATACTATTTATAGTATCGAATTATTTTTGATAAATTTATAAAATATTTTTTTGTAGAATATGTATTAGCAAAAATATTATTTTACACTGAAATTATTTTTAGGAAATTTATTTTACATAAAAATATTTTTTCTCAAAAACTGGACTTGAAGTCCTAAAAGTCGACTATCTGGGTATCAGAAAGTCAACCCTTGAATTGTTAAAGGTCAACCCTTGGTGTACCTGAAGGTCGACCTTTGGCCCAATGGTCGGATTTTCGATCGTTACAAAATTGAAGTAAAGATCGACCCTTACTCCTTGGAAGGTTGACCCTTGGCCAACAGTCAGAAATATGACCATTTGGAATAGTGCCCCAAAAGCCTATAAATACCTCTTAATCTCATTTTTTAGTAATCAAGTGCTTCTACTACAAATCCAAAGTACCTAAAAGATCCCAAACACTGTCAAGCTTTTATCCAAGCAATCCAAGGCTCTTGAAGTTCTATTGCATATCAATCGAAGAGCCACAAGGCGAGAGGAGAAAAGATTTTTGAGTTTACTCCGAATTTCTTAGAGGTCACAAAATTTATTTATTTATTTAATTATTATTGTCTTGTATATTTTTATGCTTAATTGATTATTTGTAAGCATTTAAAGGATTGTTTAGGTTTACTAGAATTGTTAAAATTTAGGTGTATCTAGTTTCCAAGGTAAGTTAGGGTGGAAACCTTAGTGTATTGGTTGCCTAGAACCTGTTGTAATCTAGGTGTGTATCTAGTTTTCAAGGTGAGTTAGTATGAAAATCTTGGTGAATTTGATCTAGTGGAACCCTATGGGAGGTTAGACATTGGGAGAGTGGACTAGGTGTGTGTGAAAAAACCGAACCACTATAAATTGTGTTGTGCCTCATTATATCTTGTGACTTGCATTAATTATTAATCTCAAACAAAAGACATTATATTTATCAAACATATATTCTTAAATAAAATCATTAATCAAGAATATTTATTAAAAGAGAGAAAAATTTTAAATACTCAATTCACCTCCCCTCTTGAGTAGCCATACCCTAAGGGACCGACAGGATGTGTATTTGGGATACTGGCAAGTGCAAATAGCTAAGGGGGATGAGGGGAAAATTACTTATGTAACTAGGTATGGGTTATGAGTTTCTGGTGATGCCTTTTGGCTTAACCAATTGCCCAGCTACCTTTTGTAACTTGATGAACGACGTTCTTAATGAATATATCGATCAATTTGTTGTCGTGTATCTTGATGATATTGTGATCTATTACAAGAACCTGGAAGATCATTTGTTGCACTTGAGGAAGGTGTTCTCTCAGCTTAGGGAACACCAATTATTTGTAAAAGGAAAAAATGTGAGTTTACTCGGAAGGAGATCATGTTCTTGGGGCATCGTGTGAGCAAAGTGTGTATCCGGATGGATGAAAAGAAAATGCAAGCTATTGTCAATTGGTTTGCTCCTATGAAGGCGTCTGAGGTTAGATCTTTCCTTAAATTGGCGAACCATTACTGAAAGTTCATCCAAGGCTACTCAAAGAAGGTTGTGTCCTTGACCGATTTATTAAAGAAGGACATGGCATGGCAGTGGACTACCAAGTGTCAAGAGGAATTTGATGAGTTGAAGGCAGCCATAGCTTCAGAACCGGCGATTAAGTTGTCTGACTTCAAGCAACCATTTGAGGTACACACTGATCCTTCTGGCAGGGCCATTGGTGGTGTCTTGATGCAAGGTAGGCATCCTGTGGCATTCTAGAGTTGGAAGTTAAATGAAGTTGAGTAGTGATACTCAACACATGAGAAAGAGATACTGGCGGTGGTGCATTGCTTGTAGTTATGGCGGGTATACTTACTAGGGACAACATTTGTAGTGTGTATTGACAATGTGGCCAACAGTTACTTCTCAACATAGAAGAAGTTGACAGCTAAGAAGGCATGTTGGTAGCAACTTTTGTCAGAATATGACTTTGTGTGGCAGCACAAGGCAGGGGCCAGCAATCGGGTAGCTAATGCTTTGAGTAGGAAACATGTGCAAGTGATTGTGGCAACCATTAGCAGTTTCAATACTCTGTTCTTAGACCAGGTTTGGGAGCAAGTAAAGACTGATAGTCAATATCAGAAATTGGTGCAGTAGGTAATTGAGGGCGTGGTGCAACACTATTAGCTCAGTGACGGCTTGCTATGTGCCAAGTGGGACCAACTGTATGTGCCTTATGGTGCAGGCTTACGGTAGTTGCTGATGCGAGAGACCCATGACATGGCATGGGCAAGCCACCCGGGAACCACAAGGATGAAAGCCTTACTTGCATGCAAATATTATTGGCCTAAGTTGGATGACAACATAGAAGCCTATGTTAGGACCTGCATGGTGTGCTAGGAGGACAAAGTTGAAAGAAGAAGGGAAGTAGGTTTGTTGCAGCCTTTTCCAGTCCCTAAACAACCATGGGTGTCGATTTCGATGGATTTCATATTAGGTTTTCCCAAGGTGGATAGGAAAGACATGATCATGGTGGTGGTCGATTGGTTCTCAAATTATGTGGTGTTTATGGCTACACACCATTGTTGAGCTCTTTTTCAAGCACGTGGTAAAGTATTTTGAGCTACCTGAAGACATTGTTAGTGACTGGGATGTGAGATTTATAAGTCGGTTTTGGATTTTGTTGTTCAACATGATAGCTTCTAAGCCGAAGTTTTCAACAGCAAACCATCCTTAAATTGATGGTCAGATGGAGAGGGTGAATGCATTGTTGGAAGAGTACCTCCGGCATTATGTGACAACAAGTTAAGGGAATTGGGTAAATCTGCTTAGTTTTGCTATACTTTGCATAACTCTTCAGCAATAGATCGGAGTCCATTTGAATTGGCCATGGGCCAATAGCCTTCAACGCCTCATGAAGTGGCTAGGAAAGATACAACGAGTCGATGTCTTGCTGCATATCAATGGGCCAAAGAGAGGCAGGACATGCTTGAGGAAGCGCAAGACAGCTTAGATAAAGTTGCTAACCGCATGAAAAGTATGTTGATTAAGGGAGGCGACCCTTGGAATTTGCTGTGGGGGACAAGGTATGGCTGAAACTTACTCCCCAGATTTGGAAACAAATCACCAATAAGATGGTGCATGTTAATTCTGAGATTTGATGGACCCTTTGAGGTAGTGCAATGAGTTAGTGTTGTGGCATATTCTTAAGTGTTAAGAATATGCGTGACAGATAATCCATAGTTCGTTATACTATAAACATGAGTTCCTAGCCATAGAGTTCTTAACCCGGATATTAGCAACTCGCAAAGGCTGGCACATCATCTTCCTCCTTGTTTGGTATGAGATACTGAAAGATAAGGTTAGTGGGTCTTATGCCATTCTATATGAGATATAGAAGGAAGATAAGTGGGTGCTTGTTATAGGAACGAGTTTACTGAATGAGACTGTTAACATTGAATCACATGGGTTTTATCTCACATGTCAATGATTCAATGTTAACTACAGACGTACAAGTAGTCCTTAGACTTGAGATGATGTGGATATCTGTGCATTAATGGATTAGGTAATCAGAAATACTATATGGTCGTTCTAATCAAGAATGATCATACGTATCTATATGCTTAGTTCAGTGATGCATGAGGTATGTGTGCATCAGATATGGAATCTATCATCTCGAGATTTATAAGAAGGATATCATATGCGATCCAGTAATCACTTAACGATAAATCCTTAGCCGAGGTAATATGAAGATGGAATGTGTGTTCCATAATGGTTATGTTATATTAGTCAATATTGATTTTGGATTTGGTTATAGACAAGATTAAGAGATTTGACCGCTAACCGTGATCTCATATCTTATCGGAATATAGGATGATAGAGGGACTGCATTGCATGGTATCATAGTAAAAGGTTCACAATACCCGTTTCACATTAAATTGGGTAATCATGACATATTATTAGATATTACTCATAATTTATGGGAATTAATAATTGATTAATTATCATTGTCAATTTAATTGTGAACCTAGAAAGTCTCACCTAATAAGAAATCACTTTTAAATAGGAGAATGATAAATTAGTACAAAGGCAATGCCACAAGGCTACTACAATTCTCTATTTACCACATTGGCCTCCTCGGCCTAGTGTCTCATCCAACATGCAACAGAAAGACTCCTAAAATCTATCTTCATGCTCCTAGCTCGACCTCGGATCTCTCGGTCAAGGTGTCACTGTACACATGCTACCCAAGACTCAAGTGCTACTGCACTTAGCCCTTACCCTTAGCTGTCTTCCTCACCTAGAATGATGCAAACAAAGGAGGTGAGTCATAAGATTCAGCAAGTATAAACAAAGCATGCCAGAAGCAATATGAATTATAACATGAAATAAGCAACAAAAATATAACAAGTCAAACTGAGCGCGTCACAGCACAATCCCTTCTCATACCCCATCGCCTCACTTATCCACAACACTAAGGTATTATTATGAGGATTAATGACACTGCAACATCTCATGTTAACAACTATATCACATTGTTAAGAAAGCCTATATAGTAAAAACCACATCAATACGAGGATCCATGTCCTCTCACACACCGACTTTACACCAGGCGTGCATCAAGGGGTAACCCCACACGCACCGACTATCTCGGGCGAGTATCACAAGCACTAGATTATACTAGGCAAGTATTATCCACATGCACTAGTTCATGCTAGGAAAGCATCATCCACATGCACTAGTTCATGCTAGGCAAGCATTATCTACATGCACTTAGGCAAGCATCAAGTCTCACATGCACCAAACGCCCTCGGGCAAGCATCACATGCACTAGTTGACACCAGGCAAGCATTCATGAGTATATTCCATGTACCAACCCAAGACGTTACTCCACAAAGTTACAAGCTAACATCTCATCAACTCTTACACGTATGTCATTTCCAACACATTTAATACAATCATAACATATCATAAATATTATCTATAAGGCCCATATCGTAATTCATGTACACACATATAAATAATCCTAACTTAACATTCATGAACGCATCCAGTCCCCCAATGTTACCCAATAATCATCATGCACAAGAATGAAAATCCCCGTAAATGACACCAAAGTCTAGCATGTTTTCTACCCTAGCAAGGAAAGCACCATTCCCAAAGAAAATGCAGAGAGAAACAAGCCTTACTAGGATATTGGATGCAGCCGCACCAAAACTCATTCAATCCTCTAAGAAATTTGATACTAAAAAGAATAGTACATATCCTATTAAGACTTTCAACCATACTCCAAACACTAGAACAAGATAGATTTTAGGCGACAATTTACCGGGCTGCTAGGGTCTCAAAACATAACCAAATGATCCAATAAATGTATCAAAACAAAGCTTAAGAATTTTAGTTTATGATCAAAAAGAGGATCCCAATTTGGATAACACCACAGGAAGTTATGTTCCAAATGAAAGACCATCACGAGGATACATAGCATGCAACGAAAACGTTTTTTTTTATTATTTTTTAAAAAAAACTTTCCTCGTATTGATTAGAATCTAGGAAACTTACTTTTCCTTCGGATCACCGGACGGAATGAAGCGACAGGAGGAGGAGGGGCGGGAGCTTCTTCGCGTGGTGGAGATGACGGCTGTCCTGCAATCCTTCGGCTCCTTCACATCAGAACTTGAATGTTCTCTTGATCTTTCAAGGTATGACTCAAGAACTCTTGGCCTCTCTTTTGGTGAAGAAGAGTAAAAAACCTTAGGTAAAAAACAACCAAGGAGAGAATATATAGAGGGAGAACCCTAGGGTTAAAACCCTAGTGGGCCAAGTTCATTTAATTAATTTTGTAATTTGGGTTAGCCCAATTAATTAATTAAAAAACCAATGAACTATTATTTTATTCTAGCCCAATTAATTATGGACCATTCTGAATAAAATAATTATCTCTTAATGTAATTCACCCAACAAGCCAAATGTATTAAATAATACATGAGTTATATCGAGCTATCCCGGGAACCAAAAGACAAATTATTCATGGCTACTAAAATGATCAAAATACCCCTGGTACCCAGTAGCTATATTTTGTCATTCTAAGTGTTCCAACTATCACCATATGGTAACACTGACCCCACGAATAATTTTGCATATGCAATGTCTTTGACCTACTAGTGTAATGATGAAAATACCCCTTTGTGTAACACCCATCATTTAGAAAGGAATAATATACTAACACCTCTCTAAATGATTTCTACCATCCTTAGATCACTAGTTCAATAATCCGTGACTACTCGAATGTACTTGCTTATCACTGGGAGCTACCCAGAAGCACACACTCTTAAGTCACGTTCCTAGGGCCCTAGATTATTTGATTATTCTTGGACAATCACAAGGGGGTGAATCACAGAAACTATCTTGTATTAGTCTGTCTTAGCTAATTAGAAACCATACTCCCAACTCACAAGGTTATTGATCTTTGATAGACCTCACCTACAATGAATCTAAGAATATAGCTCTAGGTTCACTAGACCACCAACTAATACTCAAGTATTAGAGTACTCGTCCACGTAGTAGCAGTGATAGACTAGCTCTATGATAATTAGTACTTTGTCATTAGATTCTATCACAGGTCCACTCTACGCATTCCAAATGCGCTTGTACAATTAGAGTAAACGGATTGTTTACTAGCTAAGGCAAGCCATCCTCCATTAGGATCTATTGCACAATGATCTTATCATGATAGAATGCCCAGTTCTATCAAAAGATCAAGAGTAATATTTTCTTGCTTATTAAGTACCCATGATTCATGCCTAACTGTGAAGAACGACCCATCACATGAATCACTTACTTAATAGCATGGACACTTTTCCAACAATTAAATGCAAATAATATATGTGCCATAAACTGACTAAAAGAAACATCATTACCATAAATTAAACAAAATGTGTCTTTAGGGCATACATTTCCAACACCAAAAACCAAAGTATTGTCGGGTTGAAACAGAAATCCTAGATTTCAAATGGCTACTTCATAGAGAGTTTTATAGGAACAATACATGTTTAAATAATAAAAATTTTATACCAAAATGAAGCCTATCGAGTCTAGTTTATAGCGCAACAAATGGTTCTTAAATCGGAGTTTTCTACTAAAAGTTATGCCCAAAATAGTAGAGTATGCGTAAGCTGCCAGGGCTAAAAACGGTCGACCAGTGCTACAAATGGTCAACCGTTCCCTACAAAGCTGCGGACTAGATGTAACGACCCGGTCCCACTTATGGGCGCCATCAGTAAATAATCGACCAGATTACTCACCCAACGAATCACAACTAAAGGGTTGGACTATGTTTCAATAAGAAACGCCCTAGGTGGGAACTAGGCTTTGTCCTTTCCTTCGCTCCACTCAGGAATCATTCTCAACTCAAACAAGAAAACTCAGTAGATCGAGACCCGAAACCCGAGTGAGCTTCACCTCTCTTTAGCTTGCCTCTTAGCAAGCTATAGGTGACACAGGCATAAAGCTAGCATAACAAACACTTTATTGAGTATTGGAGATTTATGAGAACATACCTTGCTGATCTTTACTTGGTCCGAACTTGCCTTTAACAACTAAAGCCACATATACATCACGCAGACTCACAATCATCTATCACACTATTATGATTACAACAACTAGATACCTCTAGTGCTCAATAACGCTTACATTCAAGCACATGAATACATATAAAAAAAATACAGGAGAATACACATCCACACATCTCGAGCAACAATGATAGTTAACACAACAGTCTCTTGACACCATCCTTACTTGCATTTGGACTTGCATCATCTACAACATGAGGTAAACCTCATGAGTCATAAAGACTCAGTAAGAATGCAATGCATGTAAATATGAATATAACCATGTTTATGTATGCCAAATGCATGCAAATGAGGTTAGGCCCATTCATCATCACAACCCACTAAGGTTTGAGGCAACAACCTATCAGCCCCCACAACACTAGTCCTCTATATGGCCATAAGTCCACTAGATCTCATATCATGCAAGATAACCACTACATGCAAATGCTTCATAAAAACATTATCAAATATATTTACCAACTTGCAAGGCCACCTCCACATGGGGCCATCCCTTACCTGACTCGAAGCCTCATCTCTGCCTCGACACGAACTCCAGCCTGAACCTCAAGTTCCTCTGGGATCACTGCCTTCCTAGTCGAACCTAGAGGCAAACACACGAAAACTGCACCATACATCAGACATTAACGGATGTCTTTGCTTTTGCTTACATCGCAAAATCACTCATCAACACTATCTCTAAACAACCCCAGCTATGACATAAACCAGTCATCAATAATTTTTAAAACAACCCCACCCAAGGGTTCAATCCAACAACATCTCACAATTCATTATCTCCCATAAAAAAAATAACTAGGAAAGAATTAACTCAATTTACCTTGATTAACTCTGGAAAAGACATCGAGAAAACGCTCATCTGGCGTTGCCTCCTTGGCCGCAAATCTTGAGCCCAAATCTCATTCTCGGCCTTCCAGCATGCTCTTCAAGCCCCAAAGTAATTTCTAGAGTTTTCTGGAATTTCTTCCTATTTTCCCCCTTTTTCCAGATTTTTTTTCATTATTTTCTTTTCTTTTATTTTCTTCCCCTCTCCCCTGCGCGGCTGCTCCTTCATCGTGCTCTTCTTTTTCGTGCGGCTGCTGCTAGCCGCCGCCACCTTTCAGTGCCGCCTGCCATCGCCACCACGACTGGCTTCACTATGAGCCACCATCGCAGCCGGCCTCACTACGTGCAGCCGCACCTGTACAACCAGCAGCCATGGTCGACGCCTCCACCGTGAGCTGCTGCAACCGCCCCTGAGCCATCATCGGCCACCGCCGCAAGCACCGCCTCAGCCAACCTCCCGTGCCCATCACCTGCTCGTTGCAGCTCCGCCTTCTTTGCTGCCAGCAACTTCCATGGCCGTCGCATCCTTGGGCGCTGCTCGAGTCCCCAACCAGACTTCATCCGGCCTCTACTCTCTCGATCTCGCATTGCTCTCTCTCTCTCTCTCTCTCTTTCTCTCTCTCTCTCTCTCAGCTCTCTCGGCCAAACTCAGCCTCCCATGAGGTCTCTCCCTCGTTCTGCTCCTCTCGGCCATTTCAAAATGGCAGAGAGAAATACATAGGAAGCTCACACACATATTATATATATATATATATAATTTTTATATTAATCCCCCAATTTCACATTAATTCCACTTAAGGGATTTTTAATTGGACTTGGGGATTTTATATTTGCACTTTAACCCTTCAAGCTTTAATTTAATTATCCTTAAACCACAACAAGACTTGATTTCTTTAAAAACTAATAATCGACTTTACTCAATAAAGCCAATTTCACCCTTACACTTGCACGGGACCTTCATTCCACTCGAAAATGCCTCAGGGTTCCCTTATTCTGAAAATCGGACCACCCCTAGGGTCCCCTCAGCTTCTCGGAGGTCCCCTACGACCATTCGATACTAGCACCCTTTCAGGCTTATACAAAATTTATTCCAAAAATTATTCCTGATCGGACTACTTCTAGAATCATTATCCTCATCTCGAGACGCTCACCAATCTCTTGCCCTCTTCCCTGGACATTCAAGTCCCGAGGCACTCCCCGCCACCAACTCGGCAAATTTCATTAATTAATTTCTTGAAACCTACTTTCGGGCTTCCCGGACCACCCGAGGTCCTTTCAAATCATTGGAAATTATTATTTTCCATTATCATGTAATACGAGGTATTACACTAGAGGCATAGTAGAACCCTTCCGAGACACACCAAAAATAAGCCAAATGCAAGGTAGCCTCCCCAATTCATTTCCTAACCCAAAAGCACCATTCCTTTTAGGATTTGTAGGGTGAACTAACTCTACTTTGAGACCTAAGAGAGACTAACGAGGAAAAACAAGGAAGAAGGGAGATTTGCAAGGGTTTCTACATAGCCTTTCAAACCAAACATTCTTTGAGAAAACATGGAATTTCCATACTCAAATCCCCCAAACACCCTAGCTAGAAGCTTATGAGAGATAAGGGGAACAAGAACTTGCCTTTAAGAGCCCCTCTCGATCATCTTTCTTGAGCCAACAAGCTTCCAAAACTCTTTTACTTTCCACTTCCTACAAAAAAAAAAAAAAAAAACTAGCAAGACGAGAGAAAGATAAGGAGAAACCCTTAGACTCTAAACTCCTTTGACACACCATCAATCAAAGAAGGAGTAGAAGAAAACCCTTACCTCCCTTCTCTCTTATCTTTCTTTGCCTTCTTAATCCTTCTCTCATGCAAAATGGAGCCTTCCTTATATATATATACACAAACCTTTCCACACATTTACCTAAATGCCCTTATGGCTTAATCATTTAAATGAAAATCTTTCTAATATTAGATTGGACACCAATTAAACATCAAATAATATTTCAATACCTAACTTGATTTATTTTGGGTCCCATCTCCGGCATTGTGTTGCCTTCTTTGCCAACTCACATAAAAATATCACACATAATCTTCTGAAAATTATGCTTCAAATAAAATAAATTTTTTATTACCTTACGTATTCGTCGGACTCACTAACTGGTCGTTACACATCAAATTGGCAAGCTCATTTGTCACTAAAAACTTCTAGAAACATGGAATCCATTATATAGTCAATATTGTGGAACCAACTAGTATCACATAGAAACACAATAATTTACTATTTAAGGAACCTATGGAGCTAACAAAACTGATAGCACATAAGTCATCCCCCATTAGGAAGCAATGATATCATATAAACTATAGGCAATAATGCGTAAGTGAACTTAGATATAACTAAGCAATTTATTACAGACTTGCACATCCAAACACACATCAACTTAGTAATTTGAACATTCTTCACCCATTCACCCAATACAGAGAAGATTTGACAGATATATATACACCTCATTTGACCATTCTGCCACAACCCCCCCTCCCAGAAAAAAAAAATACAATCTCATTGGTGCATCAAGGGACTAGTGATTGCATATAGAAAGCTACAATCTAAAGCTGTAGAAATTTCAACTCACACTAATAACAACTAAAAAAATGTATTTCACATCAACATATTCTCAACAGAACCATCAAGCATCAACATCCAACAAGTTCTTAATAGAGTCTACATCATTAATTCATTTTTCAAACAATTTTGTTCACAATGAACCACCATTGCAACACACAAAATTTTAGCATATATCAACACATATACCATCATCATAAAATTGTTCAACTCATTCAAAATTCCAACATACTTTCAATCACCCAAACTCTCAATAATCATCAAATAAGCTCAATCAACCAAATTCTCAACTATATATATTCCATTATAAGCATTCTCCCCTTTTTTGTCATTATCAAAACAAATTAGCTACAAACCAAACTTATTTCGCCCAACAAATAAACAACAATTTCACCCAACTAATTCAAATTTCAGCCACAATAAACAACAAAAGCAATATTAGCAGTCAAAGAAAAATGGTCAGCAAGCAAAAGCGAAGTAGAAACAAGAAGAATATCATAGCTGCAGATAAATAAAACCATTCAGTTAAAAAGTTAACTGAATGGGGTAATAAAAAAAAGTTACCGACAAGCTGTCATATGGTCTAGCTTTGAACATTGTCTTGCAAAAAGTTTAAACCATTTAGTTAAAAAAAAAAACTTTAGGATCAAAAGTAATTATGTATCTAAAAATAGTCTTACATTTGGAATTTGATTTCGGGTGAATCCAGTTTCAAAAGTAAGTGAATCTAGTTTTAGTCAAAAAATTTCAAAAAATTTATGTTTCTTCTCTCGAGTCTCTTCGATCGAGGTGATTTCGGATGGACCGACTCAGTATCTTACATTTGGAGGATTTTACAGTGGGTTACCAACTAGTGGAATTTGATTTCGTCAAAGGTATTCTTCTGTTTAGTCTTCAATTTTGTAAACCATATTTTCTAAAAAACGTGATACCTGTAAAATCAGATTTTGTTTCAGCTATGTATGATCAAATCATAATTTTCTAGCAATTTTTTGCAAAAGAACATTTTTACTTGCTTTGGCATCCCAAGGGCACTCGTTAGTGATGAAGGTAAGCATTTATGTAACCATTATCTTGATTATCTACTGACAAAATATGGTGTCACTCATCGTGTAGGAACCCCTTATCATCCTCAAACAAGTGGCCAAGTGAAAATTTTCAATAGAGAAATTAAGAGAATATTGAAAGCAACAATGAATTCTTCAAGGCGAGATTGGTCCAAAAAGCTAGATGATGCATTATGGGCATATAGGATAACATTCAAGATACCAATTGGAATGTCCCCATATCGTCTAGTCTATTGTAAGGCTTGTCATTTACCAATGGAATTGGAGCATAGAGCATATTGGGCAATGAAGTTGCTGAATTTTGACATGAAATCTGCGGGTGAGAAGAGATTGTTGCAATTGAATGAAATGGATGAATTCTGCCTTCATGCATATGAAAATGCTCGTATTTACAAAGAAAAAACCAAAAGATGGCATGATAAAAATATTGTGAGGTGATAATTTCAAGAATTAAGGGCAATAAGTACTTCTTTACAATTCTCAACTTCAACTGTTTCCAGGAAAACTTCACTCTCAATGGTCTGACCCATTTACCATTACCAAGATTTTTCCATATGGCATAGTGGAGCTGCAAAGTGAAGATAGAACTTTCAAGGTTAATGGTCAAAGATTGAAGCCTTATATGAATGGAGGTTTTTAGCAACAAAAGACTTCTAATAAACTTCATTAGTGCAACATGTTGCCAAGTCTAGCTAAAGACTATAAACAAACGCTTTTTGGGAGGCAACCTAAATTTATTTCTCATTTGCTACATTTATTTTATTTCCTCACCCCAATTTTTAATCTCAAATGTGTTCTTTGATTTTGGATTTGGTTTTGCATGTTTCGTAGAAACACCAATGAAAGAAGCATCGAAGCACCGCTCATTGATTGATAATCAAAAAATCAAAATTTTGCCATGATTTTATTGATCTATAATCAATTTAGTGAACTAAAATGTAATAAAATACTTGTTTGTAGGATTCAATCAGAGATATGGATCAATGATCAAAGATAATTCATTTGGGGCATAATCAAGTATAGGCAAAAGAGGATGAGCAAACCAAGAAAGAAAGAAGAAAAGAAACCAACTCTAAACTTGGGGCAAAGCAAGGATAGTGTCCAAAGCCTCTGATTACCCAAGGTAGCTGAACTTTAGATGTTATTATTAAGAAAGCTATATGGGAATCAGTTGAGCTTGGCACTTGAATTGTCTTGACCCAAGATTTCTCCATATCCAAACATCAGATAATTACTATCAGTCTAAACAATTCTCATATTCTTTAAGTTGATTGAATTGGTGTGATTATCTCCTTCCAGGAGTAATCTCCCTGTGAATCGACCCGGACTCATCTGGAAAATATAAATTTCTACTATGATAACACTCGTGCACTGGCGACTCTAAACGCCTAATCCTTTTCTTTGATGATTTGAGCTGCTAAATAATCTTTGTTATAACTAAAAAAGGGATAAAAAGTGACAATACAGGGTGAGTGATGCAGCAAATTTTGGCGCCTTTGTTGAGGAGGTTAAGGTAAGAAAGTAATCATTCCCATGTCATTCTGCTCATTTTATTGTTTTCTTTCAATTTTAGTTTCTTTTTAGTTTGGTGTTGTGCATGAGACTTAGATCTGGTAGAGTAGTGGAATAAGAATTGTATTCAGAAAACACTATATTTGATTTTGAACTTTCACTACTACATTCACTCATGTCTCAACACAATAACATGTCTGCACATGGTAGTGACTACGATGACCCTGATCCCATTGATCAGGAAATGATCAAACCTCTTAGGGATTATCTCCATCCTCCTAGGAAGACAACTCTCTCATGCATTATTCTTCCCATCAATCATCATAGGTTTAATTTCAAGCCTGGCACCATCCAACTATTGCCAACTTTCCATGGCATGGATTCTGAAAACCCATACACCCATATGAAAGAGTTTGGAGAAGTGTGTAGCACTTGTATGGATCACGCAGTGAATGAAGATGTCATAAGATTGAAGCTTTTTCCATTTTCACTCAAGGACAAAGATAAGATGTGATTGAGCCCTCTTCCACCTAGGTCCATAGAAACTTGGAGGTAAATGAACTTTGTGTGCAAACCCAATGAGAACTTTGCTCAAACTTGGGAGAGGTTTAAGGACTTTCTCCATGCTTGTCCACACCATGCTTTTGAACAATGGAGAGTGGCCAGTTTCTTTCATGACGCTTTTACTCCTCACTTGAAAATGCTAGTGTCTACCATGTGTAATGGTGAGTTTTATGAGAAGACTCCAGATGAGGCATTCCAGTTCTTTGATACCTTAGCACAAAATACTAGAAATTGGGAGGTAGGATCAATATTTTCTATTGACTCGAGAGAAAATCCACAGTCTAGAGGTAGGTACCAATTGAATGAGAGTGATGATCTGAATGCTAGAATAGTTGCCTTGATAAGAAAAATTAAAAGTTTGGAAACCAAGAAAACACAATATGTTAACTTAGTGGAAGTGATATGTGTAGTTTGTGGCACAATAGAGCACAAGACTGAGGAATGTCCTACGATACCTACTTTCAAAGAGGTATTGTATGGACAAACAAATAACACACATCCACACAACTTTGAGGGAAGGCAAAATCAAAATCAAGGGGGAAACTATTACAGGCATAACCAAAACTACAACTCATATCATCCCAACAATAGAGACCACCCAAATTTTTCTTGGAGAAATGATTCTACAAATCATTCTTAGCCACCCTTCCCTGTACAACAATCTTTCCAATCAAATCAAGGGTCCTTATCCAATACTTACCAACTGCCTCATAGGAGACCTTTAGAGGACACCCTGCATCAATTCATCTAGAGCCAAACATGAATCAATAATCAAGTTGCCAAAACTTAGGAGCAAACAAACAAAGCCATGGAAGACATTAGGAGCCAGTTGACAAACTTAACACAAACATTGAGTGTGAGAGAACTATGAAGGTTTCCATCCTAGCCCAATCCTAATCCAATTAGGCAAACCAACTAGGTAGAAGCTTCAAATAGTGAAACTAACACTCATGAACAAGTTCAAGTAGTGATTATCTTAAGAAGTGGAAGATTAATTGAAAAATCAACTGATCCTAAGATAAGTCAACCTACTGTTAAAGAAGAAGAATCAAAAGATCATGAACCCATCGTGGAGAAAAATGAAAAAATAGAAAAAAAATGAAAAACAAAAAGAAGATGGGAAAGGTAATAACATTTCAGGAAAAGAAATTCAATATAGACTCAAACCTCTTTTTCCACAAAGGCTTAATCATTTGAAAAAAGAGCAACAAAATGCAGACATATATGAAGTGTTTAAGCAAGTGAGAATCAACATTCCATTTTTGGATGCAATAAAACAAACACCTTCATATGCCAAGTTTTTTAAAGACCTTTGCACTGTAAAAAGAAAAATAAATGTGCATCAAAAAGCATTTTTGACTGAACATGTTAGTTCCATCTTACAATTCAAGACCCCACTCAAATACAAAGATCCAGGTTGTCCAACCATCTCATGCATCATAGGAAGCCAGAAAGTAGACCAAGCACTCTTAGACTTAGGAGCTAGTGTCAATCTATTGCCATATAGTGTGTACCTAAGTTGCACAGAAACGCGTTTGGGGTGCCGTTTCGGCGTTTCCGAACCGTTTCCCGTTTCAGAAACGGCGAAGACGACCCGAAACTCTTTTTGTGCCGTTTTTGTAAATTGGGAAACGTTTGGGGGCCGTTTCGCAATTTGTTAAAATTAAATTGAAACGCATTTCAAGTTCCGCAACAGAGGTCTGGTGGCCCATGCCCCACGCATCCCCAAGCTAGCCGAACCCTCCCTCCCCTCTCTTCTTCTTCTTCTTTTGTTTCTTCTTCTTCTTCTTCTTCTTCTTCTTCTGGTTCTGGTTCTTCTTCTTCTTCTTCTTCTTCTTCTTCTTCTTCTTCTTATTCTTCTTCTTCTTCTTCTTCTTCTTCTTCTTCTTCTTCTTCTTCTTCTTCTTCTTCTTCCTGGTTCTTCTTCCATCGCTTTTGATTCCAGTCACCCGTCGTCGCTCCTTGCCAGTCACTCCTTGCCAACGATCGTTCCTACAATCGCTTCCGATTTCTTCTCTTCCAGTCGAATCCCGAAGCTTTGCTGTCGATCGCCGCTGTCGTTCCCTCTTAGGTAGCCGACGGTCGACCCCCCTCTCTCTCTCTGTTTACTGTTTGTATTTTGGGTTTGGTATGCATTTTTTGTGTGTTTTCTGTTTGTTTAATTTTGTTTGATATTTTGTTTTTAATTTATTTATATTAAAATTAAATTAATTAAAATTTTCAATAATATGGTGCATTGCATATTACTGAAAATAAATTTTTATATTTGAATTATTTTTTATAATTTACTATATTAAAAATTATATTTACAAAATCCCCCTATATTTTTTAAATTTACAGTTTACCCCGCGTTTCCGTTTCCTACATTTTTTAAAAAATGACGTTTCAGCGTTTCCGTTTCGTTTCGGAAACGTATCGTTTTTCGTTTCCGTGCTACTTAGGTGTGTACCAACAATTAGGTCTAGGAGAATTGAAGCCTACCAGAGTCACTCTACAGTTGGTAGATAGGTTAGTCAAAGTTCCTAGAGGGATAGTGGAGGATGTCTTGGTTCAAGTGGATAAGTTCTACTTTCCAGTAGATTTCATAGTGTGGGATACTCAGCCTCATCAGGGCCTTCAACCTCCCGTTCCTGTCATCTTGGGTAGACCATTCTTAGTAACTTCAAATGCAATCATCAACTGTAGGAATGGTGTGTTAAATCTATCTTTTGGGAACATGAATGTAGAAATGAATATCTTCAAGGTAGCCAAACATTAGGACATTGAGAGTGAAGTGGAAGAGGTAGACTTAATCAAAACAATAACTAAGGACTATTTTGAGAAAGAGTTCATGAGAAGAACCGAAGAAGGAAATCAGGACCTGGAGGACATGAGAGAAGAGGAAGTCAGAGGCAAAGAGAGTGAGAAGCCCACATGGATGCCTAGTTTAGAGCCATTAAGGAACTTAGACAGTAAATTTACATATGCTGTTAGCCACCCATCCACACCTGAGAGAAAGCCATTACCAAGTGATTTGAAGTATGTCATTTCAGGAGAATGGGAAGCATTCCTAGTGGTTATCTCTTTTAGTTTGACACCTCAACAAGAGAAACAACTGATAGGAGTTTTGAAAGCACATAGCAAGTCATTAGGATGGACCATAACAGATTTACAAGGTATCAATCCTTTGATCTGTACTCATAGGATATTCTTGGAAGAAGGAGCAAAACCGGTTATACAAATGCAAAAGAGATTGAATCCCAACATGAAAGAAGTTTTCAGAAAAGAAGTGCTTAAGCTGTTGGATGCTTGAATAATTTACCCAATCTATCATTCTAAGTGGGTAAGTCCAACTCAAGTAGTGCCAAAATGTTCTGGAGTCACTGTAATCCAAAATGAAAAAAATGAGCTCATTCCAACCCACACCCAAACTAGGTGGCACATGTGCATAGACTATAGAAAGCTTAACTCCATGACTAGGAAAGATCATTTTCCTCTACCTTTCTTGGACCAAGTTCTGGAGAGAATAGCAGGCCAAGCTTACTATTGCTTCTTAGATGGATACTCAGGGTACAATTAGATAGAAATTGCTCTAAAAGATTAGGAAAAGACTACTTTCACATGTCCATATGGGACATTTGCTTACAGGCGCATGCCATTTGGGTTATGCAATACTCTAGCCACCTTTCAAAGGTGTATGATGAGCATTTTTAGTGAAATGGTTAAGCAGATTGTTGAAGTATTCATGAATGACTTCTCTGTTTTTGGAAGAAACTTTGAGGCATGCTTAGAGAATCTGAAAAAGGTTTTAGCACGATGTGAGGAAACAAATCTGATACTCAATTGGGAAAAGTGTCACTTCATGGTGAAACAAGGCATTGTCTTAGGGCACATCGTTTCATCTGGGGGAATGGAGGTAGGCTAGTCAAAAATTGAAGCCATTCAAAAACTCCCCACCCCTAGGAATGTGAAAGACATCAGAAGTTTTTAAGACATGTAGGATTTTATAGGAGATTCATTGCTTCATTTAGCACCATAACAAAGCCTTTGTGCCATTTGTTGTCTCAAGATGTTCCTTTTGAATGGACTCCTGCTTGACAAAATGCTTTTGATAAATTAAAAGATGCACTCATCTCAGCACCCATCATCCAACCACTAGATTGGATATTACCCTTTGAGTTGATGTGTGATGCAAGTGATTTTACAATAAGGGTAGTTTTGGGGCAAAGAAAGGAAACGAAACCTCATGTCATTTTCTATGCCTACCAAACACTCAATGAGACCCAAAAGAATTACACAACCACTGAAAAAGAGTTGTTAGTTGTTGTGTTTGCCCTGAAGAAGTTTAGATCATACCTAGTGGGATCACATGTCATAGTATACACTGATCATGCTGCATTGAAATACCTCTTTTCAAAACAAGATGCTAAGCCACGTCTCATTAGGTGGATTTTACTACTTCAAGAATTTCACCTAGAAATCAGGGACAAAAAAGGGGTAGAGAATGTTGTGGCTAATCACTTGTCTAGAATCCCAAGTCAGGATCTCACCCAATCAGAATCACCAACGTATGACAATTTCCTAGATGAGCAACTCTTTCATACAAACTCTGTTTCTAATCAAGTCTCTATCCCTTGGTACGCTGACATTGCAAATTACCTAGCTGTAGGGTTGATTCTGAACCATTGGACTAGATTAGACAAATAGAAGTTTTTTAGAAAAATAAAGACTTACTTTTTGGGATGAGCCATATCTATTCAAATACTATGCTGACCAAATCCTTAGGAGATGCATTCCAAAGCATGAACAACACAGTGTGATCAACTTTTGTCACACTCTTTCTTGCGGAGGCCATTTCTCCACAAGAAAAACCATTGCAAAAATTTTTCAAAGTGGGTTTTATTAGCTAACATTGTTTAAGGATGTGAACCAATTTTGTTCTTCATGTGACCATTGTCAAAGATTAGGAAGTCTGACCAAGAGAAACATGATGCCTCTGCAGCCCACCCATGTCCTATAAATCTTTGATTGTTGGGAAATAGATTTTATGGGTCCGTTTGTCAATTCGTTTGGATATGAGTACATTTTGCTTGCTGTAAACTATGTATCAAAATGGGTTGAAGCCATACTTTCCAGAAACAATGACCATAGGACAGTGGTGAAACTTCTGAAAGAGAACATCTTTAGTCAATTTAGGATGCCACGTTCCATCATCAGTGATGCAGGATCACACTTCTGTAATAAGCCAGTGGTAGAGCTCATGAGAAAATATTGGGTAGTGCACAAAGTCTCCACACCTTATCACCTCCAGACCAATGGTCAACCTAAACTAGCCAATATGGAAATAAAGAGAATTTTAGAAAAGACTATCAATTCTAACCAAAAAGATTGGTCTTTAAGGTTGATTGATGCTTTATGGGTTTACAGGACTACATACAAGACAACCTTAGGTATGTCTCCTTATAGGTTGGTATTTGGAAAGCCTTGCCATCTACCAGTGGAAGTGGAACATAAGGCTTATTAGGTTTTTAGAAAAATAAATGAAGATCCAAATGACGTAGGGCACAACAGGAAACTACAGATGAATGAACTAGAAGAAGTAAGAAATGAAGCTTTTGAAAATGCTAGAATTTCAAAAATACACATCAAAAACCTATATGATAGACACATTCGCAAAAAGGATTTCAAAGTAGGTCAATATGTGTTTTTGCATGATTCTAAGCTTCATTTGTTTCCTGGAAAGTTGAGGTTTAGATGGTCTGGACCTTTTAGATCCGATCTATCTCAAATCATGGTGCCTATGACATAGAGAATCTTCAGGATGGTCAAGTGACTAAGGTAAATGGGCACAGACTTAAAGCTTATCTTGAGCTCCTATCTAAGGAGGAAACAAGCATGGGTCTTGCAGATCCAGGGAAATGAAAAACAAAAAAAAATATGTATATAAAAAAAAAATAGTGTCTTGTTTTGATGTGTTGTTCTCACTCTTTATTTTGATTTTAGTATTTTAGTAAGCTCATGGATTCACATCTGCATTGAAAACTACCAGGTATTCTTCCAACTCCCTCTGATTTATTTCATGTCGTTCAAAGTAAGAAGAAATAAGGTATGTTTGTTCTTATGCCTGAGCCATGCTTATTTTTTATTTTTGTTTTAGTTGCCTTTGTTTAATTTGTTGCAATTTATTTCCATTAAGTCTTAATTAGTAGTTTATTTTAAAAAAATAAAAAATAAAAATAAAAATAAAAATTAGTACCAATTACCTTATTCACATATCATAATATCTCGATTCTCGTGCCGGACTTCTAAAGTACTCAAATCGGATTATCAACATACCCTGACCATCATATTTATTCAATAACATCAATAATCTATTTTTTCCTAATTTTCTCATTATTTTTCTCCATATCTTCCTATTTTCCTTAATAATTTCTTAAACATTTTTCCCACTAAATAATTGCTCAATAATCCAAACTAAGCATTTTCTCAAGTATTTTATCAAAAATTTATCTATAATAATACATAAAATAATATTCCTAATTTTATAGAATTTTTAGGAAATATTTACTTACCTTACTTAGCCTCCTAAACTGCCTCGACATGCGTGTCCTAACCTCGAAATGTGTAACCGAACTCGATTGTTGTGCAATTCCTTGATTCTCGCACACCACCTCAATTCGCGCACACTATCTCGATTCTCGTGGATTACCTCGATTTTTATACAACATCTCGATTTTCGTGCACCGCCTCAAAACGCATGCCCAAATCATTTTTCTCGCCCAAGATTCTGAAATATTAATAAATCACTATTTCTTATTTTTCTAGAATCTTTCCCACAATTCCTCTATTTTTTTCTCCATTGTTTCCTTTTTTTTCCTTTTCTATTTTTCTTTCTTCCTTTTTTTTTCTTCACTATTCATCTTCTTCCTTGCAGAGACCCACGCCTCCCCTGCAACTCGGCCTATCCGCCATGCCCAACCGCCGCTTGGGCCTCCGCCCGCCGCTATCGACTTCGCCGGCTGCAACCACCTCACACGCACCCACTGCCTCGCGCTCGAGCTTGCAGCGTGCTGCGTCTCGTCGGCCATGGCCGACCCCTGCCTCTACCGACCTCCATTGCTGGTTCTCCAAGCCCCCTCAGTTGCTGCCCACTGAGACCACCTCAGACCTCCCCTGTGCCTCGGCCACTGTTGTCGAGCCTTCATCGCTGCGCCTCGTTGGTCATCCGAGCTTGTTGGAAGCTCTGCTTCGCCTTGCTCGTCCATGGCTACCGCGGCTATGCGGCCATCTTCGGACTTGCTTTCTCTCCCTCAAGCTCTCGGTTCTTCTCTCTCAATCTTGCTCTCTCGATCTCTCTTGCTTTTGGCTTGCTAAAGCTCTCGACCTCCTCTGCTCCCAAGCTTTCTGCATGGCCGATTTGGCCATCTCTCCCTCTATCACTCCTCGATCTCTCTATCTCTCTCTATATATTTATAGCCACAGAAACTTGGGCGCCACTCTCCTCTCGACAACCTCTGCCCAAAGCTCTCAACCCAACCCAACATGCTACACATGGCTCACCATGCGCATGGACAACCTCTCCCACGCCTCGCGTATGCATACATATAAATACATATAATATTAATATTATACTAATATAATTATGAGAAAAATACATATTTAATCCTTATTACACTTTGGAATTTCTCTAATTACAAATACCTTGCCAAAGCTCAAATTAATTTGCATACTGATGCTTAAAATCCACAATTAATAATTTCGGGTTTACTTGATAAGGACGATTTCGCCCTTGGGTCCTCACTAGGCCCTTGATTCATCCCACAACCACTAAAGGGTTGATCATTACAAAAAATCGAAACCCTTTTAGGGTTCGGTTGACTTCTCAGAAGACTCCTATGACAATTCGGTATTTTAGCTATACCGAAAATCGTCTCAATTTCGATTTCTTTTAATTCCATAAATCCTATCCCAGGATGCTTATCGAGACCATACCATTTTCCTTAAACAATTACACTCCAGGGCATTCCCTACAGCCGATTCAACAATTTATTTTGTTAGCCAACCAATTTTTCAGTAACCAAACCTTACTTAAATTACGTGGCAACCTTACACCGAAACGGAGTCTTACATTCTCCCCTCCTTACAAAAATTTCGTCCTCGAAATTTGCCTCATGTCCTAAATCTCAAAATTTCATCATCGAGATTAACACCTAACTTATCAATAACTAGAGAAGGATATTCTCATTACCTTATTCCAAATAATCCTGCTAAAGCTCTTCACAGGTAATCACATCTCCCAAGGAAAACTATACTGTCTAAAATCGTCTCTTATTCACAAGACCTCTGGCACGAATATCTTACATGAAACTTAAGAATATCATCGCGCATAAAATCAAAACCCTTGACTGACTACGCTCATCAATCCCTAGACAAGCACACTTGTCAACCATTCATGTCTGCTTTTTGAATTTCTCTTTCAAAGCGCATAACCACATATCCGGTCCTTTGGCCACGAGTCTCAACTCAAGTTCCCATCCAAGTCAGTACTCACATCATCATAATGAGCCCACGGCTCTCATATCCACATTATCACTTCTCAATTTTTCTTTCACTAAGTCATCCAATTGATATCCTTATTCATGTTACTTCTCTAATGCCGATTTTCCACGACGTCATTTCTCTTGCACTTATCAATCATGCTTTGATATTTTCCAAGCTTGACACAAAAGTCCTTGATCTTAATACATCCTGACTTCTATCAAATGAATACTTAAAGAAATATTCTTATATCATCAACTATTTCATGAACATCACAAATATACGTTATCACATATCCTTGAAGCTAACTATGCCTCACTTTAAGTCATCTCACACTTAATCATCGCTTGATCTAATTTGTTCAGGGTTTCTTATAACTATTGTTTTCTCATTCTTATAGATATTTATCACCTGATATAACCTCAAGTTTTTGACAATTGACCACCATCATCTTCTGATCATGTCATATAACTATCTCGCCAAGAAATCTTCACAATTTATTAATAGATTATATCTATCTCCAAATCTTCATTCCGTAATTTAACCTTCAATCTCAATCAAAATCTAACTTCGACTTCCAAGTCTAGCAATACTAATATCCTTGCGTCGCTTGTTCATCTGTTACTTAGTCACCAAACTAATACCTATTCATCATATACCCATAACTTAAATAGCTCATTGCACTTTTCGAAGTGATCCTCAAATAACATTTTATCTCAACAGATTAATCATTTGATCCTCAAATTTGCTGGAACTAATCCTCGAGTAATAACGTTTCATGTCAACCGACTCTAATCACGCTCGATTCTTAAAGCACCATCTCATGCTAATTGACTATAATCATACTTTATGGAAACCATTTGATTTCTTTCCTCGCATTTGATCATCGGCTCTTTTAACTTCTAGTCAATCGTAGCACAGGTTCACTTGCCAACTCGTAATCTCTAGACTTACTCTTCGACTCCAATGTCTAATCACCTCGGTAATAGTGCTATTACTTTATTCGTACTATTCTAGCCTTTTTAGTTCACACAACCTGTGACATCATTATCATCTAATCAAAATCTTGAGACCATTCACCCTTAAGCATCACAATGAAGATCTAATTTTCCCTCATCTAGCGTCACACGTGACCTTAATATTACATTAAGAGTCTACTTTACTCCTCGATCATTATTACATGAATGGTGGCTTAGCTCACCATTGCTATGGCTAATACACGATCAAGCTTCTTCTTTTCCAATCCTAATTTAATAGTTAGATCATTATAACCTTTATCCATGTCTTGCCAATCATCCTCGATCAAGCCACACATAGCTCAACATTCGATAATCTCAAGCCATCATTGGCAATTTTAGACTCATCATTTAAGAAATAGTCCCTACAATTTTTTTTTTTTTTAAGAATACGTCCTAGCATTTCTCTTGCTATCTCAATTTTCTCACAGCTTTCATTGACCGCATTCGTCTGAACCACATGTCCACGGGCTCTTTATTTCCATAACTTGCTGGCATCATTTTAATGAGTGTCCAGCTACACATCTCTCAATCTGCCCACCAGGGCTATTTTAGGCCTACCATCTAGCCCAACAAGAGTTCCATTTTCCACAATTGAAAATCCTAAATTTCCAATGGCTTTCAACCCATTAAGAACACGGCTTTTCCTATTGCGATCTGATATCCTGGCACATTTGCCATTTCCTGGTTTTCTCAATCACGTTGAAAGAATCACACAATCATCAACACAACAATCCATAAATGTCCCACCAACTAGAGCGGGTAGATACTTACGTCACTCATGATACTCTGATTCTCACCGAATCATGACTTTCATCGCATAAGAGATTCAATCTCTATTTCCTTATCGATATTACCCAAAGACCTTCTAGATATTTTCTTGAAAACTTTAAAGTCTCATTACGAATCCTTAGATTCTCAATCCTTAGGGAAATTCCTTGGAAATCCTAGATCGACTCATCTTTGAAGATCTCTATTCAGATCACGATATCCGACTCCAATCATTTCCTATAAACAACCGAACTCCAAAAACTTCTAAGGACTATTTACCTAAGGATACCTTAAACCTCAATTAATGATTTAGGTGTCCATGCGATGCACAAGGCATAACTTATTCACGTGCCTCTTCTCACAGACTCTCAAATCCTCAAGCCCACTTGGCACACTAAACCGTAGTCACAAATTCTGCCAACTAGGTTTCTTATCATCCTCCCTTAGGGTAGATACGTTCTACTAGCAACTCTTGCCTTTTAGGTACATGATCTTTTCCTTGAACTAAGATTGCTATCTCACAACTCATCGTCAAGGCCTTGAACCGACCATGCTCTACTACCTGAAATCTCGTTTACCAAGAATCCACTAACTCTCGAATTTCATTCTTCAGATCCAGTCGACTATCGACACACGATCATTAAATTAGTTCTTTCTAGGCACTACTCTTATCGTCAGCCAGCACACAAGTTGTCACCATCCACCCGATCCCATAGGTAGTTCCTAAACAGCTCACGAGCACACACCAAATCTACCATATCCATTTCACATTTTGGGTAGTTTTTCCTTTGTACCACCCAAAACACAACCCTTTCATGATCTCATTTAGCATTGCCATACTAAACACCGAGGTATTCTACCCCTCGAGCCTCTCACTGTTCGTCGTGTCACCAACTCCCAAGATGACCACGAACTCAGATACAATTCTTTAGATAGGACACCCAATCCGTACTCAATCCATCTCATTTTGGGTTGATTCTCTAGGCTTCCATCCTCTTTCAACTAGCTAATGGCACACCCCGCACCCTAGACCTTTGGAACTTGGACCCCACACACTGTTAAGGTTCCTTGTCCCATCTCTATGAGTCCTATCGGTTGCACCAGTACCACCTCATCAATTGACGCAACTCACTTGCCATCACTTGACCACCTTCGGTGTCTCGCTTGACCCAATCCGTTGGATCCTTGATCTTACACATCTTACTTCTTAGACACTAAATGATCGTCGAAATACTTATCATTTAACCCTAACTCAACAACTAGGCTATGTACATCAGACTAATCATCCATGACTCAATCATTCTTGATAGCTACCAGACATCCTAAATTGTAAGCATTTCAACTAATGACCTCCATTCACCCGATCATTTCCTTCCTCAATATTTGATCAAAGTCAACAATCTCCAAATCTCTCGGATCCATAATCATGGTTACTGAGTCAACCTCACACTCGGATCAAATCATCTAACTTCAATAGCCAAGTCAATTCGACCAGCCATTTTATTGCTTAACAAGGTCAATATCCTCATATTAACAACATCTAAGACTTCAACTGACAATCCCTGAATCTCTAAGTAGGGACTTCATTCTACGAACCATACATGATTCGACTATTCAAGACAACTATTAGTTACCTTACCATTCATCATAATAACTCAAATCAACAGATGAATCCTCAAATTCCTATCATTTCCTTCCTCGAGATTTGTTCTAAATTAACAATGTCTAAACCATTAGTAGTCCCTAAGTCACCAAATAAAACTTAAGGCTCCCAAATGAACTTAAGTTTTGATACCAACTGTAACGCCCCGCTTTCTCGGGCGCATTATGACTTGGGACAATTCTAAGACAATAAATTTTTTCCTTTCAAACTAGTACTAAATCACATCATTCCTCACATCCATCCCATAATTTTCAATCATTTCATCTCGAAAGAGAGAATCATCATACACATCTATTGCGGAAGTTAGAATTGAACCTAACATCTTACCTTAACATAAACCATAAATCAAATCCTCACATCATCGTTTCTCGGATTTAATCCCTGATTCAAGGCTTATTCATCAATAAGTTAAAACATCACATAAGTCTCAACTAACATCAACACATAACATGCGTTCTTACCAACATGAACCCTAAATAGGGTTATACATCGTCATTAACTATAAGGTTATGCATCATCATTCCTCAAACATCAATCACGGCTCATATCAAACATCAATCATAGCTCATATCTTATATCATAGACTTTCAATACGTTCAGATTTCAAAGTAGCAGAACTTAAACACATGGGCTACATGACATACATTCATTTTATCATTAATTCATCATGCACTTTGCTAAGTGCCATTTCATACCTCATTCATCCTCGTACCTGCTACAATCTTCATCTAGAACGTTTGAATATTCCAAGGGCAAAGCCCGATTAGATGATAAATCATCTAAGTAAGGGTACAAAAAAAATCATTTTCGTGCATGTATGCAAAATGTCCTCGTAGTTTTCGATTTGAATCGACCGCACCTAACTGCTGCTCCCCATTTTTACAGCCATTTTCTTGGGCCGAGGTGTATGGGTGCACCCTTGGTAGAGCAGCAGTGTCAGTCCATAATCCTAAACCCTTTATGCGATGCATGATCAATAATATCATCGTGAATGTATGCACATTTCATCATCAATACATGTAAATGCAATCTACATGACATATTCACATCAAGACATGACAACGTGATAAAATCGTTTACATCAAATCAGGTTTTGGGAAAACCACTTTCAAATCAAGCATTTTTCATAAAACTAAATTCAGCTTGGTAAGTACCAATTACCTCATTCGCATCTCATAACATCTCGATTCTCGTGCCGAGCTTCTAACATACTCAAATCGGATCATCAACATACCCTAGCCATCATATTTATTCAATAACATCAATAATCTATTTTTTTCTATTTTTTTCATAATTTTCCTCCATTTCTTCCATTTTCCTTAATAATTCCTTAAACATTTTTCCCACTAAATAATTCCTCAATAATCCAAACTAAGCATTTTCTCAAGTATTTTATCAAATATTTATCTATAATAATACATAAAATAATATTCCTAATTTTATAGAATTTTCTAGAGAATATTTACTTACCTTACTTAGCCTCCCAAGCTACCTCGACATGCGTGCCCTAACCTCAAAATGCATGACTGAACTCGATTGTCGTGCAATTCCTTGATTCTCGCACACCATCTCAATTCTCGCGCACTACTTCAATTCTCATGAATTACCTCGATTTTTATGCAACATCTTGATTTTCGTGCACCGCCTCAAAATGCGTTCCCGAATCATTTTTCTCGCCCAAGACTCCAGAATATTAATAAATCACTATTTCCTTTTCTTTTCCCTTTTTTTTCTTTCCTATTTTTCCTTTTTTCTCGATTTTTGTCCACTGATCCTCATCCTACCGATCCCTTGACGAAGACCACTTCTAGCGACTCCACTGAGGAGAACACCATTTCTAATGATGCCACTAATGGCACAGAGTATTCATAGAGTTTTATTTACATGATTAATCTTCGTTAGCAAACCTACGAACTACAAAAAATTTAAATACACTTTCCTTTTGAAATAATTGAATTGCCTGCTCTATGCATTATATTTGGATACTGGATATATTAAACTGCATTCACAACCTGCACATACTTGTCTTGATATTTTGTTTGAAAATATAGCTGTATGAGTTGAGAATAAGGATTTTGCATGCATTAGATGTCCCATTTATCTATAAGGCATGAAATCAAAGAGGTTGTGATTAGTTAATTGATGCATTACATGAATTCTCAACAAAGGTAGTGATTGTTGACCATTGTGAGCATTTGAGCCTATTGTCGTTGATTCTAAGTGAACAAAAATTTACTCTAAACACACTTTTACTTGCTCTGAATTTTTTTCAATAGCTTCAATACACTCAATTGCTTTGAATGTTAAACATGACAATAAAAGAATTCCAGTCAAGTTTCCTAATTTGAATGCTATGCTTGAGCAGATTCGTCTTATAGGAGATGAGAGTGGGATTATTTTTTAGCCTGAAACCTATTTTGTTTCCTTAAACTTTAACTTTTGATAAGCCATGTTGAGTTTACATAGGAAATAAATTTCTTTGGTAACCCTTACTTGACCTATCACCCCTCTTAAACCATATCCTAACCTTATAGGTGTGTTGTGAACCTTTTTATTTTCTAGAGTACTATTGCTGATATTGTTGCTATTCCTAGTTAAAAAAAAAAAGGAAAAAGGGAGAAGAAGAAAATAGAAAAAATGGTTGCTTCTTACTTCAGTAAGAGACTAGAAGAGTTTTGTCCCTTGTTGCTTACAGTTAAAAAAAAAAAATACATGTGTATATTTTGGAATATCCAATCAGAGAAAGTATCAAATACGGGTCACAGGACACTCTTTGAATCCCTACTCTCCTTTTTCCTTCATAACCATTCCATCACCCCTGGCCCCATTACAACCACTTTACAATCTCATTTAATCCTTAGGCAAGTCGACACTCAGGCTTGGCATTTAGAAGAAGAAATTTTGATTAAAATTTGGACATTGATCATGAATGCATTTCCGACTATGAAGCTATGTCAAAATCCCTTTTGTTCTTAAAGTTGTTTTTCATATTTGGGATAACACCAAGTTGCATTTGATTTTCACTTACTCTTTTTAAGGTGCATCCCTGAGTGTAGCCAAGTATGATTACTTCCTCTAAGAGGGTATCTATCCATTGTGAGATTTGAAGTCAAAACTTAGAGAATAGAGTGTGAGGCCTTGATTGATCTAATTACATCTCTGAGATTGCATGCTGCTTAATAAGACATCCCGTTGTATGTTTAAAATTCATTTGTTCTCACTCATTCATTTTTATTTCACACTTGAAATCTCAATATTTGTTTAGTTGTGAGAAAGTGAAAATTGGAATCTAGTATTAAATCTCATTACTAAAGGACTAGAAATGTTTAAGTTGGGAGGTGTGATTGATGATCAAAAATATCAAAATTTTGCCATAATTTTATTGATCCGAAATCAATTTAATGAACTAAAATGTAATAAAATACTTGTTTGTAGGATTCAATTGGAGATATGGATCAATGATCAAAGATAATTCATTTGGGGCATAATCGAGTATAGGCAAAAGAGGATGAGCAAACCAAGAAAGAAAGAAGAAAAGCAGCTAAGGCAAGTCATTCGAATGAACGTTGCAATCATTTGAATGTGATGACCATCAGGTATTCATTCGAATGAGGTTGACCCAATTCGAATGTGAAGTAGTGAAGTCAAGATCATTCGAATAAGCCAAGTCCATTCGGATGAAAATAACCCATTCAAATGTTGCCAAGCTCATTAGAATGCATAGAAGAAAACAGAGAGCAAAAATCAGAAATTCATTAGGATGAAGTTACTATTGCATTTGAATGACAGAGGAAATAAACGCAGGAATGAACAGTGCAAGGGAAATTCATTCAAATAAGCCTTGCACCCATTCGAATGATGCAAGCAACTAAAGGGAATCAAGCTGGTCATTCGAATGTCTTCTCCCACTCATTTGAATGACACCCTGAAGAAAGGCTTCAGATGCGCAAATGAACGCGGTGGCACAAGCGGTAAATCCATTCAACTTTTTTGATAGTTGTTCACCAAGTAGTCCCCCTCCTCCATGTGTGACAAATTTAAAAATGGATGATCCTCCTCGAAATCAAGACAGTAGGGACAAGAACAGAAAGCTTTTTTTGTGCTTAGAATCAAATAGCAATCAATAGAGTAGTATTTTCCTTTACATTCTGCATGTTTGTCTATACCTTTTAAATTCGTACTTTAATGCTTGTTCTTCAAGTTTACTGTAAGTTCATTACCAATTATAGTTCTTTTCTTTCATTCGTCTTTCAATACAACAGTAGTTTATTTTACAATTATCCTCGTTGTTCGTTTTCATTTTCTGTTCATTACATATCAGTTGGGTTTAGTTTAAGTTATTTTCCATGAAGATGTGTGGCTAACTCTAAACTTGGGGCAAGGCAAGGATAGTGTCCAAAGCCTCTGATTACACAAGGCAGCCGAACTTTCAATAACAGAACTTAGAGAGCTTGAGAGTTGTTCTTCATTGAAAACTTTAGGCTTGGATTGGTTCGTATGCCTAACCTAGAGTCTTCATGCCATGTATGAAGGTTACTTAACCTGGAAACGTCCTCATACCCAAGCCTGAATGATCATCTTTGCAAAACATTATTTACACACTGATTTATGATAGCTACTTAAAATAGAATTCTCCATGCCATGTATGGGAATTGCTAGAACCAAAGTTATCATTATCTCGGTAGTGCACTTAATGACTGAACCTCAAGCAATCTGAACATTCTGTTATTCTTAAGAAAGCTATATGGGAATCAGTTGAGCTTGGCACTTGAATTGTCTTGACCCAAGATTTCTCCATATCCAAACATCAGATAATTACTATCTGTCTAAACAATTCTCATATTCTTTAAGTTGATTGAATTGGTGTGATTATCTCCTTCCATGAGTATCCCTGTGAATCAACAAGGACTCATCTGAAAAATATAAATTTCTACTACGATAACACTCGTGCACTGACGAGTCTAAACGCCTCACCCTTTTCTTTGATGATTTGAGCTACTAAATAATCTTTGTTATAACTAAAAAAGGGATAAAAAGTGACAATACAGGGTGAGTGATGCAGCACTCATGTTCTTTCATGACTCCAATAAAATCAGGGGAGTATTTTTTTTCTCTCTATATATGATATTTCTCTTACAATATTGAGGACAATATTAAGTTTAAGTTTTGGGGTAGATGGAAAAATTTAAAAAAAAAATAATGTCTTTTACGTAAAAAAAAATCAAATTTTATGTTAAAAAATTAAAAATATATATATATATATTTGTTTTGATTTAAGCCTTGTTTGTTTGGATAATTGAAAATCCTATGATAAAACTTAATTGAAACAAACTATGACTTTTAGAAAATACTCTGCATTATGATAACTTGTATTTAAAGAATGAGTTAGTTTATCTTTTATTTGAAATTTTTGGAAATTTTTTAGCACATAGCCTTGAGTAATGAGTTGTTTTGCTATTTAGAGAAGGTTTATGTAAATTTTATAATTTTAAATAAATCTCAACAAACTCTAGAACTTACTTTATTACCTCTCGAAGCGAAATCCTTGACATTACACAATTAAGGATATGATTTAGGCATTCTTTGGATCGAAATTAGTAGCTTTTAAACTTACCATGTATTTTAAATTTATCCCTAGTTTACCCTTTTGAGCATTGTATATATTTGAGCCCTTTTTTTGATAAACCACATTAACCTATCTTTTATATTCTAAAAACCAAACCTACCCTTCAAAAGGAATTGTTGGTGAAAAATATGATAGAAATAAAGAAGATGTTAGTGTGAATTTATTGAAATTTAAAGTAGAGTTGAACACTACCATTTCTACATACATGATGAAAATTAAGTTTGGGGGGAGTGGTGAAAATAGAGAGAATGTGTGTAACTGTTGGAATAGAAGTGCTATGGCACACACCAAGAGGAGGGGTGAATTGATATATAAAAAATTCTTTTTCCTTAAAAATTCTTTTGACAAAAGGGAGATGTCATATATGAAGACCATAGCTTCGTTAAATCTCAAGACCTTGAAATGGCATGATGAGGTATCAATTGTATAAAGACAATTTCGTCTTGACAATGGAGAACACAAGATTGAGAAATATGAAATCTTTTTCAATGAAAGGTTAAATATATGAATTAAGTGAGGAATATAGAGATGTTTGAAAAGATAAATAAACAAAGAACACGAGTACAAGAGAACACAAATGATTTATAGTGGTTCAGCTTAACCCGAGCCTAATCTACTACCTTAGCTCCTCACTAAGGATTTTGAAAACCAAACCACTATAACCTCTTACCAAAGCCGGTAGGCCCTCTAGCATTAACCACTAGGAGAAATACAAATCTCCTACTTAGACAAGTAGGCCCTCTAGCCACTACAAGCTAGGAAAATAAGAACGATACAAATGAAAAAGATAAGCTAAGAGTTAACACTCTTAGTTACAAGTTCTTTCACAATGAAAACAAGGCTTAAGAATAAATTTATAATGACAGAACAAAGCTTTGAATATAAAAAATACAACAATGAAGGCACATAAAATGATTTGCATTCTTTAGATCAACTCATTCCCATCCATTAGCCTTCTCAAGATCATCCATGACTTGTATTTATAAGCATCCCAAAAGATCTAAGAGAAAACTAGTCGTTTGTGACTGTTGAGATTTGAAAAACTAGCCATTATAGCTTTCTACGAAAAGAGTTAGTCGACAGATAAAAATGGTCAGTCGACAGAATCACGCAAAATAACAAACTTGGTCGACAAACAAAATAAGTTGGTCGACCAAGGCATAAAAACAATAGAACACTTAGTCGACAAAGACATAAATAAGTATGGCCCTTAGTCGACCAAGGCTATCATTCTGTCGACAGACTTAAGGAGTTAGTCAACCAAGTCAGCACATAAGCATTGTTAGTTGACAAACCTTATAACTTAGTCGACCAAGATAGAATCATGCATACTGTTGGTTGACAGAGCCTATAGCTTAGTCGACAGAATGAATGCATTTAGTCGACAGACCATGGCCACTTAGTCGACAGATGCTACCAAAATACTTTTAACTTTATTTTCTAATATTTTAAGATTTAATGCATTATTTTTCCAATCTCCTAAATCATAAACAGCACATATATATTGGAAAATACTTTGACCACATACATTTGAGATTGTTTAAAGCATCATTTAAATTGGAGCATTAAGATAATAAACATCATCAAAATACAAAGGTTTCTCATCATCAAAACTATATCAAAGGCAAAACATCAATATCCCCTATTTTGATGATGACAAAACATGTTATAAAATACCCAAAAGTCTCCCCCTTTGTGTCATAAATCAAAAAGGATATATTTGAAAGAATTTTAACACAAGACTAGGGGGGATTTGGTAAAACATCAATGGGGTAAGAGTACATTTGAGAAAAAAAAAACTTTTAAAAACTCCCCCTTAATAACACATATCAATAGATTTATTCTCCCTCTTGATCAAATCATAAAATTTGAAAATAATTTTGACGTTGTAACTCCCCCTTAATTTTAGAAACTGATATGATTGAAATTTTGGATAGAAATTTTGGTAATACATGATTCAAAATCATCATAAACATCATAGACATGGAGAGTTTAGGGATAGAAAATATACCACCAAGATTGAATTTAACAATCTCTCTTACTCTTGGTTGGCAAAAAAAAATGATCATCTTTTGGGTTGATTTTCTCCTTCATCCTCTTTTCCTTCATGCTTGTATCATCCATAAAGATTTCACTTTGAGCTTCATTTTGATGTCAAGCAAACCTGGAAAAATAACTCTTCCACAAGATTTTGGTGCCCAACCCTCCACCATAGTTAGCATTGAAATTTCCTTTTGGAACCCATATTTATTTATATCTTGTAGGATGATTTCTCATAAAACATTTGTTTATAGAATGCCCACATTGACCACAATAATGACAAGTGATTTTAAAATGTGAGGCAAAATTTTGTTTTCTTTTCACAAAGCCACCTTGCCCTTTTCTTCTTTTATGAAAAATCTCTTCTTTTGATCTCAAGGGCATTTTTCAATTCTTCTTTCTTTTTGTTGGCTTTTTCAAGAGATAATTCTAAACATTTGTTTTTCTCTTGAAGTTCATCATTTTAAGCTTTCAACATTTTCTTCTCAATATTCCAAGAATCTTTTTCTTCTTTTAATAAGCTCACTTCTTTATCTAAAGATTTTAATTTCTTCTTTAAGACATTATTTTTTAGACTAACATTTTCAAATTCATTCATCAAATCATTGAATGCATCATGCAATTCATCAAGAGTAAAACTTAAAATTGAACCACTAGAATGGGAGGGTTTCTCTTCTATGCTAGCCATAAGACATAGGTTGACCATTTCCTCCACTTGGAATCATCACTGGAAGATGAATCATCCATTTTTTTCTTGAACTTCTTCTCATACCTCTTAAATAATGGACATTTGGATATGCTATGCCCATACTTTTGACATCCATAACATTTAACTACATTTCTATATTTCTCCCCCAAAAAATTTATCCTTCTTCTTCCTTAGGTTTCTTCTTTCCAATTCTTTCAACCTTTTCCTACTAACGAACCTTTTGAATTTCCTAGTAATTATCATTAAATCATCATCATCATTTTCATCATCATCACCACTAGATGAGTGTGAAACTTTGAAAAGAAGATTCTTATCTCTATTTATCTCATTATCATCTCTCTTCATTATGATCTCATGAGTTATGAGAGATCTAATCAAATCATCAAAAGATAAGTTATCTAAGTCTTTAGCCTCTTAAATGGTTGTTACTTTGGGGTCCCATTCCTTAGGTAGACTTCTAAGAATTTTTCTAACTTTCTCTCCATTTGAAAAGGTTTTTCCTAAAGAGTCTAAATTTGTGACAATATTATTAAACCTAGTAAACATCTCATTAATAGGTTCCCAAGATTTCATAGAAAAAAGTTCATACTCAAGAATTAGTAAATTTACCTTTGATTCCTTAACTTGACTAGTGCTTTCATGAGTGACCTCCAATTTGTCCCAAATCTCTTTGGTCGTTTTTCATGTTGAGACTCAATTGAACTCTTCGGCACAAAGAGCAGAAAACAAAGTGTTCATGGCTCTTGTGTTTATCTCCATATCCTTTTTTTCCTTTACTGTCCAAGTCTCCATATTTTCCATATCGGCCAACTTGATATCCTTTTGAACTGCTTGCAATAAGCTTGAGTCTTGCATCAAATAAATATGCATTCTTGTTTTCTAGTAGTCATAATTAGTTCCACCAAAGAATGGGGAACGATTAGTGCTTTGACCCCAGGATTGAGATGAGGAAGCAAAATGTGCCATTTGACAGGATCCTTTTCCCTAGGTTGTTAGACCGATAAAAACAAGGGAACGAGGCTCAAATACCAATTGTTGGAATAGAAGTGCTATGGCACACACCAAGAGGGGGGGTGAATTGGTATATAAAATTTTTTTTTCCTTGAAATTCTTTTGACAAAAAAGAGATATCGTTTATGAAGACCACGGCTTTGTTAAACCTCAAGACCTTGAAATGGCACGATGAGGTATCAACCGTATAAAGACAATCTCGTCTTGACAATGGAGAACACAAGATTGAGAAATATGAAATCTTTTTCAATGAAAGGTTAAATATATGAATCAAGTGAGGAATATAGAGATGCTTGAGAAGATAAATAAACGAAGAACACAAACATAAGAAAACACAAAGGATTTATAGTGGTTCGGCTTAACCCAAGCCTAATCCACTACCTTAGCTCCTCACTAAGGATTTTGCAAACCAATCCACTATAAGCTCCTACCAAATCCGGTAGGTCCTCTAGCATTAACTGTTAGGAGAAATACAAACCTCCTACTTAGACAGGTAAGCCCTCTAGCCACAACAAGCTAGGAAAATAAGAACGATACAAATGAAAGAGAAAAGCTAAGAGTTAATACTCTTAGTTACAAGTTCTTTCACAATGAAAACAAGGCTTGGGAATAAATTTACAATGATAGAACAAAGCCTTGAAGAGAAAAATACAACAATGAAGGCACAGATTCTTGTAAGCTCGAATAAAATGATTTGCACTCTTTAGATCAACTCATTCCCATCCATTAGTCTTCTCAAGATCATCCATGACTTGTATTTATAAGCATCCCAAAAGATCTAAGAGAAAACTAGCCGTTTGTAACTGTTGAGATTTGAAAAACTAGTTATTATAACTTTCTGTGAAAAGAGTTAGTTGATAGATAAAAATAGTTAGTCGACAAAATCAGGCAAAATAACAAGCTTGGTCGACAAACAAAATAAGTTGGTCGGCCAAGTTATAAAAATAACATAACACTTAGTTGACCAAGACATAAATAAGCATGGCACCTAGTCGACCAAGGCTATCATTCTGTTGATAGACTTAAGGAGTTAGTCAACCAAGTCAGCACATAAGCACTGTTAGTCGACAAAGCTTATAGCTTAGTCGACCAAGACAAAATCATGCATATTGTTGGTCAACAAAGCTTAGAGCTTAGTCGACAGAATGAATGCATTTAGTCTACAAATCATGACCACTTAGTCGATAGATGCTACCAAAATGGTTTTAACTTCATTTTCTAATATTTTAAGATTTAATGCATTATGTTTCCAATCTCCTCAATCATAAACAACGCATATATATTGGAAAATACTTTAACCACATACATTTGAGATTGCTTAAAGCATCATTTAAATTGGAGCATTAAGATAATAAACATCATCAAAATATAATGGTTTTTCATCATCAAAACTATATCAAAGGAAAAACATCAATAACGACCAATTAGTGGGTCTGGGTGACATACTTTGGAGTAAGATATTTATTTTATTAGAATAATGATAATTTGGTGAAATATATGTGATATTTGTATGCAATGTGCAATGGAAGCAGAAAAGTGAAATATTTGACTTAAGAGGTGATGGGACCCGACATAAACTAAGGAATGTATTGAAAAATTACTTAGTGTTTAATTGGTGTCCAACCTAAACTTGGAATGGGATTATGTGATAGGGGAATTTCACTTAAGAGTTAGATCGCATGTAAGTAATTGTGTGTGGCAGTGTATATATATATATAAGAGGAAGAGGTTAATCTTTTGCATGTAAAGGAAAAGTTAAAGAGGCAAAGGAAGAGAAGGGGAGAGAGACCGATCGACAGAGAGGAAGCAAGAGGTAGAGTTTCCTTTTCTTCTCTTTTCCTTGTTTATGATTCAAAAGGGGTTGTGGGAGTTAGTTATCTTCATCTTCTTCCTCTCTTTCTCTTTTTTGTAGTTTTCTTGTTGAGTGTGTAAAGTAAAAGGGCTTGAAAGGTTGTTGGCTCAAGAAGGATCATTAAGAGAGATTTCTAAGGCATCCTTCTTATCTTTCTTAAGCTTCTAGTTGTGATGTTTGGGGATTTAAGCATAAAATTCTATGTTTTCCTAAAAGATGGTTATGTTGAAGGGTTATGTAGAAACCTTTGTAAATCTCATTTCTTGTTGGTTGGATCTTGTTGGTCTCTTTTGGGTTTCAAAGTAAGGTTAGTTTCACCCTACAATCCTAAAAGGAATGGTGCTTTGGGGTAGATGGGTTGATGGTATGAGTTTTCTTCCATTTTTTTTTCATTTGGTATGTCTCGAGAGGGGTTCTGTTTTACTTCCAATCGACAGTTTGGGAGGAAACTATCGATCGTCTGTAGCACCTATCAAAAATGGTCGACCGTTTTTAGGTTTGATAACCTACGCATGTTCTATCGTTTTGAGCATAACTTTTAGCAGAAAAATTAGATTCAAGATCCATTTATTGCATTGTAAAATAGACTCAACAAGATTTGATTGGGTATAGAATTTGAATTTTGAGTTGTTTTCTCTTGGTTCCAAAACATGTCTACATGAGTTGGGGTCCATGAGAGGCTTATGTTGAAAGGATGAGTTTGGGGTGATTTCTTCATGATCCCAAAGAATCTTTAAATGCCCATGAGGGATTATTTGGGCATTTTTGGGTATGGTTGGGGTATGATTTGGGGTTACACGAGTTTGGTAATTTGGTGAAATATTATAAGCTTATTTATATATGTTAATTTGGGTATGCTTTATCGGTGAGCCAAGGCATTCAGTGGAGCTAACTAGCCTCCAGGGTTGTATGCGTATGGGAGCATGCCCCTAGGTGTTAAGCTATCTAACCTCAATGATCTCGTGGCATGAGATATGCATATAGACATTGGGTGGAGTTGGTTGGCCTCAGGTGTTAACCTAGAGTTGAGTTGTCTGGCCCCAAGGGTCAGTTGATAAGTATATAGACCTTGGGTGGAGCTGGCTAACCTCCAGTATTAACCTATAGTTGAGCTATTTGGCCCCAAGAGTCAGTTGATATGTATGTAGACCTTGGGTGGAGCTAACTAGCCTTGGGCATCGCTTTGGGAGTGGAGTTGTCTGGCCCTGAGTGCCCGATATTATCAAGGCATATAGCGTTGGAATATGGATGTGTGCATGTATCATCCCTTGTTCTTGGATTTGTGGGCATTGTATGGTTATTCTCATGCCACCGAGTGGAGAGTGGACTAAGGCCACTACTATGATGAGGCCACTGTATACTAGGCGTGTGGTATCTTAGGTGTGTACTAGTACCCCAGAGTTGAGAGCGGGCTGAGGGCATTATTACAGTGAGACCACTGCATACTTTGCGTGTGGTACTGGATATGTGTGCTAGTGCCACAAAATGGATTGGATTTATGAGCCTAGAGTGGGTCTTCCATGTGATGTGAGAATTATGTTATCACAAGATAATGAGTGGTGTGCTTAAATCTTTATATGGGTTCCATAGACAATGTGGTAGCAAGGTTATTGGATTGTTCTTTATCCATCCGATGGTAGGGACTTGTTATTCCTGTGGACTATACTGATCTCTATTATGACTCTATGTGTGATCTTCCATGTTTTGATCCTACCATATATTGTCGGTTATTGCTTACTGAGTCTCCATTGTGATATATCTCATGCTACATTTCGTTGTGTTATACTTACTCAGCTTTGCAACTCATTCTTTCTCTTTACATCATTCTAGGTACAGGTAAAGCGGAGGATGAGAAGAATCCTAGCTAGGCATGATCTATTGGGTTAGATGTGTACAAAGTTCACCTAAATAAAAGGTCTTGGGGACATTGTTGGTTTGTGTCAAGCTAGTGGCTGTACTTTTTGTTATTTGGGCTTGTTGTGTCTCCTTTGGGATAGCCTAATGGAATGTAAATGATTATGTTAATTTTGTTCTATATGAAAAAGAGTGGAATCATTACTCTTTGTTGTTAATGGTATGAGTAACCTTAGTTGAGTTACACTCTGATCCCATCTTATGTGGACTTTTCCTTGGAATTCCTTTACTAGCGAGACTTCAGGAGGTAGGCCCTCATAGTTTGGTGACAGAGGCTTTCTATTGGACTTTCAAGTCTTTACAGTTGGTATAGAACCTTTCTATTGGACTTTCGGGTCTTTACAATGTGGAAAGGTAGTAGATATTTTGCAATGCTCATGTATGTATGCAATGCACATAACATCATAACTCTCACATTTGGGTCGACTGCACCTTAAGATTACCTGCCATTTTTTCAGTCTCCCTGTTAGACTAAGGTGTATGGGTGCACCCTTGGCAAAGTAACGGAGCCAGTACCTAATCCCAAACCCATGTAATGTATTATCATGAATCTCATCATGCTCATATGCATATTTTATAAATCAAACATGTAAATGCAATACATGACATACTCACTTCAAGGCATGACAACATGATAAAATCATTTACGTAAAATCAGGTTTTGGATCGAACAACTTACAAATCAAACATTTTCATAAAACTAAATCTAGTTGGAAAGTACCACTTACCTTCTTAAGCTTATCGGGCTATCTCGATACCCATGCATTGCCTTAAAATACGTGCATCATCTCAATTTGCGTGCCAACCTCAAAATTCGCACAAATCACTTCATCTTAAGCCTCAAAGCATCCTAATTATCATATTTATTTAAATAAACATTAAAACCTATTTTTTCACAATTCTTGCATTTTCTTTATTTTTCTCTCTATTTCTTCCTATTTTTCTTCAATAAATCCAAACAAAACATTTCTTAACTATTTTCTCAAATATTTCACTACGAAAATACATAAAATAACATTTCCTAATTTACAGGAATTTTAGAGAATTTTACTTACTTTGACTTAGCCTCTCATACTGCCTCGGTTTGCGCGTCCTAACCTCGAAACACGTGACTGATCTCGATTGTTGTGCACCACCTCGACTCCTGCGCACTATCTCGATTCTCGCTCATTACTTTAATTTTTACACACCACATCGATTTTTTAGCACTACTTCAATTTTTTGTGCACTATCTTGATTTTCGTGCATAGCCTCGATTTTCGTGCACCACCATGAAATGCGTGCCTGACCCATTTTTCTTACCAAAATCTTTGAAATATTAATACATCCTCATTTCCTATTTTTCAGAATTATTTGGAATTTTTTTTATTTCTTTTCCTATTTTCTTTTTCTTTTCATTTCCTTTTCTTTTTCTTTTTCTTTTCCTTTTCTTTTCTTTCTTTCTTTTTCTTTCTCTTTCCCTGTTCACCTTTTTCTTCAATTTCTCTGCAACGCACGCAGCCATCCTTCCTCTTTTTTTTCTTTCCATTTTTTTTTCTTCTTTCTTTTCTTTATTCTTTTCTTCTTCTTCTTCCTTCTTCTTCTTCTCCTTCCTTGCAGCAACCTGCAATGCCTGAACCAGCCACCGCTCGAGCTCGCTGCCCGCAGCCATGGCCGAGACTCCTAGCCCCGCTACTGCTGACCTTCTCCGCGTGCACCCCCGCACTTGCTGCTACGACCGTCCTCGCCGACCAGCTCACTGCCGAGCTGCCATAGCCGCTTGAAGCTTGCGACTGCTTCCCTCGGCCATCTTCATGGCCCGATATCTCTCTCTCTCTCTCTTGATCTTGCTCTCTTCATAGCCATGGATTGCTGCTAATTTCATAGGCATCCATTTACTTCTTCATACTTACACAACACACACAACAAATATATGTATATTTATATATATTTACATTACATAATCAAATAATTATAGCTAATCTCTAATCCTCTCCAATCCTTATCCTTTTATCTAATATCTCATCCCAATGCCCTAATTGGTTGTCCCTTAATTACAACAAATTTCACACGTGAATGTCATCCCTAGTGTCTGTTATCTATTATATACTTATATATATTACACTAATATACTTATAAGAAAATACAAATTTAATCCTTATATTTCATCTTTGTTATCTTTGGGAATTTCTTAATTTGCAAATACACCCTAAAACATCTAATAAATTTGTGTTACAATGTCAAAAATCCAAAATTAATAATTCCAAATTTACTTGATAAGGACAATTTCATTCTTACACCATCCTCGAACCTTTGGTTCATCCTGAAATCACGCCAGGGTTGATCTTTATGAAAAATCGGAGCCCTCTCAGGATTTCGTTTATTTTTCAGAAGTCTCCTATGATAATTCAATTTTTTTAGTCTGAATCGAAGCTGTATTTTAGCTGTACCAAAAATTGTTTCAATTCTAATTTCTTTTAAGACCATAAATCCTATTTCGAGATGCTCATCGAAATCATATAATTTTTCTTAAACAATTACATTCCGGGGCATTCCCTTCAGTTGATTCGGCACTTATAACTGTAAGAAATTATACTTAAATCCAACTCTTTTGATAATTTCACCTATGGCCCACGTTAAGATTACTTTTGAGCTCTTTTGAAAAAATCTAGGATATTACAATAGGTGACACAACACTGCTCACAATTTCCCTTCTACTGGAACCCATGCTCCCAAGTGTACCAGAGTGTATCTACTACCGCACCATCAACTATATTAATAGGGCAAGGTTTGGGACAATCTGACTAGAGCCAACTGCTCATAACTATTGGGATGTACAACTATCTACATACAAAATCAAAGATCAAGTCAGTAACCAGAATAAATTTCTCCCCCAAAGGCCAAATCTAGGGATCACGAATCCCCATGCTTACTGTTCTGGGAAACACGCTTCCTTGAGCAAGTCGACATCACAACACATGCCTTTATCGGGGAAACATACCACTCACAGTTACGACCTACCCTACCCACGTATGCAACCACAGTTTCATCACCTTCCTCACGCACAAACTTTCGAATCCTAAAGCCCACACAACATACCGTGCAGTAGTCACTCTCTTGGTACGAAGGCTTTTCTCTCAAATCAATGACTTAGCCCCATGTTCCCAAGCTTTCCTCCATTTACCCTCACAAAGGAAAATACTTAACTTTCAAAAGTTCTTTAAATCGTACCCACACTATATTCAACGTACCTTGTTTTTCGGGATCCAACAAAATTCTTATCATAGCTTCCCACCAATAACCCTCCTCGTCTAAAGCACAAAGTGGAACAAATGATCTTTTCCTTTTCACTTGAATGTCACTTTCAATCTTGTCTTGCCTCGATCCTTGAAGGACTCATAGCTAACTTGTTTCTCATTAATTACCTGCAGCGCCTTATAGGACAATCCTCAAGTATTGCTCAATTTCCCTACAGGCTAAGTAAATCAAAATATACTCAACCAATACAATCATAAACCAATCCTACTATGGTTTTCAACATCCAAGGTATCAAATCCATAATATCATCCCGAATGGAAATACCACATATCGTTGTAGTCCCACAACAACCATAAAGGAATAATTAATCATCTTAATTACCTAATCCACTATTGGACATTTCACTTCCTGTCAAACTGTAAGTTGGCACATCATATCATCATTTTCCAGTAAGACTCATTAGCTCCAAGAAATTATCTTACTGGATTACTACGACATTTTCCTCATTCATAATGTAGCAATTTTAAATTTCCTTTGGCTTCCTCAGACCACTAAATCCTTAAAATTTATTATCAATCCATACCTTAAATACATAAATGCATGAATTTACCAACCATCCTTTGTTCGTTCCGTCTTAATTGATCTTTCCCCCCTTGCGGGCAATCTTAGAGAAATAGCCAATCTATTGGTAACTAAAACATATGAGCCCGCTTGGACAACATCGGGCCAAATGGCCTTTTCCCCCACAGGTGTAACATTTTTTACTTCTCTTCTCATAAGGTTTTCGAATATGAGACTTCCGACATCTGCGACAGTTACCTTTCAGCTTGAAATCTCTTCCTTGTGCTCCCAAATTGTGTCCTTGGTTTCTTTCATTTGACTAATTGACTTTCTTTTTCTGTGGGCAGTCCCTAAAGAAGTGGCCAATTTGATGGCATCTGAAACACCTTGGTCCTTCCGGACAATCTTGTGCAATGTGGTTACTTACTCCACAAGTGTAATATCCTTGGGTTCTTTCTTCACATGGTTTTCCACGGTGAAATTTCTGACATTTATGGAATCTTTCTTTGGCTTGAAGTTTCTTCTTCAAACCCCCAAGTCACGTTTCTTCCCAAAACTTTTAGAATGTCAAGTATTTTTCATCTAGAATAGCCACACTCAAAATCATAAGGTTAACAAGTAAACCTTAGCAATAAAATAATTCCGAAACATTCATAACCAACTCAAAAATCATAAGTTTTTCAACTTCCCCGACCTTCATGAACCAAGCTGATTACCAATCTAACAAATTCCAGTTACCTATGTCCTCAAATTTGTTTAAGGATTTCATGCACTAGGTGTCCACTAGACCTTTGTCAGGTTCATAACCTTGACTCGGGAAATTGCCAAAATTTTTATAAGACCAAATAGTCCTCCAAACTCCAAAATTTCTATAGACAATAAAATAGTTTCCCAAGCGCTTTTTATCCTCCAAAATCCTTGAAACACTTGCAAAACATTTGGTTAATCCTAACAGACCGTATATCATTGTGTCCTCAAAAATCCAGTCGGTCTCCAAAATCTCATCTAAAGGTTTCCTCTTCTAGGATACTTACAAATCACTTATCTCCCAAATGACCATTACTCAGAATCCTTGAGATTCCAAAACTCATTAAACTCTTGCAGCATATTTGTTAGTACAAGACTCCAAGAAACCATATCTAGAAGTATTAGCTAAAAACTCATTCGTCTTCCTCTAAAAAACATATATGAGATCAACATTTAAACAAAATCTCGAATGTTCATAACCAGTTAACAACTATCCCAACCTTTGATTACTAGTCCACCAAATACTTGTGTATCTATTTAGCACATATAAGTACACCAAATGTCCATTTTTCGTAAACTCAAATAAGAGATCTGCTATAAAACCATAACACTGACTCAATTAGTTTCTTGAATCCAAAAATTTCTTATAAATAATGTCCTTCTAAGATCTTATTATCCCCTTATGATTCTTAAGATTGAAAAACATTGTTTAGGTGCTTACGAATAACCTCAATGAAATAAGGTCCTTACACTCTAAATTCTTAGAATCATTTGGCAACAACATTCATTTCTCATTGCTTGACGTCTCCTAAGATCCTCGGGACTCCAAGTTCATCAATCTCTACAAGACATCTATAAATAAGGATTCTATATTTCTAGAATTTAACTATTCTTACTAGAACCAAATTGCCTGAAAATCCTCAAGATCTTAAATTCATCAAACACCTGTAAAATAAGTAGTCTCCCAAACGATTACTTAGTATCCTCAAAAACTCCAAGTTTATCAAATCCTGCAATTCAAATAAGTTTCATATAAAATATCTCCAAGTAATCCTCAAGTAAGGAAGATGTCTCCCAAAGTCTCGCAAGCCATTCAATATTAACAAACTCATCAAATTTCTACAAGATAGTTGTAAATAAAAACTTCTAACAACCCACATATGAGAATGTCTCCAAAGATCTCATGAGTCATTCAAGCTTCTGGCTAAGGGTTTAATCTTATCAAATAATGAGAATACCTCATATTCTTCTTACAATCATCCATAAACTTGCTCCATGTCCTATCTTAACACCAAGGAGCTCAAAAGTTAGTAAAATTCGTAAATTCTCATAAACTCCACATATCACTATTTATCCTCATTTGTGCATAAGTGTATATGTATATCGGCTTTTCATTTCACCACATAGACATTAGGACGATTTCTCATGTACTTATTGTCCGAAATCCTCAAGATTTTCAAGTACCTCAAATATCTACAAACATTTAGTAATTCTAACTATCCTCAAATCAAAGTGCTTACTCATTCGACTTTACCATAGTCATTGAAACAACCTCAAATGCCTTGTAACCCATCTTGTCACCAATGCCCCAAAGATTAGTAACATTAATTAAAACATCTCATTTTACTATTTTACATTTTAGGATCCCTAACAATAACCATATAATCTATCCTGTCATCGAGGAACCCCAAGGTTAGCAGCATTGGATAGGCATAATATATTACTATCTTATCCTTTTTATACTCATATGCATATGTATTACAACAACATCTCATCTTATTATACAGTCCCTACTCTTCCAACAACAAAATTTGGTTTTTATTGGTCTTGGACCCGGGTAGGGGTGTTAGGGCTCGCTTCTCGGGTAACTCTGTGGCCATGTCTCCAATACCCTGGTTTCTAGATATCTTGATCCATACCTATAATCATCCAAAAATATCCTCGAGGTTAGTCATACCTAAATCCAAATCAAAACCATAAAATCTAGCTCTAAAATAACCTCAAACTTAGCCAAGTCAAACCCTAAATAATAAAAAAAAAACTTGGTTCTGATACCAACCATAACGCCCCACTTTTCCAAATACACAACAACATAGAATATAAGCAGACATCACCTATGGGCGTTATGGAAACCCTTACTAACGGAAGCGTTGGATCGAACCTGAAAGTTTAACTAAAGCTAAATAAAAAGGGTTTCCACTAGATTTTCTTTACAAGCACAAGAAATTCATATGTCCTCAATACTCCAAAAGAACACAACACATGATTGCAAGGACAATTGCAGGACACTCACACACACACTTCTTACAACCTTGAGTATCCTAGCTGCTATTTATAATGCATCATTCGAAAACTTCCAAAATCCAACAAACAACTCTTACCATGTTCATAATACATAGTAAGCCCGACTCACACCCTCAATAGCATAAAAGGTAAACCTAAGCCTTACATAACCCCTATTTATACAACTACAGTACATAATGATCAAACAAAACCAAAGGTTACATAGGATCCATAGTACATGAAATTAAACTAAACATTGGCCTCCTTGTAGCCTTTTCACCTACTTGTCTCTAGGGTACCTGGCATGCTAATATACCTAGGACGTTGAATGTCCTAGGGGTATTAAACACTCAAATTAGATAATGACATCTATGTGAGTGGTAAGAAAGAAAATGAGAGTACATGCGTGCAAATGCAATAACGCCATTATGAAATCCACCCCTGTGGTAGTAATGCCAAGGTGTTGCAATCACCCCCACGGTCAACATAGTTACTATAACACTCGAGCTTTTTGTTCTTTCTCAGTTCAAATATGTAATATCCAAGACCTTTAAATTGCGATATGTACCAAGGATCTTTGAGTTCAGATATACGAAGAAATGAGACATTTGCAAGGGGTTACGAAAGTCCTAAGACAAAAGTTTAGTTTTTGAACTAGTGGCAAAATCGTAATTACTAAGTCCGAGTAAAGTGTAATTTTGGAAAAAAAAACTCGGGCACATGTGTAATATTGGTAAGCTAAACAAAAATATCAAGGATTATCCAATCAACACCCTCCAAGTGTCCTTGGGAGGTGAAAGAATCCTATTAGGTGTTTGAGGATAAGATCAACGACGACGTGGCACAAATCTATTGGTTCAGATTTCAAATAACTCTCAAATTCAACTTTGGATGGAAACACATGAAAGAAATGATTATAGGGACACATGGCATCACTTGAATGGAAACACATGGATAAAAAAGTCTTCTCCAAGTCTTTACTTAACCTCCAAGTATAGGACACATGGGAGTAATAATTATAGGACACATGGCACCATTTGGAGGAAAACATATGAAAGTAATGATTATGGACACATGGCATTATTTGAATGGAAGCACATGGATAAATCTTCTCCAAACCTTTACTTAACCTTCAAGTTTGGGACACATGTCACCATTTGGGTGGTAACACATGCAAGTAATGATGAATCCAAAGTAATTAAGGTGACACATGGCATGCTATGATTTGATGGATAATTCTATAAATAGGCTTGAAATCTAACTTCCCAAGCCATCTCAAAATTGTGTGAGCCAAATCCAAGTTACTTTGAGAGCACTTTAAGAGAGAAATAAGATCTTGAGTGTGAGGATGAACTTCTGTAAAAATAAAGAGAGAAATTTGGTGAAAAATGAGGGAGAAAACGAAGGAGAGGCAAAGGCTTGATGAAAAGCAAATAGCCACCAAAGAATTACTGTAACAGTCATAAAATCAGAGAAATAAGTCTGATTTCTTTGTATAATCATATAGAGGATTGAAATAGGAGTCCGTAGGTTCAAACGGAAGTCGATTCGGAGTTAAAATGAGGGAGATATGGCAAAAATATGAAAGGGTGTCAAATCCTCCTTTAGCGGGTGTAAATACGCACCATCTCTTCTTGGAGCGCGTGAGGGCGCATGAAAGCCCTTTCTCCCATGAAATTTTCCATCTTATCTCCTATTTAGATTCCCTACAACCTTATGTAAAAATAATTTAATTTTGTCTTATAAAAACCCATGTTTTCTTCAGAGAAACAAACCCATTTAAGGTGTGAAGGCCTTAAACCTTAAAAAAATCTCATCCAACCAAGTTGAGGTAAGTACATTATGAACTATTTATGATGTTTAAGCATGCCCATGAATTTATGTTATGTGGTCCCTCATGTTATGTTTATGTTCACGCAAATTTCGGGACCAGAGCTCGGTAGCGCTACGCACGAGGGTTCGTGCCCCCATAGTTGGTGGAACCTCTCGTGTCTCCTTATGATATGTTATGTCATGACTTGTTTAAATACATATAATGGTTCTTTTGTACTTACTGAGACTTACATGAATCTCATCCCCCATTTTTCCCTCCAAGTGATTATGAATGAGGAGATCGGGACGTGGACGTTGAATGTGGAGGCTCTTGAAAATAATTTCCAATGATCGAAAAGATGTTTCTCTCTTATTGTATTAGAAAGATTTTCAATATGACACTCTTATGTTATATGTACACAATTGCTACATCGTATGTCCTCAAAGCTTATATAAGTTTATGAAATGGCCAAAGTCTCATTTTAAGTCCGGATTTCTCAGTATAGATGCTATTATATTGCTAAGTCTTTCTTTCTTCTATTGAAGCCATGTTTTCGGTATCAAACTTTATATTTACATGAAACATGCTCTGAATCTTATTACATTCAAAACTTTACTTAAGTTTATAAAAGTTTTGTTTCTCAAGTTTTCGCCTACGCTAAACCTTGAAGTTCATAAGAATATTATTATTATTATTATTATTATTATTATTATTATTATTATTATTATTATTATTATTATTATTATTACTATTATTATTAAGCATGTTTTGAGTCATGGGTGTCACAGTCACTCCTCGCTCATCACCAGGGTACGAGATCTTTCATGATGTCCCAACAACTAGCCACAGTCACCAATACGAACATGATATATAACAAAGCAGAAGGAATATCCATAAACAAGGGAAAATATGACATGTAAGCCACAAAGGCATCATATGCAAGCTAACATCCACACACAAGTGAATCAACAAATTCTCAAAGTGTCACAAAACATGTAGGAATCACTCACCTTGACCGATTACCTTAGGAAGGGCAGTTTACAACGAGCGGGATGGGTTTTCTCGTAGTTTTTCTTACTGCTTGGCACGAACTTCGAGAAAGATCCAAAAATTCTGTCAAGGTTCATTCTCCCTCGATTTTCTCCCTTCTTTTCTACAGTGTTTCCTCTCTCAAACTCCCTTCCTTTTCCTCCTTGCTTGGTGCCCAAAATGAATAACCCCAAATCCCTTATTTATAAGAAACTCCGGCGAACCAAATTGTGCCACGTGTCGCGTCATCATTCCATCCATGAGCATCTAATTAAAATATGCCATGTGTCCCTAGAGTTTGTGCCTCCACATGTTTAATTAGATTTTCAAGATTCCCCATTATTACATCCCACATGGTTAATTGAATTTTTCACATTTCCCATCATAACACTTCAAATCCTATCTCCAAGTGGTTAATGAATGCTTGCCACATGTCCTTAAGGATAAGGTTTGGAGACTTTAGTAAACTTGGAGACTAAGTAAACTTTTCTTTGCCAATCACGCAATGCCACCTCAAGGGGTCATTATGAGCCATAATGTGACCTTATCTTATATCTTATCTTCCAAGTGGTCAATGGTTGATTGCCATGTGTCATTGAGGATAAGGTTTGAAGACTTTTGGAACCTAAGTCTTGAATTTCAAAATGATCCCACAATGGATTAAATGTTATTTGAGATCCGCAATTATTTTTACGCATGGTACCATTACTTATCGTAATTATTTTTATGCATAGTACATGCATCCTTACTTATTCACGAATGCATAACATGAAATACATAAATTGGCAGTGTACGTAGTAAGAAAATAAAAGACACCATAGGTACAAGAAAAATTGTGTTACTATTTTCTTTAAGACAATAACATTCTAGAATGAAAATTACGTACAATGAATACAAGAAAAAATTAGAACAGTAAGGCCTAACATATGGATAGCTGAGTTGGTACAACTGGCTACTAGAAAGCCATTCTCGTAGCCTCGATTAGAGTGCCCCCAAGCTTTTTCTTCAACTCACTTGAAATATTGTCTTCCACCTCCTAGACCGCCCCTAGAATGCCCAAAGAAATACTCCTCTCTCGAGCACATACCAGGCCTATGACCTAGGGAGTTTGGGGACATCATTCCTTGTCCCCAAGTTGAGATACTCATAAGAATACTGAAAATTAAGGTCATATAAACTCTAGGCCAAAGCGTTGAGGGAAGTCACCTTAGACAAATACATTGTTTCAGGATAAAACCCACTGAGACACTCTGATCCCCAAAAAGCCTAGCTTAAGTAAAGCCTAAGTTTAACCATGACAAAACTGCTTGTGTAAACTTCCCTACGCCTAAAAGCATTCCTTAGAAGGTTCGTCGCCCTTGAGCACTCAGCTATCCCTGCATATGTCCTTGTTAGCAACAAAAATCTTATCACGACTATAACATCGCTAATTTTTGAGCCATTGCGTTATCTTCCTGTTATTGAGCTACCAATAAGGCCGTGCTTCCTCAAGCCCCTCCTATAGTGCCTTAGAGATACACTAGTATCATTCCCTCGAGCAGATTGTTCTTCATTTTTTATGCCTCAAGTTGTGCCTTCATATTTTTTGCCACCCAATCGGCAGTTGAGCTCTGCCCGTTGCCTGTCCTAACTTTAATAGAGGATCCCATTTTTGTGTCGGCACGAGGCCATGAATCCTTGAAATATAGGTTTTTCCATCAAGGGAAGTGGACACGTGAGAAGTAATATACTCTTCCTTTCGACTTAAAAGTCAAAGTGTTCATGATTTTATATAACCCACGGATAACACACAAGTATACATGGTCAAGAGAAGTAAAGTGATGAATAAGATATCGTTCCCATGAAGATTGGTTACTAACCTTTTAAATACTAAAATTATTCACAATTAACTATAATTGGATAATTAATTAATTAAGAAAATTAATTAATATATAACTGATAATTACCTAAGACCTAGGGTTTTCTAAATTCACCTAGCAAATTCTCTTTTTCAAATTACCTCAATTTTTTATTGATTAGATTACAAACTATGTCAATGGAGCACTCTAATTTATTTGTTAACCTATGTCTAGGTCTAACAAGTTTATTCAACTATTCTAACTCACTATATGTCTATGTGAATTAGAATTAGAGAACACATTAAGCATAGGTACTCATTATATGAAAATATTCATTACAAATATAATCAGAAATTGCACATGTAATCAAGTGAATGTCTTCCTCAATTAACATATGTTATTTTGTTCAAAGTCAATTCTTTATTTATCTATGTCTAGCATCACAAGAAATCTCAAATAATGTAATTGGTGATCAAACAATTACAAGTATTAAGTTTAGAACAAAATAAACATAGTTAATGTAACAATCACAACCAAAAATTGACTAATCAATAAAGTTTCAATGCATAGGATCCTTTAAAAATCCTAAATAATTATTTAGCCACTTTTAATGAATAAAATATTCTCAAAATTAACCAAGAGTTGCAGCATAATTGAAGTCCTAACCAACCAAAGAAAAATAGAATGGCAACTAAAAAAAAGAAGAAAAGAAATCCCCAGTTCCAAATCTGAATATCAGATCTAGGTTACTAGAGTTGAATCAGTTTACCCGATTGCGGCAACCTCGTTTGCCACACTCAGTCTGATGCTTGTATTTCCTTTAATTCTTTTCCATGCATTGTTGTCCATTCTCCTTCCTGTGCTTGCATGGTCTCTGTTCCAATTTCTCATTCTTTTCCTTTCTTCTGCTTTCCGTCCATGCCGTGTTGTGCTTTTCTTTACACTACAAGAGATTTGGTTTTTCTCGGCAGTTAAAAAACTGCCAGAAAAAGTAAAAAAACCGCCGGTAAAGTTTTTACTGACGGTAATAACGTCTTCCGGAAATACCTCCGTCGTAAAATATTACCGGCGGTTTAAAACCGCCGGGAAAAACATTTACCGAAGGTTTTTTAATAGGGCCGGTAAAAAATAAGAATTCTCGGCGGTTTTGATAAACCGCCAGAAAATGTTCGACTTTACCGGCGGTTTTAAAACCGCCAGTAAATTATTTTCACCGGCGGTTCAAAAACCGCCGGTAAATAGTGCGGCAAATTTACCAACGGTTTTTAAACCGCTGGAAAAAGTGAACTGCCGCGAAAAAGCCCAAAACCGCCGGCAATACTAAAAAATTTTTTTTTTACCACCTATACACAGTAGCATTAATCAAATGCAATAAAAAACCTATATAACAAAAAATCACAAATAATTTTAAAAGATTCACCCACTACACACAATAAGTATAATAATTGTATACAATAAATCTATTTAAATACAACCCGTGTGCCTGTAATCAAATGCAATCAAAACCTATATAACAAAAAACCACCAACAATTTTAAAAAAATCACCCACTACACAATAAGTACAACAATTATATATAATAGATCTATTTAAATACCATTACAATTTTAAAAGATCAATCTTGTCTCGTCTCATTACACAATACCATTTTTCCACCTACAAATCAACCCTAAACTAAAACATGTCCAAGTGACCTCAGAGAACCCTTGATTTGTACACCATGCTGCTCCAACCAAAATTGCATATCATATTTTTTCGATCTGCATTGAAAAATAATAGATCTATAAGTATGAAATTGCATAAAACATATTCAAAATTGCATAACTATATACAAAAACACTTACATCTGAAACCCTCCATGGTATTGTAGTTTTACTGTTATTAGCATCCCTCAAAACACGCATCCCAGAAAATTGTCGAGGCAATGGATATAAAAGTTTCAGCACTTTTTGAATACTAATTTCAACAAATTCATTACCTAGCTCTACTCTCCCTACAGACTTGGTTGGATCAATGGACACAATGATTGCCTCAGCAACAATGTGGCGAGGTATTCGTCCATTCATCAAATGAAAAAATTCACTAATCTGTCATATCATAATAAAATTACATATTAAGAATACGAATTTTGCTAACAAGTGCCTTTAAAACAAATTTCAGATGACAACTAACAAAAAAAAAAATCAGATGGCAGGCTCAATTTATGTGACATGACAACAGGAGAAGAAGACAAGAGTAGAATATGCAATCACTATTTTTGTTAATGAAAATGTGTTATAAAGTTGTATTATAAAGGAATCTAGCTAGAGAATGCCTGATCCTTGTTAATGAAAATGTGCAGACACCAAGAAAACCATATACTTATATCCTTTAGTAACATTAAAATTTAAGAAGAATATCTATAGGATCCAAAAAAGCATGTCCCATAACAATAGACATAGCGGATGATAGAATACTTATTTCCCAATTTATGAACTTTTCATGATATGATTTGCATTGTTTCATGATTTTAGATAACTGAGTTTGAATATAAATGAGCTGAAAATGCATGCACAAATCACACCATAAAACAAGCTATATCAACTCATAGTGCCAGTCTGATTATGTAGTCAATCAGGTCCCACCTGGGATGTGCTCAAACCACCTGAACAATTAAAATAAAAAAATTATTTCAAATCTAAATCTAAATAACACTAACCAATAATTCGATTTGAAAATTTTCGTTTAACGTTGTAGTTACATGAATATTCATGTTAATCTAGTAATTAACCTAATTTAAATTAGTGTAGATTTTTAAATATTATTATAATTATTATATTTTAAAGTGATCTAAAACCAAAATTTGATTAATTATTCTTTAATTTAAAATTATCAGAATTTTTGGTAATGGTTCAATCCTAATTTAAAGCTTTAGCTTTTGTTCAGTGGGCAGGTTCAGTTGGTTTCTGCATGATAAGCTCAGGCCCTATTTTCAATTGGGTAATCCAATTGGTTCATCAAATTGAACAATCTTAGAAAATTTTACGTACTGCTTAGTTGACTTAGCATTCATTTTCTTGTCTTGGTAGATTGAGTTTCAATGACTCAATCAATAACCAATCAAGATGCATGAATCTTGGGCCTAAAATCAATGCTTCTTGTCTTGATTTTAGATTGAACTAGCTTGGAGGTTTTGATGCAGAACAACTCGAACCTAAGAAGGATTGAAAAGCAGAGAGAGAGAGAGAGAGGAAATCAATAATGCTATTCAAAAGCCTGAATTTTCTGAATACATTGCAACATCTAATCCCAACTATAACATAATTATGGAATCTTATCCAAACTATAGTAAACAAAGTATAAGATAAAAGATAAAACCTACTAAAATATAATGACCTCCCAACATACTAAGAACTGATGCACCTCTTCATCCTTGGAAAAAATACTCTGCTTATCTAAAATATCTTCAATTTTATCCTGGTGTACAGAATTTCTGATAAAGGTAATCATTGTTAGTAACAGGTTGAGGAGGTTCAATAGAAGAATCAATGAAGCATGATGTCCTCGATATGTAACAATTGATTGTAGTAGACTATGCAAACTAATAAGCATTTTACCTTTAGTGTCCCCCCTGGACAATCAACTCCTAGGGTCAACTGAAGGCTCTAGAATGTATCACTGCACAACTTTATATTTTACTCACTTTCTTTTAATGCCCTTATTTTCATTTAGTTTATATTTTGCTCTCCATTTACTTGTGACAAATCTAAATAAGAAAGTCCCTTGAATTTGGATTTGAATAAAAATATAAACAAATCAAAATCTTTAAGAATAAAAAATTGAAATTTGATTCCGAGTACAAATTTATGAACTTTTTGTAGTTTAGCTTCTTTTCATCTTTTCAAGACGAGAGGTCAAGTGTTTCCACGAAAAAATAATTAGAAGTTGTTTCAAGAGATATCAATGCTAAATAATGAAGAACTGGAAAATGTTTCCAAAGATGAAATCATTTTCTTGTACCTTCCATTATATGGGCCAACCTCCCACACTTAGAAAATTTTTCAAGATCTTGACTATCTGATATATGAAATTTCTACATACCTCACATTTTTATTCTTTCATTTGTATTTCATTTATATTCATCTATTCACTAAATGTCTTGGCTAATCAAAATTGAACTGGTGTCATTATTATCTCCATCTCCTTCATTAAGAAATGCCGTTCACTTGGGCAATTTTGCATATGAAATTGGCTTTTGTGACATTAAAATTTTTATTTACTATTTTTGTACTACTGAAATGTGCATTAATTTGGTATAATATTTTGCCTTGTGCATATGGTTAAGGAGTTCCTGGGGGTGCATATAGTTTACTTTTAGTTTTCACCAGGAAAATGGTGTGTCAAATATGTACTTATCTTTTTTGTTCTTTGAATGTTATTATGGAATATGCTTATTTTTATTCCATTGTTCTTGATAAATTTCATCTTAATGAGTTAGGAGTTTCCTGAAAGGCTATCATAGTTATCCATTGCCAAATTGTTTCTGTTGTTTTTCTGGATAGATTTCTTCCCATCTGTTCATGATGCCATCAGTTTTATTTTCTGGTTACATCCTTTGTCTGCATGATTTAAAAGATACTGTTGCCTCTCTCTAATATGTTAATCTTTTTAAATGAGATGACAGTCAACAATTCATCAGTTAAAAAGGATCACATGATCAGTATGCAGATATAACTCCACAAAACACTGTAATTAAAATAGAATGAAACCAATAAAATTATTGAATTTAAAGAATAATGAAATCACATATAGATGTATCCTAGACATTTGAGTGAAGAGGAAAATATGCAATGTTATGCTGAACTACAATATTTACAATTCAACTATTTGATGCTAACAATTGGTGGCAAAAGTAGAAACTTAGCTTCTCCCTCTTTCCAATTCAACTATTGTGTGATAAAAAGTTATAGCACGAATACCTGCAATTATCAACTTAAAGGTGGAAACTCTATCCAAAGCCTGTTTACATAAGCAAAATTGCAATTCTAGAGTTCGTGACATCCACTTCAAAAACAGGTGTTTGAAGCTCATTATTTGCACAAATAATACGATTGAGTTCATTCTGTCAATATAATTTGTTCTCCAAAGTACATTCACAAAAGTTGTAATCTTTATCGTGTATGACCTACACCCTTAGTGGCAAATGGACTAACAATGGATGTAACATACAAGTATAATGATTTTGAAGTATATTAACTATTTGGTAGCGAATTACCTCTAAATGATGATCACATTCCGGTATCGATAATCCAGCGCATTCAGCTTCGGGTGATGGTGTGCTTGCATGTGTGGCAGAAGCACTAGCATATGAGGATGGCTATATTTCAAAATAGTTTAGTTAATATATATAGTAAACATGTAATTTAAAATCATGAAATGCACTAATGAACAACATACCTGTCTCGGTTGTGGTGTATTGTTTGGAGCTGGTGGTATATGTCCCATTGCCTCAAGTATTGCACGAACTTGCATTTGAACTTGATTTTGCATTTGAACTTGAAATTTTTCTTCTAACTCGGCAGTAATTTGCGCACGCATTTGGTCATACTGCTCTTGAGGCACCTGATACTATTGTCTCTGTTTAACCTTAGTTGGGCATGTTCCAAGTCCTCCCATCCTTACCCTGCCATGCCCATCTTTGCCTAGTATTTGAGTAAAGACATTCTCTAGCGAATCTGTGGTTTGTTCATCTATGGGTATTTGTGACAACCTTTCATCCATTTGTTCCTCAAGAAACATTTCACAAGTTAGTTACATAAGTCGACAAGTAAAAGAAACAAAATATATTTACAACTTTCAATTTTAAGAAATACATACGATTATATATGAAGATGTAGAGTCTACTATCTCTCCGCTCTTTTTGGTGTGTGTCTTTTTAAAAAGCTTGATTCTATCTGGCTCTTCTCCACTTTCAATAGTCATCTAAAAACATATATAAGATATGAAATATATTAAATGTTTAAAGTTTAGGCATTACTAATTAAATTATCAATAAATATATATAACTAATATCCATTCTATTCTTACCTGGTGTCTAACTTGAGGATGTGATCGCCTACTGCTGGTGTGACCCATCTTTTGCTTATCTCGATTGGCACGATTTGTCACACTACGTTCCTACTTGTAATATGATATTATAACTAGGCATAGATAATCCATATGATATATCTACCCATACATAAATCATACATACCTGTGCTTGCTCACATCCCCAATACTCTACAAGAACCTTCCACTGTTCTGGGTCCACCCCAGGCGGTATTTTTGACAGACGAGCCACATCTGTCTCATGGCAATCATAATGCCTCTTCAAGGTGGCTTTGTATTCTCTCCACTTCTTGGAAGCATGTTGCAAACAAATTGATCTCCATGTTGTAGGTACATCAGTGTTATCCTGCAATGATATCCTTATTAGAGTATAAAAGTTTAAAGTCAGATAATTAAGAATCAGAGATGTTATTTACTCACCAAGACCTCTTGCCAGATGCGCTCCTTGTATGGTTCCATCCCCGGTGATCTCCAATCAGTAAATGTAAGGGGAACAATACTCCTTACCATCACACCTAGTTGGGTTTCCAACTTAGTTGCCATCTCCCCAACTGGTTGTCCTTCAACATCAAATTCAATATGAATCTTTTCCTTTCCCCACTTTGAAATTTGTCTTGATATTCCTCTTCCTTTCTTGGCAGTAGATGACATGGAGCTTGTACCTGCTAAAACATAATAACACAATAAATTCAGATTGAATTAGGAAAGAATAATAATTTATTATTGTTCATATAAATTTTTGATATTTACCTTACTGACTATGTGAGTTTTGGGGGTTGGATTGTGAGTGGATCAAGTCATCTTCAGGATGATGGAGATGTGACGGGACTGGGTTTGGGGTTGGATGATGGGATGGAACTGATTGTGATTCATTGTGGTGTGAATCTGTACTATGTGACATGGATCCAATTGGCCAACGAGTCTGCCTCTTAGGTGCCATCAGTGTAATTGCCTATCAATGTAAAAAACAATCTGTTAGCATATCAATTTAGGTTAAACAAAAATAACAAATCAAAACATAAAAAGCTAAAAACATAAACATATAAACAATCTGTTAAATTTAATTGTCTCCCAGCTTAGATTAAATTCATACTTAATTCACTAAATCAAGTTAATTTTTTTTTAAGTCTGCTATTACCTGCAAAAGTTACATTTTATCTCTCGTCTTATTTAATTATTTCTTGTCTTGTAAATCAATTATCACATAATAGAATTTATTTTTAGTATTCAATGAAAGTCTTTGGGTGTTATTACACTTATTGCCATGTTGGGAACGTTGACGCATGCATTGTCTTTGTGTGATGATTTTATGTCATATTTTTCATTTATGTTATTTTTGTTGAATAGAAATCCATTGTGTGATTGGATGCATCCCCATTTACTGTGTCTCTTGTTAATCTCTTGACTTTAATAATTACTTCTCGCCATGCTACTATATTGTAAAGCAGATAGGATTTCTCCAAAACTCTTCCCTAATAAAATATTTGAGCTTCCATTATAACTTCAAAGCCAAGATCAGAAAATATCACAAGAATGCAGACAGTTGACAAAAATTCATATTTCTGTTATAATTCTCATAGACAATGGTTGAATCATCATCTAGTGTTTTACTACTGACGAAGCATGTGCAGCAGGAACATAAGTACATATATACATATATTTTCCAAGGTCTTCACATCTACAAAAGTGTGAGTGCATGGTATATATCAACAAATAAAATGAAATAGCATGTAGAATCACCTGATCAGTAGCTATTCTCCACTTGTTTATACAATGGGAAAGAAAAATTAATTCCTGATCAGTAGCTATTCTCAACAAATGGAATATGTTGAGATCATACAATTAAATTAATACTTTTTGATGTTCCTGCTTGTAGGGTAAGCAAACCTGTTCCTATATAAATCCTAAAACTCAAACTTAAACTCAATTCACTTTAAATTGATATATAAATCCTATCCTTTATCATATCATGTATTGAAAATTTCAAATATTAATTTACTGGAAGCATCATGAACATCACGAGAACATAACAATCCCATTGAAATCACTATAACTACCATATCTGCTCAAATTGGCACAATTCCAATATCAAACGAAAATCAGATCTCAGAAAACAAAGATTAAAACGGAAGAGCGTTAATCCAGCACAAATAACAAATACATTATACAGGATCTATAACCAAATTTATATGGATTTGGATTTACGAACAGATTCAGGGGCTCTGTTCGTCAATCCAAATCAAAGCAGAAGCTTGAGGCTAACCTTTTTTGAGGTTGAAGGCGAGAGCGATTGAGGGCGAGCGAGACCAAGACGAAGAGGGCGAAAGCGAGCAGCGAGGGCGAGGGAGGCAGCGGCGAGAGCGAGGTCGAGTGAGCGGGCAAGAGCGATACAGCGAGGGCGAGGGAGGCAGCGGCGAGAGCGAGGGCGAGTGAGCGGGCGAGAGCGAGGGCGAGTGAGCGGGCGAGAGCGAGGGCGAGTGAGCGGGCGAGAGCGACACAGCGAGGCTCGAGCGAGAGTGATTGAGGGCGAGCGAGAGCAAGGCCGAGAAAGACAGAGACAAAGAGGGCAAGAGCGAGCAGCGAGGGCGAGAGCGAGCACCGAGGGCGAGGGAGGCAGCGGCGAGAGCGAGGTCGAGTGAGCGAGCAAGAGAGAGTTCTAGGGTTTGCAAGGGGGGGTTTGGAAGAGAAGGCTAGGGGATGAGAGGCAGATTTGGGTGGGGGCGCGAGAAGGAGGGGGTAATTTTAGCTGTGCCTAATTAAATAATATCCCCGACGGTTTGTAAACCGCCGGGGATGGGCAAAAATCACCGGCGGTTCCTAAAACTGCCGGGGATGGTAATGGAATACCCGACGATTTTCTAAAACCGCTGGGGATGTGTATGGAATACCCGGAGGTTTCTTAAAACCGCCGGGGATGTGTATGGAATACCCAGCGGTTATCATAATCGCTGGTGATTGTGTTAAATCCCCGGCGGTTTATTAAACCGCCGAAAATTTTTGTGTATTCCCGACAATTCTTTAAACCACCGGGAAAACTTCGCCTGCAATACCCCTTTTTCCTGTAGTGTTAATTCCTCCCTATTCTGTCGCTTCAAGCTTTCTCCCAATTCTTTAGTGCCTACCAAATCCCATATTATTATATATATATATATATATAGAGAGAGGCAAGGCAAGGCCACCCTAACTCCATGCATGTTCATGCCACTTAATTACATAATATATACTATATATAAATAATGTAATATATAATGCATAATATATAATATAAAAACATCTAATATAAAATATAATCTTTAATATACTATTAATTATATTATAATATTAATTATTTATAATATTTATTTTTATTTATATTATAATATTAATTTTGAAATTAATTTTACAATATTTTTTTTTATCCAAACACCAAGTAGTATTCTTGTAAAATAACAAGAAGTATTAGAAATTAAATATATGTAAAAGAAACTCAAAATATTAGACAATTTTAGGTAAAAACACATAAAATATTAAAAACACTACTCAATTATGACCAATAAATGTGTGAATAAATTCTCACATTACAAAGCAAAGAATAGGGGGCTATTCTTGTACCATAAAATTTTTGAACATCCACTAGAGTATATTTTTAGCTAATAAAGCCAAAGTGGGTGAGTTCATGAGTAATCTTGGGGCAAAACGTTTTCCCAAGGAGGAACCATGAATAAAGGGGCTAAAGAATATTGATAAGGGTTAGGAGGTGATTAGACTTGGTTTGGAGGGTAAAATAGTCCATGGTAAAACGTGGCTATAAAAGGAGCTGGGAAAGGGACAAAAAGGGGTTTTTTGGCCCAGTAGCTTCTAGAGTTCTCTGCCACCTTCTCTTGGAGAAAGCCTTCTCTCTCATTAGCCATCTCTAAGAAAGGAGCAGGAAGTCTCTTGGTGGCAGCCGCACAACTCCCAGCGACTCTCAACGGTTGCTGCAAGCCTCTCGGTAGTGGCTTTGTCTCTCCATAATCTCTCTTAGCAGTCCCCCTCGGCAAATGGTCACGCTTCCTCTCAGCAAAACCTCTATCGAGAGGCTCCTCCAAGTGAGGCCTCCCCTCATTGAGCCCCTTCTAGGTGAGGTCTCTCGGCAAGACCTCTTGCCTTGGTCTTTCGAGAAGACTTCTTCTCGAGGCCTCTTAGCAAGACGTTCTCCGAGGTCTCGCGACAAGACCCATTTCCAGCCACCTTACTTTCTCTCACTTAGCCATGTGGGCCATATGCCCCTGTTTCCTTCTACTTGTGAGCCATATGCATGTTGCATGTATTAGTATGACAAGCTTAAGGGTTATTATAATATGTATATCATATAATATAATGGTCTTACGTCATTACAATAGGTATTGTCTTATATGATGGCCACACCTACCTTTAGCCCAAATCTCCTTTGGAAATGGGCCTTCGCATGCATGTTCCCCAACACCTCCAAGTGCCTAGTGGGGCCCACCTTTATGGCTTGTCCTCCTTAGTGAGCCCCATCTCTATGACTTGTCACATGTAATTCTCTGCCACAATCTATCTATGATAGGTATCTCTTGTATGTACTTGTGCCATAAAATTTCTGACCATCCACCAGAGTATATTTTTAGCTAATAAAGCCAAAGTGGACGAGTTCATGAGTAATCTCATGGCAGAATGTTTTCCCAAGGAGGAACCATGAATAAAGGGGCTAAAGAATATTCATAAGGGCTAGAAGGTGATTAGACTTGGTTTGGAGGGTAAAATAGTCCAAGGTAAAATGGGGCTATAAAAAGAGCAGGGAAAGGGACAAAAAGGGGTTTTTTGGCCCGGTAGCTTCTAGTGTTCTTTGCCACCTTCTCTTGGAGAGAGCCTTCTCTCTTATTAGCTATCTCTTAGAAAGGACCAAGAAGTCTCTTGTTGGCAGCCGCACAACTCTCAGTGGCTCTCAGCAGTGGCTGCAAGCCTCTCGGCAATGGCCTCGCCTTTCCATAATCTGTCTTAGTAGCCCCTGCAGTTCCCCTCAGCAAGTGGTCGCGCTTGCTCTCTATAAACCCTTTCTTAGGAGGCTTCTCTAGGCGAGGCCTCCCCTCGGAAAGCCCCTTCTTGTCGAGACCTCTTTCCATGGTCTTTCAAGAAGACTTCTTCTCGAGGCCTCTCGGCAAGGCGCTCTCTGAGGTCTCTTGGTAAGACCCGTTTCCAGCCACCTTACTTCCTCTCACTTAGCCATGTGAGCCATATACATGCTGTCTATATTAGTATAACAAGCTTAAGGGTTATTATAATATGTGTTGTTGCCAAAATACAACAATCTATTTTTTTTATTGTGGACAGACGCAAGAGTCTCGGGAGTCGTGTCTTCACTGATGAGAATCTTGACAAGCGATTGGATCTGTCAGAGTTCCAAGTCTGATGATCCGACAATGCTGATGGTCTGACAGGTTGATGATCTTGTGGGCTGATGATCTGGTGGCCCCAAAATGATCTGGTGGCCTTGAGGATGACGAGAGACCTCGGGGTGACGGGAGGCCTCAAGATGACGAGAGGCCTCGGGATGACGAGAGGCCTCAGGATGACGAGAGACCTCAGGGTGGGGGTCCCCGCGTAAACCCTCTGATGCTTAAGTTAGATCTTGAGAGAAAATGAGAAGATTGTACTTCAATTGCTCAAAATAGCGTACCTTGTGATGAAGGCATGATCTCGTATTTATAGCGAAGGAGAGAGAGAAGATGTGCGAGAATCTCGCGGCACATTTTGAGTGGTTCTCATACCTCAACTTCATGCCCCATTTTCATGATGATTTAACTCGAATATCTTGAAACTCAAAACATAAAAGTTGAAGATAATTCTCTTATCTTTCCATAGAACTTTGAATCAGGTCAATTGGAGCTCGTATGAAAAAGTTATGACAAAAAAACTGAAGCAGTGTCATACCCACTCGGCGTAACCGAGTGGGTCATAAATAGCAAGTGGCCACTCGGTCATGACCGAGTGGGGGCCACTTGGTCATGTCTTCTTGTGCCCAACCGAGTGGGGGGCCACTCGGTTATGCCTTCTTTTGCCCTTTTGACTTGGTTCGAGTCCATCTTCCTTCAATACTTGACTCCGAGCCTTCATAGTGTAGGTGCATCAATTTCATACCCAATTTATCACTTTATTAAGCCAGAATATATCGAAACACAAAACATGAAAGTTGTTGAAAATTCTCTTATCTTTCCATAGGACTTTGAATCAGCTCAATCGGAGCTCATATGAGAAAGTTATGGCTGAAAAACTAAGGTAGTGTTGTACCCACTCGGCATAACCGAGTGGGCCCTCCCCACTTGGTCTCGGCACGACCTCTTGCTCCTTCGGCTTACTTCCTTGATCTCCTACAACCCATTGGGCCTTTGGGCTTCATTTCCATGTCTCAAGACTATTTTTTAGGTCTTGTGATTCTCCATGTTTACAGGGCATATCAATTGCTCCCTACTCTTTTAGCCGGAAGGTTCGGATGAAAGAGTATCTTGTCCGGTAAACTTTTTAACACCACTTCTCTTTTAGATGCTTAATCTTCTACACATCCTCTCGAGCTTGTTTGCACATCATGCTTTTAAATTTTTGGACTCTTGTGATTTTCAATTCCTTTGCAGAAGTATGAGGTAGATATACTAGTAAGTTTGCTTTCCATAGATGTCGAACTATGCATCGAACGATGAGTTTGATTCTGCTCCCAGTTATTGAGTTATGCGTGGGACAATAGGCTTGCATTTAATTTTTCTTTGTTGTTAGGCTTTAAGCAAGACCATGAGCTTGCGTTTGTTTTTTTTCTCCCATTGTCGGGCTATAAGCGGGACAACGAGCTTGAATGTACCTTTACCTCGTTGTCGGGCTATGAGCGGGGCAACAGGATTGAATGTACTTTTACCTCGTTGCCGGGCTATAAGCGGGACAACGGGTTTGAATTTATTTTTCCCTCGTTGTCAGGCCGTGAGTGGGACAACGGGCTTGAATGTAATTTTACCTCGTTGTTGGGATGTGAGCGAGACAACGGGCTTGAATTTATTTTTCCCTCGTTGCCGGGCCGTGAGGGGACAACGGGCTTGAATGTAATTTTACCTCGTTGCCAGGCCATGGGCAGGACAACGGGCTTGATCGAATTTTACCTCATTGTTGGGCCATAGGCGGGATAACGGGCTCGATCGCGTTTTACCTCGTTGCCGGGCCGTAGGCGGGACAACGGGCTTGATCGAATTTTACCTCGTTGCCGGGTCATAGGCGGGACAACGGGCTCGATTGCGTTTTACCTCGTTGTCGGGCCGTAGGCAGGATAATGGGCTTGATCGAATTTTACCTCGTTGCTGGGTTATAGGCGGGACAATGGGCTCTATCGCGTTTTACCTCGTTGCCAGGCCGTAGGCGGGACAACGGGCTTGATCGAATTTTACCTCGTTGTCAGGCCATAGGCGGGACAACGGGCTCGATTGCGTTTTACCTCGTTGCGGGGCCATAGGCGAGACAACGGGCTTGATCGAATTTTACCTCGTTGCTGGACCATAGGAGGGACAACGGGCTCGATCGCGTTTTACCTCGTTGCCGGGCCGTAGGCGGGACAACGGGCTTGATCGAATTTTACCTCGTTGTCGGGCCATAGGCAGGACAACGGGCTCGATCGCGTTTTACCTCGTTGTCAGGCTGTAGGCAGGACAACGGGCTTGATCAAATTTTACCTCGTTGCCGGGCCATAGGCGGGACAACAGGCTCGATCGCGTTTTACCTCTTTGTCGGGCCGTAGGCGGGACAATTGGTTTGAGTTTATTTTTCCCTCGTTGCCGGGCCATGAGCGGGGTAACGGGCTTGAGTTTATTTTTCCTGTAAGCAGAGCATAGCAAACAAACTTTCACAAAGTAATGTGTAATGGAAATGCTTACATTTTTTGAAATAAGTGAGTACATCCATTGTTTCATTTTGGGTCTTATTGTTGCCTCTGAGCACGAAATGTTTAGTTTCTCGATCTTTAACATAGGCTCTCTTCAATGTGTCTGAATTTTGCTCCCAGTTTTCTTTTTGAGGGCATTAATGGTGGCTAACTACCTTCTTCTAAGGGCATGTCCTTTCGTGGCTTGTCTAGATGGAATAGGAGGAGTCCCTTACCATAGTTTCACTGCCCGAGATGACATGCATGCGCTCATGAACTGGTTCATTGTCTAGAGGTGGATTCTCTCCGTAACCCCTTTCTCTCTCTTGACATCTTTGATTTGATCTCCCCCGCTCTTCCTGTCTATCTTCTCCTCTTTGAGGATCACCATCTTTGACCTGCACGTACCTTTGAAGATGTCCTTCACGAACTAGCATCTCAATCTGATCTCTTAACTCCCGACACTGGTCAGTGCAATGACCACGGGTTCAATGATATCTACAATATTCTTCTCTATTCTTCCCCATTGGATGGTCAACCTTTTTCAGGAGTCTAATGAGACCTGACCCTTCGATGGCTGCAAGTATGGTTGATCGAGGTTGGAGGAGTTTGGTGTAATGGTGGAACTGGGGCAGAGGTATATCTAATCTTCTAACCCTTTCCTGTCGTCGAATAGACTCTTCTTCTCCTTCGCGCTCCTTTTTCTTCCTTTCTTTGTCCTCATTCCCTGCCACATTTCTCATAATTTCAGTGTGAAGGATATACCTGTTTGCTCTGACAAATAGATCGGCCAGGGACGTTGGGAGGTCTAAAGAAAGTGACTCTTGGAGAGAGGTGAGGCGCGTCCCTTGGAGCATAGCAGACACTGCGACTTGGGCCGGCAAGTCGGGGACTTCCAAGGTGGCATTACGAAATCTATCCACAAATTGACGTAAAGATTCCTTATTCCCTTGTCGTATGCTGAGCAAATATGTGGCATCCTGTTTCCTTCGACTGTTAATCACAAAAGCTTTAGTAAATTCTGTCCTAAGATGCCCAAATGAGGAAATGGAGGCTTCTGGAAGGCTGTTAAACCATGTTCGAGCATGTCCTGACAGTGTTAAGGAAAATGCTCGGCACATTATATCATCGTCCCATCCATGTAATATCATCAGTGACTCATAATTCTGAACATGATCATATGGGTCATCTTTCCCTAAGTAGAGGGTGATTTGTGGCATTTTTGAATTTTTGAGGCAGTGGTCTCTCCAATATATCGGTCGTAAAAGGACATTTTCTTCGTTGGTGCTCTTCTATTGCAGGGATTAACTTTTTCCGTTCAAGCACTTCTTCTATTACTCTTTTCATATCATCCCTCATAGTGGTTGTTGTCTGATTGTCATGTCTTGTTGGCGTACTGGCCATTGTTTCATGATACCTCCGTCTTTGAGGGCTTCTGGTTTTGTTCTCCATTCTTGGGTTTTCATTTCTTTGGGGTACAGAATGAGGTTTCTTTCTTGGTGGTGGCGATCTAGGCCTACCCTCCCGTCAAGGCGTAGGTCGAGAATGAAAATCGGGAGTAGCTTCTTGGTAGGAATCGGCCCCCACCTCGGGCTGAGGTTCTGGGGGTGGCATAAACTTTTTCAGAGTATCGGGAAACGTCCCTACCAGCATCATACCTTGGAAGATACCAGCCATGTCTCAAAGTGCTTGCATGCCCTCAACGTGTTGTTGTCTCAATGCTTCATACTCCTCCCACGGGACTGTGCGTGGTAGCTGTCGTGAAGTCCCGACTTGGTCAGTAGGCGGCGGCCTTGAGTCGATAAGTAGTGGTGGTGGGACTGTTTGGTTCCCCACCTGCGTGCTGGGGGAAATGGGGCGGTCACCTCCTTTAGGTTGAGCATTATGTGGGGGAGGAGGTGCTCCCTGTTGCTGAGTGTTTCGTGGTGGTAGGCGTGTTTCTACGCCTTGAGAGAGAGTTCATCCGTGTCTACGGGTGTTTTCCATTCTTGAGTTGACTTTTTGTCTTGCATTTCCCACAGACGGCACCAATTGTTGTTGCCAAAATACAACAATCTATTTTTTTTTATTGTGGACAGACGCAAGAGTCTCGGGAGTCGTGTCTTCACTGATGAGAATCTTGACAAGCGATTGGATCTGTCAGAGTTCCAAGTCTGATAATCTGACAGTGCTGATGGTCTGACAGGTTGATGATCTTGTGGGCTGATGATCTGGTGGACCCAAAGTGATTTGGTGGCCTTGAGGATGACGAGAGACCTCGGGGTGACGGGAAGCCTCGGGATGACGGGAGGCCTCAAGATGAAGAGAGGCCTCGGGATGACAGGAGGCCTCGGAGTGACGAGAGGCCTTGCTGGTGACGAGAGGCCTCAAGATGACGAGAGGCCTCGGGATGACGAGAGGCCTCGGGATGACGGGTGGCCTTGTTGGTGACGAGAGGCCTTGATGGTGAAGAGAGGCCTTGCTAGTGAAGAGAGGCCTTGGAGTGACGAGAGGCCTTGCTGGTGACGAGAGACCTCGGAGTGACGAGAGGTCTCGGGATGACGGGAGGCTTCAAGATGACGAGAGGCCTCAGGATGACGGGAGGCCTCAAGATGACGAGAGGCCTCGGGATGACGAGAGGCCTCGGAGTGACGGGAGACCTCAAGATGACGAGAGGCCTTGCTGGTGACGAGAGGCCTTGATGGTGACGAGAGGCCTTGCTGGTGACGAGAGGCCTCAGAGTGATGAGAGGCCTCGGGATGACGGGAGACCTCAAGATAACGAGAGACCTACAAAACGAGAGCACCGTTAGGGCGTGGGTGGGGGTCCCTGATCAGGGCTGTCGAACACTGATAGATTAGATGAATAATGATTCGGATTTGCAATAGGGGTGCAACCCAAAGTCATCTCCCAACGAACCTCAAACGGATCTGTCAAAACAAGGCTAAATGGGGGGGGGAAGGTTTTTGATGAAAAATAGAAAACAAAATAAGCAAGAACACAGTAAATCGAGATGCAATCAGTTGCAAACCAACCTTCTATCCCAGTTTTCATCGCCTTCTCAATAAACAATTTGTTTAGTTTTAATCCTCAAATCGAAAATCAGAAAAATCCTTTAACAAGCACCAAAGATTGGAAAGAAAACCAATAAACAGATTTCAGAAACCTCTTAGTTCAATCAATCAGTTTTGATTCCCCTTATTGCACAGACTCGAGACTGATTGAAATACCATCCAAACAGATTGTTCTTGCTTCCGGTTAAAGCCTCAACCGAGCACAAAAACCTTGGATTCTCAAACAAAGACAATGCATGCATTCATCCAACCGGTATCAACACATGCACAGATTTAAGAGAGGACGGAAACAAGAGAACAACAAAGTTAAAACTAAAAAATAGATTTCCATTAAAACCAAAGACTCAAACCGGGAACAAGGATGGTATTGCAACTGATTACAGAATCCTTAGCCTTCCATCTTGACAAGAACAATGGAGAGAAGGAAAGTTGGCTACTGTTCATGCCCCCCAAAAGAATCTTTTTCTTTCTAATGGCTTCTTAAGGTGGTTAAGTAGAGCTTAAGGAGGAAACCCTAGGTTACCGCAACTTCACAGCCGATTTCGGATATGTTAACGTGCGTTCTGGTCTTTGGCCTCTTCATAAGAATTGTAGATCAGGAAGAGTAGATGATTTTTGAATTTTTAATCAGTTGATTTGGATATCGGACTCCCAAGATATGGCCTTTTAAAGAATCGGCATCTGTGCAGCTTTCCTAATTCGACCCAACTTCCTGGCCCCCACTTTGAAGCACTTTTTTAAAGCTCAAACGAACTCGGATTTGGACAAACCATACCATTCCAGAAAGCCCAATAAGTCCTCTACATTATATCTCAAGACATCATCTTCATTCTGGAATTTTATCTTGGCCAAAATACTGAAGGAAGTGCAGGAGGTTAAATCTGCTAAAATTGCCCTTACATCTCTATCTCCAATTTCCAAGATATCTCATTGCCATCAAGACGTCTCATGCCCCATCTCATGCTCCCATAGCCCTAAACCTGAAAAAATAAAATAAAATAGTGTGAAGCCCAATTCCTATAAAATAAAATGAAATAAAATCAAGATGAATAAAATGACACAACTAATGTGCAAAAAGACTAAATATGAGGGCTAAATAATATGAAAATATGTGCTCTATCAGTCCCCGCGCAAACCCTCCGATGCTTAAGTTAGATCTTGAGAGAAAATGAGAAGATTGTACTTCAATTTCTCAAAATAGCGTACCTTGTGATGAAGGCAAGATCTCGTATTTATAGCGGAGGAGAGAGAGAAGATGTGCGAGAATCTCACGGCCCATTTTGAGTGGTTCCCATACCTCAACTTCATGCCCGATTTTCATAATGATTGAAATCGAATCTCTTGAAACTCAAAACATAAAAGTTGTAGATAATTCTCTTAGATTTCCATAGAACTTTGAATCAGTCAATCGGAGCTCGTATGAGAAAGTTATGGCCAAAAAACTGAAGCAGTGTCATACCCACTCGGCATAACCGAGTGGGTCATAAATAGCGAGTGGCCACTCGGTCATGACCGAGTGGGGGCCACTCGGTCATGTCTTCTTGTGCCCGACCAAGTGGGGGGCCACTCGATTATGCCTTCTTTTGCCCTTTTGACTTGGTTCGAGTCCATCTTCCTTCAATACTTGACTCCGAGCCTTCATTGTGTAGGTACATCAACTTCATACCCAATTTACCCCTTGATTAAGCCCGAATATATCAAAACTAAAAACATGAAAGTTGTTTATAATTCTCTTATCTTTTCAAAGAACTTTGAATCAACTCAATCGGAGCTCGTATGAGAAAGTTATGGCCAAAAAACTAAGGCAGTGTCGTACCCACTCAGCATAATCGAGTGGGCCCTCCCCACTTGGTCTCGACTTGACCTCTTACTCCTTCGGCTTACCTCCTTGATCTCCTACAACCCGTTGGGCCTTTGGGCTTCATGTCCATGTCTCAAGACTGTTTTTTAGGTCTTGTGATTCTCCATGTTTACAGGGCATATCAATATGTATATTATATAATATAATGGTCTTACATCATTACAATAGGTATTGCCTTATATGATGGTTGCACCTACCTTTAACCCAAAGCTCCTTTGGAAATGGGCATTCGCATGCATGTTCCCCAACACCTCTAAGTGCCTAGTGGGGCCCACATTTATGGTTTTTCCCCCTTAGCAAGGCCTATCTCTATGACTTGTCCCACGTAATTCTCTATGATGATGCAGTGGCCGATCACCCTCTTCTACCTCCGCCAGAGCACCTGCAATGGAGACGGGGACTTGTTCCCCCAGTTTATCTCCAACGATCAAGTCAGATTACTAGAAGAGAAAACCCAGAAATATTCTCTATGCTCGAGAAATCAAAAGTTCGATCCCTTACCTCCTCGTGCTCTTTTTCTTTTATTCTCCAGCTAAGATAAGAATCCTGGAGAGATCTTCGAGATCTCTCTCCTGCTCTTCTCAGAATCTGTAATACCTAGTATTAAATATTAAAAGTATTTTCAAAAATTCGAGGTCAAAATTGGTATTTATTATAGTTTCAGGCGTTTGTGTAATATTCAAAACACAATCGAAGGATGAGGGACTGTGTCAAGCAAGCCAATAAAGGCAAAACTATTCAAATAAGTGATGATTGACTAAATCAAGAGATTTTCGATGATTGGAAATCAAAAACATGTAGTTAGGGGCATTCGGGCAAAAGCGCAGATTTCATAAACTACCCGAGGGAGGTCAAGATGGCAAGTTTTTCAGAAATTTCAAAAAGAAATAGAAAATATGGAACTTAAGGGCAGTAGTGAAAGTGTTGGATAGTCCAAGGGTGTTTAGGGTTAGGAGAAAATGCAATTAAAGATTAACTAGGGGCTTAAATGAAAATTTTCAAAAATTACCATGGTGTGAACGCGACCGCCACACATGGGCTGTCGGCAGCCGCTTCTGGACGTTGGGAAGCTCACCTAAGGGTGCTAGGACGGCCTTCAGGTGATGATGAAGCCTCAGAGGGTGGCCATTAGCTGAGCACAGTAGCGACGTGACCGAAATTTATGGCGGACGGATTTTTGATTTGGCCGAATATTTTGAAGGGTTGTAGCTCGTGATTTGGGGTTGTTTAATTGGTTTCAAGGCTAGATCTAGGGTTAAGGGGATAAGAGCAATCGATTGGTGGTGGAAATTTGGGTCGAGGTCGAGTATAAAAGGGGTTCTCGGCTGAGAGGGTTAAAGCTAAAAATTGATCAAATTCCACCCGTTTTGGAAAGAATCGAGCAAAGAGATTAGAGGGATTTTGTTCTACGAGTTGAAAGGATCGTTTCTAGAAAGTTTCGAGGAGTTACGTGTACGTTTGGTGGGATTTCAGTGAGTTGGCCAGAAAAGCAGGAGTCGTCAGACCGAGACCTTCAACTGGGTTTTAAACCCCTTTCTGGCGACCTTTTCCGACAAGTAAGGAGTCCATTGAAGTCGCCTCATCGAGATCTTCAAGGCCCCATCGTTGTTTTAGCCAAAGAAAATCGCTGGAGCCGGAGAAGACAACACACGGCGGCGCGTGGGTTTCACTCGTAGAGCCTCTGGGTAGAGCGTGAGGGCACGTGAGGTATGGGTTTTTCTTGGTCTTAATTTCAGAATTTAGGTAAAATTATTTTAGGAATTATCGTGGAAAAATATTTGGTGAAACTTGATGTTAGGTATTTTTTATAAATTTCGGAAGGTAGAAATGTTTAAAAATGAAGAAAAATAAAGGAAAATTAAGGGAAAATAGAAATATTAATTTCTAGGGCCCTAATGATGAATAGGAGACGATTGGTGTATTAAAAAGAAGGATTACGTGATTTTCGAGGAGTGACACGATTTTCGAGGTGGAATCCAAACTTTTTCGAATTCATGTGAGTAGCCTGATTCTAGCTTTACCTTACCTTGAAACTATGTTGGAGGATGTGTAGTAGGTTCAGGTGGGTGGTGTTACCCTCCCGAACCTATGTTACACGCAATTTAGACCAGTTCTAGTGAGCAGTTTTACCCTCCAGAACTTGGGCTGTTTGTAAAGGCATTTTAATTATGTATATATGACATCATTTGCATATTGATCATGTAGTATATTGCATCATCTATTTTTTCTTACAAAAGAGTAGGTGCATGGAGTGTAATTTTCATGTCATTTGGGGTCGATTTTTCGTGTCATCGTTGGGTTCGTATGGGACGGGTGGGATCTACTTGAGAATGGGGCAAGGTTAATCCTGGTGATTGGGTGACACGGTAGGGCACCCAGGGCTGGTGCTGTTGATCGAGTGACACAGTAGGGCATCTGGGGCTAGTGATCGAGTGACACGGTGGGGCACTCGAGGGTTAAGTATGTCGCAGCAAGCTCAACCTCACGGTGCGTGGAATGGTGTTTTCCACGCGAAATTGAGTACGCTAGGGTGATTTCTCAAGTTGGACGTGTCTTACATGATGTCGTTCAGTATGCCATGCTCGTGTGTCTTTTATGCATTGTATAAACTGTTTTATGCCTTCACTTAGATGTTTTATCATCTAAATTGGGTTATGCCCCTGGAACATTTAACGTTCCAGTCAGGGACAGCTGCGATGTCAAGGACGTGGCCGGTGAGCCAATTGTGTTTATGTGGTAGTCGTTGTATCTTTTGGTAGCGTTGGTACTTATTTTGTTATATGTATGAACAATAGCACGATGGTGTTGTAAACATTTAGTAACGGTGTTGTATGTATATCGGTGTGGGAACATCTTGTATGTAACTCGTGGTAGGCCATGACATTTTGATGATTAAGTATTCCGCTGTGTTATATAATGTCTCGTTTAGTTATGATTATGTTATTATTAGTTAAACGAGCAAGACTGGGATTCTCGGGGTTTATATCTGCATGTAAAGATTGTTCCTGAAATCACCGCGGGTGCCGGCTGTGGTATGTGATGAGTGTTTCATCTGCATGTGAAGATTGTGCTCATGGCGCTGCGCGTGTTGAACTTGAAGGAAAAGAAAAAAAAAATCCCGAGAATTGCCTTATAGTGACACGCCCGTATAAGGCAGGGTGTTACAATTGGTATCAGAGCCCTAGGTTAAAACCCTAGGATGGTTAGGCTAGGTTATTGAACTTAGCATGGTTAGACTTGTTAACTTAGAATAGGGTTATGGATTCTAGGTGTCATATGAAAACTTTAGGAAACACTTGTTCGAGGTTTCTGAGAAAATCTTTGTGTGTTGTTAGTAAAACAATGGTGGATCAAGTACTGTTGTCACACTGGGCAAACAAGATCGAAGCTTGAGAAAAGCCGCAAGATGAGGATATGAATGTGTTTTTGCTTGCAATAGAGGAAATTATTGATGATGTGCCCCCCAGTTACCGACAGTTGGTAGATCTAGCGGAATTTCAGATCGGTTTTCTTATTGATCAGTTGGAAGGGGAGTGAAAGACTTTTGCGCAATGGTTATGGCAGGACTGGGAAGACGACTCTCTACACGAATTCTGCACGAGAATGCGGAACGAGCATGTGGACCTACTCGGGGAGGCTATGGATGAGGAAGATCCGGAAGAGGATGCTGCAAATCCCGAGAATGAGGTCATCGACATAAGTTCTGATGAGGAACCTCAGGAGCCCCAAGGTGATGACGAAGGACCCCCGGTGGCGTCCGACAGTGACGGGGACCACAAGGAGTCATGGATCTGGAGGCCGAAGGACTACTGAGCAAGGCCGAAGAAATAACTGACGGAAGAATGGATATGTAAATATAAAATATAATAAGATGTTCTGTCTATTTCCTTTTCGGTTGTGCTAAGTTGTTCTGTTTTGTGGGATATTGTAAAGAAATAAAACTGTCCCTTTTGTATAGAAACAATCTTGTCTTGTGCATAATTCATTTTCGTGATTCACTTCAAATGGTGAATACACGAAGGCTTCGAGACGCAACTCATGACGGAAATGGGAGAAGGGAAGAAAATAATCTCGAAGATCAGGGTGATCGCAGGAATCACTTAAGAGGAAACAGAAGATACGTCGGGGAATCGAGCTCCAGTGAGGACCGATTCGAGCGAATGGAGCGATTTTTAGAAAATATGCTGACATACGTGAGTCGAGAGGAGCCTACTTGGCACACGACCACGGCATTGGAGTGGTACTGAGACTTGAGACCCCCTGTGTTCAAAGGAAGGATTGGCGATGATCCTAGCTCAGCCGAGTATTGGCTTTAGCAGATCGAGAAACTACTTCAACATCTCCAGTGTAGTGAAGAGGAGAAAGTGAGGTGCACAACCTACACGTTAGAGGAAGAAGCAGGTCAGTGGTGGCAGTCTATCGAGCATTCTATAATGAGGTCTCAACAAGGACGAGAGGATGAAGATGAAAATGCACCAATGTATACTTGGGCGGGATTCAAGGAAGAGTTTAACGCCAAGTACTTTCCCAAGAGTTGGAAGGAAGAAAGAATCTGGGAGTTTATGAGGCTCAAGAAGACGGATGAGATGTTTGTGAGCCAATACGATAATCGGTTCATTCAACTGATTAAATACGTGCCCATGTACCAGACTGACGAGAGTCAGAAGGCACAAAAGTTTGTTCCAGGGTTACAAGGAAATCTCCAGCAAGTCTTAAGTGGATGGGACATTAAAACCTACAAAGAAGCATTACATCGAGCTTTGACCATTGAGAGGAATCTGACGCAGGCCAAGATAATCAAGACCGAGGAAGGAAGTAAGGGTGGTAAATCAGGCAGTTCGATAACTCAACCAAGGGACGATGGGAAGTGCCCTCAATCTAAGAAGAAACACTTTGGGAAAAGATGTGTTGTAAAATGCTATGGATGCAGCGAAGAAGGCCACATTGGAAGAAATTACCCAAAGATCAAAGCAACGCCCCAAGTTGGGTATCAGGGAAAAGTGGTGTGCTACAACTGCGGTCAACCGGGGCATATCTCGCGAGATTGCTCGAAAAGGCAGAAGATGGAACCACCGAGTGGAAGTGCATAGAATGTTCATCCAGGCCGAGTGTACAATCTGACCTGTGAGGACGCTGAGGCCGATCCTGCAATTATTGAAGGTACACTGTTCTTTTCGAATATTCCAGTTCATGCTTTAATAGATCCAGGTGCTACTCATTCATTCGTGTCGCATGCATCAGTAGAGGGTTTAAAGCTAGAACCTAGGGAATTGGGCTACCAAATGGTAATAGCTACTCCTATGGGTTCGACCCTAAGAACTGCGGTGGGGTGCAGCGGGTGTATTTTTAATATGGGAGGGGAAAGTTTCAAGATCGATTTAGTGGTGTTGGACATTTAAGATTTTAACATAATCATAGGAATGGATTTTCTATCGCTACATGAGGCTAAGATAGATTGTAAGAGTAAGACTGTGAGCTTACCCAAGCCTAACGGAGAGAGGATCACGTTCCAAGGCCAGGGTAGGAAGATTAAGAGGGAACGTTGTGTGACTTTGCAAGCATTGCAATCAGCCAAACTCGAATCAGGAAAGAAAAGTCTGAGTTGGAATCAGTGAGGGTCGTGAATGAATATCCTGAGGTTTTTCTTGAGGAATTACCAGGATTACCTCCCTAAAGAGAAATTGAATTCTCGATAGACCTTGTACCAGGTACACAGCCAATATCCATACCTCCATACAAGATGGCCCCTGCTGAGATGAGAGAGTTGAAGGAACAATTACAGGACTTCATCGACAAAGGATTTATTAGACCAAGTGTGTCACCCTGGGGAGCTCCGATACTGTTCGTGAAGAAGAAAGATGGAACTTTGCAGATGTGTACCGACTATCGACAGTTAAACAAGGTAACCATAAAGAATAAATACCCGCTACCTAGGATTGAAGAGTTGTTTGACCAACTTCAAGGAGCTAGGGTATTTTCTAAGATAGACCTTCGGTCAGGGTATTATCAGATGAAGATCAAACCAGAAGATGTACCCAGGACTGCTTTTCGATCACGATATGGTCACTACGAATATTTAGTGATGCCATTTGGATTAACCAATGCACCTGCTGCAATTATGGATTTGATGAATCGGACTTTTAGACCCTTTCTGGACAAGTTCGTAAAAGTGTTCATAGATGATGTTTTGATATACTCTGCAAGTGAGAGTGACCACGAAGAACATTTAAGGATAGTCATGCAGACTTTAAAGGACCATAAGTTATATGCCAAGTTCTCGAAATGTGAATTCTGGTTTACTCAGGTAGCATTTCTTGGACATATAATTTCTACAGAGGGTATAGCTATCGATCCAGTAAAGATAGAAGCGGTTCAAAAGTGGCAAGCACCTAAGACCGTTGGGGAAGTTCGAAGTTTTCTTGGACTAGCTGGATACTACAGAAGGTTTGTAGAAGGGTTTTCAAAGATATCTGCTCCACTTACTCGATTGATTAAGAAAGAAGTTAAATTTGAATGGGACGACAAGTGTGAGCAAATTTTTCAAGAGCTTAAGGTACGATTAACTACAGCACCGATTCTAGTAATGCTAACAGAGTCGGGAAAGTTTGTGATGTATAGTGATGCTTCTGGGATAGGATTGGGATGTATTTTAATGGAAGATGAGAAAGTAATCGCTTATAGATCTCGGCAACTGAAGAGACACGAGCAGAACTACCCAACTCACAACTTGGAATTAGCAGCCATAATTTATGCTTTGAAGTTGTGGAGGCATTATCTCTATGGAGTACAGTTTGAGATTTTTACGGACCATAAAAGTTTGAAGTACATATTCTCTCAGAATGAGTTAAACATGAGACAAAGAAGATGGATGGAATACTTGAAAGATTATGATTGTACCATTTCCTACCATCCAGGGAAGGCAAACATAGTTGTAGATGCTCTTAGCCAAAGAAGCTTTAAGATTGTGGCTAATATGATGATCGAGGAATTTAGCCACTTGACAGTAGGTGTTAAGCCTAAACCAAGTAAGGGATATTTGGAAAATCTGACAATTCAACTTGATGTGGTGAATCAAATCAGGTAAGCTCTTCAGACAGACACAACAAGAAGTCAGTGGATAGACGAGAACGATCAAGTTAAGACACCTGAATTCAGTTACTGCGACGATATACTTCGATTTCAAGTAAGGACATACGTGCCAAGGGATCAAGGTCTAAGACAAGTTATCTTAGGAGAAGCTCATCGAGCAAGGTACACAGTACATCCAGGGTCCATAAAAATGTATAAGGACCTTAAGGAAATTTATTGGTGGCAAGGAATGAAAAAAGATGTGGCATGGTACGTGGCGCAATGCGATACCTGTCAATGTATCAAAATTGAGCAGTAGCGTCCGGGAGGAAAATTACAACCATTGGACATTCTCGAGTGGAAATGGGACCACGTCACTATGGATTTTGTGACCAATCTTCCTCGAAGTCCCAAAAGAAACGATGCTATTTGGGTAATAGTAGATCGATTGACCAAGTCGGCACATTTCTTGCCTATTAAGATAGGGCAACCAACTCATGCTCTGGCTCAACTACAGATTGAGGAAATTGTACAACTACATGGAATCCCAGCAAGTATAGTGTCAGACCGAGACTCGCGATTTACGTCAAGATTTTGTTAAAGTTTCCACAAGTGTATGGGAACACAGTTAAAGCTCAGCACAGCTTATCACCCTCAAACCGATGAACAATCTGAGCCAACAATTAAGACGCTCGAGGATATGTTGAGGGCATGCATTTTAGATTTCTCAGGAAGTTGGGAGAAACATCTACCACTGGTAAAATTCGTCTACAACAACGGGCACCATAATAGCATTGGAATGGCCCCTTACGAGGCATTATATGGGCAAAAATGCAGAACACCACTCTGCTGGGTAGAAATTGGAGAGGTAAGATTAATTGGACCCGAGATTGTTCAAACTACCACAAAAAAGATCAAGCAAATACAAGAGAAAATGAGGATAAGTCAAAGTTGTTAGAAATCGTATGCTGATCAACGAAGGTGAAATTTGGAATTTTTGGTCGGTGACAAGGTATACTTGAAAGTCTCTCCCTTTAAATCAGTGATTCGAGGAAAAATGAAAGGTAAATTAAGCCCAAGATACATAGGACCCTATGAAATTTTGGAGAAAATTGGATTAGTGGCTTATAGAATAGCTTTACCTGTGGCGTTATCAAATATCCACAACGTGTTTCATGTGTCTCAATTACGGAAACATGAGCTAGATCCTACGCAGGTACTTCAGAATGAGACCATTGAGATGCGAAATGATCTAACGTACCCTGAGGAACCAGTTCGAATCCTAGATCAAAGGGATCAAGTTTAAAGGAACAAAGTTATTCCACTAGTAAAGGTACTATGGAGCAACCACGACGAAGAAGAGGCCACTTGGGAACACGAGGAAGAGATGAAGATTTCTTATCCGCATTTATTTGATGTTATAAGTTAATGATTTCGAGGACGAAATTCCTTTTTAGAAGGGGAGGATGTAATACCCAGTATTAAATATTAAAAGTATTTCCAAAAATTCGAAGTCAAAATTGGTATTTACTATAGTTTTGGGCATTTGTGTAATATTCAAAACACAATCAAAGGATGAGGGACTGTGTCAAGCAAGCCAATAAAGGCAAAACTGTTCAAATAAGTGATAATCGACTAAACCAAGAGATTTTCGATGATTGGAAATCAAAAACATGTAGTTAGGGGCATTCGGGCAAAAGCGCAGATTTCATAAACTACTCGAGGGAGGTCGAGATGGCAAGTTTTTTAGAAATTTCAAAAAGAAATAGAAAATATGGAACTTAAGGGTAGTAGTGAAAGTGTTGGATAGTCCAAGTGTGTTTAGGGTTAGGAGAAAATGCAATTAAAGATTAACTAGGGGCTTAAATGCAAATTTTCAAAAGTTATCATGGTGTGAACGCGACCGCCGCACATGGGCCGCCGGCAGCCGCCTCTGGACGTTGGGAAGCTCGCCTAAGGGTGCTAGGACGACCTTCAAGTGATGATGAAGCCTCAGATGGTGGCCATTGGTCGTGCACGACGGCGACATGACCAGAATTTATGGCGGACGGATTTTTGATTTGGCCGAATATTTTTGAGGGTTGTAGCTCGTGATTTGGGGCTGTTTAATTGGTTTGGAGGCTAGATCTAGGGTTAAGGGAATAAGAGCAATCGATTGGTGGTGGAAATTTGTGTTGAGGTCGAGTATAAAAAGGGTTCTCGACCGAGAGGGTTAAAGCTAAAAATCGATCAAATTCCGCCCGTTTTGGCAAGAATCGAGCAAAGAGATTAGAGGGCTTTTGTTCTACGAGTTGAAAGGATCGTTTCTGGAAAGTTTCAAGGAGTTACGTGTACGTTTGGTGGGATTTCAGTGAGTTGGCCGGAAAAGCGGGAGCCACCGGACCGAGACCTGCAACTGGGTTTTAAACCCCTTTTCGATGACTTTTTTCGACAAGTAAGGAGTCCATTGAAGTCGCCTCATCGATATCTTCAAGGCCCCATCGTTGTTTTGGCCAAAGGAGATCGCCGGAGCCGGAGAAGACAACACACGACGGCGCGTGGGTTTCACTCGTAGAGCCTCTGGGTAGTGCATGAGGTATGGGTTTTTCGTGGAAAAATATTGGGTGAAACTTGATGTTAAGTATTTTTTATAAATTTTCGAAGGTAGAAATATTTAAAAATGAAGAAAAATAAAAGTAAATTAAGGAAAAATAGAAATATTAATTTCTAGGGCCCTAATGATGAATAAGAGACGATTGGTGTATTGAAAAGAAATATTACGTGATTTTCGAGGAGTGGCACATTTTTTGAGGTGAAATCCAAACTTTTCTGAATTCATGTGAGTGGCCTGATTCTAGCTTTACCTTACCTTGAAACTATGTTGGAGGATGTGTAGTAGGTTCAGGTGGGTGGTGTTACCCTCCCAAACCTATGTCACACGCAATTTAGACCAGTTCTAGTGAACGGTTTTACCCTCCAGAAGTTGGGCTGTTTTAAAGGCATTTTGATTATGTATATATGGCATCATTTACATATTGATCATGTAGTATATTGCATCAACTATTTTTACTTACAAAAGAGTCGGTGCATGGCATATAATTTTTATATCATTTCGGGTCGATTTTTCGTGTCATCGTTGGGTCCATATAGGACGGGGTGGGATCTACTTGAGAATGGGGCAAGGTTAATCCTGGTGATTGGGTGACACGGTAAGGCACCCGTGGCTGGTGCTGGTGATTGGGTGACACGGTAGGGCATCAAGGGCTAGTGATCGAGTGACACGGTAGGGCATTAGAGGGTTAAGTATGTCGTGGCAAGCTCAACCCCACGGTGCATGGAATGGTGTTTTCCACAGGGAATTGAGTACGCCAGGGTGATTTCTCAAGTTAGGCGTGTCTTGCATAATGTCGTTCAGTATGCCATGTTCGTGTGTCTTTTATGCATTGTATAAACTGTTTCAAGCCTTCACTTAGATGTTTCATCATCTAACCTGGGTTATGCCCCTGGAACATTCAACGTTCCAGTCTGGGACAGCTGCGAGGTCAAGGACGTGGTCGGTGAGCAAGTGGTGTTTATGTGATAGTCGTCGTATCTTTTGGTAGCATTGGTACTTATTTTGATACATGTTTGAACAATCGCACGACAGTGTTGTAAACATTTAGTAACGGTGTTGTATGTATATCGGTGTGGGAACATCTTGTATGTAACTCATGGTAGGCCACAACATTTTGATGATTAAGTATTCCGCTGTGTTATATAATGTCTCGTTTAGTTATAATTATGTTATTATTAGTTAAACAAGCAAGACTGGGATTCTCGGGGTTTATATCTGCATGTGAAGATTGTTCCTGAAATCACCGCAGGTGCCGGCTATGGTATGTGACGAGTGTTTCATCTACATGTGAATATTGTGCTCATGGCGCCACACGTGTTGAACTTGAAGGAAAAGAAAAAAAACCCGGGAATTGCTTATAGTGACACGCCCGTATAAGGCGGGGTGTTACAGAATCTTATTGATGAGGATTCTGTAATCGTAACAGCTTCCGAAGAATTCGGGACAGCTCTTATCCCCATAATCCTTGGCGGGATGGTTGATCCCAAGGAACTCGGAGAATTCCTTACCGAGCATTCAGGCCAACTAGCGCGGTGGTACATATCTGTCACGTGTCCCCCCTAGACCCAAGCAAGATAACATCGGTGAAGTACCTCTTTAGCGGACACGTGGCACTACTTTCAATGGTTGCATGCACGTGGTATTGGCATAATTATGGACCCGAGGGTATTCCTCTCATCACTTGCCCCGTCACTCCTTGAGTGCTTCAGCTCGAATGGCTCTAGGAGTGCCGAAATCTCCAAAGCTCTGCTTCTTTTCATCCCGAGGGTCAATATCTACAAGGCCCAAAGAGTTGATGTGTCTTTTTCTCTCACACGTGTCTGGAGGGCACAGGTATTGATTTGCTCCGATGGAAATACCTCTTCCCAATGCATTGTCCAAACCTTTTCGTCTTTCGAGCCGCGCCAGTTTTGGGTAGTTAATGCTCATTATTATTTGCCCTCTAGCTTTCTACCTCTATGGTTTAAATAGGGGTTTTGTACTCTTCTACTCATTCTTTCTTTCGCCTCTCGTCAGCTTTTAGTCTATTGTTACGCTATCAAGCGTTCTCCTTTTATCCGTATCTTCTTCATTCTCCTTCTCCAATTTCTCTGTGATGGTGATTACTGGATCGGGAAAACTTAACTCAACCGGCGCAAAACTTGCTAAGTGGGAGAACCATCAGACCGCCTTCATTCCCTGTCAATGGATGAACAAGTCAGAGTGTCAACAGTTGAAGGAGAGATACAACATCCCCGGAGAATGGGAGGTGGAGTTCAACAGCCATCTGCGAGCATGCCACCCCATTGTCGGCCGCCGCTACGTCTATAAATGCACCTTCGACAGGGGTTTTCGCCTTCCTCCCCGAGGAAGGGTGCTCCAACATCTTACGATTGCTCTAGTTCAGCTATCTCCATTCGGATGGCGGTGTTTGATAGGCTTCATCATTATTTGCTATTTTGGCATAATAGAGCCTTTAGGAGATCTTTTCGACTACTTTTTCACTACCAACCGCGACCCAGGGGGCTGGATCTCTATCTTCCCTAGAATTATAAATGGGGGTTGTCTCATTGCTTCCAAAGAGCACCCCAAACTCGAAATCACAGCCTTGACACTTATGCAATCCAGAGGATCAAAAGACTCAGACGACTAGAAAGAGTGCTTCCTCTTCGTCCATCCTAGACCGTCCAACTCTCCTTAAGAAATTTGGTCCGTGTATAATGAGTGGACTTTAGATACCTAGCATAAATGTCCAAACGTTGAGGACATCAAAGAACTAGCCGGTAGGCTCATGAAGATCAGCCGGAACTGGGAAGAGGGATGGCTTTCTAACCCGACCCTTACCGAGGTGGGCCTAGATGGTGAAAACTGTAAGCTCTTGCCCTTCGCTCTCTTCTTCATTTTTTCGTTTCCATCAGGTGTTGATCTTCATCGTTATTTCTTTCACAGTTGAAGACCTTTGGGAGATAACTTACTCTCCCATTTCCCAGGGGATGGTCCTGGACTTCCCCGAGAGTAAGGGTCCCTCAGGCCCCTTTGGTGGTAAGAGAACATCCGAGAGGGCTCCCAAACTTTCCCAAGGCCCAGGGCTCACTGTGCCACCTGAGCGAGCTCTAAAGAGCACCAGGAGTAGGAAATCCTCGGCCTCTTCCAAATCACGAAAAATAGTAGAGGGGGATCCTTAGACATTCTGAGAGGCTTCAAAGAACAGCACCAAGGTGTGCTCGAAAGGCCCTTCCACGAAGCCCCCTGCCCTTAAAAGCAAGGACTCCCTGTCTATGCAACAAATAGCTACAGTAGTACTTGTCCCCATGCCAGACCCCTCTAAAGATGATACGAAGACTATTGCCAGGCACTTGAGGTGACTCACATGGAGGCACAGGGAGACCAACCTTCTGTAGGTACGAAGCCCACTATAACGCCTCCCATCATTCCTATCCCTGCTATCTTTAAGCAGATATTAACATCTCTGGCACTAGCGGAACGCCCAAGAATGATAGGGGAGGCTTCTTTGGAGGAGGCCTTCATACTGTCTATGAAGGAGATATTGGCGTGCCGAATGAAGCATCAAAGGGTAGAGGTTGCCCCTTCTACCTCTACGATCCCCTCACTTTCAGCTCCCGAGGCAAATGAGGCCCTCACTAAAACCTTAGCCCTTTCTAGCACTTTTCCAGCCGCGAGTGAACCAGATTACTATGCCGAGATTTTAAGGGTATGATCACATTGTCTTTTCCCTTTGAATTTTATACCAATAGGCCTTAACCCTTACTTTGCTTCTGTTTCCCAGAACCTTACGTGCTTCCAAGATTCCACTTCCTAGCGAGAATACGAACTCTGTGCCCAGATTGCCTTTCTAGAATCCGAGGTTGAGAAACTTTGAGGGCTTGTATCCCTTTCCTCAAAAATGGCTGACCTTGAGCATAGTGTACATATTCTCACCAAATCTGTCAAGATAGTGCAAAAGGAGGCTAGACTTGCCAATGACGTCGAAGCTTAAGCTCGCGAGGATCTGGAGTTGGCTCAAAGAAATATGCTCGAAGCTAATCAGGCTAACTCCAAGCTCGGGGAGGAATTGGATGCTGTGAAGGGCGTAAATGACCTGCTCCGTGCAAATATAAAGAAGCTCACCTTAGAGTTCAAGGAGGCTAAGAAAGGACAGGTCAAGGCGATGGAATCCTACTCTCAGTGCAAAGAAGACCTTCACATCGCTCACACCCAGCTTCAATCTACACTTAAGGATGCCTGCATGGCCTTTCAGAATGGTCGCGAGGATTTTCAAAGCTCTAAAGCTTATGCCACGAAGTTGGAAGGAGTCCTTTGGGGTGGGTTCGAGCATATGAAGAAACTTAAGAAGGAGCGCTTCCCGAACCTGGACGTGGACTCCATCCCCTTTAATGTTACCACCGCTTTATCCTCCTTAGAGTAGATATCTTTGTAATCAAACTTGTTGCTATACAAACTTGTTGCTATAATAAAATTTTAGCTTTCTTCTGCCTGACTTTTGGAAATTTTCTTTAGATGTTACCTTGCTTTAGTTGACTTCCTTTGCTTCTTAAAAAAACTTTTAGGGATCAGGTTTGATCCTTTCATTTTTGTCGAATTTGCTTGTTTGTCGAAGAACTTGAATTTGCTTCGATGAGGGTTCGGGCCCCCCAAGGATCACATCTGATCCCTCTATTTTTGTTGATGGTTCGGGTATAATACCCAAGAACTTTGGGTTATTATTTTAAAGGAAAAACGAAAATTCGAGGAAATTCGGTATCAGAAAAGCCCAAAAAATTTATCGAATCAATCGAAGGGAGTACCCTAAAACTTAAATGATTAAAGAAATAGGGACGCCTTTAATGAGCAGGTCAAGAAATGATTTTTAGCATCGAAAGAAATTGGATTGGGAACAGTTTTCGGTACAGCAAAAATACAGCTAGAAGTAAGGCCGCAAAACAGAATAATCGCAGGGGGCTTCTGGGAAGTCAACAAAATAACGAGGAATGTCATATTTGGTGTATAAAACAACCCTTAAGTGGTTTTCGGAAGAAACAAAAGGATTTAGGGCCGAAACGAAAATTCGGGTCAAAGTGCAATTTCTTAAAAATTTAACGAATCGGCCGGAGGGAGGTCGAAACGACGATTTTTCAAGATCATCAAAAGAGGAAGTATGAGTTTTGAAACATGAGGGTCCTAATGGTAATAAAAGAAAGTTCAGGAGGGCCTAAGTGCAATAACTCAAAGTTAGAGGGGTAAAACTGTAATTTTGTAAAGTTTGAACCTGTCATGACCAACAGCTTCGTGCATGCCTCCGACCAGGAAATTCCAACCATTGGAAGTTCAAGGGGCATGGTCGGGCATGCGTAGGGATCGAGCTTTGGCCACAACGAGTGCGAAAATGGCCAGAAAAATCGAGAAAACGGTTGGAGAAGGTTCGGCCATGGCCGAACCTGCAAACGTGATTTAGAGGGCCTTTGTCGATGCTTTTTGGATGCCCAAGGGATGCTCATGAAGGTTAAGGTGTTGGTCTTCACGGCCATGTTGGTTTCGAGGGCCAATTTGGCCTATAAATAGGCCTTCAATGGCCGAGGGTTTTAGAAGATAGAAGCGAGAAATTGGAAGGGTTAGAGGCTGAATCGAGCGTCTATGATAAAGGGCTTTTAGTCCTTAGAAGCAGTAGATCATTTCTGGAAAGTTTGGTGAGCAAAGGAGCCGGATCGAGTGGGTTTCGAAGCTCGCCGGAGAAGCGAAGCGGACGAGTCAGCCGAGACTTCAAGCTTCTTGTTAGCCAGCCTCCGGACCTCCTTTGGAGCCCATTCAGGTACCCCTAGGATCAACTCTTGATAGGCTTTAAAATGGCATAGCTTTCGAAATTTTACGGCAATGCCGTCGCCGGAGAAGACGACCGACGCGTGGGCCCCACGTGCTAGTCTCACTCGCCCTAACACGCGCCAGTGCGTGTGGGCGCGTGCGGCCTTGGTTTTTCGTGCAATTTTTTTTAAAAATCTTGGAAAAATATTTTATAATTTACTATGTAAAAATATTTTGAAAAAAAAATAGGTATAGGTATTTATTTTGGAATATTAGTGAAGAAAAATCAAGGAAAAATAGAGAAAAATGCAAGAAAATTGAAGAAAAATAGGCTTTATTGATTAATTAAATAAATATCTTGCCTAGGGTGCTTTGGGAAGTGAGGTGAGTCACTTGGTGCAAAATTCGAGATTAGCACGCAAATCGAGGCAAGTTTCACATTTTTCTAGGTATCCCAATATCTGTAAAGGTGAGTGGTTTTGTCCTTATAGCCCGTATATGATATGATTTCTTTTCCATGCATGATATTTTCTTATGCTATGATCATTTTCATTCTCATACTGTTGCATGGGAAAACGTGATATATGCATTGCACGATATTGTCATATTGATATTTGTGCATGGGGAAGGGATGTCGCCCCCAGAGTGTAGTCGTAATTCCCCAAGGGCGTTGAGGGAATAACGTTAGGCTTATCCTGCAGAGGTTCGGGATTTGCCTAGGATTCCTAGCCGGGCTTGCAAGCCAGGAAAGTTACACTAAGGGCAAATGTTGTTCATGTTATTGCATCATGCATCATTCATTCATGTTTATCTAACCCTCACTTAGAAGATTTCATCTTCTAATATTGGACTATGTCCTTGGAATATTCCACGTTCCAGGTGAGGCAAGCGGCTGGAAGGGTAAAGAAGTGGTCGAGGCATGATCGTGGTAGAAATTTTGAGGGTCCCATGTGGGACTAGAATAATCTATTTTATTCGGATGTACTGTTTAGAGTTTTATGTTATCTGTAATGCTATGTTGGGCGAACAGTATGTATGTACCCATATAAGTTATGTTTTCGAGATTCTGACCTTGCTCCCGCTTATGTAAAAAAAGTATCTTTCCTTTGTTATTTGAGAGTGTTATTGAATTAATGTTATGTTGAGGATATATTGCCGATTTATGTTTGAAAAAAAAAATTTAATGCCCTGGAAGGCGGGGTGTTACATCGGGCCCCTCAAGGATCACATCTGATCCCTCTATTTTTGTTGAGGGTTTGGGCCCCCCGAGGATCATGTCTGATCCCTCTATTTTTGTCGAGAGTTCGGGCCCTCCGAGGATCACATCTAATCCCTCTGTTTTTGTTGAGGGATTGGGCCCCCCGAGGATCACATCTGATCCTTTCAGTTTTTATCGAGGGTTCGAGCCCCCCGAGGATCACATCTAATCCTTTTACTTTTGTCGAGGGTTCAGACCCCCTACGGATCACATCTAATCCTGTCGTTTTTGTTTTAGGGCTCAATGGCCCCTAAAGTTAGGCTCACTTTTAATCAAGGGTGCCCCCCTGGGTCCTTTGATAAGAAGAGCCTTTACTAATAATAAAAAGAAAGAATATGTTTATTTTAGAGTAACATTTGAAAATCATAATAAAGAGAACATTACTGATAGAACGTCCTTAAATTCTGCAAGTTCCAAGCATTGTTAACTGGTGTACCCTCGGGGGTCTGGAGTTTGTAAGCACCAGGGCTAAGAACTTCTACTACCTTGAAAGGACCTTCCCAATTTGGTGTTAGTTTATTCGCTTCTCGAGCCCCTCGAACATCTGCTCGTCGCAATACCCAATCTTTAGGAAGAAAATTTTGTCCCCTTACTCTCTGATTGTATTATCTTTCTATATGTTGATTGTAGGCGGCTTGCTGAATCTTTACCTGATCACGAAATTCATCAAGGAAGTCCAAGTTATTCCTTAGATTTTGCTCGTTGGATTCAGGGCTAAAAAGCTCCACTCTTAGCGTAGGCACTCTTATTTCAACTGGGATTAATGCTTCCAAACCGTAATATAAGCTGAAAGGGGTTTCTCCCATGGATACCTTCAAAATGGTCTGGTAAAACCATAGGATCTTTGGCAATTCTTCCACCCAGCTGTTGTCTGCCTTTTCCACTCGCGTTTTTAAACCATGCAGCAAAGTTCTGTTGGCGAGTTCGATTTGTTCATTAGCCTGTGGATGGGCTACCGAAGTGAATTGCCACCTTATTCCCAACTCCTGACACCATTCTTGGATAGATCGGTCAGTAAATTGAGTGTCGTTATCAGATATTAGTACCCGAGGAATCCCAAAGCGACAGACCACATTCTTCCATAGAAATTATTTTACACGCTAAGTGGTGATGAAAGCCACTGTTTTAGCTTCAACCTACTTTGTGAAATAATCAATGGCAGCCATGATATACTTAACCTGCCCAGCCGCTGGGGGACAAGGCCTCAAAATGTCGATACCCCATTGAGCAAAGGGGTAAGGGTATCCAAATAAGCTAGGGTGACCGCCGGCACATGAACCAAGTTAGAGGTTCATTGGCATATGTCGCAAGTCTTGACTAACTGCTTTGAGTCCTTTACCATCGTTAGTCAATATTACCCCTACTGAAGAGCTTTTTGGCTGAGGGTTCAAGCTTCAATATGACTTCCACATAAGCCTTCATGAATTTCCCTCAGGATATAGTCAGCTTCGTGAGGCCTGATACACTTGAGCAACAGTTGTGAGAATAACCTCCTATAAAGCTCTCCGTTAACTAACACGAAGATTCGGGCCTTTCTTCTAACTTCTCAAGATTCTGAATCATCCTCTAGGAGTTTCTCCTCTCTTAAGTACAACAGTAAATGGTTCATCCAGCTAGGCTCGTCCTCCACACATAGTTGATCAGCGACCTCTTCGATACTCTTTTGTGGTAGGGACTCAATCCGAATTTCTCGGGAGTTTGTAGGAAAAGAGGAAGAAGCAATCAGGGATAGTAGATCTACTTCTGTATTCATGGCTCAAGGGACATACTCCACCTTTACCGACTGAAAACATGTGATTAACTCCCTGACTATAGCCAGGTATTTTGCCATATGATCCTCCTGAGCCTCATGCTCTCCATTCACTTGTTGCACTACTAGGTTAGAGTCCGAACTCACCTCGACACACTGAGCTCCTAACTGTTCTGCTAATCTCAATCTTGTCAACAAAGCCTCGTACTCCGCCTTATTGTTAGATACTCAGAGCTCAAAATGTAAAGCATAGGGCCATGTCTACTCATCAGGACTTTTGATCATTAATCCTACTCCACCACCACCGGAGGATGAGCTCCCATCTATAGCCACTATCCATGGCCTCTGATCCTCCTCCGAAGCTTTTGAAGTCATTATCCCTTCGGCGATGAAGTCTGCCAATGTCTGAGCTTTAATAGTCGATCATGGCCTATACTCAATATTAAAAGCTGTAAGCTCCATTACCCATTTCAGCATTCTCCCTGAAAGTTCTGTTTTGCTAAGAACATGCCTCAAAGGTTGGTTAGTAAGCACAATAATCGTATGAGCTTGAAAATAGGGTCGAACCTTCCTTGCCGAGACTATTAAGGCAAAAGCTAGCTTCTCCATGGGAGGATACCGGACCTCTGCTCCTATCAACCGCTTATTAGCATAGTAAATGGGCCTCTGCTTCTTATCTTCCTCTAGCACCAGCACTGAACTCACAGCTACCGCCAAATAGATATACAGTGGTTCTCCTAGCTGTGGCTTCGTGAGAATCGGAGGCGTGTCCAGATGCTCATTCAGCTTGTTAAAAGCCTCCTGACATTCAGCGTTCCATACAAAATTCTTTGCCTTTGATAGGACCTTATAGAAGGGAAGGCCCTTTTCTGCCAAATGAGAGAGGAATCTCCCTAAGGCTGTCATTCTGCCTAGAAGGCTCTGTACTTCCTTGACATTCCTTGGGGCTGGCATATCCATAATAGATTTAACCTTCGTTGGGTTTACCTCAATCCCTCGGTGGTGCACTATGTAACCCAAAAACTTTCTTGCAGAGATGCCAAAAGCACATTTGACAGGATTAAGTTTTACATGGAACTTACGAAAGGTTTTGAAGCACTCCTCCAAGTCTTCTGGATGATGCTCTGCAACCAAGCTTTTCACCAGCATGTCATCCACGTAAGCTTCCATATTCCACCCGAGCTGGTGTTGAAAAAGCTTATTCACCAGGCGCTAGTAAGTGGCTCCTGCGTTCTTCAAACCAAAGGGCATCACTGTGTAACAATAAGTTGCCTTATTGGTAATGAATGTCATCTTCTCCTAATCTTCCGAATGCAGCGGAATTTGATGGTACCCCTAAAAGGCGTCCAGAAAACTCATCAGTAGGCAACCCAGGGTCCCATCAATCAGGGCATCTATCCAAGGAAGAGGGTAGCTATCCTTCGAGCAAGTTTTGTTAAGATCAATGAAGTGAATGCAAAGTCTCCACTTGCCCTCTCATTTAGGCACTAGCACCACATTCGCTAGCCACTCAGGATAATCCACCTCCCGAATGTATTGCGCTTCTATTAGCTTCGCAACTTCTGCATCGATTACCTTAGCTCTTTCTGGAGTAAAACTCCGCTTCTTCTCTTGACAGCTTGGAAATTTGGACGTATTCCCAACTTGTGCATCATGATCTTAGGATTAACCCCTGATATGTCTTGAGTAGTCCATGCGAAGACATCCACGTACTGCATGAAGAGGGCTAAGACCCGACCCCTTATCGGGTCTTTCAATTCCGCACTCACCTTTATGCAACGCTCTGGGCAATCCTCCCTTAAGGGCACTTCCGCCAGCCTATCCGCGGGTTCTGCGGTCTTCGGATCCTCTGAGCCCTCCAATAGAAAACTGACCTCTTATGGGGGACCCCCCTCCTTCTCTCCTCGGGAATCCCCTTCTTGACCAAGAGCCTCTTGGGGCAAGTTCTCTCTCATCTACCTTTGGGGGCTCCCCGCGCTCCTTGTCATGCCTATGGAAGCTATATAACATTCTTGGGCCGAATGCAAATCTCCCCGTACTTCGCCTACACCACCGGTCGTAGGGAATTTTATCATCATGTGATACGTGCTAGGAATGGCTCGAAGAGCATTGATGCCAGATCTTTCTAGGATCATATTGTAAGCTGAAGGAACATTCGCCACCAGGATATCCAGCATTACCCAGGAGGTTTGGGAACCTTTTCCCAAGGTCAGGGGAAGATGAGTAACCCCATCTGAATACACAGCCTCCCCATCAAATCCCACCAATGGGACTTTAGCTGGCCTTAGCTGCTCCATATTGTACCCCATACCCAGGAAAGCCTGTTGATACAAAATTTTTGAAGAACTACCTGGATCCACAAGGATTCGCCGAAGCTCCCATTTTCCTAACTCGGTCTCTATCACCAAAGGATCATTACGGTTCCGGTACTTGGGGAGGTCGCTGTCGGAGAAAGAGATTATCTCCCCCATTCGTTACCTTTTTAGCCTTGTGGCTCGACTGCTCACCTCTTCACTATCTTTCGTCCCCAAGACTTCTCATGCGGCCAATGTATGAAATACCTGGGGCTGAGGATGATCTCCTTCCATTTACGGCGGTCTCTCCCTTCAGGGTGAACGCCGAGCATGATCTCGATCCTCCCTTCAGTCTCTCCTGGCAGTAGGACTTCGCGACCGCGAACGCCATTCCTTTCTCCTTCGAGAACCCACCTCCCTAGCCACATAATTCCTCAGAAAACCTCAATTAATAAGCCCATGTATTTCTTCCTTCAATTGGTGACAATCTTCTGTATCGTGACTATGATCTCGATGGAAGCGGCAATACTTACTCCAGTTCCTTTTATCGGAAGGTGATTTCATCGGTTGGGGTTTCTTTAGATAATCCTTATCTTCAATAGTGGCAAGGATCTCTGCTCTTGGAGCATTAAGAAGGGTAAAGTTGGCTGACTTCCACTGGGGATGAAACTTCTCCTTTCGATCTTCCCTTTGGCCCCCACTTTTTAGCTCTTCGAGATGCCCCATTTTTTCCTTCTTCCTAGTGTGCTCTGCTCTCTTCGGCTGCATGATCTCTTCGGCATTATTATACTTTGTGGCCCGGCCCAAAATGTCTGTAAATGTAAGTGGAGGCATTTTAGCTAGCGACTGAGTGAAAGGACCAGGCCTTAGAGCATTCTGGAATGCCACCATAGCAACACTATGATCGAAGCCCTCGATACTTAAAGCCTCCATATTGAAATGCGAAATGAAGTCCTTCAAAGATTCTCCCTAGTTTTGCTTCAGGTTAACAAGAGCCATGGTAGACCTCCGATGCCTCCGAAAAGGTGCAAAGTGTGTTAAGAAACTACCCCAAAGCTGTGCAAAACTAGCTATTGAATGGTGGGCTAGGTTCGAAAACCAGGCACGCGCGTGCCCCTCTAGTGTTTCCAAGAAGACTCTACACCACATTGCATTAAAAGCATCATATACCATCATATGGGAACTAAAGAGATCGAGGTGGTCCATCGGGTCGGTAGTCCCCGCATAGGGCTTGATGGCCAGAATGCGAAGACGCTCCTGCGGTATGGCGACCATGATCTCCGAACTCAGGGGCTGATTCACCATCGCCCCCTGAGTCTCGCCTAACTTTGGCTTTAGGGTCGTAATCTCTTCTTCCAATTGATGCAGTCTCCTTTCCTACTGCTGCTGCGACGCGTACGACATGTTAGAGGACTCTGCTGCCTCCCCGTGCGCATCATCTGGACCGCACCCCCAAGGGTCGACCTCGTGTGGGTAGGATTCCTCCTCCCTCGGGGGTTCCTGCCTCCCCTCCATCCTAGAATACTGAGCTTACTGGTGCTGGCGATCCAAGAAGCCAGTAAGCAACTCCGCCAGTTGTTGAACTTGATTTTCCAAGAGCGTGATTCAATCAGGCGGGGAAGGAAGGCCCTCCGGACTACTGTCCCTTCCCATCGGGCTCATCTAGGGGTTGTGCTGGCTTGGCTCTGGAGCTAGGTTACCCTCGGTAGCCCGAGATTGTTGCCTCTTCGTCGCCATCAGAACAAAAGAGATAACTCGAGACGTCCCAACAAGTTGCGCTGAAGAGACAGAAAAGAAAAATGCCTCAGCCCCACGGTGGGTGCCAATTGATGAAGCAGTGGCTGATCACCCTCTTCTGCCTTCGCCAGAGCACCTGCAATGGAGACGGGGACTCGTTCTCTCGATTTATCTCCAACGATCAAGTCAGATTATCAGAACAGAAAACCTAAAATAATTCCCTATGCTCGAGAAATCAAAAGTTCGATCCCTTACCTCCTCGCGCTCCTTTTCTTTTATCCTCCAGTTGAGATAAGGATCCTGGAGAGATCTTCGAGATCTCTCTCCCGCTCTTCTCAGAATCTTACTGATGAGGATTCCATAATCGTAACCCCCTTTGAAGAATTCAGGATAGCTCTTGTCCCCATAATCCTCGGCGGAATAGTTAATCCCAAGGAACTCAAAGAATTCCTTACCGAGCATTTAGGCCAACTAGCGCGGTGGTACATATTTTCCACGTGTCCCCCCTAGACCCAAGCAAGATAACGTCGATGAAGTACCTCTTTAGCGGACATGTGGCACTGCTGTCAATGGTTGCATGCCCGTGGTATTTGAGTAATTATGGACCCGAGGGTATTCCTCTCATCATTCTGCCACAATCAAACTATGATAGGTATTTCTTGTATGTACATGTGCGTACTACATATATATAAGTTATTCATGATATGCAATCAGGCTGTAGGCATATTAGACGATGCCCCACAATATACTAATCATCTCTCATAAATCATGCATATAACTAAACAAACAACATCTAGAGGCATCTTTTGATAACTTGGAGGTTTGTCCTGGCAAGGCTCGTAGAGACCAAGAACCTATTTTGGCAGCTCGTTGTTAAGTCCACCTTCTCTCGGAAGACTCCCTGTATTGTCCAGTCTTCTGGGAGGGTATTCCTTTTACACCCATCGGGGTGCTACTAACTTGCAGGTCCACCCGTGACTCATTGTAAAGGTACCATAATTGACCCTCTCTAATCGGGAAAGGTACAACTATTTTATATTCAATGATAGCATCATTTATTTTTCTATTGAGTTAGTTTCCAAAAAGTATTGACTTAAGCATCGGAGGGTATACGCAGGTGAGGAATCCCGGTGTGCCTTCTAACTTGTTTCTGCAAATGCAGTTATGTTCCAAACACACCGAAGGCTACTTTCGAAAGGAACAATCCGCTGCTAAAAATGCCTCTAAGGACTTATTCGAGACCCCGACCAATATATCGAAGACCGAAACTACCTAACGCACATCTCCACAAGTAAACACTTGCCAACTGTTTGCCTCCCCCTACTGCGACTCCAGTATTCTCGCATTACAAATTTCAATTATTGTATTTTGGCAACAAAATTGATTTATGATTTAAATATAAATTATTGTAATGTTTGGAATTTTCTTTAAGTTATATATTTGTGGATATCTTTGATGCAAACTTTTGATAAATCTAAATCAAATAAGGTCTCTTTATTTTCTATTTAAGTTTTCACTTGCATTTCTTTTGCTTGAGGACAAGGAAAAATTTAAGTTTGGGGGCATTTGATCTGCTAATATTTCTTACATATTTTCTATATCATTCTTACTTAATTTTATACTTAATTATCATCTTTTTATATATTTTTTATATTAATTTTAGGTAATTTATCATGTTGATAGGATTTGAAGGAAAAGTGAGAGAAAAAAAAAAGCAAAAATTATGAATTTTCGTTCAAGGGTTCGATTAAAAATAAAAACTAGATAAATTAAAATTTCAAAAAATTCTGAAAAAATATATGTGAAAACTCTATATGCATACTTTTCTATGCTTTAAACGGTGCATAAATTTGAATTTTTTCCAGAAAGTTATGCCTATTGAAATGACAGAAGGTCAAAGTTATCAAAAAAACTAACATTACCTACGAACATTTCATTCTATTTTCTCCAAGTTGGGTTGAGTTGTAGATGAATTAAGGGGTCTTTTGAGGGTTATTTGGGTTGCTTAATTCATGAAGAATTAGGCTCAAATTAACTAAAGAAGTCTAACCCAAAAGTCTAATCATATTAAGCTCATATATTACAAAAATCCCTAAATTGTAATTCTTGATATTTTGAGAGATTATTTTGTATTTTTCCTTGAGTGTGGAACTTAAAATTTTGAATGGACATGGGTGGCATCAAACATTAAGAGGAAAACATGGAGGAAATTTGAAAGTAAAACATGGAGGAGAAAATTAGGGAGGTAGGGTATGATTTGACCTATGTTTTAAGGAGAAAATTAAGGAAAAGAAGAAAGTGATGAGTGTAAAAAGAGAATGAATATTGAAAAATTAAAAAAGTTAGAGGTGAGAAAACTTAAAGGATTGAAGAATTAGAGCATTCTTAGTGGATAATTTCTTATATTTTTTTAAGGATTGGTGACTATTTTTGCAGAAGGAAATTTTGTACATCAAAAGAGTTTTTATTCTCTTCTTTTATTTTCTTTAAATTCTATATTTATATTCATTTATTTTGTTATGAATTTTATTATTTATAATATAAACTAAACTCTATGAGTAGGCTGTTTTGTTGTAACTTAAATATGATAATTTGATTTTTATAGATTGATTTTCTTTATTCATGCAAGTATTTATTGTTGTGCTTAATGCTATCAAATACTTTATCAATATTTGATTGATAAGTTGATGTAGATTTAGACCAAAAGAAAAAATTTGTAACTTAATCTAGCTAATAAATACCACAACAATATAATTGAAACGGAAGTAAAAATTTAACTTGTGTGATTAATTTATCTTTGCATGAATATTTAAATTTAGATTATCAACTATTTAAATTAAATTAGATTATTTAGATAAAATTGAATACTTAAATTAGACTATTTAAATGAATACTTAAATTAGATTATCAACAATTGAAATAACCTATCTCCAAGAAGCTGATACATCCAACATCTTCAACCAACAGATTTCAACGCTTGCAATCTTCTTCCTTCTATGATAAAGCCAAACACGCTCTTTCTCTTCCATTATATAATATATATATATATATATATTCAGATATAAATACATACCAAGAGAATAGACGAATGGATTACAGATTATCAGTGAATGGCGCACTGCTTCCATACCCACTATTAATATATTTCATATATATACATATTTTTGAACAATTTTGCTGGACAGACGGAGGCGACTTTAAGAAGAAGAAGAAGATTGGGGCTGAGGCGCCGAGGAAGACCAGAGAAATTGGAAGCATCATTATTGCCCAGCGCACTTCAGGAGAGAATTAAGAGAAGGACGCCCATTGCCTCTTTTAGATTAATAAGAATAATAATAATATTATTCACATCCCTTCACAATTTCCTCCAAGTCCCCGCCGCCTCCCACTCTTGTCTCCCACCACTTAAATTGCTTTTAATAATAATAATATATTGGCAACATGCGCTCTCACCTGTCTCCCACCACTTCAATTGCCTTTTATTTTCATTTCAATTGGATTCTAGAAGCCATTAGCAATTGCTAGTCGTGAGCCATTCTCCTGTCATCAATTTGCCTCCACAAGTAGCATCTTCTTCCAATAACATAACATAACATACTATATATATAATTATAATAATAATGGACGCAGCTTCACGTGGGTTTCCAATTGCAATTTCTGCCACTTCCCTTTTTCAATATCAATTAGATAATAAATTTAATTAATTAATTTTTATAATATTATATATGTATAACAATTATACACATAATATTACACCCAAATTAATTACACACTGAGAACATTTATCAGAAATAATACTCCGCTAAAAACATCATTAACTCTTGATGATATTTTTATTAACCATTAATACTTAATAGTAATTTAGTCTCCGTTAACTCTTAATTGTGGAAGTATAGTCAACCAGTTCGAATTCACTAATCCATCCCATTACTCACTTATGGTGTGACCTTCTAAATTCATAGTCATATAGCAATCAAGACACGTCGACCCATTGACGTCGACCAAACCCTCTTGCCTACTAAGAGGATCACTCCAAATCTCCAAAGCACCCTAGAAGATCTTGAGCATCCTCTAGTCAGGACTCAGGACGATCTTAATGACAATATTGAAGTCAGAGCTTCTTACGAACCCATTAGGGGTTCTCGATTGTCATGCACTATATATAGTCCCTTCACTATTGACATCCTAACCAAGTAAAAGCCATGCACTGATTAAACTCATAGAACTCGGTAACTATGCTAGATCTAGTCTAGGGTGATCGAGATGACATATCGGAACTCTTTATGACTGGACAAGGACTCCCACAATCACCAACCAATTCAAAATGTATAGGATGTTCACCCCCCATCTAATAGAGGACAATGAATCCCATCAGCGAGCATCTATCTCTATACACCACTGCAAAGACACTACACAAAGAGCATTCCCACCTCTCACATTAGATGGTTCCACTCAATGGCAAATCTTCGACACAAGTGCACAAGACAACTCTATCGCTTCTGATCAAAGGACTAGATACACAATCGATTTTATTCAGTAGTTTTGTTAAGATTTGATTCAAGTTTCAGTCTCTGTGTTCGTTCGTTCTGGAATTAAAAGTTGTAGACATCCGGATAGGTTCTTTCATATCCGAATGGATTTTTAAGAGCATGTGAGTAGCATCCGGATAGGTTAGAGGCTATCCGGATGGGTCAACAAGATTCATGTGAGTGGTATCTAGATAGCTCTTGTTCATATCCAGATGGCCCAGTGATATCCGGATGCTTCATTCGCATGTCTGAATGTGTCCAGCAGTGATTGTAAGTAGTATCCGGATGTCTTGAGTCGTATCCGAATGTGTCTAGTTGTCTATGAGTGATATCTGGATGCTTCGTGTTGTATCCGGATGAGTCTAAGGCTTTTTTGTGAGTGATATCCAAATACTTTGTGTTGTATCTGCATGTGTCCAAATATGTATGTGTCTTGTATCCGGATGAGACCTTGGTCATTCGGATGGTTCTCACAATTCATCCAAAGTTTATGCATCTTGTATCTGGATGGGCTAATTCCATATCCAAATGGGCCTAGGGTGTATAACACTCACACTGAATTTCCATCTTTCTCATATTTGGTTCCAATGTTTTCAAAACTCTAAAGTTAAGCATGCTTGGGTAGGAGTAATTCTATGATGGGTGACCCCCTTGGGAAATCTTTATGGTGCAACCCTCAAAATAAATAAATAATTAAATAAATATCAGTAAATTTTGTATTTCAAGGGAAAATACGAGTAAATCGTTATATTCCAATATATTGAAAATTAGAATACATATTTAGTATTTATCATGACATGATCATCATTATTTTGTGAGATTATATGCATACATCTTGGTATGAGCATTGAGCATGACTTTCTATAGAGCACTACATATCTTGTGCTAGCATGTATGTGAGCATTGCATTATACATGCCAGACAGCTAGTTTGCGGGGATCCCACCAGTTTTAGTTTATGTTTTGCTCGTTTGATGTCAACCAGGGGGCTAAGGGCATATTGCCCACAGTATGTACTTACAACTTTTATGTTTGCATGATTTAGATCAGTCAGGTATGTATTACAGTTATGTGGACTTATGTGCCAAAGTTGCATACCTGCATTTAATTTACAGTTATGCGCATTACATTTTGTGAATGCTAACAAATAGAGGTTATACTCAATACAAGTTCAGTAAGTATTTTATTAGTATTGATATTCTTCGATTCATGTTCAGTTATTATTTCCAACTTATTACTTGCTGAGCTTTGTAACTCACCTTATACTCTTCACCATTTTTTGTCCTAACGGGGGAGTACCAGATGTGGGGCCTAGCAGCAGTGGTTAGTAATATGTGTACTTGGAGCCACTCAAGATTAAAAATCTCTGGGAGTTTGTTAGTTTATATTGTTCGACGGTTTAGTATTAGTTTATATTTTAGTTGAGGGATTTTCCCTTAGATAGAGTTTATGGTTCTTAGTTTATGTTGACTTAGAGTTTTATTTCAATTAATTGAGATATTCGTTATGGTATCAGATTTCAGTTTATCAGATATTCCTGTAACATCTCTTCTCAGGCAATTCTAGGAGAGGGGTGTTACAATATATCCCCACGAATCTTGTCCGCCACATATGGATAAGGTCGAAGCCCACCACGAGTCCGGTGTTCTGCCCACTCAAGATTTGCAAGATATATCCCCGCAAATCTAGTTCGTTGCGCTCATCAAGTATCATATATTTTTAGAAAACCATTTCTTGAGTATGCATATGCACAATGGCCCTAAAACCCCATGCATTTAACTCTTCATGCACAACATGCATCAGGCCTCGAATGAGATTACAACCACACATAGGATGCATGGGACACACACAAGGATCACAAGACTTAGAGCATGGAGAAAAGCTTATAACCAATCCATTTGCAAGATGTTACAATACCTTGCATAAATCTAACCTTAGCCAATAAGCATCACTCTCAATTAGTTATTGGGTGAATAAGCCCAATTTATATGCTCACAAGGAATTTCAAGCCAAAGTCAACAAATTGGAATTAAAATTATAACACATCTCAATGGACTTAAAAACTCACAAGGGACTCGCAAAAAGAGTTTAAAAAATGAAAACTTATATCCGATAAATTAAGAGTATAAGAGCTTGCAAGAGGGTAAGGAACTTGCATAAAAGAAATAAGGGAGTAAGAGCTTGCCTTAGATATTCCTCTTTAAATTGCTAAAAATATCTGGAATCCGAAAGGCCAATACTACGGCTTCACACTCCTTTAATAACATTTGACATAATAAACCACAAGAATTATTTAAATCCAACATTACCTCAAATACCCATAATTTAATTCTAACTATTTTTGTACTTAGTCCATGTTGTCCAATTCTTCTCCAATTTTCTTATCTTTTCCTCAAACCTCACAACCCATATATATGCGTCATTGCAAGAAGAAGGAACATTGTAAGAATAACGTAGTAGTAAGTTTCTAAAGGCAAAAGAGATATGGGATACATTGTAGCGGCAGGTGGCGATAGGTGGCAGTAGCTAGCGTGGCAAGGTCGCGTGTATGGCACCCACCTGGTGCGGCCCCAAAACGATGCCATTTTAAGTGTTCTTCCCAACTAAAAAAAATGCCATTTTTTCCTCCCAGCCGCACGCCTAACATTCTCGCGCGCATGCCATCTCGCCTACAAGCCTTCTCAATTAATAATGCGCATATTTTTTTTTTTTAAGATGATATAGCCACCAGCTTTTGAAAATTCCACTTAAACCCCAAAAATTCCACAAACTACCAGTTACACCATTTTTCATAAATATGATAAATTTTAATTTTCCCCTTAAAATTCCTTAAACACACCAATCCTCAAATAACCATAAATAGTCACATTCTTTTAACAAAATACCACATATTTTATATTTGAACTATTTTAGTTCCCATTTCCCGAATTTACACTTCCACCCCAAAATTTTTATAATCTACTAATCGTGCCCCACTTATTCTTTCCTTAAAATTTTTGGAGTGTCACACTTGGGGCACTTGCTAACCCTTTTACCCAAAACAGAAGGAGGCTCATTAGAATCACCCATAACCGCCTCCTTCGTCTTAATAGTGTTGGCAAGACGACTCTTACTTGCACAACAAAAACATAAAAATTAGTTAGAAAGTACATAGAAAACAAAAGCTAAGGAGAAGAAGAAAACAAATCAATAAATACCCTCAGATGAAACTTGTTCCTCACCAAGGGAGATGAGGTGCAAACGAGATTCCTCCATAAACTCATCCTCATAAGAGTAAACATCATTGGCATCATCATCATCGTCAAGAAAGGCTCAGCTATTGGTATACCACTAGAAATCCCAGAAGAACTGGTTAAACTACTAGAGAATACGCCCCAGCTAGCGGCAGTGATATTTTCCTCTAACGTAATTCCCCAAAGAGAAACGGATCCATGGGCTAGCAAGCACGTAATCTCAGGAGCGAAGCCACCTTGAAGTTTCGAAGGGCATGGAATTTTGATAGCCCTATCCGAATAGTGATGGTAGAAACACCCAAAACGAGGGGTCATGAAGTCATAAGAAGGCCTAAGCATGAACCACTTATCTTCAAAATCACTAATCTTACTCGAGGCTTCAACAAATAACCGCCCCATAGAAAGTGCCTGTTGAAATGTATAAAAATTAACCCGGTGGTCCAACCCCCGAAGGCTATAGAAACAACTAAATAATTGAGGAGATGCATTTATAGAGAAAGAAATCAACAATAACCATCCGTTGGGATGAATCTAAGAAAGAGAAAGGTGAAAAGTCTTAACAAAATCTCGACCAAAGTTGAATAAGGGGAACTTAAGGCCTACCCTTAAAGAAGATTCATGCATAGCTACCCAACCTTCGTTAACAAGAGCAGGACAACACTCTACTTGGTAAAGGAGTCGCATATCATAATCAGGGGGAAACGGAAAAGATGAAGCAATCCTCGCAAGGTCATCTCTCCCAAAAATAGAAGGCTTCCCTAAAATCCTATCACTTGGAATCTCTAGGATTTCTCTGATAACCTTCTTACACCTCATAATAATTTAAGACAGGAAAAATATGCGAAGCAAAGACAGAAGAAAGATGCCTCCAGAGAGACCAAGTATGCAAGAAAAAATAGGGGAGAGAAAGATCAAATGACCTGAAGGATCAAATAATTGGCAAGGAAGATAATGGTAGCAGGACGAGAGGCAAGGCTAGGGTCGCGGGCTTTGTTGGCACGGGGAGGTTATGGGCTTTGCTAGCACACGAAGAGGCCGTGGGCTTCGTTGGCACGAGAGGGTCGCGGGATTGTAGACGGTCACAAGCTTTGTTGACAAGAGATAGTCGTGGGCTTTGCTAGCATATGAGGGTTGCAGACAGTGGCGCAAGGATCTCAAGTTGGCAAAGGCGGTGACGATGCAAACTTCGCGGGAGTGACTGAAGATGACATTGCAGATGCCATGGGCAAAGGAGTCTGTGAAGGCGACAATGTTGCAAAGACTGAATGCAAGGAAATCTGCGAGGGCCGCGAGTAAGGTGATCCGTGAAAGACCATAGGGTGGTGCAAGGCGATAGACAATAGTAATAGGGGATCACGATGGTAGAAGCATAGCAAACTAAAGATTGGGATACAAGAGAAAAACCCTAGAGAGAGAAACGAAGGTGGAAAATGAAGACCCCATCCCCCCTTTATACATTACAAGAAATTCAGGATTTAACGACGAATTTTTAGCGATGGAAATTTCCTTCACTATTTTGCGACGAAATCACAACAGATTACGAAAAAAGAATTTTGTAAAATTAGCGACTTCCATCGCTAACGTAATAAAAAAAATAATTTTTTTTTTATTTTAGCGACATAAACAAAATTTTCGTCGCTACTTTTAGTGATGGAAAATCAAATCTGTCACTAAATAAAAATTTAATTTAATTTTTTATTTTTAAAAGTTAGGAATAAAAACACTTGTCCGTCACTAATTTTTAGCGACAGATTAAATATTTCATCGCTAAAATTAAAAATAAAAAATTAATTTTAATATTTGTTTAAATAACAAAAAATAACAAAATAAAAAAATTAATTTTAGTGACCAATTTGGATAATCTATCGCTGATTTAGCGACAGAATATTCAATCGGTTGTTAAATAAAAATTTAATTTAATTTTTTTATTTTTAAAAATTAGAGACGAAAACTTCCGTCCGTCACTAATTTTAGTGACGAATTGAATATTCTATCGCTAAAATTAAAAATAAAAAATTAATTTTAGCAACGAATTTTGGATAATCCATTACTGATTTAGCAACAGAATATTCAATCCATTGCTAAATATAATTTTTATTTTATTGTTTTTGTTTTTATAAATATATTTTGATCATTATAAAATTATTTTTTATTTATTGTTATCTAGTTAGTCGCTAATTTGAATTTCTAATTTTATTTTTTTGATTTTTTAGTCAATTAATTTATAAATATTTAAACTTGTGTTAAATATTTAAATATATAAATATTTAATTTTTATAAGAAAATTAAATATATTAATGTATAAATATATTTAAAAAATTAAATATACATTTAAACACAAAATGAATATAAAAAAATTAATTTATAAAATTTAAATAAATATATTAAGTTAAGATGAATTGAAAACATATAAATATTTAAATTTTTATTTATAAATGTATTTATTTAAATTCTAAATATATCAATTAATATATTTCATGTGCATAAAATAAAAATAAAAAATATATCAAATGTATAATAATTAACTATTGGTAATATTTATTAAAAGTGTACAAAATGTTAACAAACACTACATTTGAAAAGTAAATAAGAAATTTAAAAACTATAATATTGTTAAAGATTTTATTATTTTAAATTTTAGAAATCACAAAAATGAAATAATATCGAGGGATTGTATTATATATAAAGGAGTTTAGAATCTACATTTTCAATCTCTTTCTCTCTATAAATAGGAGAACTTTTCGTTAAACTAAGATATATTCACAATCTTAATAAAACTATAATTTTACATCGAACACAAGACTAATTTATCCATCAAAAGATTTGTAAGTGATCTCATTCGCGCCCTAAACTTATTTTTCTCTTTCCAAGTCTCTTGAATATGGTAAGAGACACTCTCTTACATCTTGATCGAGACATTATCGCACATAAAAAAATTCATTATTATATTCTGACAATAATAATGTAAATTCAGTATATAATAATAGTTCTTAAAACTTAACTCGAACATGTAATTTTTATTAAAAAAAAAATATTTTTAAAATAAATTCACGAAATGTCTCTTTATTTTTTATGGAAATATTATCATAACCATTTATAAACTCTCTCAATGCTCATCTTCGTGCGTCAGGCTCTTTGTTGTTTTGTCGATCATTGCTTGATTTTTTTGTATGACAGTCATACATTGCTAATTTTAAAAATTTATTTTCTTTCTAATATTTAGTTTTATTTTCTTTGTTTACAAGTTTTGCCTCATTATTTTTTTGTGAGACTCGAGATCTATTCTAATAATCTGTAGATGTTCTGCGATTTTCGTTTAATATAATTCTTATTTATAAAAGAATTAATTATTTGAGGTAACAAACTAATAATAAATAATTCAATATATCAAACTAATTTATTATAATTATTAGATTTATAATATAACTAGCATATACCCGTGCCTAAAGGCACGGTATAAATAATATTAAGATTAAAATATAATTATAATTTATACGTATTATGTTGTAATAATTTTACTTGTATTAAATACTCTACAAAACTCAAATAACAATCAAACATATAAAATTTATAATGTTCATTAATATTGCAAATCAAAGTATAAGAGTAAGTAAAGAAAAAAATTATAAACACTAAACAAAAAATAAAAATAAAAATTATTGTATACTTATTAATGTTTTATAATAAAAAGAAAAAAATTATTAAATCTATATAATGAAACACATTAATAAGTACTTTACAATCTGAACAAATTAATTAAATATCAAATAATACATACCAACCGGCGCTAACCACCATGGCTGAGGCCATCAACCGAGGAGGGGGGAACCCCGATTCGAGATTGGAGAATCTCATGGTCAGAAACCCTTGTGTTCCAGAACCTTGTGTTCTTCGACCATGTGCGGTCGAAAACTCTTTAAATTTTATATTATTTTAATTTTAAAAAAATTATTATGCTTAAAATAAAAAATAAAATTAATAAAATAAATATAGAATTAAAAAAATGAATTCTTTTTTAATATTTGCATATTTAAGTAACTCAATAGGATAGATTAATTAATTTCACATTTCTTTAAATATCAAAAATTTAACACCTAAAGATAAAAATTTTAAATTTTAAATTAAATTGAAAAGAGTTCCCGACCTTGGTATAAAAAACTTAAATCTTCTTCCTCCTGCTTCTTTTTCCTGCAACGCATTGCGCCGTCGCGAGCCACCTCCCATGCCTCTGCTTGCGTGCACGAACTGCCACTGCAGGCGGCCGTCATCGACCGCTGGTCACCTCCATGTGCCACTGCGTGTCACCTTAGCAACTGCTAGCCACTTCGCCTGACGCCGCGACAGCCATGGTCGTCCTGCTGCTGGTTGTTGCAACTTTCATGGCCGCTGCTCCCCCCACACCACCTCTCGGATCACCATTGCCCCTTGCCAATCACTCGCAGCGTCTCGCCCCCACCCGCCATCGTCCCTCCCGCCCCCCCTCACCGCAGTCGCACTCGCCAACCCCCCCTCACCCACTGATAGCGTGAGTGAATGGGTTTTTAAGAAAAAGAAAGAGAGAGGGAGAGAGAGAGGCAGTGATGGGAGTGGGAGAGAGGGTGCAACAGAGGGAGAGAGAGAGGCAGTGTTAGAGAGTGAGTGAACGAGAAAATCATTCATCTTAGCTATTCATATACATTGAAAATTAATCTCAGCTAGATACATTTGAGACATTTTCAAAAGTCTCTTGCCTTATAATATAGATATAGATATATGTGAGTGTATATATCAAGGTGTATGATCTAGACATCACGGCAGCCATTTGGTTCATGTAAGAAACTTATTTTTGTTTTTCATAAATATTATTATTGCTACTGTTAATTTTGTTATTCTCATTATTAGTGGTATTATTAAGGTATGCTGATATGTAAAAAAGCAGATCCCATTGCATAAAAAGTAACATTTTTCATATGTACAAAGAAATATCCACCAAAAGGCCTGAGGCACAGAGTTTGAAAAGAAGAATCTCAACAGAGCAGTAAATGATGTAGAGAATATGTTGCCCTAATTTCACCCTTTTTCACACACACAGACATACCAAATTGCTGAAAATAAATTATGCATCAAGAAAACCCAAATTCTGCAAATGCACAACAGGAGGACGGAACGATACTTCAAAAATTCCTTAAAATAGAAAAATTACCAACTCAATGAAAACCTATAACAGTTATAACTCTTCTGTAAATAATAACAATTATAACCTTCAAGTAGATTAAATTTAGCTTGCCCAATAAGATTCACCCAAAAGACATTCAAAATTTCATATCCGCTATTTGAACAGTGAAAACCAATTATACTAAAAATAATAAGACAGAAACAACATACACAGGGAACTCACACACACACACACAGAGTATGCCTGTTTGGGTGTGTTTGGGGGCGACGGGTGTGCCTGTTTGGGTGTGTGGGTATATGTGTATGCGTATATGCGTATGCGTATATATCTATATATATATGTGCCTGTGTGTGTATACAATGGGACAACCATCAGCAAAAATAGAGAGAAAGAAGCAAAAACAATGCGTATATATAATGAAATTAGAGAGCTTACTCGTAGAGAGAGAGATAACAAAATGTAAATTAAGTAACATATATTCATGTCATAATCTTACAGGAATAATGAAAACAGGCCGCTTGTTAATTAACTGGCTAATCATACATTATCAGGATCTTTCTCCATAGCCAAGGAAGAAGAAAGGAAGACCATCAGAGTTGAGTGGTGGATAGTTGAGTTATACACTTCAAATTTTTGAGTTTGAATTTAGTAAATCTTAAATACTTTTTCATTACATCCGAAATTATATAATCTTAGTCACCAATAATAGAAACACGGAAAAGGAAAACAACTCTTTGTTTAGTGTCATGGACGTACGATTGTATTTGCCTTTTCCTGTTAATCAACTAATTAAACCCTTTATTTACAATTAAAAGTAGTCAAAGTGACGGAAAATCTGATACAGTGCTTCTATTTCCTTTTTGCTTAGCTTTGGCAATACAGCTCTACTACTACTTCAAATAGATTAAATTCAGCTTGCCCAATAAGATTCACCCAAAAAAGACATTCAAAATTTCATATCCGCTATTTGAACAGTGAAAACCGATTATAATAAAATTTTATACATAGGGAACTCTCTCTCTCTCACACACACACACACAGAGGGAACTCTCTCACACACACACAGGGAACATTACTGAAAGAAAGAATGAAGACAGAGATTGAGGCGAGAAACAGTGAGAAAGATCGACGATTGACAGTCACGCTCCGACCCACCTCTCCTCCATCTGTCTATATATATACGACGGGTGTGTGTGTATATGCGTATGTGTGTGTTTGGGGGAGACAGGTGTGTGTGTTTGGGTGTGTGGGTATATGCGTATGTATATATATCTATATATTTGTGCCTGTGTGTGTATACAATGGGACAACCATCAGCAAAAACAGAGATAAAGAAGCAAAAAGAATGCGTATATATAATGAAATTAGAGAGCTTACTTATGAGAGAGGAAACAAAAAGGAAGAGAGACGACCCACAACGACAAAGGTGTAGGCCCACGGCCATGGCGGATATCCAACTATGGCTATGACCCACGCTCGCCAGCGGCGCGCACCATCGACAACAATGAACGACGCCATGGGCGCCGTTACCGCTGCCGTCGCCTTCTGCCTTCTCTATTCATCGCCATCCACCCATCGTTATTCTCTCTCTCTCAGAAACCCAAACTGGTGAATAGTTTATGAAATTGAAGAAGAATTGTTGGCGGATAAATTGGAGAAGAATTGTTGGGCGGGAAATTTTTTAATTCCCACCATCAAATGCATTAAAAATGATCTCAGTGGTCTAAATGTCTCTCTTTTAAGATATTTTCAAAAATCATCTTATTTTATTATATAATTTTTTTTAAATAAATATTAATTTCAAATGCAATAATTTAAATTATTTTTATTTATCACATTTTAAATGATTACAATAAAATTATTATTTAAATTATTTAATAATTATCATAATTAAATTTTTTTGTCAGGAATCATAATCTTAAATTATATTTTTTTATTAATTAAATAATTATTAAAATTATTTTTATAAATTATATTATTTTTTATTCAATGGGTTTGTTTAGGCACACAGACTTCAGTCTTGTGCTTTTGCTAGTAGTTCTTTAGTTGTCTTTTGTATGGATACAGTACTCTGTTAAAAGCTTCCCCTAATCATTTAGATTATTTAGTATTTAATGGTAGTTTTAACAATTGGTATTTGGAATACGGATTTTATTCTCTGCCATTCCTTTGTCGATTGTTGATTTGGCTGTGTGGTTGCTCCAATTACTTGATAAACAGTCCTGGAATGGAGAAGGCCATAGGTTGTTATAATGCTTCTGTTCAGGTATGCTATTTCATGAATAATTGAGTGGTATATGTGTATCTTGCTGTTACTATTGTGATGATTTTATCAACACAACTTGGTCTTGGTAGCAACGTAAGGTTGCTCCTGCTGCACTCCTCTTTAAGTAGTTGACAGGTTGTGAACTCCAAGCTGAGACCCGGAAGTCAATAATCCTCATAGCAGCGACTGTCGTACTTACCTGAAGGCGGCACTGATCGGGATACTTGCATTATCATTCCCCTACAATTGCAACTTTAGAAAATTATAAGTTACAGCAAACTTAAAATTGTTTGGACCCCATGTCATAAACTATTGTTCAATAGCATATTTTCCAAGTCATATTATGTATTATAACTTATTTTAAGTGGTGTTCTTTTTATATGCAGGAATTGATTGTCATTGATGATCTTTTGTCTGCTTTGATTGGAGTTGAAGGACGATACACTTCGATCAAAAGAGTACAAGGGAAGGATGATAATTTTACCTTCCAGGTTGATGCATTTATGGATTTAGCATTTCAGGTTAGAATATTCTCTTTGTGAAACTCACCCTTAAGACCTTTTGGCAGTAGCTATTATTCTGAATATTTTCTGCCTTGAATTTGTTATTCTGGTTCTTTTTACTTGTTTGTTCAATTTTATTCCATGCATAGCTTAATAAGTTTTCTATAGTTTTTATTTAATTCTTTGAGTGAGTATGATTCATAGAGAAATTGGATGACTCAGATGAGTACATATAATCATTCTTATAATATTACGTTCTCTAGTCAGAAGATTTCCTTGTTTGAGTCATGGTCTGGGAACTCTTCACTTCCTTTATGGCTTAGTCCATTATTAACGATATATACCATTTTATCATCTGTTGTGACCCAATTAATTTGCATCTCATATGAAACCAGGAGCACCTCTTTTCTCTCTCTAACGCATAGTTGCGCCTAACATTTTCACCTTGCTTCATTGATGGTCTTCTTTGTTTGCTTTTTAGCTTAAATATACATCCTTGAATTTTTCTCATTAGGATATGTTAGCAAATTCCTAACATTAGGTTTGCCTTACCTTCTACAATTTAATCTCTTTTGTCATGCATTTCTTTTTCTTTAGAATAACTTATTTTTCACCTTTTAAATGCTACTGTTTGATAATTAGGTTAATTTAATAATTAATTATATTTAAAAAATGTATTTATTTTAGTGATGCCATTTTGTCACTAAAAATATAATTTTTTAATTTTTTTTATAATGAATTTTCATTGCTAAAATAATTTTTTTAATTTTTATTTTTTTTTAATTTTTTAATATGTTTTAGCGACGAAAATTTTTCATCGCTAAAATTATTTTTTTAATGTTTTAATAAAATAATTTTTTAATTAATTATTTATTTTTTAAAATTTTTTAATATGTTTTAGCAACCGAAATTTTCGTCGCTAAAATTATTTTTTTAATTTTTAATATGTTTTAGCGACGAAAATATTTCAGTCGCTAATCTGTCGCTAAATTGGCGACGGATCCTTTGTAAAAAAAATTTAGCGACGAAGACTTTAGCAACGAACTATTTCCATCGCTAGTATGTTGCTAACTTGATTTAGCGATGGATTTTTGGCTTTAGCAATGGAATATTTCTGTCACTAAAATGCAAAATTCTTGTAGTGATATAGTGGGGGACCACACATAGAAATGCTTCGAACCAGTTAAAAATTTCACAAAAAATACCTTTGGAAAGACCCATGGTTAAAGAAGAACGTATGAAATCATCAACAAAGAAGAACTACTCTTCTCCCTTGGAGACCTAGGAAAAAAAGTGAGAAGCAATTAATACGCTATAGTATAGAAAGACAAAATAAAAGAAAAAATTAATAAATAAGTTAACCCAAGTCAAATGGGCAGAACCAGAACAAAGGGGATAGTAGTAGAGAGGCACTCCCTCCCTAAAGTAACTCAGCCCGTGGCCTTAAGAGGCATGCGAAGTCCTTATGGCCCCAAAGGTCACGCGAAGACCTTGTGGCCCCCAAGGGCCCGCAGCCCCTTTGTCTCTCAAGACCCATTGGAAAATCCCACGACATCTCATTCCCTAAAAACAGCGACGCCGTCGCCAAAGCATTTTCTCGAATACACAAGGGGGCACACAATGCGTAAACTAGATAACTCCAACTAGTGTTCTAAAAGGCACTAGGCGTCGCGCTAGTCAGGCGACAGACTGGCGCCTAACGCCTAGGCGCCACCTAGAATTTTTTTATATTTTTTATTAATACATTAACAAATATTAAAATAAATGATGTAACAACACTTGTTGCTTGTAAATATTAAAATATTTGAAATATTAACAGAGGCAGTAGCAAGGAGACGACTAGGGTGTGAGCAAATATTAAACTGACTAGGCTCAATGCTGCAGCAAGGAGCAGCAACATGTTGTTTGATGCTTGTTATAGTAGCAAGCACGCAAGCTTGCGTTGCTGCTTGCTGCTGTTGTTGCGAGTCCACCATTCACGACGAGCTGTGGCGACGTGCGACGAGAAGCCTAACAGGAATGGAAAGCAGCAACGGCAACTCTGCAACTACAAGAGACGGTGGTGGTGTGCGAGCACAACAGAGGCCACGGCGACGGCGACAACGACTCTACAATAGATAGTCAGTGGTGGTGCGCGCGAGAGAAAAGTGGAAAAAACAATCGGCTAGGCGATTCACGTGGCCACAATTGACCATAATTGGCCAGGCAGTTCACGCACCGCCTGGTACCGATTAGTCGGGCCAACACCTAAGGTGGTCGATTTGGCCACAATCGGGGCAGCCAGCAGTTGCCTAGGCCGCATTTTAGTTCACTGACTCCAACATTCGAAATTCCTTCTAGGAAAAGGATAGACAATTATCCCAAATGAATCCTACTCTGAAAGGACAAAGTAAACATCATCTATAAAAATTCCAATTCTAGCCAAATTAGGAAAAGTCATGGTATATATTATCTGTAAGAATCCTAATGCTGAACTACTCCGAATTACTCTATGCTGCTTTATTAATAGTCAAGCACTCACTCCAAAAAAAGGTATGTCTCTGATATTGGTGTAAATACTACTCTCGAGCTTCCATCATCCTTAGTGTCTAACTTAAGCATCAGAGTCTTTGCATGGGGAACCTCCCATGCCCTCTGACTGTTTTCTTTCCTTGTAGACTTAGGCAGCTTGACGACGACTTTTTTCATCAAATAAATTTATTGTTGTATTTTGGTAACAACAATGAAAAACCCCCTCGTAAGAATGGTTCCCCGAAGGAAGAAGAGCTTGTTTCAGGCGAGCTATATTGTCTGGGACAACATAGAGCAAAGTTGTTCAGGAGAAGGTTCTCCCTTGTTCTTCCCCAGAAGGATGGCTTAATCGGGTAGATTGTAACGTGCAGTATACCTCTCTGAGAGAGCCCCTTATCATTCTTTGGAAGGACTTGTGATGTGTGATTTTATGCACAATTAATTCGGGCAAGTGTACCCTAGTCAAATTTGCAAATAGTAATGAAAAGATGTCGATCCCTCGAGAACTAGATCACAATACCAAAACAATTTTAAATTAACCTAAGTTGAACTAATTAATTAATCGGATGAATAAAAATAAAAATAAATGAAAAACTGAATTCTTTGTGAGAAAAATTAATTAATAAATGCACTAGGGTTTAGATTTCATTTAATCTGGGTTATGTAATTATCTATTTAACCCGATTCAAAACCACAAATACCTTTACAGTATTTTATAATTATTTGCATGTGATGGTGGATTTTCCTCAATTAATTAATAAGTTTTCTCAAGTCATATTAATCTTTTATTAATTCAATTTCACTGTCAAATTTCTGAACAGATATCAACGAAATAAATAAGTTTTAAGTTCTTTGGAAACCTCTAATCTCGGAAGAGGATTTGACTCACTAAGTTTCCTCGATTCCCACACATGAGATAATCATCTTTCGATCTCATAGTCAAACATATGATTTATATTGCCTATGGATCTAATTTATAACAATCTTTTAGTCAGTCATGCATAAATCATTAAATCATTAAAAAGTGACCAATCTTTTAAAGTATTAAACGCAACAATATAAATTTCTCACGCAAATAATAATTGGGTTTTGAATTGAACCAAACAAATACTCATATAATTCTAAAATTAAAATTCATCTAAACCCTAGTTAAAATAAATTAATTAGATATTATTAACATAAAAATAAAAACAGAAAATTGAAGAAACAGAGAAGCTCCCTGTCCCAGTGCGGCTGCCCTCAATTCGTCTGTGTCGACGACTTCAATCTTCGTCACTGTGCATGTGCTCAGCTGCTTCAATTCCTAAACAATCTCCAATTGTTTCTTCACTATGTGCGGCCTTCTCTTCAATTTGCTATGCGCCGCAGGAGGCCTCCTTCTGATTTGATCTCTAAAATTCCCTCTTATTCAATAAATAATATATATATATATATATATAGGATGTGCATGACGCCCTACTTGAGTCCCAATCCCATTTTTTTACTTTTTTCAATATTGTATTATATATATATATATATATATGTATAGCGCATGTGCCATGCCTCAACTCCCTCACATTCACGCCACTGCCACCAATATATAGACATATTATATATATATTTTATAATAATATTATATATATAAATAATAAAAGATAATATATAATATAATATATATATATAAATAGTATAACGTAATATATAATATAATATACAATATTTAATATATTATAACTTTAATTATATTATAATATTAATTATTTAAAATATTTATTTATTTTAAAATTAATTTTATAATATATATTTTTTCTTTTTACGCCCAAATCTTCAAATTAATTTCCTTTCCCGAGTTCCTACAAAAAGAGATTACAATAATATAAAATTCATATAAACACACATTTATGTAGAAAAATTAACACAAGGTTAAGATAAAAAAATAGATAAAAATATATATACAATTAAGTCCTATCAAATACCCCCATACTTGACCTTTTGCTTGTTCTCAAGCAAAGTAGAGAAGAAATACAAAAAAAACATTTCATTTTCATGTTAGGCCAAAATCAAGAATTCTAATAACATATCAACGCATAATTAATCACAAAATTGATTATCATCCATATTATCATATCAACTTTAAATCCAAAAGTAATAATTGAAAGAATTAGTCATATAAAATCATCACTTTTGATGCCATGCATATTTCAAAATTAATTCATGAAACCTTATAACTAGCACAATTAAATCATGCAATAGTTTTCTTGCAATCACTTCTCTCCATTGCTACAAACATAAGGAGTAATAGGGATGATTTTTTTTTTTTTTTTGAATCAATCTTTCCTAAACAATACTTGGCTTTTGATACGAATGTTAACATTTTGTGATGAAGACACCTGATTATTTTCCTAAATAATTGTTTAGAATGCATTTGCATACTCATATTTTGAACTACTGTTTGACGTGAAAGATGATGTAGGAGCACACTGTCAACCCCCAGTTACTACTAAGCAGCTCAAAACATAGGAGTAGATAAATAGCTATAATAATTTTTTTTTTTGACCTTTTTTTTTTTTTCATCATCCCATTTTACTTCAACTCTGTTTAGGCCTAGTTTCGAGAAATAATCACAATATTATTCTCACATAATCAATTATGTATAATCACAAAATCCCATGAATTTTGTCAAAAAGCATATATTTCAATAATCATGATAATCCAGCATAGTCAATTCATTTTCCTTAACACTGTTAAATCTAGAATTAATAATCAAATAGAACAGTTCCCAATTTTGAATTAACTATGCATTGAACCAAAGTTAATATAGGAAACATGAAATCGGCCTAAACATGAAAATAAAACATTTTTCTATAGAAAATTATCATTCATGCACATTATAAATTTCTTCCCTTTTTTTTTTTGGCAATCAAAAAAATTGAGAATTATTGAATTTCCCACCCCCACACTTAAATTAAACATTGTCCCCAATGTTTAAAAATAAGAGAAGAAAAGAAAAGCAATACTCCCCTGATGTAGGCCTTCTTGAAATGCTTGAAAATTGTTGGGCTTATTCTTTTGAAGAAGACGGGCCGAATTTCTTTATTCAATAAGTCCTAAAAAGAAGAAAAAAAAATTGAAATAAGAAATTAATCCAAGAATATTCAAAAAATTAAGAGAAATAAAAAAAAAGTAAATAATAATAATAATAATAATAATAATAATAATAATAATAATAATAATAATAATAATATTTCGAATGGGTTGCCTCCCATTAAACGCTTCTTTATAGTCATTAGCTTGACTATATCTCATTCTTCAAGGATCCTTTTAGTGAATGGTGGATTTGGAGAAAGATATATGTCCATCATCGACGTAAGGCTTCAATCGTTGCCTATTAACTTTGAAAGTTCCCTTAGTTTCATGAGAGACTTCAATTGCACCATAAGGGAAAACTTGAGTTACTGTGTATGGACCACTCCATCTAGCTTGCCTGGAAAAAGCTTCAATCTAGAATTATAGAGAAGAACCTTCTCTCCAACTTTGAACTCCTTTTTAATGTGAGCATCATGCCATGCCTTGGTTCTTTCTTTATAAAGCCTAGAATTTTTATAAGCTTCATGCCGCCATTCTTCAAGCTCATTCAATGTCATCTTTTGTTGTGCACTTGCGGTTTGCAAATCAAAGTTAAGCAATTTGATAGTCCAATATGCTTTATGCTCTAATTCAACAGGAAGGTGACAAGTCTTACAAAAAACTAGTCGATAAGGAGACATTCCAATAGGTGTTTTGAAAGCTGTCCTGTAAGTCCAAAGTGCATCATCTAATCTTAAAAACCAATCCTTTCTAGACAAGCTCATAGTCTTTTCCAAAATATTTTTCAATTCCCTATTTGAAATTTTCACTTGTCCATTAGTTTGAGGATGATAGGGGGTAGCCATCTTATGAGTAACACCATATTTAGCCAATAAATTTTTAAATTGTTTATTGCAAAAATGTGTACCTTCATCACTAATGATAGCTCTAGGAGTACCAAATCTAGTGAAAATATTTTTCTTTAAAAATTTTATGACAACCCTTGCATCATTAGTGGGACATGCACTAGCTTCCACCCATTTACTCACATAATCAACGGTAACAAGTATATACTCATTATTGAAAGATTTGGGAAAAGGACCCATGAAATTAATGCCCCAAACATCAAAAATATCACAAATAAGAATATTGTTGAGGGTCATTTCATTTTTCCTTGAGATATTACCTGTCCGCTGGCATCGATCACGAACACTTACATAGGCATAAGCATCCTTAAATAAGGTAGGCCAATAAAAGCCACTTTGCAAAACCTTAGCCGCTGTCTTAGAAGGTCCATGATGTCCACCCACTTCTTTGTCATGACAAAAACTAAGTATGCTATGCATTTCCTCCTGTGGTATGCATCTCCTCACCATGCCATCTCCACAAATCTTGTATAGGTATGGTTCCTCCCAAAGATAGTACCTTACATCTGATAAAAACTTTTTCTTTTGATGAAATGACACGTCAGGGGGCAACTCATTACCTACAAGAAAATTAGCAAAATTAGCATACCAAGGTTCATCATTATCTCGCACAAAGCATAATTTTTCATCAGGGAATTCATCATGCAAAGATTCTTTAGTCATGCTTTCCACATGCTCCCCATCTAATCTTGACAAGTGATCAGCCACCAAGTTTTCAATGCCTTTTTCATCCTTAATTTTTAGGTCAAATTCTTGTAGTAATAAAATCCATCTTAACAACCTAGGTTTAGCATCTTTTTTAGCAAGTAAATACTTTAATGCAAAATGGTCAATATAGACAATTACTTTAGACAATATCAAATAAGGTCTAAATTTTTCAATAGCAAACATTACAGCAAGTAGTTCCTTTTCAGTTGTTGAATAATTTTTCTGTGCATCATTCATAGTTCTACTTGCGTAATTAATGGTATGAAATTTCTTGTCTATTCTTTGTCCTAAAACTGCACCTAGAGTATCATCACTTGCATCACACATGATCTCAAAAGGCAAATTTCACATGGGGGCTGAAATAATAGGAGCTTGGATCAATTTCTCTTTCAAACAATTAAATGCATGTATACAATCATTAGTGATTTGAAAAGGCACATCTTTTACTAGAAGATTAGTTAAAGGCTTGGCAATTTTAGAGAAGTCCTTAATATATCTCCTATAAAAACCTGCATGTCCCAAAAAACCTCTAACTTTTTTTACGGATTTAGGAAGAGGAAGTTTTTCAATTAATTCAATTTTGGCTCGATCCACTTCAATGCCTTTAGATGACATTTTGTGGCCCAAAACAATCTCTTCTCTAACCATAAAGTGACACTTTTCCCAATTAAGAACAAGGTTAGATTCCTCACATCTTTTGAGCACCAAAGACAAATTATGCAAGCATGCATCAAATGAAGATCCAAAAACAGAGAAATCATCTATAAAAATTTTCATAAAATCATCAATGAAGTCTGAAAAGAGAGAGATCATGCACCTTTGAAATGTTACAGGAGCATTACACAAATCAAATGGCATTCTCTTAAATGCAAATGTTCCATATGGGCATGTAAAAGTAGTTTTCTCTTGGTCTTCAGGAGCGATAGGAATTTGGTGATAACCAGAATAACCATCGAGAAAACAATAAAATTCTTGACCCGTAAGTTTTTCAATCATTTGATCAGAGAATGGAAGGGAAAAGTGATCTTTTCTAGTAACATCATTTAATTTCCTATAATCAATACACACCCTTCATCCCGTTACTGTTCTTGTGGGAATTAATTCATTATTTTCATTTTTCACCACAGTGATCCCACCCTTTTTAGGCACAACTTGCACAAGACTTACCCAAGAAGAACCAGAGATAGGAAAGATAATACCTGAATCAAACCATTTTATCACCTCTTTCTTTACTACCTCTTGCATATTAAGATTTAACCTTTTTTGAGATTGCACCATAGGCTTGAATCCTTCTTCCATTAAGATTTTGTGCATGCAAATTGATGGACTTATTCCATGAATATCAGCAATGCTCCATCCAAATGCCTTTTTGTGCTCCATAAGCACCCTCATCAACTTTTCTTCTTCAAGACCTATCAAAGAAGAAGAAATAATCACAGGTAAGCTAGATGAATCCCCCAGATAAACATATTTTAAATGAGAAGGAAGAGGTTTAAGTTCAAGAATAGGAAGTTTCTCAATTGATGGTCTGGCTTTCGAAGAAGAGGAAGAGGAAACATCCAAAGGTAGCAATTTGTGTCTTTTGGATGGATTGAATTTTTGTTTTTCTCCCAAATAGCCCACAACCTCCTTGTGTTGTTCATCTAAAATTTGATCTTTCACATCAAAAGAGTTAGCAATGCAATTTTCTATGGGGTCATCTAACCTTAATGCATGAAATTTCCTATCCACCAAATCATCAATGCAATCTATCCTTAAGATTTCATTTTCATTTCCATTTGAATGTTTCATAGCCTTAAACACATCAAACACAACTTCTTCATCACTAATTCTAAGGCTAAGTTTTCTTTGTTGGACATCAATTAAGGCTCTCCTGGTGGCGAGAAAAGGTCTCCCTAAAATTAAGGACATATCATGATTATTTTCCATGTCTAGAACAATAAAGTCAACAGGAAAAATAAATTTATCTACTTTTACCAAAACATCCTCCACTACTCACCTTGGATATTTGATACTTCTATCAGCCAACTGAAGAGAAACAGTGGTGGGTGTTGGTTCTTTTAATCCAAGTTTCCTGAAAACAGAAAAAGGGCATCAAATTAATACTTGCATCGAGGTCACATAAAGCCTTATCAAAATTAATTCCACCAATAGTGCAAGGAATAGAAAAGCTCCCTGGATCCTTAAGTTTTGGAGGTAATTTATTTTGTAGAATTGCAGAACATTCTTCATTAAGTTTCACCATCTCAAATTCCTCCAACTTTCTTTTGTTTGCAATTATGTCTTTCAAAAATTTGGCATAACTTGGCATCTGTGATATAGCATCAAGGAGAGGGATGTTAATATGCAACTTTTTAAACACTTCTAAAAATTTAGCAAATTGTTTATCCAAGTTAGCCTTCAAAAATCTTTTAGGAAAAGGAATAGGAGGTTTGTAAGATTTTAAATTAAGTGAAGAAGAACTTCCTTTTTTCTTTGTTGATAAATCACGATCCTCTTCTTTGGCTTCAAGCTCTTGGTTTTCTTCCTCTTTTGTACGCTATTCATCTTTTCCTTTACTTTTAAGTTCTTTTCCACTTCGCAAAGTGATGGCTTTTACATGCTCCCTTGGATTCTTCTCAGTATTGCTAGGCAAGCCTCCTTGTGATCTTTCTGAAATTGCTTGGACAAGTTGTCCAATTTGAGTTTCCAAGTTTTGCATTCTTACTTCTGTACTATTGATAAATTTTTCCATCATATCTTCCAAATTTGGCTTCTTCTCCTGTGGAATTTGATATTGTTGTTGTTGAAAGCCGAGGGGCACTCTTTGTTGATTATTACTCCAAGAAAGATTAGGATGGCTCCTCCATCCTGGATTGTAAGTGTTGGAGTAGGGATTAAAATTTGACTTATTGCCACCATAAGAAATAAAATTAACTTGTTCAGAAGAACCAAAAGAAAAAGAATTTCCTACTTGACAATCTACAGTAGCATGTCTCCCTCGCCCACAAAGCTCACAAGAAAGAAAATGGGGGGAAGAAGAAGAAGAAGCATTCATAGCTGAAACCCCTAAATTACCCAAATTCTTATTTAATTCAGCAATTTGAACAGATAAAGCAGTGATAGAATCAACATTATAAATTCCAACTCCTTTTTTATTTGCTCTTTCATTGTCCCATTGATAACTGTTGACTGCCATCTCTCCCAAAAGTTCATATGCTTCCTCAGGAGTTTTTCTCATAAGGGTACCACCTGTAGTTGCATCTAACATCGAACGAGAAGATTGATTAATGCCACTATAAAAAGTTTGCATTTGCATCCAAACAGGTAGACCAGGGAGGACATTTCCTAAGCATTTCTTTAAATCTCTCCCATGACTCATATAAGGATTCATTACCAAATTGTGAAAAAGTTGTTATGTCATTCCTTAATTTAACCGTTTTAGAAGATGGAAAATATTTAGATAAAAACTTTTGTGTCAAATCATTCCATATAGTAATAGAACTTGCTGGAAGAGAATTAAGCCATTCTTTTGCTCTATCTTTCAAGGAAAAGGGAAACAATCTAAGTCGAACTGCATCCTCACTAACTCTATTATGCTTAAAAGTATCACATATTTCAAGAAAATTAGCAATATGAGAGTTAGGATCATCATTAGGGCCAGAAAATTGTAGACTCATCTGGATCATCTGAATAATTGTAGGATTGATCTTGAAGTTGTTTGCTTGCACATTGGGCCTCCTAATGCTTGATGTAGTGCCATCCAGAGTAGGTGTAGTATATGAGCTCAATGTCCTTAGATTAGTTTGAGTTGCTTGTTCTTACTCCATCTTGTTCTTTTTCTCCTTCTTTTGCTTTTTCAAAGTTTTTTCAATTTCTTGATGAATGGGTATTAATTCTCCACCACTAGTCTGTGTCATGCACCATGAAACCTACAAAGAAAATAATAATAATAATAATAAAATTAAATTAAAATTGCAAAACCTAAAAGAAAACAAAAAGATGTTCAATCTAAGGCTAACTTATGTAGTTTTGATATGTAATAAACTAGTCCCCGGCAACGGCGCTAAAAACTTGATGTGTGATTTTATGCATAATTAATTCGGACAAGTGTACCCTAGTCAAATTTGTAAATAGTGATGAAAAGATGTCGATCTCACAAAAATTAGATCATAATACCAAAACAATTTTAAATTAACCTAAGTTGAACTAATTAATTAATCGGATGAATAAAAATAAAAATAAATGAAAAACTGGAATTCTTTGTAAGAAAAATTAATTAATAAATGCAATAGGGTTTAGATTTTATTTAATCTAGGTTATGTAATTATCTATTCAACCCGATTCAAAACCACAAATACCTTTACAGTATTTTATAATTATTTGCATGTGATGGTGGATTTCCCTCAATTAATTAATAATTTTTCTCAAGTCATATTAATCTTTTATTAATTCAATTTTACCGTCAAATTTCTGAGCAAATATCAACGAAATAAATAAGCATTAAGTTCTTTGGAAACCTCTAATCTCGGAAGGAGATTTGACTCACTAAGTTTCCTCGATTCCCACACATGAGCTAATAATCTTTTGATCTCATAGTTAAACATGTGATTTATATTGCCTATGGATCTAATTTATAACAATCATTTAGCCAGTCATGCATAAATTATTAAATCATTAAAAGGTGGTCAATCTTTTAAAACATTAAACACAACAATATAAATTTCTCACACAAATAATAATCGAGTTTTGAATCGAACCAAATAAATACTCATATAATTCTAGAATTAAAATTCATCTAAACCCTACTTAAAATAAATTAATTCGACATTATTAACATAAAAATAAAAACAAAAAATTGAAGAAACAGATAAGCTCCCTATCTCAGTGCGGCTACCCTCAATTCGTCTGTGTCTGCGACTTCAATCTTCATCACCGTGCACGTGCTCGGCTGCTTCAATTCCTAAACAATCTCCAATTGTTTCTTCACTGTGCGCGACCTTGTCTTCAATTTGCTATGTGCCGCAGGAGACCTCCTTCTGATTTAATCTCCAAAATCCTCTCCTATTCAATAAATAATATATATATATATATAGGATGTGCTTTTTCCAATATTGTATTATATATATATATATATGTATAGTGCATGTGCCATGCCTCAACTCCCTCACATTCACGCCACTGCCACCAATATATAGACATATTATATATATATATATATATATTTTAAAATTAATTTTATAATATATTTTTTTTTCTTTTTACGTCCAAACCTTCAAATTAATTTCCTTTGTCGAGTTCCTACAAAAAAAGATTAAAATAATATAAAATCTATATAAATACACATTTATATAAGAAAATTAACACAAGATTAAGATAAAAAAATAGATAAAAATATATATACAATTAAGCTCTATCAACTTGCTTGTAGGTTTCTCCCGAAAGAAGTTCCTTTTCCGAGAGAACTCCCTCTCGAAAGATAGGCTACAACAATACATCTTCCTCTTTTTGGACTTACCTTTGTCTTTAGTGGGATTGATCTTTGTCATGTCACCTTTCTACGTCAAAAGCTTGAATTTAGTGCATTAATTCAACATTTTTTGCAGACAAATTGGACACGCGAGGGCAAAGGAATCCCTTTATTTGCTGGATTTTGGAAGCATTAATTGAAGGAGAAAAGAAGCCAAATGAAGCTAGGATGTTTTTCTATGATATATATATATATATAGACATATATATCATCAACACATCACTACCAGCCCACATGTTGATCTCACATGCTCACAGTATGCCACAGTATGCAGTCAAATCATGGCCCATTGTTGCTGAATTTGAGTCTAAATTCCTCAGTGGCGCCCCTATTTTATTGTTTCCACCTAATGCTGAAGTTGCTCTAATAATCCTGCCAAACAAACATGATTGGCTATATATGCTTGCTAACATCTCACTTTTGCACATATCTTCATTCTTCAAGGTCTGTTGCCACCAAGCAACAACATTTAGTTCTCTATATACAGATATATCCCTGAACTCTTATATTAATTGTTGGTCTGTCAGCAACAAGAAGTGCTCGATGGGGGCTCCAGGTTTGAGCTTTGCTGTGGTGTGTTCACTCTTCATATGCATTGTGTTTGCGGCTGCTGCTGCTGGCACTGGGAGGTCTAATGAGACAGATCAACTCTCACTTGTAGCATTCAAGGCCAGTGTTGTGCAAGACCCCCTCCACGTCATGAGCCTATGGAATTCAAGCCTCCACTTCTGCCGGTGGCCCGGTGTCACCTGTGGCAGCCGCCACAGGAGAGTCACCGTCTTGGACTTGCAGTCCCTGAAGCTGGAGGGAACCATACCGCCGCACATCGGGAATCTGAGCTTTCTCAGAGTGTTGCAGCTTCAAAACAACAGTTTCAGGGGTGAAATCCCCCTGCAGCTGGGCCGTTTGAGAAGATTATGGGTACTCCGCCTGCACAATAATTCCATCAGTGGCCACATTCCCTCCAATTTATCCAGCTGTCGCCAACTCCGCTACATAAACTTATCAAACAACATTCTAGTGGGAAGAATTCCTCCCGAGCTTGGTTCATTGCAGAGGCTTCTGTGGATTCAAATCGATTCAAACAAACTGACAGGACCAATCCCTCCTAGTTTGGGGAACTTGTCATCTCTTGAGGAGCTTTTTGCAAGCAAAAACAAGTTGGTTGGGAGCATCCCTGAAGCTGTATGCCGATTGCCAAGGCTTAAGTTTATCGTACTGAATGAAAATGGCTTGTTAGGTAAACTCCCTAGTTCACTTTTCAACCATTCTTCTATTATGGCTATAGATGTGGGTACCAACCACATTCAAGGAAATCTTCCGTCACAGTTTGGCAACACCCTCCCGAAACTTGAGTACCTCAGCATTTTCAACAACCAAATTGGTGGTCTCTTCCCTGTATCACTATCAAATGCCACGAATCTAATGTTCTTTGGAACAGGTCACAATAAGCTTACAGGAAAGGTTCCAACCTTGGAAAAGCTGCAAAAACTTGAGCGATTTAGCATCGCTTTCAACCGTCTTGGCGGTGACTTGAGCTTCCTATCCTCCTTGACCAATGCCACCAATTTGGATCTTCTAGAGCTGAATGTAAATGAATTTAGTGGGTTGTTGCCACAATCAATTTCTAACCTGTCAACTAAGCTTGCAGAACTTTCTCTAAACTACAATCAATTATATGGAAGCATACCGGCAGGGATATCCAATCTTGTCAACTTGGAGGCCCTGTATTTGGCCGGCAACCGATTCACGGGTAATATTCCTCCTGAATTTGGGAGGCTTCAGAAGCTGCAAGACTTGGCTCTGCCAGAAAACAATCTCTCTGGGAGTATTCCCTACTCATTTGGAAATCTAACTTTATTGACTAGATTCAGTTTGGCAGAAAACAAGCTTCATCGCAGCATTCCTATTAGTATAGGGAAATGTCAAAATTTGATATTGTTGGATCTTAGTCACAACAGCCTTAGCGGCCCGATACCAAAACAAGTGTTTGATCTCTCATCTTTGTCGATAACTCTGGACCTATCTCGAAACCAATTGACTGGTTCGATTCCAATGGAGATCGGAAACTTAATTAATCTCGATTACTTGGATCTTTCTGAAAACAAGCTACTGGGTAGAATTCCAGCCACTCTTGGCGCTTGTGTGAAATTGACAAATCTTTACTTGCAGAAAAACTTCCTCCAAGGAACCATTCCTTCATCTTTTAAATCTCTCAGAGCCATCCAAGTTCTAGACCTATCTCACAACAATTTGACGGGTGAAGTCCCAAGATACTTGAAGGATTTCGACTTCTTGCAAAAACTGAATTTGTCTTTCAATGACTTGGAGGGCGAGGTGCCGATCGAAGGAGCTTTCAAGAATGCAACTGCAACTTCAATCACCGGAAACAAGAAGCTCTGTGGCGGTTTACCCGAGTTTCTGCTGCCTAAATGCAATCCCAAACAGAAGAAGTCCACCCTCACCGTGAAACATGTCATTGCCATATCTTGTGGGCTTCTGGGAGCAATCTTGGTGATTATAATTTGTTTCGTTTATCTTTTCTGGTTCAAGATCAAGCAGAGAAACAAAGAATCCCCTGGTTCGCTTTCACTGGAACCCTACTCATTGATCAGAGTGTCTTACCAAGATCTCCTCAAAGCCACCGACGGGTTCTCTTCTTCCAATTTGGTTGGATCGGGTAGTTTTGGATCCGTATATAGAGGAACTCTCAACAATGGAACAGTTGTTGCAGTGAAGGTCTTCAATCTTTTGCATCAAGGAGCTTCCAAGAGCTTCCTCGCGGAGTGCGAGGCCTTGAAGAGCATTAGGCATAGGAACCTTGTCAAGATTCTCACTGCATGTTCAGGCCTTGACAATCAAGGAAACGATTTCAAGGCCTTGGTTTATGAGTTCATGGTTAATGGCAACTTACATCAGTGGCTGCATCCAAACCCCAAAGAAGAACACAGTAGTACTGTGCAAGTGCATGTGCATGTGCCTGCTTTGAATCTTCTTCAGAGACTAAACATTGCCATCGAAGTTGCTTCCGCCGTGGATTATCTTCACCGCCACAGCCAAACGCCGGTAGTTCACTGTGATCTGAAACCGAGTAACGTTCTTCTTGACAGCGAAATGACGGCTCATGTGAGTGATTTCGGGTTAGCCAAATTAATCCTCGAGGACGGCTCCTCGAATCGAAGGAGTTCGACCGGGATATTACGGGGATCTGTTGGCTATGCCGCACCAGGTTTATCACCACCTCTCCAACTCTCATATAAAATAAATAAATAAAATTCATTGTTTTGAGTCTCGATCGTGTTTCTTCCTGTAATTAATGTTGCAGAGTACGGCGTGGGGAGTGAGGCGTCGAGACAAGGTGATGTATACAGCTATGGGGTGCTCTTGCTGGAGATGTTCACGGGAAAAAGACCCACCGACGAGATGTTCAGTGAGGGTACTGTGAACAATATTCACAATTTTGTGAAGACTGCTTTGTCGTCAGAAAGAGTAGAGGAAATTGCAGATCCATCGGTTGTTCTTCAGGATCCCCAGATGAAGAAAGGCATGGAGAGAGACAAAATGTTAGAGTGTTCGGCTTCAATCTTTGAGGTTGGAATTGGATGCTCGGCAGAATCAGCAAGGGCCAGGCCAGAAATGAGCCATGTAGTGAATGAGTTGATTCTGATCAGAGACTCCATCGTTGCAACAAGAAGAGGGACTACCAACCTAGATAGTACTACACTTCAAATTCTTCACCATTGCACTACACAGGAGTAATTTAGTCTTTTTGGCATGTCCGCATGTCATTTTGACGATTTTCATTAAGTATTTAAGGCTTAGATCAGAGGGAAGCAAACTTTTTCTCCAATATATGAGTAAATTGAAGAAACAAATTAAGATAGCATTATCTCCTGAATTTAACTAAGCCCCAAGCCCATGTTAATTGTGCATGCATTAGAATATATATATATAGTTGTTTTTTATCTGATGAAGATCAAGATAGCAGTCATGAAAGATGACAAGAGAGCATCAATGATTCATTGCATATCCATGGTAGAGCAATGGCAAGGGCTAAAGTTAGATCCTCTTTTATAGTGTTCCCATGCTGGTAAAAAATTCACTTGAAATTAATTCATATTGAATAATTTAATTTAAAAGTTCAAACAATATTTCGACATAATCATAGTAGCAGTGATATATTTAGAAAAGAATTTAAAAAATTAAGTTCAAATATTTCATCTCTGATAGTATGAAAAATTATTTATAATATGAACAGTGAAATATTATTCGAAAAACTGCTCAGATGAGATAAAATCACTATTTTATCCCTCCAACAATTGAGAATTGAAAAGCCATTTGAGTTGAAACTTAAGAAAGCAATTTGAATTGGATCCCAATTACGCCAGCAGTGTGCTTTAACCTGAGCGTGCACAAATGGCCGACATCACATTCACATCACATATAATACATGTGGTGTGATGGCTTGAAAAAGAAATTTCAACCAAATTAAAGCGGAGCACTCTTGGCTTGAAAAAGAAAGATAATTAAAGGTGATATGTCATGAGAAAAAAATATCAAAAGAAAATAATTAATAAATTAGAAAGGCGGATCAACTCGAAAAGTTTGGCTAATATGAAAAAGTCAATCCAAGCTTGGAAGCCGATCGCGACAAGTGACTGTAGCATGTTGCAGCAGTAGATGGCAAAGCGACGACGGTTGCGGTAGAGACGGTTGCGACTGAGAGCTGTGGCAAGGCGGCACCGACTGTAATACCCGAGAAATTTTAAAGGACTCAAGGGTAATTTATCTTGGGGCAAAAATAGAATTTAAGGATAAATGAAGGGTAAAACGGTAATTTATTACCGTATAGATGACTGTATCGACTGCCGGGAGTACCCTGGAGCCGAAATACCAAAGAAAAATGATGTGGCATTAAAGAGCACCCCGAGATAGGATTTATGGTGCCGAAAGAAATGGGAACGAGAACAGTTTTCGGTACAGCTAAAAAGGCAGATGCCAATTAGGCTGCAATACCGAATTGTCATAGATGACTTTTCGAAAGTCAACGGAAGCTTGAGGGAGCTTCGGTTTTTCATGAGGAACAACCCTTCAGAGGTTTCAGGAAGAAACGAATGGGTTTAAGGCCAAAACGAAGATTCGGGCCTAAGTGCAGTTTTTTAGAAATTGTTAGAGGGAGGCCGAAATGAGGTATTTTTGGAATCCTCAAGGGTCAAAATGATGTTTTAGGTCTTGAGGGGCCTAAATGCAATAATGGAAAGTTGAGGGGTTTAGTGAAATGGGCTAAAATGGAAATAGCCAAAACTGGAAGGGGCAAAGTGCAATTTCAGCAAACTTTGACCAAAGAATCCGACCATGGCACGGACGGTCGCCGACCGGAAAACTAATGCACGGGATTGCAAGAGGGTGGTCGGGGGACCAACTTTTGTAAAGAGGTTGGTCGGAAATAGTCATCATAGCGGCCGGATTTTGAAGAAAAACCGACCAGCTTTTGGTCGCGCGATGGAACCCCTGCAACTCGAGTTTTTGGTCGGCCAAGGCTCGTTTAAGGTCGATCCAGGGGCGGGTGATGCTCCTAAGGCAGTGGGTAGGTCGGCTAAGGGCATTTGGATGCTCGAAAATGCCTATAAATAGGCGTTCATAGATGGCCGAAAGTTGGAGAGCTTTTGAGCTTTAAATCGGTCGTCATTTCGAACAAATTGAGAGAAACGGATAAGGGGCTTTTGTTGCCCATGTCCAGAGGATCATTCCTGTGAAATTTGAGGAATTTTCGTTGAACGATGAGGGAGTTATGAAGCTTCGACGGAAAATCGTGCTTCGCCGGAAAATCGGGTTGAGCAGTCAAAAAATGGCTCCAATCGTCCGATTTGAAGCCATAGTCTTGTAGAGGATGAAGAGATGAAGCCATAGGTTCAAACGGGAGGTCAAACGGAGGTCGGATGAAGAAGATATGGCTATTAAACGGAAGGTAGCGCAACCAGTCCGGCGAGCTGGAGGTTGAAGAAGACCGGCGCGTGGGCCACACGCGCCAGCTGGGCCCCGCGAGTGGGGGCGCGTGGAGAAACTTGTGAGGGAGAGTGTGGGCGCGTCCGGGCTCAGAAAATTATGAAATAAATTTCTAAATTCATCTAAAATCGAGATATAGGTTCTGTAAAAATATCAGTGGATTTGGAGTTCTCTAGGTCTCGTTTCTAGCATCAAAGTGCCTCGTTTTGCGTGAAAATGGACCATCCGGGTAAGTCCAGTATTTTTATCTTGAAGTTAATAGGTTATAATGAATTGTTGTCAAGTTAGATTTGAGGAAATAGTCTTGATATAATTATTGGGATTTTTAGAAAGAAAAATGAAAGAAAATGAAAGAAAATAGGAAATAAATGGAATATTGAGGATATTTAGTAATTAAATATTATTTTATGATTGAGGAGATCGAGATGATGAGGTTGGTGCAACTTTTGAGAGTTGGCACGAGAACCGAGGCGGGGCACGCATATCGAGGCGATGCACGCTTTTCGAGGTGTCTTGATCTTTGGGCAAAGGTGAGTGGTATTCTCACAAGAACTTATATTCATGATATGTTTGTTATATATGCATGTTATTATGAATTGCAATATTCATTTGTCATATTGCATTGAAAGTCGTGATATTTACATTGCACGATATTATTGTCATATTGAAACTTGTGCATGGGGTTGGGATGATACCCTCAGAGTGTAGCCGTAATTCCCCTAGGGCATTGAGGGAATAACGTTAGGCCTATCCCGCAGAGGTTCGGGATTTGCCTAGGATTCCTAGTCGGGCTGGGGATGCCTGGGAAGTTACATTATGGGTATATGTTGTTCATATTATTGCATCATGCATCATATATATGTTTTTGGACCCTCACTAGAAGTTTCATCTTCTAATGGGTTATGCCCCTGGAACATTCAACGTTCCAGTTGAGACTTGCAGTAGGGCAAGGAGCAGGTTGATGTATGACGGCACGTGATGGCGTGGCCGATGGATTCAGCAGGAGATTCCAGTATTTTATTTATTGAGAAATGGCTATGTATGTATTCGAGATTTCATATGATTGCACCTAGGGTGTTAGATGTTATCTCGGGAGACGTGTCTAAATGTATTTATGGATTTGAGGATATGATGGTAATATATGGTACGAATCCTTATATTGTTTTAAATATAGTGAATTCAAGTATGTACCGTATCAGGTTTCGATTATTGCTTCCGCATTGTGAATGATTTGCTGGGGGGTTTCCCTTTGACATACGGCATTTGATGTATAAGGAAAGGGATTATGTATGTATACGATGGGCCTCAGCATAGTGACACGCCCTTCGATGGGACGGGGTGTTACACCGACGGTCGTTGCTAAGGGCTGCGATGAGGTAGGGACGACAATCGTGGTTGAGGGCTATGGCGAGGCTACAACGACAACTCCCGCGGGCCATTTGTGGGAGATTGCAAAGGTCTCTTGCGAGAGATGGTTCCCTTTAAAAAGTGCTCTCTCACTGCCAACAGTCGATGCAGGTTCGCTGCGACTTGGAAATTACTCCCGAGGGGGGAGGGGGGGGAATCTCGCCTCTCGGAGACTAGCTCACCACCAAAATATTTTCCTTGGAAATGGTGAGGTCCCACACAACGCACAAAGTAAATAATTTCAACATCCAAAATCCCTCTGAGAGGATAAACATCATCTATAAGGGATAAACTTCATCTATAGAAATCCTAATCTTGGAGGACTTAGGATTACTCCATACCTCTTTATAAATATGCAAACCCTTATTCTAGAAAAGATACGTCTCTGATACTGGTGTAAATTCACCATTCAAGTCTTTAGCATCTTCAATGTATGATTTAAGCATCAAAGTGTTTGCACATGGACTTCCTTACGCCCTCTAACTATTTATTCTCTTGTAGGCTTAGGCAGCTTGATGACGATGTTCTTAGTCAAATGCATTTATTATTGTATCTCGACTACAATAATTGGTACTGTTTGTGGGAAGCCTCCAAAAAACCTAAGAATACTACAATGGTTCCAATACGGTCTCAAGCTGCAGGCAACAAACATGATGAGGAAGGCCTTAATGTCGACAACCCTCCCAATCTGAGGTCCCTAGGGCCTCTAGGACGGTTCCTCAAACTATCCCACTTAGCGAGCATGAAGCACTTAAGCGACACCATGAGGAAAGTACGAAAGCCAATTATGAGAGATGGCTAGGCTCCTCCAAAGTGCCCTACCACAAATAACATTACCCCTTATACTGCAAAACTATATATCTAAGCCTTAGGAAAATGAAGCCTAGGCACAAGGAGGTCTTGAGGAAACTGAAGAGGGCTGCGGGAGACTAACAAAGGTCTTTGGGAGATCGCTCATCCAAGAGTCCCACGAGAGGAGAATCAAGAAAGAAGTCTCCAAGATAACCTCCTTTGAGAACCTTCGCAAGAGACTACACACACCATGAAGGCCCCTGAGACTATCTGGGCCAACCTTAAGGAGCACCTATCCTAAACAAAAGAACTCTCCCTCACCCTGGTGAAAAGTATCACAAAGTAATCAAAAGCACGACACCAAGCATAACCCTTAAGCATTAGCCGAATCAATCCAATCTCACTGACTAAGACATTGAAGATATGATAAAGATAATAGAGCAAGTCTTGGAGCAAAAGAAGTTAGTGGTGGCAGAAGAATACTAGGACAAAATGAAAACATCTTTTACCACAAAAATCATGGAGAAGCAGCTTCCTCCAAAATTCAAAATGCCCCAAGTTAATTCTAGTCTGGCAAGACAAACCCTCATGATCATATACAAAACTACGAATCTATTATAATGCTCCATGGTTGGGAAGATGCTATTAAATGTTGAGCCTTTTCGTTAATATTGACTGACCATGCTAAAATTTGGTTCAATAGCCTCAATGAAGGGTCTATCTCTTCCTTCAAATAATTACGAAAATAATTCAAAAAGGCCTTCATTATAAACAATCAACGTAAGAAAAACTCTCCATACTTACTCAACATCCAACAAGGAAGTAAAGAAACTTTAAGGAAATATGTGGATCGATTCAAAAATGTCACCTTGGAAATTTGAGACTTGCATGTTGGTATGGAAGTCATGGCAATGCTTCAAGGCACTAAGTCCATACCATTGCAAGAATCCTTAGCTCTGGATTAGCCTGCATCATTGGAAAAGTTGTTTACTCAAGCCAACAAGTATATTTTACAAGCCAAAGTAATGCAAATAGTAAGAGGAAATGAAGATAGAGATCAAAAGAGAAAAGAAAAAGACTTCAATGAAGAGACAAGCCAGAGGAAGGAAAAAGTCTAAAGAAATGATGGTCCTCCATAACTCCAATTCTAAAACTATACTCCACATACAGAACCTATTAAATTAGTAGCCATTGAAGGGTTAGAACTTATTAAATTCCCTAAGAAGACAAATAAACCTTTGGTTAGAAAATGGATGCTTTCTGTTAGTTCCATGACACCCACGGACACTCACGAACAAACGTCGTGAGTTAAAGAATCAAATACAGGCTTTGATTAGAGAGGGGGAACTAGGAGAATTCGTAGACACAAAATCCTAGAAGGATGAATAGGCAAACTATCCTGAATGCAAGAGGCATAACTCGAGCCAAGAAGAGCAAGCAGAAATAGAAGTTCTTATTAATCCAAAGGAACAGGGATCCGAAAAACGCGTTTTAGACATTTGAATGTCTAAAACCCTTAAGAGGAATTAGAACACTTGAAAACACTATAGAGAAGTATCATAAGCAAGATTGAAGGCATTAATAGTTATACTTGTCATCATATAATGCTTGTGTAAAATCTAATGATCCATTGTACATCCATGGTGGACCAATGACAGGGGCCAAAGTTAAATCCTCTTTTATAGTGTTCCCAAGTGTTATGGGTTGCCCTAAGAAAATCCAAAAATTCCAAAATTTGGAAAAGTATTTCGCATAAACCCAAATGACCCCAGAGAGTCTCCCAGAGCCTCTAGACTTCGAAGTAGTCGAGCCTCAGCTTGCCTAGCTTGAAAATTTACCTAGAGTTTTCCGGCCTGACTCATTTGGTGGCTCCAAAGAGTCTTCAAACCCACCTAGAGGATACTCATCGAGGCACTTTTACCTCGAAAATATCTCTAGGCCCTCAAACCTCACCCGATGCATCTTCCCAAGAAAGTCAGAAGACTCTCATCTATGGACCTCACCAAGTGTCCATAAATACCTGCCTATTCCATGGCAAAATAACCTTTTTAACTAAACCTCTTTGAGACTGTAGTTCAAAAAACTTAATGTAATACTTGAGAATTTCTTGAGGGCTTAAGTGTAATTTTTATTGGGGCGTAAGTGGAATTTTTCAAAATTTTGGAGCTAAAATGTAATTTCTCAAAGTTATAGGTGACTAAGTATAATTTTCTAGAACCTAAGGACTTGAGGGCAAGGGACCAAAGTGTTAGGAAGTGGAAGAGAAAGGACCAAATTGCAAATTGTAGTGTGAACACTACAAGAATATCGGATTTGTAGGTCGACCGCCAACCATCGGCATCTCATCGCTGTTGTAGGGTAGGGGCTGGCCATTATGGATTAAGGGATAGGTTTAGCATCGTGGGGTGACCTGATTAGCTGGAGATTTAGCCATAATGGTTATAAATAGTCGGGTATGACCGAGGGTTTCTTTATTCAAAACTTGGGTTTAATTCGTGTGTTTTTTGGAAAAATCGTGAGGATTGGATAGAGGGTTTTTGTTCCTGAGGTAGCAAGGATCATTTTTGGAGAGTTGGAAGCATTTTTGGTGTTGATTTAAAGTTTTTTCAAGGGATGGTCGAAAAATCGAGCTTCGCCAGAGGCCAACAGAAAATCGGTGGTTTGAAGGTGTTCCGGCCAAGATCTTGAGAAACCAAGGTTGCCATCTTGTTCAGGAGCTTGAAAATAGCAAGAAAAAATGAGAAAATCGAGAAGAAATCGAGGCGGACCAGTTGTTGGCCGACGAGAGAACTGTCGGGGAAGATGCGTGGCAATCATGCGAGAGGCGAGTGGCTGTGGGTGCGTAGTAGGTGTGTGAGAGGTAAGGAAAAAAATGGAAAAATAAGGGAAGAAAAGTAAAAAATGTGAAAAATTCTAGAAAATTCTAAAAAATTAGGAACTGTTGTTTTATTAATATTCCAAAAATTTTGGCTAGGAAATATATCCGGGCACATATTTTGAGGCAAGACACATATACTGAGGTAGCCCAATAAGCTTGAAAAATGTGAGTGGTTTTTCCCCTGAAATTTATACGTGATATGATTTGCCTAAATTAAGCATAATTTTCATGAGGGTTGTCAAATTACATGCAATTTACGTGCATCTTGTCATATCTAGACATGTTTTATTACATCGATAATTGGGATGTTTTCATTTGGCATGATATTGTTGGCATATCGATACTTGAGATGAGGTGGGATATTACCCTCAGTGTAGCCACATTTCCCCAACGAGTGTTGTCGGATACTGCAGGAGTCTCCTATGCCGGGGATGGATTTTCCCAAGGGTGAATGCCGAGGTGATTGCCTAGGGTTTCGTGCTAGGCCTAGAATGCAGGTCAAAGCTACACCAGGGTGTTTGTTTATTCATGTCCATGCATCATTTATTCATGAAATTATTTAACCTTCATTTATAAGTTTCATCTTTTAATATTGGACTTTTGTGCCTGGAATATTCAACGTTTCATGCGAGACGAGTAGTCAAAGAGGTAAAGGGATTGCTGAAATCTGATCGTGCTGGCAGTCGTGTGATAGGTCCTACGTCGGGGCTAGGACAAGTTGTTTTAGTTATTTTATGTTTAAAATGTTGGACGGATATTGTAAATATTGTGGTTGTTGAATGATTTTGTATGGATTTACTTCATTTGAAATTTTAGTATTTTGTTAGGTTTCGATTCTGCTTTCGCAAATGATTAGTTATCATTCCTTAGTTTATCATTGGGAATGTTAAATGTGCATATGTTAGGGATTTTCAAATACGATGCTCGTGGCATTAAGAGATGGTTCTCATTTTGAGGGAATTGTGTTGTATTTGTGGAAATTTTTTTGAAGAAATCGTTTGTGATGAAAGGAAATGAAAATTCCAATATAGTGACACGCATTTTGGAAAAGCAGGGTGTTACACTTAAGACTTTAGACTCTACACTAACCATTGGGAACCTACTCCCCTGAAGACCTACACTAGACATACTGGATATTCCACATACATGCATATACATCCACATACACCTACATTACATCTTCAGACATCAGAGTCTGACTTAGGCATCGGAGGGTTCGCGCGGGGAAAATTATTATGTGCCTTCTAATTTTCTTTGTGCTACAGATATCCCTAGAAGACTGTTCCTTGAAGACCCTTAAGATTTTTCCTCGAAGACCCTCGAGATTGTTCCCCAAAGACCCTTGAGACAGTTCCCTACAGAACCCCTGAGAAAATATCCCACAAAGATCCAAAAACATTTCAAGGGCCCCAAAGCCTCAATCCTCCTGGGCCATAATTTAGGCCCCAGTCTTTGTTGAACCCCCAACAATTTTCTCAATTCCCCCAAGGGACTTTGCTTTAGTTGTTCCCAAGACAAATAAATTTAATTGTTGTAATTTGGTAACAACAATTTGGCGTTGTCTATGGAAAATGGACGAAAAGTCATCTACCTCGAGAAAATTTATGAAGACGGCTTGCATAAACACACCACTCTAGTTTGGCAATCCTCAGCATTGGTCATGCCTCAGTATGCAGTGTTTCCCCATGGCTCAATTTTCGAATCCTCCTGGGAACCATTGGGGAGTTCCATGAGGCTTTTTCCTTACTATTATGAGCCTTCCAAGGCTTTTCCCCCACTATTACACCAACCCTCGAGGGAAAAGCATACCTCCCCACCCTGTGTCATGTGCATTCTTTAAAGCAAGGAACCACTCGAGAAAAGTGGGAAGGTTAGGGGAATGTGCCGCCAGTTGCACTCTTTGAAGACCAAGCCTGGGGGGTTGCAGATTCCTAAGCTTGAACTTGACGATGAAGGCCATTTCCCCAAGCGTTGCACACTCTTGCAAAAGATGGTCGCCCTGAAGTTTGGAATTAAAGCGGCCTCTTCCTCGGGTAAAGTCCCCTTGGAGCTATCTTTGCAAGAGAGTTTTATGAACATAAGGGGCGGTACCTCGGGCTTGTTAGTTTCCTCAGATATGCCTTTCCCTAAGCACGAGTGTGCTTTAAGAGTAGGGGGTGCCTACTGGTTTATAAGTAGATGAAATAGGAGTTGGTGAGCTGTGCGAAGTGCCGACGAGAGGAGAATAATTATAAGCACTCTCTATAGCAACTTAATTTTGCAACCACTCCTATCTCTCAATCGTTACATTTGCCCCTTTGTCGGAAAATGTTTGGCGTTCAACACTAGTCCCCTGAAGCCCCGCCAAAGTGAGACCAAGAGACTAACTACAGCAAGAGTTTCTCATACGCCTTTGCCATAAATACTTCAAAGGCAAAAAATTGTTAAATTCATCGACATCATTATGTTGATCGCTTCAAGAACGTCATATTCGAAGAGTTTGAGATAGATTACTCAAGATTGTGAGCTAAAAGCCGTCAATCTGCAAGCAAAGCGCTCAAGTAAAGACAATACTAACTGAAAACTAACTCGTTGTAACACGCGGATGTAGATGCATGTATCGAACCCCACAAACAAAATGCATTTGTATAGAAAATGATGTGGTAGTGATAGTGAGTGTGTATTGTGTATGCCTATATTTTTCGTGTGCCTTTTGTCTTCCAGCAACTCCGTAAGAGACCAAGGAATCTAACTCGACACACGCTAGGGAGCCAGAGGGATGGAGCTCCCTAGACTCATCCTAATTTTCTGTATATAGAACCAAGGCATCCTTGGGCTAGTATTTATAGGCTTCTCACAAGTATTGAAGAAAACTAGCTATTGGAGCCTATAAAAACTAGTCGTTATAACATGTCAATGAAGGAAACGATCAACAGTTTCACTAAACTGGTTGACAGTTTTCTTCGGGAAAATTGAATCACACAATGACTTTGGGTAATTGAAAGACTCTTTTATAAAAGAGGTTGATTTCTTTGAGAAACGGTCGACAGTTTGAAGCAACAAGTTGACAATTTTGAGAGAAAATCGACACTGTACAATTAATGTCAATAGAATTTGAACTGAAAACATTTGGACCGAAAGTATGAAATTTCCTTATTGACTATTCTTGGCATAGACAAAACATAGTCGATTGTTTCCTTAAGAAAGTTGACATTTTTTTATCTTAAGTCAACCCATATTACGAAGACATAAAACGATCGACAGATAACTGAAAGAGGTCAACAGTTTTGCCTTGTTCTTTTTAAAGGAAATGTATGATTTAAACGAATTTTATTGGAATTTTATCATACACCAAAACAACTAATTTAAAAAAAAAATGAATCCCAAATGTTAATCATTCAAGAAATTGCCATTAAGAAGTTTACATAATTTGACAAAATGATTGAAACAACATCCTTAGGCAATAAATGGATTTTTTATTTTCCATTTTCAAGAATATATACTTTATTTTCATTTTGAAAATGAAAATGACATTAAAATATTTTTCATTATCAAAAATGAAGATTTTCATTATCAAAGTATTTTCTATCAAAGATGTTCAACATGGTGATTTTCATCAATAAGTAATCATGAAATAAATAATATCAAAAGCAAAATAATTTTGATAAATTTCATACAACAATTCATTTGATTTTAAAATAACTTCACATTTCATACAACACTTCAATTGGTTTCCAAATAACTTTTCTTTGATGCCATAATGTTGTTTTCTAAGATGAAATATTTTTCACAAAGGATTTTATATTGAAAGGACATTTAAGATTTTTATCCTTTGTTATCATTGGAATATATAAAGGTTTTAACAACAATATCATCAAAACCATTTTAGATATTTTACAAATAAATCTTACTAATCATTTTCAAATTCCAAAGTAGTTTTTCATCATCAAAACATTTTATCAAAAGCAAAACAATAGTTTAGATGTAATAAAACGGGTTTAAAACCTAAGAGGATGATGGAATTCACGTATGGTGGTGCAGGTAAAATTAAAATTTTTATGTGTATTAGACATACACAGCTAAAACTATAAATACACATCATACATAGCTTAGATATTTAACCAATATGTTATTTCATCATATGAAATACAATAAATGATATACCTGATGCTTGATGTCAGAGTGAGTACAAAAATTATTTTTATATTGAGATCAAATCCTCTTCATTGTGTGGGGGTCTAGTCTATCCACACCTAGTGGGCAATCTAGTATCGCTTCATGCACCTCTTCCTGTGCTAGCCTAAGGATTCTGAATCTGATATTTTACTCTTGTGTTTAGTTTTGATGATGAAAAAATTTCAAATGGTTTTTATTTTCTCTCAATCAAAGCATATGGTTTGGAAACAAAAATCAATTTCAAAGTGCTTTGTTAAAATGATCTATGATCTTTTATATTAGTTGGAGATTAGCATAAACAAGTTTTAAGATCTAAAAAGAATCTCCTTGAAATCGTTGGTCAAAATAATTCTAAGGCAAAAGACCAACTAGAACATGTTTTTGAAAGTGTGTTCATTTTAGAAAACTATCTCTTGATAATGAAATGGTTTTGATAAATGTCTATATGAATGGTTTTGAGAAATGACTATATGAAGATCAATTTCTACCATGTAGATGTAGATTATATGAATGAGAAAATGAATTTTTAGTATATAAGTTTTGAAGCAAGATATGAAAATTTATAGAAGAAATTTTGAGTATGGTTGAGAGTGATTTGAAAAAAAAAAACTTGCTTGTTGAGAGTGATTTGTTTCAAATTATACTTTTGATAATCTCAACTTGCTTTAAAGATAATCAAAAAGAGTTTTTAAAGAATTGAATAAGGATGTTTTGAAAATTCAAGTTTTTCTAAAGAATAGTCGACTATCTAAATCATTCTGTTGACTATGCCTCAAAATAGTCGACTATTTTTTATGTTCTGTCGACTATTTAAGCATCTGTCGACTATCGAGTAAAAATAGTCGACTATGCCTTCTGATCTGTCGACTATTTTTGTTCTTTCATTTCAAAAATTTCTTCATATTTCAGCAACAGTCGACTATTCTAGTATGTCTGTCGACTATTTGATATTTGTGTTATAAAATAGTCGACTATTCGTTTTGTCTGTCGACTATTTCTTACTTCAGTTATAAAATAGTCGACTATTCATTTTATCTGTCGACTATTTCTTGCCTTACATATAAAAATAGTCAACTAATTATTTTCTCTGTCGACTATTGTGTTTCACAGAAAGTTCCAACGGCTATTTTTTCAAATCCCAACGGCTCCAAACGGCTATATTTCTCTTCAATCTTTATGGATGCCTATATATACAACTCATGGAGCATCAAGAGATGGAAAATGGATGGGAACGAGTTGATCTAAAGAGTTCAAATCATTTTTACTCGAAGCTTACAATCTTTGTGCTTTCACTGTTGTATTTTTTATCCAAGGCTTTGTTATTCTATCATTGTAAATTTATTATTAAGCCTTGTTTTCATTGTGAGAGAACTTGTAACTAAGAATGTTAACTCTTAGCTTCTCTCTTTCATTTATATCATTGTTATTTTCCTAGCTTTGTGCTAGAAGACTTGCTCGTTGAAGCAAGTGGCTGTCTTTCCTAGCTAAGTGCTAGAGGGCTTGCTTGTATAAGCAAGAGGTTGTAATTCCTAGTCTTGGACTAGAGGACCTACTTGGTTTAAGTAGGGGGTTTTAGTGGATGGTTTGAAAAATCCTTAGTGAGGAGCTAAGGTAGTGGATTAGGCTTGGGATAAGCCGAACCACTATAAATCCTTGTGTTTTCTTGTGCTTGTGTTCTTTGACATATTTATCTTTCCAAGCATTTTATTATTCCTCATTCGGTTCAAATATTTATTTGTGTAAACTTACATATTTCATTTTGTATGTTTAATGTCTTAAATCACTAAAACCTCAATTGGGTCAAAAAGGATTTCAAGGTTCTATCAATTAAGTTTGTTTTTAAAATAACCAATTCACCCCCCCTCTTGGTGTGTGCCATAGCATCTCCCATTTTAACAATTGGTATCAGAGCCTAACTCCCTATTTCAAGGTCTAACAACCTGAGGAGAGATCCATGGCTCTTAAGGAAGGATATCCTACTAATGTGGCACCTTATTTTGATGGCTCATTTTATGATTTTTGGAGAAAAAGAATCTGTATTTACTTGCAATCCATTGATTTTAATTTGTGGTATATTGTAGAAAAAGGATTTGTTTCAAAACCAAAATCCGTTTGGAGTGAAGATGATAAAAACAGTTTTGTTTTAAATATCAAAGCCGTGAAAATTTTGCATCAAGCTTTGCATGAAAATATTTATGCAAAAATTTCTAAGTGCTCTAGTGCTAAAGAGATATTGAGCACTCTTGATTCATTATATCTTTCTAACAAATGTTGTGAGAAAGTTGATGAAAATTCACAGATTGAAAATTCATTGAATCATCAACAAATAGAGGAAAAAGGAAGTTCCCGTGCCTCTAGTGAAGAAAGCTCAAACATGTGTTTCATGGAAAATGAAGAAGAGGAGGTAACCTCTACTTCTACTCTTGTTATTGATATTGATCATGAGTCTAGTTCTTCGTATGCTTATAATGATGACAGTGAGAATGATTTTTCAAATGAAGAGTTATTGAATGCTTTGAATGATTTATATGAAAATTTTGAAAAACTACGTTTGAAAAATAAAACTGTTCAAAAGCAATTAGATTTACTGTCAAATGAATTGGAAGTTTTGAGATCAAAGAATGAACATTTGCTTGCTTCCAATAGAGAATTTTCAAAGGAAAAAGTTTTGGAAGAATTTAAATTAAAATCCTTAAACAGTGCATTAAATGAGATATACATTTTAAATGAAGAGGAGATTAGTAATTCAGATGATCATGACAAAGGTGTTGAAATCCTTCATAGTTCAAGAGCAAAAGTTAAAAGCTCACATTTACACACTTATTGTGAAATTAAATGCTTTTATTGTTGCAAGATAGGCCACATGGCATTTTGTTGCCTTTTTAAAAGGAAATCAACTAGTGGTCTTAATTTGAAATGGATTCCTAAGGAAACTAAGCCTTCAAATGTTTCTCATGCAAATCCTCAAGAATCCAAGCATGTTTTGATACCTAAAAACTCTCATTTTAAGAGGAATGTGCATAACGATAAGAAGCAAACAATTTTCATAAAAAGGAAACAAAAATCTTTTGCTTCACATCCTAACTATTGGTATCATGTTTTTAACAAAGATTCTATAAGGAACTATCCCAAGGTTCTTAAACAAGTATGGGTTCCAAAGGGAACCTTCTATGCTAACAGTGGTGATCCCAAGGTGGTTTGGGCACCAAAGGGTTGTGGATAGTCATTTTTGCAGGTTGCTTGACATCCAAATGAACTTTAAAGAGAAATTTTTGTGGATGAGTCAAGCATGAAGGAAAAGGAGGCTAAAGGAGAAAATCAACTCCATTAGATTCTCATTTTACCAACCAAGAGTAAGAGATATTTAAATTTCATCCTTGGTGGTATATTTCTTTCCCTAAACTCTCTGCTTATAAGTTTTGATGATCCTGAGTTATAAGTGTGGCTTTTTGATTTTGTTGAAAACTTATATTGATTTCTAAAATTAAGAGAGAGTTATAGTGTTGTGATATATGCAATGATTAAGGGGGAGAATAACATTTGTTGATATGTGCTGAAAAATGTGTTTGTGGTAAATGGCCTTAAACATATCTTAATCATTGTTACCGATTATGTGATATGAATCATAATAAATGCATTGATGCTAATTCTTGTAAGGTTACATGTATAAAAACAAATGAGACATACAGTATGCTTTAATGCCAATTTATGTGAAGTATTTTGTCTCAAAACAAAGAAAATAGAGATTATAGGAAATTGGATAGAAATTGTGCATAGACTTATTCTCATCTAGTATAAGAGAAATGCCTAGTATCATTCATCTCTCTCATCTATTTATGGCATAATGAACTAAGTCATGCAAATATGAATATGCTTCTATAATCTATCCAAACATAATCTTGTTGAGAAGGATTGCCTAAAGCTTTAATATGAAAAATATTTGTGAGACATGCATGAAAGGCTAACAAATAAGTATATCATTTAAGCCTTCAAATAAAATCTCAACCTCTAGGTCTCTAATCTCAATCTATTTAGATCTCATTAGACCTATGAGAACCCAAAAGCCTAAAGTGAAAAACATTATATCCGTGTCATTGTAGATGACTGTTCTAGGTAACTTGGGAAATATGTCTTGTATCTAAAAGTGAAACATTTAGCTCATTTGAAATATTTTCAAAAGATAAAAGTATGTATTTCAAAAATTAGAAAGTGAACATGGGGATATTTTGAAATGAACAATTCAAGCACTATTGTGATGAAAATGGTATTGATCATAATTTTCTAGTGCTAGAACAAAATGAGGTACTTGAAAAGAAAAATAGATCTTTACAAGAAATGGCTAGAATTGTGTTATGTGACAAAATTTATTTTTAGTCTAAGCCATTAACACCTTGTGCTATATGTTGAATAGGATTTCTATAAAGCTTATCTTAAAGAAAACCCCTATGAGTTATGTAGAGAAAGGAAACCAAATATTTCATATTTTCATGTTTTTGGTAGTATATGTTTTATTCTTAATAGTGGTAAAAACTCTTTAGAAAAAAATTTGATGCTAAGAGCAAGGAAAGATTTTTCTTAGAATATTTTTCTCAAAGTATATCATATAGAGTATTTAAAGAACTCTAACTATAGAAGAATCTTTTCTAGTTATAGTTGATGATGTGAGATAGTGTTAAAGATTCAATTCCTAGTGAAGATTGTGATTTAATGTTAATATGCTTAAATGTTTAATGAAGAAAACATAGTCCATGAAAAAAAAGAACAATCATTTTCAAAAGGAAAAATTTGTAGAGAAATGATATTATTGGAGATCATTCCAAAGGTATTAGGACAAGGGCATCCATTATAAATGAACGAAAAGTTGCAACCTTCTTATCTCAAATAGAAACATCATAAACAAAAATTTCTATTTCAAAATCTTCATATCTATATTTCGAAACTTGTTTCTATGCATTTCAAATCTAGGTTTATGACTTGCAAAAAGGGATTGTCTTTACACGGTTGATACCTCATCGTGCCATTTCAAGGTCTTGAGGTTTAACAAAGCTGTAGCCTTCACCGGTGACATCCTTTCATTTGAAAAAGATTTTTTTTAAAAAAGAGATTTTTATTTTTCCAAATTCAATCCTCTCTTATGGAAATTCTTTTTACCATTCTCACACCAAATGTGTGTTTAGGAACAAAATGGATGAAAGAGGAATAAAACTAAATTAGTAGCTTAAGAGTATAATCAAGTAAAAAGGGGAAGATCATAATGAAACCTATGCTCCCATAGCAAGACTAGAATCCATAAGAATGTTGTTGGCATTGCATGCCACAAATCCTTTAAGCTTCATAAAGAATGTCAAGAATGCATCTTTAAATGGTTATAAATGAGAAAATGTGTTGTTTTATTTCTCAAATAGAACCCAAAAATATTAAGGAAGCTCTAATGGATGAAAATTGGTTTATGACTATGCAAGAAGTGCTAAATAAATTTGAAAGAAGTGGTGTATGCAATTGGTTCCAAGACCTAAGGATCACCCAACCATAGTAACCAAAAGGGTCTTATAAACAAAATTAGAATTAAATCTAGATTAGTAGCTAAAGGGTACAATCAAGAAAAATGAATCAAGTATAATGAGTCTTATGCTCTCGTAGCTAAGTTAGAAGCATTGAGAATATTATTGGCATGTGCATGTCATAAGAAGTTTAAGCTATTTCAAATGAATATTGAAAGTACATTTTTGAATGGTTAAAAATAAGGAAGTATATGTAGATAAATTCTCTTGGTTTTGAGAATTCTCAATGAAAGGATCATATGTTCAAATTCTCCAAAGCACTATATTGTTGAAAACAAGCCCCTAAGTCATGGTATGAAAGTCCTAGCAAGTTTATTCTAGAGGAAGAATCTAAAAGAGCTCAAATAGATATAACATTGCTTCTAAGCCTCATAACAAGGACATTTTATGAATCTACAAATGATTTATGCAACATCTTCAAATAAATTCCTATGGAATCAATTTGCCAATCTAATGCAAAGGGAACTTGAGATGAATATAATCCTCATGTCTAAGAAAAATACATCTTCTTAAGAAATTTAATTTTTCTAGCCTCTCAAAAGAGCAGTTTATCAAGCCTAGACATTTATGGAAAAGCCAAATGGTGGAAAATGAGCTATATAGATATATGATTGGACCATTGCTACATTTCATAGCTACTAGGATGAACATCATGTTTAATGTTTACCTATGAGCTAGACTTCAATCCAATCCTAAGAAATCCCATTTTGGAGGCAAAATAGCTAAAAAAAAAAAACTAGTGATCCATGTCAAGTTATAAGATATTTCCTAGTGTCTTTGTTTAGAAGGAAGTGAATTTCCATTCCATTCTCTTTCACTAAAAGCGATCATGTAGTTGCTCAAATCCTATGGATGGAACATCAAGACTATGACATAAGACCCCACAATATTCCAAATCAAATGTGTCAATACAAATGCTATAGCCCTAGCAAAAATTCAAGAAATCTTTCTCAAAAAGAAAATATCAATTGGTATCATGTCCAAATCTATTGGAAATCATTTTCTAGATAAATCCCTATCAATCCTTGAGTTCTAGTGATTTTATCTAAAGAAGTTTCGAAACATCATATCATTCTATTTCGAAACCTTTGATTCAAAGAAGTTTAGATCCTTCATGTCTTTCAAATCTATCATTGGTTAAATCAAAGGGCTTTGCCGTCAATCTCTTAGATCTCAAAAAAATTGATAAATGATATATCCTTGATGGCATATAGTATTCATGTCTTGAATCATTTATAATGCTATTTTTCTTGTATGAAATAGCTTGATTATCTTTGTGTGACAAATGAATACTTGAGTATGAAATCATGTTTTATTTGCTAAAGGATCATCTTGCTTCTTGAAGTTATCTATATGTAATGATCCTATGTGATTACAAGTATGGTTAAGTTTATCAAAAGACAAATGTATGCTCTTAAAGCCTATCCTTAATATGTCTTGCATTAAATCTGCCATAACTTGTTTAGATTTATGTTTTTTGGATGACCACTTATTCTTTGAATATATATATGAGTGCATGTGGTTCATTCATCAAATTTATGATCATTGTCATATTTTACTCTTGCAAAAATCAATTGAATTGAGACAAATAGCTATTCTATTTTTATATGAAAAATGTCTTTATATCTTAAACCCTCCCGTATAATTTTAAAGGGCAGTCTTTTTCAAAGAGAGTCTTTCTATTTGCTTGAAATGATTTATTTCACTCCTATATTGATCATTTAATGTATATGCCTCTTATATGATGAATGGCTATGCATTTGATCTAGTGCTTTGATTGTTTAAATATGAGTGATTACTTTGAAAGATATAGATCGGCTCTAATATGATCATGAGTATGCAATATGGTATGAAAAATTTTCAATATTTAGCATCTCATGAATAAGGTTTCTTTTATATATATATGACATGTGCTAAAAAAATTATGTTTGATATTAATTATGTCATCTTAAGGGGGAGCTATCTCTAGTTGTTATAAAAGAAGCATTGAAATTGTTTGAAATATTTTTATTTAAAAATGATGTTTTTCAAACTATTGTTGGAGGAGAGATATGTATTGGGGGAATCATATGTATCGTTGCTTGGTAGTATTATCTCCAACTTATTTCTTTTGAAAAAATATTTTTTGTCTAAGGGGGAGATTATTTCTTTTAAGATATACCTTTTTGATTTATGACAAAAAGGGGGAGAGATATATGTTGAAATTGATTTTAAGTTTTGTCATCATCAAAAAGGGGGAGATTGATATTTTACTCTTGTGTTTAGTTTTGATGATGAAAAAATTTCAAATGGTTTTTATTTTCTCTCAATCAAAGCATATGGTTTGGAAACAAAAATCAATTTCAAAGTGCTTTGTTAAAATGATCTATGATCTTTTATATTAGTTGGAGATTAGCATAAACAAGTTTTAAGATCTAAAAAGAATCTCCTTGAAATCGTTGGTCAAAATAATTCTAAGGCAAAAGACCAACTAGAACATGTTTTTGAAAGTGTGTTCATTTTAGAAAACTATCTCTTGATAATGAAATGGTTTTGATAAATGTCTATATGAATGGTTTTGAGAAATGACTATATGAAGATCAATTTCTACCATGTAGATGTAGATTATATGAATGAGAAAATGAATTTTTAGTATATAAGTTTTGAAGCAAGATATGAAAATTTATAGAAGAAATTTTGAGTATGGTTGAGAGTGATTTGAAAAAAAAAAAACTTGCTTGTTGAGAGTGATTTGTTTCAAATTATACTTTTGATAATCTCAACTTGCTTTAAAGATAATCAAAAAGAGTTTTTAAAGAATTGAATAAGGATGTTTTGAAAATTCAAGTTTTTCTAAAGAATAGTCGACTATCTAAATCATTCTGTTGACTATGCCTCAAAATAGTCGACTATTTTTGATGTTCTGTCGACTATTTAAGCATCTGTCGACTATCGAGTAAAAATAGTCGACTATGCCTTCTGATCTGTCGACTATTTTTGTTCTTTCATTTCAAAAATTTCTTCATATTTCAGCAACAGTCGACTATTCTAGTATGTCTGTCGACTATTTGATATTTGTGTTATAAAATAGTCGACTATTCGTTTTGTCTGTCGACTATTTCTTACTTCAGTTATAAAATAGTCGACTATTCATTTTATCTGTCGACTATTTCTTGCCTTACATATAAAAATAGTCAACTAATTATTTTCTCTGTCGACTATTGTGTTTCACAGAAAGTTCCAACGGCTATTTTTTCAAATCCCAACGGCTCCAAACGGCTATATTTCTCTTCAATCTTTATGGATGCCTATATATACAACTCATGGAGCATCAAGAGATGGAAAATGGATGGGAACGAGTTGATCTAAAGAGTTCAAATCATTTTTACTCGAAGCTTACAATCTTTGTGCTTTCACTGTTGTATTTTTTATCCAAGGCTTTGTTATTCTATCATTGTAAATTTATTATTAAGCCTTGTTTTCATTGTGAGAGAACTTGTAACTAAGAGTGTTAACTCTTAGCTTCTCTCTTTCATTTATATCATTGTTATTTTCCTAGCTTTGTGCTAGAAGACTTGCTCGTTGAAGCAAGTGGCTGTCTTTCCTAGCTAAGTGCTAGAGGGCTTGCTTGTATAAGCAAGAGGTTGTAATTCCTAGTCTTGGACTAGAGGACCTACTTGGTTTAAGTAGGGGGTTTTAGTGGATGGTTTGAAAAATCCTTAGTGAGGAGCTAAGGTAGTGGATTAGGCTTGGGATAAGCCGAACCACTATAAATCCTTGTGTTTTCTTGTGCTTGTGTTCTTTGACATATTTATCTTTCCAAGCATTTTATTATTCCTCATTCAGTTCAAATATTTATTTGTGTAAACTTACATATTTCATTTTGTATGTTTAATGTCTTAAATCACTAAAACCTCAATTGGGTCAAAAAGGATTTCAAGGTTCTATCAATTAAGTTTGTTTTTAAAATAACCAATTCACCCCCCCTCTTGGTGTGTGCCATAGCATCTCCCATTTTAACAGAATCATCGACACCTGTGTGTCTTACCATGTGTGACACTCACGCTCTGTACATCAATTGGAAGATAGAAGCAGAAGAAGACAAAAACAAAGAAGTAGAAAGATGGCCAAGCAAAAGCCTACAATTTTCTCCTTCTCGTTTAGTTTCTTCTCTGCCTGATTGGCTCCTCTTCACCCTCCAATTCGCTGCCACGTGGATTGCACTAAGGAGGGCTAAGGCGACACTGGGATTCGACTCTCAACCGCAAGCCAGTTGACTATCGAGGAAGTTGACTCTTGGTACTCCAGCACACTAACTTTTAATGTACTGTCGTATTAACACTTAATGACATATATAAGGCACAATGGGTGCACAATGCTAATATCAGATATAACTCTATATGGTGTGTAACTTTCTTGCTTTACTGTTAGCTAGCAAACAAATAACACCAAAATCTGTTTAGCTCCATCCAATACTCCTTGACCCATCATAGGAATCTTTTTATCTCCCGGTGACAATCTAACAGGTCTTGAGAAGTAGTAGCAGCGGTCTAGGAGAATATAGAAGACAATGAAATCTAACTTCTAGTGAACCTATTACAGTTGACAATTAACGTGTGTTATAATCATTCCATCACCTAATATCAAAAATTGCAACTGGCATTCATGCACACATACTTAACGTCCGTGTGTCATTGTCTAATGTGAAAATCACACAACTAACAACATCTAGGCATGTAAAGTATGTTGTCTAGGCTTTGTAGTCAATGGAAGTCGAATACAACTTCAGGGGAGTCGACTATGTGCTACTGGGAGTCAACTCCATGCAAGAGGCAGTCAACTCTCCTGTACACAGTCAAAAAATTAATAACCCTGCAGCCATTAAATGCCAACTATATCGCAAAATTTGACACATATTCATAGTTGAATGTTTTCAAAAATGTTTTGAAACAGCGGAATGAATGTATGTTTAAGATGACTTGGGCTTGATGAGAATGAATAAATGTTACAGGAGCTTCGTATTGGTTTAATCAATATGTAATAATTTATTCATTCAGTTATATACTGAGGTATAAGTCTTTAATAACTTCTTTTAGTCTTTATGAGGATGGGCCAAGTTATGAAGATGGGCTGAAAAATTCATTTGGGCTGAAGTTAACCAAGGTAGCCAAGACAAAAATGGCTTGGGCATGACCAATTAAGGGTCACTTGGTACATTTGAAGTCATTCGGTCATTGGGGGGGGGGTCATTCGCCCAAATGGGCCACGTAAGGATTGCAGTTATGAGTGCAAGGATTCACTAGTAAACAAGGCTGGAAATTAATTGGTTGAAACCTTGGCAATTGAGGTTGTGAAATCAATTAATTAATGTGAAGCCTTAGCAATTGAAGCTGTGGAGCTTAGAAACCAATTAATTAATTGAACATGTGGAGTTGAAAACCAATTAAATTAATTGAAGTTGTGGAGCGTGGAGATCAATTGAAGACTTGGAATCAGTTAAGTGGCCAGCAAGCAACACAATCCGTGAACACACAAGTAAAAGCAAGTGCAATTCGTGAAGTGTATATGACCAAATGACTACACCATAATGCCTTATGACCGAATGGGCACGTTATGACCAAATGACCTGTGCATGATTGAGAGATTCATGTGCAGGAACCTTTTCATTGAGGAACATGGCCATGCACCCATGCGATAACCATGCCGCGCGTTGGATCGATCAAACTATCTTTGAGATCTTCGTAAAAAATTAGGATCTCTTGTCATTTGTCAATATCCTTCCTCTCTATAAATTGGAGAGTCATTCTCTTCGTTAAGGTATGCTCATGATGCCACTTAAATTCTAATTTCTCTTCAGGTCAAGACTGATTTAAGCATCGAGGGTTTGTGGGTGATCTCTCCCACGCCCCTAACTTGCTTCTTTCTTTACAGGTCACTCGATCAGTTGGAACTTGCTCGGTCATCAAACAACTGTCCTAGCACTTTGGGACTTTTGTCACCAAAAAAGACTCTCGTCTCAAGGAAGACTCTTATCACTTAGGGAGACTCTCATCACCAAAGGAAGTCACAACACATTCTGAGAGTCACAACCCACATGCTATCTTAAGAGTCACAACTCACAGGCCATCTTGAGAGTCAAAAGTTATCTTGAGACTCTTTTTATTGGGGTCGCTACCTAACACATTGGGGTCCCAACCCAACTCATTGGGGCACTTGCATCTTATTTTCCCACACTATAAATTTATTATTGTAATCAGGAAACAACAATTGTGTCCGACTACCAATATAGGGTTGGGCCCACATGTTTATATGTTTTCTTATTTGCATCCCACATTGTTTCATTACGTGTCTACTATTAGTGTAGGTGCTCTAGACCCAATCAGATTGGGCATGTTGTACACTGACAATTATAATCATGTTTATTATTTGAATAAGGAGTTATTCAAATTCACAAGAAGTCATTCTATTAGTTTCTTGTTATTATTGTAATGATCAAATGAAACTAGATAGAAGTCCATATGATATATATATTGTGATTAATCTATAAAGATGTGAGATGATGCATCACAGTTTCTAGACATCGTTAAACGTCCCAAGTCGTAGCAATGTCAAGAATAGACATTGACAATTGCAGTAAGACTTGTATGTGCTATGTTTTTGCTATGTGATAGCAATAGAGGTCTCACACCCATAGGCATGGGGATGCCTAGACAAGTACATAGGTGACCAATGTTGGAGAACATGTCACTGGACATGACTCACCATGAGAATCCATTTTGGTTATATGTTGTTGGAATTCTCATATGAGATGGGTGTAACTAATCCTTGGACCTGAGGTTGTCACGGTCATCTCATAAGAAGACCGGTATGCTTTGACATCGTTTCGATGGGCCTAGATAAAGGCTGCACGTGGGTGATCGTTGGGTATATCGTGAGGCTTATGGAGATGAGTGCATAGCCAAGATGGGACTCGTCTATCCCTTGATAGAGGATGATGTATCTAAGGCACCTTCGGTGGATATTCATTTTAAATCTATGGCCATGGTGAAAGAGATCAATAAGGAGTTATTGATTCACTTTCTAATTAAGTGAAGATATCCAAAAGACCGAAGAAAACTCATATGATCGTTATCAAGCAACACATCGCCATACTTGAGATCACATAAGATACATTGACGAGAGGATCAAATTACACGGTAACCATGCTCGTGAAAGGTTATTTGCGGATTATGAATCCTTCTGAATAATTGGGTAGGCATGACGCCTTGCTAGAGGCCAATCTTATCTTATGTGTTCGTACCGACACATTGCCAACATATTCGGAAGCCTAATGAGTCATACGCAATAGGCATGGTCCTTGGCTTAAACCAGGAGAGTGGACGTAAGGTTAAGTGAGACACTTCGGCAAGAAGTTGTGCCGTCGTAGGTTCTCACGAAAAAAGAACAAATAGACGTAAAGATGTCGATATGACGAGGAGTCGTCATAATGGGAAAAGTTTTCTAAAATGACAATTGATTAAATTAGGAAGGAGTTTCTAATTTAATAATTTTCTATTTGTTAGAGTAGCAAATAGGAAATAAAATATATTTGGGCTTAAGTTAATATTTGGACTAAATTAGATTTGGGCCAAATATTAAATTAAATATTATATTTGGACTAAATTGGATTTGGGCCAAATATTAAAATAAATATTATATTTGGACCAAATTAGATTTGAGCTAAATATTAAATATTATATTTGGGCTTGAATTAGATTTGAGCCAAAATATTTTATTTAAACCTATAAAAGGATTTGGTCTATTTAATTATATTTCTAGTTGGACTAGAATAAGCCCACTTAAGATTCTAATTAAATTAGAATTAATGGGCTAACCCAATCCATTAGGGTTTTAGAAACCCTAGGATATTTCACTATAAATATCCCTTTATGGGTTGCCCAAAATTGTAGAGGTTTTTGGTGTCGTTTTTCAAGAGTTGAAAAACGTATTGCCGCTCACTTTTCTCGGTTTCTTTTGGCATCAATACGAAACGAAGGCATTCTTTTTCCGTCCATACACAAGCCGCGCGAAGGAGAAGGAGCTAGCACTCTTATTCTGCTCTCCTTGCCAACGGACGTGTGTCGCGTATCACGAGTTAGAGGCCGGACGCTTGGATGGCTCGAATCTGTGAACGACTCGATAATCTAAAGGTTAGATTTATTTATTTGTTTGTGAATGATTTGATTTTGACATTGATCCAATCGCTAGGATCGGGGTAAGGTTCAAAATTTTTGAACTACGCTACTTGTCCCGTAGCGATCTTGCTTGACTTTCATTTACATGACTTACAACTATTAATTAAAGATCATTATGTTGATATGACATCATACTGATATATGTATTCTCAATCATAACATACTTTGTTTGCATTTTTGTTTTAGTGGTTATGGTATGTTACTATTACATGTGGGTCCCTCAAGACTCATTCTATTAATATTAACATTTTTAGGTTGTGGTATTGTGTTACTATATTATGGGTATAGTTTTTGGTCAATACCACTAGGTTCAACACCCTTTTATCATTAGGCACACTCTATGTGGGACATACTTAACACCCCCTACCATATTGAGTAAGCCTCTTATTTTTTTTTTTTCTTCATGTAAGACATTATGACATAAGGTTTCCTTAAGCATGCTTATTGACCCTCGTGTGGTTGTATGTGACACATGACTGCACAATTTTTTTTTTCTTCCTTATATGGACAATTGTTTTTGTCAAAATACAACAATTAAAATTTATGATGTAGTGTCCACTCGAGCTTGGTGTCGGGTGAGGTTAGGTTGTCATGAGAGAAGTTGCCTCAAGGGAGTTCGCCGAAAGGATGCCTGCAGCTAGGATTTCGCCACAGGCTCTTTCGCCACAAAGTCTTCGCCACAAGCTCTTTCGCCACAAGGTCTTTGCCACAAGCTTTCTTGGCACAAGGTCTTCGTCACAAGCTCCTTCGCCACAAGCCTTCTTGCCATAAGGTCTTCATCGCAAACCTTTTTTCCACAAGGTTTTCGCTACAAGCCTTCTTGCTACAAGGTCTTTGCCGCAAGGCTTTAACTCCACCATAAGGTCTCGCCGCAAGGTTTTTCCTTCGCCACTAGATCTCGTCACAAGATTGTGCCTTCATCGCAAGAATTTTACATTCGCCACAAGGTCTCATCATAAGGTTTTAACTCCGCCGTAAGGCCTCGCCACAAGGATATTGTCCTGTTGACACTCGAAAATGGGTTAGAAGGCTCGTGTTGACACGTTGCATTTGTTGAATGGAGTTTTGGTCTCGCCCAAGAGATGCTTCTTGCCGCAAGGGCAAGGCGCCGTGAGGCTTTTGGGCTTGCCGCAAGGCTGGGCTGGTCACAAGGCCCTCGCGACAGGGGCTTGCGACGTGGCGTGCATGGCAAGCCCGAGAGGCCTGGCCACAAGGCCCTTGCAGCAGGGGCTTGGGGCCTGGCACGCGACAAGGTCAAGAGGCATGGTCGTAAGGCCGAGCAACCGTGAGGCGGGGATGGCCGCAAGGCCCTCGCGGCAAACTGCTGTGAGCTCATGCAAATGGACGTGGTTGCTGAGTGCTCACGGCACACTACCGCAAGCTTGCTTAATTTTGGTGTGATGATATTCGCTATATTTCTTCTTAAAAAAATTTTAATTTATTCCTCCCTGATTTCCTCGACACAACAATAATATAATACTTCCTAACTTATGAACAACTAAAACGTAAACCTTGTAATTCAGTATGTATGTATATGAATCTTATAGGTCTTAATGGCAATGATCATTTTGGCATTAGGGCGCCAACGCCGATCATGGACCTTTAAGCGAGTATAACCTTTTACCAAAATATCCTAAGGTCTCAAGCACCCGACATCGACACCAAGACCCAAATTTCTTAAATTTACCTCAACACCTCAAATAATTCAAGATATTAACAAATCCCTAATCTTATAACAATTTAGCCCTTAACCCATTAGTTCTAAAAATTACATTAATACCCAAATCTTTCAAGAATTTACAATTTCCACAAGCAATTTCAACAAGGCCCCTAGGGTTAAATTGTATTTTAGTTTCAACCCCTAGATTTCAGCTTGTTGCAACCAAGCCCATAATTTTTTAGAAATGATAGTTCTACCACTAACTACAAACCCCTTTTTTTTAAACCTCAATTTCTAGTTTGTTTTTACTTGAACCTGCACATGAAAGACCTCCCCAATATACTAAAGGTTTTGTAGAATCAAATTATAACCTCAACTCAAGAAAATCATGGAATGAGGCTTACCAATATTAGCTTTGAAGGCGGTGGTACTCCAACCAAGTAAGTTGTTCATTTTCGCTTCAATTTCTTCGACACCTTTTGCTTATTCCACGGATGCAAAGCCAATCCATAGGTCTTAAATGTGCAAGAAAGATGATTATAACTTTGAATAAGAGGAAAAATAAAAGAGAAATAGAAAAATAATGAGTTTAAACTCATCATGAAGTGATCGAGCAAACTATCTGCAGTTTTCAACTACTTCCAATAATCTTTTCCTTTCTCTAAATCTTTTTTCTTTTTTTATGTCTTCCTTCTTTTTCTCAGGAAAAATGGTTGAGAATGTGTGGGTTTTTATTCACATCTATATATACCAAAGTTTAGGTAATTACTCTTTTACCCCACTAGTTCCACCTTATTCATAAGGTTCTAAGAAACTTCACATGAACCCCGTTGGTTTTCCATTATTCACTTGGACACTTACTTTATTTCTGAAATTCCCTAAATGCCCTTATCCCATGCCCCCAACATTTATTAATTTTCTCATTTAGGCCCCAAACTTTATATTTTTGAGTTTTACAAGCTCTCAAGAATTTTAAAATATTCTTAAGTTTAGTCATGCCCATTTGAGCACCTCAAATTTTAGTTTTTTACTCTCGTCCCTCCTCAATCTATATGAGCCTATATTATAGGATGTTACACATCTACCTACTAATGAAATCTTGAATTCACAATTATAGCATGTTTAATATGATTCTGCAAATTCAACTAATCAATAAGACTAGTTACCAAGCTAACATTCACCATTGTGCATTAACCATCATTCTGCTAGATGCTTTTAGAAGCTGCCACTCATTTGCCATTAACTTAGATGCAGTAGTAGGATCTCATCTACTCTAAGGCATCCTTTACAACATTTGCATGTACATGATGGTACGATCGTAGTCTTTAAGGAATTTTGTCTACTAAAGTTGTCTCATGCTCAACTCTTTTTGAGAAAATATATAGTTAAGACTCTTGCAATTTGTATAAATTTCAAACTTTTCGTCATAGAGATAGTTTTTCCAAAGTTTCAAGGCACGTGTATGTATATCACTGCAACCGGCAATAGATGATGGGTTGAATAATTGTTGAGACCCATAAAGCTATCACTCTTGTAGCTACATAAGCACACAAACTAAGCCGCCAGCCTTAGAGGCATCATTGTAGCCACAAATCCTCTTAATAATATTGGTGTTGTGGTTAGCAATATAAATAATAATAAAGTAATACCAATAATACTTTGCAATTAGAGAAAGAATAACAATTAAAGGAAGTGAAAAGAAAAGTAACAAAGTCAGACTTAGAAACTTGTAAATATTTTTTTTAAAAAAAAATAATTAAAATTATAAACAACTTTAATGTAGCATTCTCCTGAACTCACAAGTCACAAATTCTTTTTTATTAAGGGGCTTACGCTAAGTCCTCTTTTATCTTTCTTCTTCAATCAGTTCGAAACCTCTAATTTCCAGTTTCTTTTTCCACTCCACTCCACTTCTTCACACTTTGATTCACAAGCAAAGCAATTATTTTTCTCGTCTTTTTAATTTCCTAATAGTAAGATATTTAAGACCAAACAAGAAAAAAAAAAACAAAATCAATAGCAATAGCAATTTAACATTTCCATTCATTGCATAGTTTATTTTTGTTTCGAAATGGAAAGTTGCTTTGGAAAATCTTAAAACTTAATAAGGGCCAATTCCATTCTCTACTATTACCTCTTCACACTGTCAAAAAACTGCAACCCACTCGGACTAGACTGAGATAGCCAGCCCTTTGCCTAATGCCTGACATCTGTCAAGCGTGTGCCAAATGCTAAATGCTTTCATTCAAAGCAAAAGCTTGTCTTAGTCAACTGGACTCAGAAACATTTTCGACCCATACAAACAATAAGGTTGTTGGATTGATGTTTTAAGGACATAGTAATTGTCGATGTTTGGAATTGGTCGACTATGATTCGTTGGCCCGCAATGGTGTGGTAGATTTGAGAGAGAGGGGGTGAAATATCTGGTTCGATTTGCTGACCTGCCTGCCCGTCCTGCAAGCTACTCCGAAGCACAAGTCTATGAATGAGTAAGTAATTGCACAGGGTATTAGTTAGTAGGCTAAAGAGAAAAAACATACATACCGTGGCCCTTTTAAAAGCTGGCTGATATATAGGAGAAGAAAAACCCTCCAGCATGTGTTGTACATACGCAAGTGATGGGATAGAATAGCCGACGGGAACGTTCATGCAACAACAAAGTGCCGACGAGACCCTCATTAATGTGGATGGGATTTGTCATTAATGAGGATGGGATTTGAGGTGAACGCACGAAAACCCAAGCGCAGCTGTAATGATGTTTGTTGCAAGAGGCCAGGATGGGACGAGTGTGGATCGACCAAATGGGCTGAGAGAGTAGGGCCAAGTTAGGTTTGGATGGCCTAGCTGGGACGACCCTTTGCCTCTGGCTTACGTCTTTCCTATTACGCGAGCTGACCGGCTAGGCCGGTGATCTGCTGGAGTTTGCTAGAAGCTCACTAGGAATATAGTTGGTAGCTCGCTCGAGATAGGCTAGCGGTAAAGAAGTATTTCTGGGAGCTTGCTTTGACCTGCGATCTGAGCTTGGGCTCTGGCAAAATGTGAGCTCGCTACAACAAACTCAGTTCGGGGTCTACAGAGGTTTATGTGATTGGGCCGGCTTGTTGGGTGGAGCCCAGCCCATAAGGAGTAGAGCAGGAAATGCCCGTAACATTGAGCCCCCCAACTCGCAGTGCGACCTTCGAACTGGGAGTTGATGCGTGTCAGCCATTCTATCTGTCAGTAAACCTTTCAGCTTCCCGCCCAATCGCTTCACATCAAGCCATTTCACGTAGCATGTCTTGTCTGCGGCGCATTTAATGCGCACGTTTCCCATAAGTTCTTAATCATTATCTCCATGGGCTTTAAAGCTTTTGCGTACCACCCTTGGATCTAGGGAAGCTAGTCAGTTTCTTCATCCGACGGTGGAGTATCCTGAGCTATAAAAGTGTGAGGGAAACTCCTTCCCTCCCCTTTACTGAGTCATTTATTTCTGAATACATTTCTATTCATTAGTAACCTTCTTCTTCCTTTCAACTCCGAGACTCCATTGCCAAAGGTTTCGAAGTTTCTCCGCCCTTCGCCCTTGCTTTCTATCCGGTTCTTTCTCCTCGACTCTTGTAGAAACCAATCAAGAACGGTAAGTTTCTCGTATGCTTTCGGTGTCTTTCATTTCTGCTTTCTTTTTTTTCTTTGTCGATTTTGCCTCCATGCCTCATCTCTTGGCGATGGCCGCGTCATTTTAGGGCTAGCTTCTAACTGTTTTGATGGGCTCAATAGGTTCATAGATTTAGCCATCCCCGTTGCAAGTCATACCCTGTTGTGAAGCGCACAACCTGATAGGTGGGAAACCCCTTTAGAATCTTCGGTTCATGAGGACTGGTCCGTTCTCAGCGACCTAACTCTTCTCTTTTTTCCCCTTGCTGTCTTTCTATCGTAGATAGTTATATCAAGTTAGAAGCGTCGCAACCACAGGGTAAAGGATGACAAAACCTCTAGTTCTTCGGAGCATAGAGAAATAATGCTGCCGTGAGCTGCTCAAAACGTGGCTTCGTCAGATTTGGAGGTTGTTGAGATAGTTCCTCAGTGTATCGCCCCCACAATAACCCAGCGAGCTTCAGAAGAGTGTATAGCTTGCGAGACTTTCAAGCATTACCTTTCGAGGCTGATGGTTGGCGAGCTGTCGTCGTGCGCTTCCATGTATCGCCTCCCTTGCGACACTCGTCTAATGGTCCCTTCTTCGGGTGACCACGCAGCTTTTCCTCCTGCGGGGATCAACGCCATCAACCCCCAACACTTAGAATTTGGTCTTAGGTTTCCACTCCAACCCTACCTAGTAGCCATTTTGAACGATCTAAAACTCACCCCTTTCCAACTGACCCCCAACTCGTACGCCCAAATAACCTCCCTAGCCCTTATTTTCAAAAAGAACCAGTTTTCTCTTCCAACCCCTAAAATCTTGAGGTACCTTTATTCTTTCAAAGGTACCAAAGACGGGCTGTATTATATGACAGCTTATCCCTCGGATTGTAAGAGAGTCTTGCCTCAAGGGAAAGCCAAAGGCAAGTCCAATGTAAGGGACTATAAGTCCCAATGGTTCTACCTCTCCTGCTCTTCTCTTCAAGACCTTAGAAATTTCAGCTTCGTTCTTGCGCCGGGTAAGTAGTTCTTCAGCCCGCCCTTGCACCAGCAATTCCTTTGCCATTATTTTTGATTTATGGGTGTCTTTCCAATTTTGCAGACGTTGCGGGGGGCAACCTGAGTTAACCATCTCCGAGGTGCAAGATCTTCAGGTGGCTTCAGAAGCGAAGACTGACCAAGATGACTATGAGTTCTGTGATTCTTTGTTTTGCGACTTCCAGCTCGCTCCTCCCTTTGGCATAAAGGAAGTAAGAAAAAATGACATTGGAGTTCGTGGCTAAAGGGAGATAAGATTAGTCTTTGACGAGGTTGATTTTAGCGGGAGCCTAGTCAGGGAGAGTGGTGCCTGTAGAGGAGTTACGGTTGCGACCTTACCTCCATCATCAGAAACAATGAGGCTTCAGCTTGAGAGAACAGAATCTTTTGCGATCTCGAGCTTGCCTAAGGTTCTCCGCCTATCCTCTTCTCCTGCGAAAACCCAAGGGGTGGGAGCTCGCACCGAGGTGACAGGTTCGAGTCGTGACCTCACCACTTTGTCGGGTTTTGACCTCGCACTAGTCGCTATAGCTTCATCAAATCTGATTCAAACGGGTACCTCCTCGCAGCGGGGGGCGGACATAACTACTGCAGATTGCGGGAAGTCATTAGCTCACGAGGAGGTCACCGGGAGTAAAAGAAAAAATGCTCCGACCTCGCAAGTCGCTCAGCCTGCTCATGCTTATAAGACGAGAAAAACGAACACTTCCGCATAATCGAGCGCATCTGCGGTCATGGCCGGTGGGACGTACTTCGCCCCCTCCTCGATAGCTTAGATAGGGTTCTTGGTAATTATGCCAGGAACTTGGACAGGAAGGAGGTATCAGGCGAGGTACTTGACGACTACGTTGCTCGTTACAGCCTTCTGGTAAGGTTCTTTTTCTTCTCTAGTGCGTCTTGCTTTGTCCTTTTGAAATCTATTAACCCCTTAGGCCTTGCAGGCTTTACTAGGTGTCTTCAAGCAGAAAAAAGAAAGAACTCGAGCCGCCAGGGAAAAAGAAAAGCTTGAGGCTGCCATCGAGGTGCTAAAGAAAGATAAGAAGAAGTTAGAAGAGAACCTGGCTTTCATGACCGATGAATCCAAGAAGTATCAAAGCAAAGTCGAGGGCTTGGAAGATCGGGTACGAGACGCCAAGGGAGCAAAGAAAGAAGTCGAAGACGAGCTGGGCTGCGAGAAGAGGATGCATGAGTCGACCTTCTCTCAAGCGACTTCAAAGCTAAATAAGGCTGAGGCAGAGCTAGCCGCAATGAGAGGTGACTTAGAGCAGGCCATACAGCAAGCTGAGGCGACAGAGAAAAAGATCGATCAATTGAAAGTTGACATCGAGGTTCGGGTCTCGAAGGAACGTGAGGAGGTTGAGTCGGACATCTATAGTGCATTTATCTTCACTTTGTGGAAAGCGCACCCAGATCTCGACTTCTCTTGCTTCGGTGAGGAAGCGGTAGAGGCAGTGAAGAAATATGCCTCTGATGCTGCAGACTCCAGAGTTGCTGCTATCGAGCCCGGCCCCGACCAAGTCGTGACCATTCTCTCTATTGAAGATGCCGGCGATCTGACTGCTCAAGATGCGGCTACCCCAAGCTCGAGGTCCATCGCATTTCCTCACCAAGTCCGTAGTGTCTCGCTTCATGGTAAGCCAGTAAAAACCCTGACGAAATGCCTTCTGAGCCAAGGATACTCCCCCAGCATAATTACCACAGTGGCCGGCATGGATTTTAGTGAGAACCACTTGGCAATCAGGCTCGTCGGTGCATCTTAGTAGTGGGACTGAGAACCCTCACTTGTATAGCATCTCATTGTAAATATAATATCTGGTCACCCGAGCTCGAGTACGTCATGCTTCTAGCTTGTCATTTGACAACTTTCCTTCTTGCAAATAGTCAACAATGGGCCTCATCCATAAATCTGGCCTCAGCTCAATTGTTAATGTCTCAGTTTTTCCCTCCGTGCTTGGTGTTGCCAAAAACTCTGTAGGGATGGCCCCCAATGAGTCTTCATCTCCTACTGATGCTAAGCGAGCTAGTGCATCGATATGAGGGTTCTAGCTCTGCCGAACTTGATTCACTTTTCACTCCTCGAAGAGGCAAAATAATTCTTGGACGTTTTGGAGGTACGCTACCATCTTTGGGCCTTTTGCCTGATACTCCCCTTGTATCTGACAGACTACGAGCTGGGAGTCACTAAAAATTGTTAATCGCTCTACCTTGACTTCTCTTGCCAAGTGCAGACCAGCCAGCAGTGCTTCGTACTCGACTTTATTGTTGGTCACTCTAAACCGGAACCTCAGTGTGTAAGGTATGTTGTGTCTTTCCGGGCTTATTAAGAGTACGTGTAACGACCCATCAGAGGGTTTAGTATTTATTTAGCATTGATTAATTTATTTAATTAATTTTCAGTTTAAGATTTTGTCAGTTAATTATTTAATGTGGCAATTGAGATTTTATTTAAGGAAATAGTATTTAAATAGCATTTGATTCTTATTAATTTGTGAGAATTGAAAATAAGGGCATGATAGTCTTTTAGAGATTTGTTAATTAGAATTAAATTATTTAATTAAGAGTTATTATGTTGGAAGAATCCTTGCGAGAATAGGGATAATTAAATTATAGTCTCCTAATTACAAAAAGAGTATGACTTATGGGATTTAGGGTTGTATTTTCTACCTATATATATACATATATATAAGCCTTTAGAGTCTAGCATGAAGTCACGCCATGAAGAACAAAGAAAAAAAATTGAAGAAGCCAAGAGTTTATTCAAGTTTCATCCGTTTTGATTTTCATCGGTCGATTGATCAAATCAAAGGCAAGTTCTTCTCCTTGTAAACCATTCTTACAGGAGCATGTGTAGTAATCAAACTCAACTTTTGTAGGATCTACATTGAATTCCAGATCAGTTTTTCAGCCAAATACAGAGTTATATATACATATACATGAATGGCAGTAAGTGGAATCAAGTTGTGTGATAGTTCTATCATTGATTCTTCAAGTTGTCCTTGTAAAGCTTTCTTTTAGGATCTAATTATGCCCTTGATATCAATTTGTGGTAATCCTTCGTTGAGTTTCAGATTCAATTGGGTTACAGTCAGTTGTATAATGATACATACATATATATTAGCGTAACAGTGTGCATGATCAGATCATTCATTGGATCTTTATCTATGATTCTTCAAGTTTTAATCCGTTGTTCATTCATATGATTGATTCTTACCAATTGGGACTTGGTTTCCCAAGATTTCATTCGAAATGGTGTTGTTATTTAGTTTTAAATTGAATCCATGATGTCTCTGTCTGTGTTTCATTTCTGGGCTTGGAAGATGAAGGTATCCAGATACTAGTATTCAATATTCGGATACCCAACATTCCAGAAAGTTTTTATTCTCTTTCGGGCCAATTTTGACCTTGTTGGAGCCTGAATCTCGGAAAATGTAAAACATAAAAGTTGTAGGTCTTCCTCTTTTCTTTCCATATCAATTTTAATCAGCTCAATCTGAGTTCATAAGAGAGAGTTTTGGCCAAAATACGAAAGGGTATTAATCTGTCCACCCAGCATTCTAGAAAGTTTTTGTTCTCTTGTGGGCCAATTTTGACCTTGATGGAGCCCGAATCTCGAAAACTTGGAAACATAAAAGTTGTAAGTCTTCCTCTTATATTTCCATAGAAATTTGAATCAGCTAAATCGGAGTTCAGAAGAGAGAGTTATGTCAAAAATACGGAAGGGTATCAATCTGTCCCGAATTCCGTGTTTTCTTAAAGTTGTCTCTTTCAGTATCCGAATGTCTTTATCCCAGACTATCCAAATACCCTTCAGAGTATCCGTATGCCCTTTTCTAGTATCCGGATGGGTTTTCTCATAATCTCAAGTAGACTTCTAGAAAGTCCAATTCAAGTTTCATTTCGATAAAATAGTCAATACCCTCAACTATTGAATTTAAATGCCAGATTATATCATGTTAATCATGCCTATGCCGTAATACATAGTTCATAGAATCTTTGTGTTCTAATACATCGAAGATCAGATTACATGTGTAGTATTTATTATGACATGGTCAGCATTACTTGTGAGATTATGTGCACACACTTTTGGTATGAGCATTTGACACGATTTTTATATGGAGCACTACATATTGTGTGCCAGCATATATATGTGCACAACATTGCATTATGCGTGCCAGGTGGCTTGTCCGCGGGGATCCCACCAGTTTAGTTTTCAGTTTTGTTTTGCTCGCCTGATGTCGACCAGGGAGCTAGGGGCATATTGCCCACAGTATGTACTTACAGTTTTTTTGTTTACAGGTTCAGATTAGCCAAGTATGTATTACAGTTACGTGGGCCTATGTGCCAAAGTTGCATACCTGCATTTATCTTATAGTTTATGTGCATTACATTTATAAATGCAAACAGATAGTGTTTCACTCAATACAAGTTCAGTAAGTTTTTCTTCAGTATCGATATTATTCGATTCAGCTTCAGCTATTCTTTCCAGCTTACTACTTGCTGAGCTTTGTAGCTCACCTTGTACTCTTCACCATTCCAGGTTCTAGCGGGGGAGTACCAGACGTGGGGCCAGGCAGTAGTGTGTGTATGTGGAGCCGCTCAAGACCAAAGATGTCTGGGAGTTTTATTAGTTTGTTAGTTTAGAGCGTTTGACAGTTTAGTATTAGTTTATTTTTCAGTTGAGGGATTTTCCCTTAGACAGTGTTTATGGTTTTCAATTTTGTTGACTCTGAGTTTTATTTCAGTTGATTGAGTTATTCATATTGATATCAGATTTCAGTTTATCAATCAGTTTTATATTTTATTTCCCATAGCACCTCTTCTCGGCCAGTTTTAGGAGAGGGGGTGTTATAGTACGCCCTCTCCAGACCCATGCTCGCTGGAAGAACCATCAACAAATAATTCCCAGATTAGAGAGACTAAAGGGGCGGGCTTCTCCGCCAATCTAGTGAATTCTGCGACGAAGTCCGCTTGTGCTTGTCCCTTTATGGCCGTCCTTGGCCTGTACTCTATGTTGAATTGGGCGAGCTCAATAGCCCATTTGAGTAAGCGGCCAGATGAGTCAGGCTTCTGCAAGATTTGCTTTAGTGGATGTTTGGTTAGCACGCCAATCTGATGAGGTTGGAAATAGGGACGTAGCTTTCTGGACGCGACCACTAGTGAAAAGGCGAGCTTTTCCATGGGGTGTACCTTGTTTTGGCGTTGAGTAGTCTGTGGCTCACATACTATACCGGATACTGCACCCGATCTTCTTCTCGCACTAGCACGGCGCTAATAGCATGTTCAGACACTCCCAAGTAGATGATCAATTCCTCCCCCTCCTTTGGCTTTGACATGAGGGGAGCCTGCCCCATATATTCCTTCAGCTGTTGAAAGGCGTCCTCACACTCTTCTGTCGACACAAAACTTTTTGCTTACTTCAAAACATTAAAGAATGGGATGGACTTATCAGATGATTTGGAAACAAACTTGCTGAGGGCAGTGACCTGGCCATTAAGGCTTTGCACTTCCTTAGTCTTGGTGGGCGACCGCATGTCCAGTAGAGTTTGGATTTTCTCAGGGTTGGCTTCGATCCCCTTTTTATTCACCATGAACCCTAAAAACTTTCCAGAGGCCACGTCGAATGAGCATTTGAGCGAATTAATTTCATTCGGTACCTTCTCAGAGCTTGGAATGCTTCCCCTAGGTCGCTAATGTGGTTGGCGATCCATCTGGATTTCACTAGCATATCATCAACGTACCTCCATGGTTTTTTCGATCAGATCTTCGAACATCATGTTGACTTGCCCTTGGTAAATCGCCCTTGCATTCCTTAGTCCAAAAGGAATCACCTTGTAGCACTATAACCCCCAATCCATCATAAATGATGTATGCTTTTCCTCATCGGGGTTCATAGGGATCTGATTGTACCCCAAGTAGGCATCCATGCAGCTCAGAAGCTGGTGGCCAGCCGTTACATCCACGAGCTGGTCAATTCTGGACAGAGGGAAACTGTCTTTCGGGTAGGCTTTGTTCAGGTCTGTGAAGTCAATGCAAGTCCTCCATTTTCCATTCTTCTTCTTCTTCACCAGGACCAGTTTCGCTACCCAAGTCGGGTAATGAGCTTCCTTGATAAATCTATTGGTCAAAAGCTTATCTACCTTTTCTTTTAGGGCTGTATAATGCTCAGTCGTCATTGGTCTCCTCTTCTAATGAACCGGCTTATAGTTGGGACTGATATTGAGTCGGTGCTGCATTACATTTGGGTCTATTCCCACCATATCTTCGTGGTTCCATGCGAACACATCCAAATTTGCTTTAAGAAAATCAGTCAGTTGGGATTTTACCTCGAGGGAGAGACTTCTGCCTACCTGGAGGCGTCTTTCAGCATCGTGGTTACTGATTACAACATCTTCCAGTTCGTCTGCCGGGCTGGTAGCTCGGTCGCAATCCACGTTGTGCCGGTCCAGATCGTGACTGACTCCCCGACTACTGGTGATTCGAGCTTCCCCTCTAGAGACCATGTTCACCTTTCTTCCTTTGAACCCTATTTTTAGTGCCTCCTCATAGCAGCGTCTTGCCGAATACGGCTCGCCCCTTACACATCCGGTCCCATTTGGGGTTGGAGACTTGATGGCCAGGGCCTTGGTTGAGACTACTAACTCCAGGTCATTCATGGCGGGCCTCCCCATGACGACGTTGTATGCGAAGTGATTATCGATGATAACGAAATCCGCCATTGTTGTAGCCTGAAGGTCTAATTCCCCAACCGTTAGCAGGAGTCTTACACGTCTTTTCGGGATTACTACATCACTGGTGAATCCATATAACAGCTCTGGAGAGGCTATCAGCTGGTCTGACCCTAGTCCCATCTGGTCGAAACATCCCTTGTACATGACATTTACTGAGCTACCCGTGTCCACCATGACCCTTCGCACCTCCATATTTCCAATGCGAGCTCGGACCACGAGGGCATCATTGTGTGGTCAGTGCACGCCTCTGGAATCATTCTTGGTGAAAGATATGTCATCTGAAGCCATTTTGGCTTTCTTGGGGGGTCCTTCTTGGCTGTCATCCCCGACGAGCAGAAGGTGACCGGCTTCCCGAACGTACCGCTCGTGTGATCTGTTAGAAGTCCCTACAATATGAGACCCTCCATGAATGGTAAAGATGGTTCTCACCGTAGGTGTTTGGTCCGGCTCGGGAGCTTAGTGGGGACTTAGTTGGGCTGGCTGTTTGGACTGTTGATCTCTTGGACGCACCACATAGTCACGCAGGTGACCTCTCTTGATTAGCTCTTCAATCGCGTCCTTTAGCGCCTAACACTCAGAGGTGGTGTGCCCTATCTCATTGTGATAGGCACAAAATTTACTCTTGCTTCTGTATTTGTCGGGAGTTTTTAGAGGGTTAGGCCTCCAAAGTCTTCCTTGTTACGCTTCGTGGCAAAGATCATGTCCTTAGAGTCAGATAAGACATTATAACTTTCATACCGACCTCGGTGTGCAGGTCATTCCACTTCCTGCCCATATCTTGCCTTCTTGGCAGTCTGATCGTTGAGGCTCCACCCGCGACCTTCTTTACGGGTGTCTTCATCACCTCTTTTCTTATTTTGGCTCGTGTGTTCCCTGCCTTTTTTCTGGTCGCCTGGTTTTTTCAAGCCGAAAGCTTCCTCCCATCGGACCTCCTTTGCTGCTCACTCATAGAACTCGTTGAGGTCTCTTACTAGGGACTTGTAAATGCTTTTGTAGAACTTCCCATCTTTTCGAACCCTGGCGGAGATCGCGGTCAGGATACTCTCGTCGGAAGGGCTTTCCACATTATTTACTTCGCGCCTGAACCTTTCTATATAATCTTTCAAATATTCGCCAGACTATTGCTATTGGAATACCATAGAGATGTGGCATGTTGGGGCGAGCTGCCTTTGGAGCAACTGGTACTGGTCTATAAACTTCTTCTGACACTCCTCTCAACTGCAAATACTGCGGGAGTGGAGCCGTCTTAGCCATGCCTGGGGTATGTCTCCCAAGGTCTCAGGGAAAGCTCGGCATTTTGCTAATGAGCTGGAAGTTTGCAGGTCCATTTGGACATTGAAGGCGTCTAGGTGGTCGTATGGATCGTTGTCCCCATTGTACTGAGGAATACTAGGGACCTTAAATTTGTGGGGAAGAGGCTCTAGCTCGATCTCTCTAGAAAAAGAGGTCCTCTATTCATGGCCTTCCCTCCAGTTTTGTGCTCCATTTCTGGCCTCCAATTGCTGGATCCTTTGTAGTAGTTCCCCCGCTATAGGGTCCTAGTTTGCAGACCGCGCGGTGAGGGGTTGTTTTTCTCGTTTAGTGTTTTTTTCAGAGGGGTGGCGATCTCGTAGAGGAGGTCGCCCCCTATTCTCACGATTAGGAGAGTAATGGTGGGCAGCGTGATTAATGCTAACTCTGACCGAGGAGTTCCCACGGTGCGAATCCCCACGTTATCGACTCTCTTCACGAACGTCTTTATAGCGATCTCTACAGGGGCTAGCAATGGACCTTTGTTTGGTGAGATGCACCTCTGGCTCCTCATCTTGGTGTCGCCTTCCCTCCGTCCTTCGAGAGTGTAGGTTAGAGGAGCGGACCCATCCAGCTCGCTGCGAGTCCCTTCCATCTCCTCTTTCCTCTGGAGGAGGCCTTTCGTCTGGAGGTCGAGAAGCCCCCACCTGTGCCTGTGCTGTCTGGACTTGTGTTTGAGCCAACAACTTAACCGCATTAGCGAGCTACATGACAGTATTCTCCAATGTTTCTTGACATTGCTGCCAGGTTTGCCTCACTTCTATACCAGGGGTAGGAGCCACGAGCGGATAAGAACATCGTGCGGGGACTCTAGGGATAGGTCCAGCCGGAGGAGGCATGGAAGCAGACACCACGACTCCCCCGACTTATGGAATTTTTGGCAAACGGTTAGCATGGTTCACAGGCCGGTTGGTCATCCCTTCGGAACCTCTTGTATTTCTCATTTTTTGCATCGATATTGACTAGAGCGGCCCCTCCTTCTAACGCTAAAATGTCGACGTTCGTAATTAGTCGACGGTGATTTGTTGGCCCGCAATGGTGTGGTAGATCCGAGAGAGAGATGGTGAGATATTTGGTTCGATTTGCTGACCCGCCGGCCCGTCCCTACAAGGTACTCTGAAGCTCAAGTCAATGAACGAGTAAGTAATTGCACAAGGTATTAGTTAGTAGGCTAAAGAGAAAAAACATACATACCATGGCCTCTTTAAGAGCTGGCTAATATATAGGAGAAGAAAAACCCTCTTGCATGTGCTGTACATAGGCAGGTGATGGGATAGAATAGCCGGCGGGAACGTTCATGCAGCAGTAAGGTGCCGACGAGACCCTCATTAATGTGGATGGGATTCGTCATTAATGATGATGGGATTTAAGGTGAACGTGCGGAAACCCAGGCGCGACTGTAATGATGTTTGTTGCAAGAGGCCAGGATAGGACGGGTGTGGACCGACCAAATGGGCTGAGAGAGTAGGGCCAAGTTAGGCTTGGATGGCCCACTTGGGACGGCCCTTTGCCCATTAATATTCTCTGGCTTACGTCCTTCTTGTTCCGCGAGCTGACCGACGATCTGCTGGAGTTTGCCAGAAGCTTACTCGGAATATAGTCGGTATTTCGCTCGAGATAGGCTGGCAGTAAAGGAGTATTTCTGGGAGCTTGCTTTGACCTGCGATCTGAGCTCGGGCTTTGGCAAAATGCGAGCTCGCTACGACAAACTCAGTTCGGGGTCTATAGAGGTTTATGTGATTGGGCCGACCTGTTGGGTGGAGTCCAACCCATAAGGAGTAGAGCAGGAAATACTCGTAATAGTAATAGAATTACCACTTCAAACTACTTTGTAAAATCAAATATCACTGCCCTACAAACAAGGTCACTTGTGCTTTTATAACTGCCTAAAAGCGAGTTAGTATGGACACTAAACCATGACTGATGCAACAGTCCCCCACGGAACGCTAATAAAACCTTTTTAGCTTCTTTACCTAGGGCAGGGGAGCTTACAATGTTTTCAATTTCCTTGTAAATGGGAACGACATATTTCCTACTCCCCCCCCCCCTAAAATAGAAACCTGTAATCCATAAATGCAAGGGTTCCCTTTATCCAGCTGACGCATACACAAGAGAGGAGAGTCAAAAAGGAAGGTTACGTATCTTTACGCCTCACATCCCACCTTGATTTTCTCTTGAGCTGCTGCTTGTCACTCCCAGTTCGGCTTCTGTTAACAACCACCCTTCCTGCCAACTTGAATGATACTTTCCTTAGAGCTAGGGTTAATTCTATGAAATCTTCCTCTTCGTGACTGCCAATCCATCCATATAGAGGTTTGTGTGTTGCAGTCAGGAGATTATCAGTTGCTGGTATGGAGCAAGATGCAGATGGAGGAGATTGGAGGCGAGCATTGTCAAGCTGCATCTAGCTTTCAAAATTATCATAACCAGTGCTATTGTCATTGTCCTCATCCATCAAACTGCCTCCTTGGTCCAAGGCATTGGCTTCTCGCCTTTCTCCATCTCCTTCAGCTGGCTGAACATGTTCCCTGTCTTCTAAAAGAGGAAAACCCATGAAAGTCAGACATGGGTTTTTTCTTTTTGGTAGTACACAACTTAGAAGACGTTTAAAAATGTTTCCATATCAAAAAGCATGTCTATGGTTAACATTTCTTATGCTGAACACACATGGACATGGACATATGCTCGTCATTAATTATGGCTGGATATCACCTATACTCATAATTTTAGGCTGAAAAATGATTTGGTTTCTATCCAGTTCGATGAATAGCATGCAGCATCAAAAAAGGTCTGGAGCTAGTATCTTACATAAAATAGTTGACACAGGTTACAAGAATAGCAAGAAATTAATTTTCATAACCTAATATAACTCATTAACTTAATCTCTCTATAATTTTCATAACTTTGCACATCTCCTTTATTCTTATAAATGGATACTAAAGTGTTATTTCTTCACTTCCACAGCACTAAAGTACTCCTTTCTTCTACATGAAAGATCGAGGTCTTACCTGTTTCAATAGTTTGTACAGCGGCGCCTGCAACATTGGAGCAGATAGGGAGGACTAAACTTGAGGGCCCAGCTTCAGCTGCTACAGAGCAATCTCCAATTCTCTCAACCTGCAATGGCTCATCCTGCCAAAGATAAAATATATGTACCAAAGCAAGCAAATGTTCAACATGCTCATATTTATTTTTTTAGTGTGAAAAGGTAAGTCATAACAATCAAATGAGATCGATAATCGTTCACATTTTTAGTCACATTCAATTTCCTTAATCCCAGTAGCACGGCCCGCATATTAATTGGAAGAAGGCAGTTAGAGTCTTGTATAATACTTAATGCAGATTCAAAAACATGTAGTTAGATATATTCTGAATTTGAACATCCATTAATTTCAAGGGGTGCGGGAGCAGGTGAAACACGGGAAGAAAACTGAATCATATGACTGTTCTATCTCCACATATTTACATAACAAATGCAAGAATATGCACAAGAGACTCAACTGCCTAATAGTGTTTAAAAAAGCACGCTTTACCCGAGCAACTTTAGCTTAGTGCGATTAAAGGATACTTAAATTGTACTTTTACCTGAGCTTCGAGACGCTAAAAATCATGCTTTAGAAATATGCATAGTTTTTTTTTTTTTTATCAAACAATATGAAGCATTGGATTTATTTAAATCTTTGCAATAGTGCGGCCGCTTAAATGGAACCCTAAGCCAAAAAAGTTGTTATCAGATCTTATATCTCAATACAGTCATAAATACATCTAAAAGAAAAAAGAAGACTCCGCAGTATTTACCAAACAATAAATATTGGCGGAACATGTAATTAGGTGTAAAAGCCATAGCAATCAAATGAAATCAATGATCTTTCACATTTTTTGTCACATTCAATTTCCTTGATCCTAGTAGTATGCCCTGTATATCAATAGGAAGAAGGCAGTTGAGTCTAGTTTAGTAGTTAATGCAAATTCAAAAATGTGTAGCTAGATATATTCTGAAGTTGAATATCAATTAATTTCAAGGGGTGCACGAGCAAGTGAATCATATGACCATTCTATCTGCACATATTTACATAACAAATGCAAGAAAATACACAAGTATCAACTGCCTAACAGTGTTTAAAAAAGCATGCTTTTCCTAAGCGACTTTAGCTCAGTGCGATTAAAGCATTCTTAAGTTGCACTTTTACCTAAGCTTCAATGTGCGCTTAAAAAATATGCTTGTTCTGTTCCCTTATCAAACAATATAAATCGTTGGACTTGTTTAAATCTTTGCAATGGTGTGACTGCTTGTATGGAATCCTTACCCCAAAAAATTGTTATCAGATCTTAGAAAGATCTCAATACAGTCATATATACAACTAAAAGAAAAAGGAAGACTCAGCACTATTGACCAAGCAATAAATATTGATGGAACATGTAATTAGGTCTAAAAGGCATAGCAATCAAATGAAATCAATAATTTTTCACATTTTTAGTCACATTCAATTTCCTTAATCATAGTAGTATGCCCTGCATATTAATAGGAAGAAGGCCATTGAATCTAGTTTTGTAGTTAATGCAAATTAAAAAATGTGTAGCTAGATATATTCTGCATTTGAACATCTATTAATTTCACGGGCTGCACAAGCAGGTGAACCATCTCAAGAAAAGTGAATTATATATGACCGTTCTATCTGCACACGTTACATAACAAATGTAAGAATATGCACAAGAGACTCAACTGCCTAAAAGTGTTTTAAAAAGCACGCTTTACCTGAGCAACTTTAGCTCAACGCAATTAAAGCATACTTAAATTGCATTTTTACCTAAGCTTCAAAGCGCTAAAAAGTGCGCTTCAGAAATATGCTTGGTTTTATTTTGGTTTTTATCAAACAATATGAATCGTTGGATTTGTTTATATGGAATCAAAACAAAAACAAATATAATCTAAGCATAACAGCCTTAGGTATAAAAGGAGGATGGAATCAATCAAACTCTCAATTTGTATTGAATGAAAGTCCTATATATACAGGTGTAAGGCTATGGCTTTTACTCCTAATTCTATGAGATATAGGATAAAAATTACAGTTTGAATAAGTTATAGATAAGTTAGCATACAAAAGACTTAATCTCCAAGCAGAAATTATCTTCTTCTTCAACTTATAGTTTTTAGATTTATTAGGCTTTTTATTCGGCTGCTTTATCCTTCTTTTATTCAAACAGCAACACTCCCTTATCCTTCTCCTTTAGTTGGATCTCCAACACACACCCCCCCTCCTAAAGCTGGTGAATAGATATCTCTCATTCCCAACTTGCCAATAAGTGACTCAAATCTAGGTCTTGACATGGCCTTTGTAAATATATCAGCCTCTTGACTTGTTATAGGTAGATAGGTTAGTTTTATGCCTCCTTGCTTGATCTCCCTTTGAATAAAATTCCTATCAATCCTAACATGCTTCATTCTATCATACTGGATAGGATTGTTTACAATACTTATAACTGACTTGCTATCACTATAAAGCTTTGTTGGTAGGGTTAGAGGCATTCGCAAGTCTTCCATCAATCTTGTCAACCAAATCAGTTCACAAATGCCTTAGGCAATTGCCCTAAACTCTGCAGCACTACTCCTTGCCTCGAACTATTTCTTACTTCTCCATGTGACTAAGTTCCCCCAAATTTAGTGCAAAACCCGGATGTTAATCTATTGTCCATTATGGATCCTGCCCAATTAGCATCAGCAAATCATTCAGCTCATCTATTATCCTTCTTTCAAAATTCCTGGTGCCCTCTTTAGGTATCTCAAGATATGGTAGACTACATTCATATGTTGTTGAGTAAGCGAGTGCATAAATTGCCTCACAATGCTCTGGACATATGCAGTATCCAAGCGAGTGAGTGATAAGTAGATTAACCTCCCAAACAACCTTTGATACCTTCCTTTATTAACAAGAGGATCCTTATCAGTTACTGCACACTTCTAATTTCTTTAAACCAGTGTTCTAAAACGTGCTAGACGCTAGTCAGACGCCTAGGCGGGGCCTAGGAAAAATGTTCTTACTTGTTGCAACAGCTCATCAAGTAGCAGTTGTTATAGCAATGCTTGCTGCTTGCTGTAATAAGAAGTAGTAACAACAAGCAGCTGTTACAGCGTCAACAACGCTTGTTGCTTGCTACAACAAGGAGCAATCCATACGTACTGGAGGAAGACAAGATTGACGACGAGAGAGAACGACCAAGAGATGAGATCAGTGACGATGAGAGAGAATGGCTAAGAGATGAGATCTACGGTGATGAGAGAGAACGACCAAGAGACGAGATCGACGGCAAGAGAGAACGACCAAGAGACAAGATCAGCGGCAAGAGAGAATGACGAAGAGACGGAATCAGCAGTGGCGGAGAGAGAGAGAGAGAGAAATGACCCATGCGACAAACAACCAGAGAGAGAAAGGGAAAGGGGAAGGGGAACCAATCGCCGTAACCAATCTATCAGACCCGACGCCTAGAGGGGTGTTGCCCTTAATCGTGGCGGCCAAGGCTACATTTTTGAACACTGCTTTCAATAGGTGTATAAGTGGGTTTACTCCTCAACATGCCAATATCTCTTAGGAGATCAAGAGTGTACTTCCTTTGAGAGATTAAATGCCTTGTTTTCTCCTTGCTACTTCCATCCCGAGAAAGTACTTCATTGTTCACAAATTTTTAACCTGAAATTCCTCCCTTAATCTATGTTTATGTGCAGAAATCTCTTAAATATCATCTCCAGTGATAATAATATCATCCACATACACAATCAAAATAGCCTTTTTTTTCATTTGCTCCATGTTTAGTAAATAAAGTATGATCTGTTTTCCCTTGCTTGTACCCAAATTTGTTAAGAGTAGAACTAAACTTCTTAAACCATGCTCTTGCTGATTGTTTTAATCCATAAAGCGATCCGTACAGTTTGCAAACCTTGCCCACGTTCTCTCTTTACTCAAATCCGAGTGGAATCTTCATATATATTTCGTCCTCTAACTCTCCATTTAGGAAGACATTCTTTATATCTAACTGAAACAATTCCCAATCAAGGTTAACAGCAAGAGATAACAATACCCTTATGGGATTTAGTTTTCCAACAGGAGAAAATGTCTCCTCATAATCTATTCCATAGATTTGAGAGAACCCTAGTGCCACCAACCTTGCTTTATACCTGACTATGCTTCCATTTGACCTATATTTTATAGAAAATACCCACTTACATCCAACAATCTTCTTATTCTTAAGAGTTTCAACAATTTCCCATGTATGATTGCCAATGAAGGCCTTCATTTCCTCCATTCCATAATAGCCTCCTTCCACCTAGGGTCTTTCATGGCCTCTTGAATATTCTATGGAACTGCCACTTCATCAATTGTTGTGGTGAATGCCCTGAATTGGGGTGACAATCTAGAGTGTGTTAAGTAGTTATAGATAGGATACTTAACACAAGATCTTACCCTTTTTCAAATAGCAATAGGAACATCCAAGAGGTCACTATCAGCTTTGGTGCTCTCCTCACTTGTTAGACCATCCTTCGGTTCCAATAATAGGCTGAGTTGAGGAGCAGGATCTTTTGGTCTTCTAGTGTAACATCCTAGTTTTTTAAACTCAAATATGATGTAATACCTGAGGTTGTCAGGTTCTAATAATTGAGGAAATAGGTTCTTTCAAGGGATTATAAAAGCTTTGAGACAAAGGTTCAGTTTCTGAACCAATGGCAAAATCGTAAATACTGAAGTTTGTGTAAAAGAGTAATTTACCTAAAATCTTGGGGTGCTAAGTGTAATTTATCCATTTTTCAGGAACAAAAAAAGTGCAATTTAAAAATAGCCCGGAGACCAAGTTGTAAGGGTCTAAGTGTAGTTACATAAAAAGTTCGGGCCAAAGCGTCGTTTCTTGAAACTTTAAAAATATCAGCCCAAAATATCATCCATGGGCAAATCATAAATGGCCAAGTGTCCCCCCTAGGTGTCACAATTGGATTGGTTGAAATCTTATAATTTGGGGTGTAATGATTATGGGTGTAATGAGGAGCATAGTGTGAACGCTCAAATCTCTCATCTCTATGTATACATGGCTTAATCTTAGGAATGTAATGGTGAGGGGTGTAATGATGGAGCACAAATCTCCATGTGAACGCACAAATCTCCATGAATACGTGGCTTAATATGAGAAATCTCATGATGAGTTCTTATCCCAACGCGACACGTGGCAAGCAACCATTAGGTTACTTGGAAGTTAAGTTAAGGTCTCATGATAAGGGGACAAGTGGCACAAAGTGATTAGCAACAATTTGAAAGATAATCATAAGCAATGATGGGGATTCTTGAAAATGTAATTAAGCATATGGTGGCACATATCTCTAAGGACATGTGGCAAGCATTCATTGGCCACTTGGAGATAGGATTTGAAGTGTAATGATGAGAAATGTGGAAGATGCAATTAACCATGTGGGATGTAGTCGTTAATTAAAGGTGTAATGATGAGAAATGTAGAAAAATGAATTAAACCATGTGGGTTGTAATGATGGGAATATTGGAAAATCTAATTAAACATGTGAAGGTTCAAAATATCAGGGACACCTGGCATATTTTAATTGGATGCTGATTGATGGAATGATTGTTGGAAATGTATGCCCTAAAGACACGTTTTGTTTAATTTATGGTAATGATGTTTCTTTTAGTCAGTTTATGGCACATATATTATTTGCATTTAATTGTTGAAAAAGTGTCCGTGCTATTAAGTAAGTGATTCATGTGATGGGTCGTTCTTCACAGTTAGGCATGAAACATGGGTACTTAATAAGCAAGAAAATATTACTCTTGATCTTTTGACAGAATTGGGCATTCTATCATGATAAGATCATTATGGAATAGATCCTAATGGAGGATGGCTTGCCTTAGCCAGTAAACAATCCGTTTACTCTAATTGTACAAGCGCATTTGGAATGCGTAGAGTGGACCTATGATAGAAGCTAATGACAAAGTACTAATTATCATGGAGTTAGTCTATCACTGCTACTACGTGGACGAGTATTCTAATACTTGAGTATTATTTGGTGGTCTAGTGAACCTAGAGCTATATTCTTAGATTCACTGTAGGTGAGGTCTATCAAAGATCAATAACCTTGTGAGTTGGGAGTATGGTTTCTAATTAGCTAAGACAAACTAATACAAGATAGTTTCTGTGATTCACCCCCTTGTGATTGTCCAAGAATAATCAAATAATCCAGGGCCCTGGGAATGAGTTATATATAGAAACGAACACTTTTCGGAATGCAGTCATGAAAGCGATAGATATTGAGAAGAAGCTAATGAGTTATGGAGAAATTACTCGAGGAAAAGAAGCAACTGAAGATGGACAAAAGAAAGCCACAACGAGGCGGGGGTATCAATTCAGCCGTCCAGAGGCAGGTAAATTTAAAAAAGAAACAAAAGTATGCCCCTACTGCCACAAATTTCACCAATGGAACTCTCCATGTAAGGCTGTCAGGACTGCAAAGGGATGTTATCGTTGTGGTGAAATGGGACACATTGCAAGAAATTGCCCAAAAGGGGCAGAAATGACTATGGTCACGCCTACTCCACCAACCAATAACACCCAGAGAAGGCCGATTGTATGCTTCAACTGCAATACGCCCGGGCATATCGCTTCTCGGTGCCCACAGCGTGACAAGGCTGAGCAAGTGAGGCAAACTGGAGGAAAGGCACCAGTGACTACTGGAAGAGTGTTCAACCTCACCAAGACTGACGCGGCCGTCGATCCACAAGTAATTGAAGGTACGCTCCTGGTCCAAAACACATGCATGCATGCATTGATAGACTCAGGAGCTACACACTCTTTCATATCATATGTTGCCGTAGATTCGGAGAATTTAAGTACCAAGGAGTCATGTGTGCCTATGAGCGTGCAAACCCCGATGGGGACTTGGTCTCATTCACACCGGGTAGTGCCGGATTGCCAAATTTTGATAGATGGAGCCATGTTTCTAGTAGATTTGAATTTATTAGAAATCTGGGATTTCGATATCATACTAGGCATGGACTTCTTGTTCCGATATCAAGCTCGGTTGGACTGTGGGAAGCGAATAGTTAAGTTGACAGGGTTTGATGGGCAAGTTAGAAGATTTGTCGGAGCTCAAGTAGGGCAACCTCTAAAAATTATATCCGCTTTGGAAGCTAGAAAATATTTGGACAAAGGAGCCCTAGGGTATGTGGTGCAAGTGGTGGCCAATGAAAAACCTCAGGAGAAGGTAGAGACTGTGAAAATTGTAAAAGAATACCCAGACGTATTCCCAGAGGATCTACCAGGCTTACCTCCGGACAGGGAAATTGAGTTTACCATTGACTTGGCCCCTGGAGCTCAAATGAACCCAATATCTATACCGCCTTATAGAATGGCCCCAGCCGAGTTACGGGAACTTAAGACCCAACTTCAGGATTTGCTGGACAAGGGCTTTATTCGCCCTAGTGTGTCACCTTGGGGGGCGCCAGTGCTGTTTGTACGCAAAAAGGATGGGAGTTTGAGAATGTGTATTGATTATCGTGCAATTAATAAGGTGACCATTAAGAACAAGTATCCGTTACCTAGGATAGATGACTTGTTCGACCAGTTACAAGGAGCTCGGGTTTTCTCCAAGATTGATTTACGATCAGGATACTACCAATTGAAGATAAAAGAAGAAGACATCCCAAAAACAGCATTTCGATCACGGTACGGTCACTATGAGTATCTAGTTATGCCATTTGGTTTAACTAATGCGCCTGCAGCATTCATGGATTTGATGAATCGGACATTTCGACCGTACCTAGACAAATTTATCATTGTATTCATTGATGATATATTAATATACTCACCAAGTGAGGAAGCTCATCGTGAACATCTGAGAATTACCTTGTCCACATTAAAGGATCATAAGTTGTATGCCAAATTTAGTAAATGTGATTTCTGGTTGAGGGAAGTTGCCTTTCTAGGGCATATAATTTATGGGCAAGGCATAGCAGTGGATCCTGCAAAGGTAAAGGCAGTAAAAGAATGGCCACGACCCACTACTGTCTCTGAAATAAGAAGTTTTCTTGGATTGGCAGGGTACTATCGTAAGTTCATAGAAAAGTTCTCGAGCATTGCGGCTCCGCTAACACAATTGACTCGGAAAGAGGTTAAGTTTGTCTGGGATGAGCATTGTGAAAAGAGCTTCCAAGAACTTAAGTCCAGACTAGCAACAGCGCCAATTTTAGGGATACCTGATGGTTCTAGAGGATATGAAGTGTATACAGATGCCTCAGGAATAGGCTTGGGATGCGTGTTAATGCAACACGGAAAGGTGATTGCATATGGGTCTCCACAATTACGACCCCATGAAAAGAATTACCCAGTGCATGACTTGGAGTTAGCAGCTATGGTACATGCTCTAAAACTGTGGCGACATTATCTATATGGGGAGAGATTTGTTATATATGTGGATCATCAAAGTTTAAAATACATTTTCTCCCAATGGGATTTGAACCTTCGTCAGCGTCGGTGGATGGAGCTCCTAAAGGATTATGATTGTACCATTCAATATCAACCTGGGCGAGCAAATGTGGTGGCTGATGCACTAAGTCGGAAGAGTTTTATGTTGAAAGCTTATCAGGCAGTTTGTCTACAAAACTTGATCGAGGAATTTACAGAATTAACTCTCAATGCGGAGCAGTATGATAAAGTAGCAATGGTAGCACAGATGTAGTTACAAGTAAGCCTATGGGATGAAATTAAACAGGCTACGGCCCAGGAAGGTAATTTGGATCAGTGGATAGACGCGAATGGACAACCCAAGCAGCCAGAGTTCGAGTATCGTAATGGAATACTCCGAATGAATGGGCGGGTGTATGTGTCGGTCTTTGGGAAGCTGTGACAGGAAATTTTGAACGAGGCACATCGGACCCGATACATGATACACCCAGGGGCTACCAAGATGTATCATGATCTGCGGGAAGTGTATTGGTGGCCTGGAATGAAAAAGGACATAGCTGAGTTCGTGAGTAAATGTGACACTTGCTAGAGGGTGAAAGCGGAACATCAGAGGCCGTCAGGAAGCTTACGACCATTAGAAGTTCCTGAGTGGAAGTGGGAGCATGTGACAACAGATTTTATCGTAGGACTACCCCGAACGCTAAGAAAGGTCGACGCCATTTGGGTGGTTGTGGATCGATTAACGAAGTCAGCACATTTTCTACCTATCAAAAGTACTATAGGCGCAGAGCATCTTGCCCGACTCTATATTCAAGAAATTGTCCGATTGCACGGAATCCCGGTGAGTATTGTGTCAGACAGAGACAGTAGATTCGTGTCTAAATTTTGGAAAGCTGTACAGGAGGAATTGGGAACCCAACCAAATTTTAGTACAGCCTATCACCCCCAGACAGATGGCCAAACAGAACGAGTTAACCAAATTTTAGAAGACATGCTCAGAGCATGTGTGCGGGATTTTGGTGGTAGCTGGGATGAATATTTATGTTTGGCTGAGTTTGCCTATAACAACAGTTATCAAGCAAGCATAGGAATGGCACCATATGAAGCACTATATGGACGACGGTGTCGATCACCGGTGTGCTGGCTCGAGGTGGGAGAGAAACAACTTGCTCGAACGGACCTTATAGATAAAGCAACACAGCAGATAGAGGTAGTCCGTAAAAATATGAAAGCAGCTCAAGATCGACAGAAAAAGTATGCGGACCGTCGGACTCGACCTTTGGAATTTGCAGTTGGGGACATGGTGTATCTTCGGGCTACCCCAATACGTCCAGCATTTAGACATCAACGAAGAGGAAAATTGAGACCCCGATATTTGGGGCCATATCGAATCAAGGGCCGAGTTGGACCACTTGCCTACCGTCTGGAATTACCAGAAGCATTAGCCGGATTGCATAATGTATTCCATGTTTCTCAATTACGGAAGCATATATATAACCCAGACATAGAAGTGCATGTTGAAGACATTGAACTCCAACCTGGTATGATCTTTGAAGTGCAACCTTTGCGGGTGCTGGAATGCCAAGATCGTCAGCTCAGGCGTAGAACTCTACCTATGGTAAAGGTGCAGTGGAGTCAGCACTCGGAACGAGAGGCGACTTGGGAGATGGAGGAAGAAATGCGAAAAAAATACCCTTACTTGTTTGAAGGCCATGGTTAAAGTCATGAAGTGAAGAAAATTTCGAGGACGAAATTTCTGTAAGAGGGGAAGACTATAACATCCTTGACCTAAGAAAATAATAATAATAAAATAAATTTTAAATCTAATGTGTTTTGAATAAAGGAAGTAAATAAGAAAATATGATATTTCTTGGGTTAAGTACAAAGTGGAAGAAAATTGAGTATTTGATTAATATAAAATTAAGTTAGATAAAGAAATAAAAGTGCTCATAGTTTAAAGGTTGGAAGTGCAATGTGCATGGAATGTTGGAAGCTTCAATTCTTTGGACGTGTGAGATGCTGGGAACTTTAGAGAATTATTAAGTAAAAGCCAAAGAGTAAGTTAAATATAATAAATGATTGGAGGAGCTTTCAGCCAAGCCGTTTGAGCACATGCAGAAGCCTTCCTCTTGCTTTGGATTCAATCCAAGAATAGTTAAAAAAATTAAGCGAAGAAGGCTGGAATGTTCCAGCAAACTGATGGAGCAAACAGTGCCGTCTCAGTGTCAAATTAAAGCCCAAGAAGCTGCCAAGTTGCAACCACGCGTCCAGCAGCAATTAACTTTGGTTTTGACTTCTGCCAGCTGCCAAATTCTCCTCCATTTCACAGCCTTCAAACCCTCATTGTGAAGCTAATTTACAGCCACGTATAGGGGCAGTGGCCGAGGCTTTTAGTTAATTAAAATATGTGGATCAAACCACTGTTAGGGGAGAAAACAGGGGGGTTGATGGAGCCTATAAATAGGCAATTCGAGCAATGGAAATGTCATTAGTGGGTGAGCAGTTCACAGGAAGAGCTCCAGAGAAAGGTACGAAATCCTGATATATTAGAATTTAAGTTTATTTTAAATTGATTAATTAGTTAATAACTTAGTTAAATTAAATTAGTAGTTAAAGTTTATTTTAATTAACTAGTTAAGATAATTAGGAGGGATTGGTAAATTAGTTAAATTAATGAATTTAAACAGTGGCCAATTAATTACTTAGCCTCATGTATATGTATAATTGTGGTAAGGGCGTTGCGGGTACGCTACCAGTTAGTGCAACGAAATAGAGTCGGACACCAAGCAGCAAATAAATTAAGGTAAGGGTTTAATATGCTTTAATTGTAAATTAATTTTGTCATGGCTTGCATAAGATATTGAGGAAGTGCCTAGGCATGGGGCAGTGGGTTTCAGACCATGAGAGTTCTAGGACGGGGTCGTAGATGAAACCACTAGGGGCCACCTAAAGCCTGAGATAGGTGCGGTGGACAGGCTTGCATGCACGCTGCACTTCACTATTATCTATGATGTCATGCTTATTAATTTACTACATTGCATATTGCCTTTACTGAGTCCCCGGACTCACCCCCCTTCATTCCCACTAACCCAACAGGTGGCTCGGGGTCTAAGAAAGGAAAAGCGGTAGTGGTGGAAGAGTCGCCGGTTAACAGTAATGGCGGGCAATGAGAATGTGAATCATGTGTACTCCGTACTTGGCCATGGGAGATGGTTGTGATTTAAATAAAACTTGTTTGGACCAAGTTAAACTCAGTGAGTGTAATATAGTTATGCTTATCTGCTAAAAGTATTTTATTGAGCATGATGAAGATCAATTTGATTTGTAAATTTAAAGGCCTAGTCGAGTAAAATTTTCGCTGCCTATGTTCTTGAATCCGAATACTCGACAGTCGGAGGCGACGAAGCCTGGACCCCACCCAGGGCGCCCATATTATTTTTAATTCTTTATGATTGATAAGGCATAGTCGTCCTTCGAGATAGGCCAGGGTTGTAACCACGGGTTGCGATGACACCTGGTAGTGGGGCCGGGGCGTCACACCCGAGGATCTTAAAAGGACATTATTTACAAGAAATTTTTGGATTCAAGAAATTAATTGGGTTAGTGTTATGGTTTGGTAGAAGATCTCTTATTTGAGTTTACGAAAAATGGACATTTGGTGTACTTATATGTGCTAGATAGACACAGGTATTTTGTGGACTGGTAATCAAAGATTGGGATAGTTGTTGGCTAATTATGAACATTCAAGATTTTGTTTAAATGTTGATCTCATATATGTTTCTTTCAGAGGAAGACAAATGAGTTTTTGGTTAGTACTTCAAGATATGGTTTACTGGAGCCTTGTACTGACAAATATGCTACAGGAGTCTAATGAGTTTTGAAATCACAAGGATTCTGAGTAGTGGTCGTTTGGGAGATGCGTGATTTGTAAGTATCAGAGAAGAAGAAGCCTTTAGACTAGATTTTGGAGACCGACTGGATTTTTGAGGATATAATGATATACGATTTGTTAGAATTAACAAATGTTTTGAAGGTGTTTCGAGGACTTTGGAGGATATCAAGGTCTTAAGAAACTATTTTGTTGTCTAATTGTTTTACAAAAAATTTTGGGTTTTGGAGATTATCCTAACCAAGGTTATGAACCAGATAAAGGTCTAGTGGACACCTAGTGCATGAAATCCTTATACAAATTTGAGGATATAGGTAACTGGAATTTGCTAGATTAGGTAATTAAGATGAATAATTATTCCTTTGTGGTTGTTGTGGGACTACAAAGATATGTGGTATTTCCATTCAGGATGATTTTATGGATTCGATACCTTGGATGTTCAAAACCATAATAGGGATGATTTATGATTGTATTAGTTGAGTATATTTTGGTTTACTTAGCCACAGGGAAAATTGAACAATACTTGAGGATCTTCCTATAAGGCGCTGTAGGTAATTTTTCTATGTTATGAGAAACGGGTTAGCCGTGAGTCCTTCAAGGATAGGAGTAATACAAGATTGAAAGCGACAACCGAGTGAAAAGGAAAAGATCATTTGTTCCACTTTGTGCTTTAATGAAGCGGGCTATTGGTGGAAAGCAATGATAAGAATTTCGTCGGATCGTGAAAAGCAAGGTACGCTGAATATAGAGTGGGTATGATTTAAAGAACATTTAAAAGTTAAGTATTTTCCTTTGTGAGAGAAAATGAAAGAAAGCTTGGGATCATGGGTCTAAGTCATTGATATGAGGGAAAAGACTTAGGTACCAAGAGAGTGACTACTACACGGTATGTTATGTCGGCCTAGAGCTTCAAAAGTTTGTGCGTGAGGAGGGTGATGAAACAGTGGTTGCATACGTGGGTCGGGGTAGGTCGTAACTGTGAGTGGTATGTTTCCCTGATATAGGTATGTGGTGTGTTGTGAGCTTGCTTAGGAAATGTGTTTTCCCGTAATAGCAAGCAATGGGATTGTGGTTCCCATACTTGACCTTTGGGGAAGGGAAATTTTACTCTAGTTATTGGCCTGACCTTTGGTTTAGTATGCAGACAGTTGTACATCCCAATAGTTATGAGCAGCTAGCTCTGGTTTGATTATCTTGGATCTTGCCTTGTTGGAATATTGGATGATGCGGTAGTAGATACACTCTGGTACACTTGGGAGCATGGGTTCCAATAGAAAGAGAATTGTGAGTAGTGTTGTGTTACCCATGATTTGGAGATTTGGGCTGGTACTGAAATAAGTATTAGAAGTGACAGGAGTTGGGTCAATTACAACTCTCGGAGACGGGGTAAGAGGCTCTAGCCTGACAATAGCACCATGGGTGTGTGGCCTGTAACAGTGGATCTAAGCCTAAGGACTAAGGCAGAGTACTTGTGATAAGCTTGTGACTAATTACTGGAGAAGCTTGTAGGCTAGCTCGCGATAAGGGTGTGAGACCCATGAGTCAGAGCTACCTAGTGGACTGCGATGACGGTCAGATGACAAAGTTTGGACATCACCATGGCTGTTATGTTGGGACTAGAATCCAAGTCCCAAAGGACCAGAGCTCTGTGATATGATCCCTAACTGTCTATAGATGGTTGAAAGCTTTTTAGATTGACAATTTATTCTGAAAAGGATTCCCAAGAATAGTAGTGTTCGTGATAAGACTCATGAAATGAGTTAATTGGGAATGAGTCAAAAACCTTGATGTCATTTTTTCTTATGAAATACTTTGATTTCTAAGTCGAATTCAAGAGCCTAAGGCCCGAAGTTGGGGCAACTATGTCGGATAAGACACACCAAATTGGGTACACTGTCCATCCTGATGTGAGTCTTGAGGAGTGAGATGATATCTCTTGAGGAAGGTGTTATGGGGACACCATAATCTTGAGGTTTGATGTGGAATTTCGAGGACGAAATTTATTTTTAAAAGGGGAGGATGTAACATCCCAGATTTTCAAACTCAAATATGATGTAATACCTGAGCTTATTAGGTTCTAATACTGGAGGACGTAGCTCCTTTCAAGGGATTAAAGAAGTATTGAGACAAAGGTTCAGTTTCTGAACCAGTGGCAAAATCGTAAATACTGAAGTTCGGGTAAAAGTGTAATTTATCTAAAATCTTGGGGTGCTAAGTGTAATTTATCCATTTTTTAGGGACCAAAAAGTGCAATTTAAAAATAGCCCGGGGACCAAGTTGCAAGGTCTAAGTGCAGTTACATAAAAAGTTTGGGCCAAAGCGTCGTTTCTTGAAACTTTAAAAATATCAGCCCAAAATATCATCCATGGGCAAATCATGAATGGCCAAGTGTCCCCCCTAGGTGTCACAATTGGATTGATTGAAATCTTATAATTAGGGGTGTAATGACGAGCATAGTGTGAACACTCAAATCTCTAATCTCTATGTATACGTGGCTTAATCTTAGGAGTGTAATGATGAGAGGTGTAATGATGGAGCATAAATCTCCATGTGAACGCACAAATCTCCATGAATACGTGGCTTAATATGAGAAATCTCATGATGAGTTCTTATCCCAACGCGACACGTGACAAGCAACCATTGGATTACTTGGAAGTTAAGTTAAGGTCTCATGATGAGGGGACAAGTGGCACAAAGTGATTATCCACAATTTGAAAAATAATCATAAGCAATTATGGGGAATCTTGAAAATGTAATTAAGCATGTGGTGGCACATATCTCTAAGGACATGTGGCAAGTAACCATGTGGGATGTAGTCGTTAATTAAAGGTGTAATGATGGGAAATGTAGAAAAATGAATTAAACCATGTGGGTTGTAATGATGGGAATATTGGAAAATCTAATTAAACATGTGAAGGTTCAAAATATCAGGGACACGTGGCATATTTTAATTGGATATTGATGGATGGAATGATGACGCGACACGTGGCGCGATTTGGTTTGCCGAAGTTTCCTATAAATAAGGGCTTTGGGGTTATTCATTTTGGGCACCAAGCAAGGAGGAAAATGAAGGGAGTTCGAGAGAGGAAACGCTATAGAAAAGAAAGGAGAAAGTCGAGAGAGAATAAGCCCTGACGAAATTTTTGGGTCCTTCTCGAAGTTCATGCCAAGCAGTAAGAAAAACTACGAGAAAATCCATCCTGCTCGTTGTAAACTGTGCTTCCTAAGGTAATCGGTCAAGGTGAGTGATTCTTGCATGTTTTGTGACACTTTGAGCATTTGTTGCTTCACTTGTGTGTGGATGTTGGCTTGCATATCATACCTTTGTGGCTTACATGTCATATTTTTCCTTAGTTATGCATATTTCTTCTGCGTTGTCATATATCATGTTCATGTTGGAGACTGTGGCTAGTTGTTGGGACATCATGGAAGATCTTATGCTCTGGTGATGAGCCAGGAGTGACTATGATGACCGCGGGGGTGATTGCAACACCTTAGCATTGCTACCACAGGGGTGGATTTCATAATGGCATTATTGCATTTGCACGCATGTACTTACCTTTTCTGAGTCACTCACTTAGATATCATTATTTAACTTGGATGTTTCATACCCCTGGGACATTCAACGCCCCAGGTATATTAGCATGCCAGGTACCCCAGAGACAAGCAGGAGAAAAGGCTGTGTGGAGGCCGATGTTTAGCTTAACTTTATGTTATTCATGTGCTATGCATCCTATGTAACCTTTGGTTTGTTTGAGCATTATGTATCGCAGTTGTATAAACAGGGGTTATGTAAGGCTTGGGTTTACCTTTTATGTTGTTGAGGGTGTAAGTCGGCGTTACTATGTAATATGAACATGGTAAGAGTTGCTTGTTGGATTTTGGAAGTTTTTGAATGTTGTAATGTAAATAGCGGCTAGGATACTCAGAGTTGTAAGTGGTGTTTGTAAGTGTCCTACAAGTGTTCCTACCGTTATGTGTTGTCTTTTTGGAGTATTGGAATTCATGAGCATTTCTTGCACTTGTAAAGGAAATACAATGGAAACCCCCTTTTATTTAGCTTTGGTTAAGCTTTCAAGTTCGATCCAACGCTTCTATTGGTAAGGGTTTCCATAATGCCCACAGGCGATGTTTGCTTATATTCCATGTTGTATTGTATTTGGAAAAGTGGGGCGTTACATCTAGATTAGACCTTTATAGGTTTTTTTGAGGGTGCTTCTGAATTAGAACCATAGGTTCAATTGGTTGAGTGATAAACTGGTCGAAAGGGTAATCAAGAGAGGAGGTAAGTTTTAGACCATCTAATCGTGATTGTTTAGTTGTAATTGATGGAGGTAAATCAACTACATCAAGTTGGGTTAGATTAGCACCTTAGGAGGGTGAGAGAGGAGAAGGAAGAGATATAGGCATAGAAACAGTGGGATCCCAAAGGCCTCATTCCCTTGTTATTTCCCTTTAAATGGAGACACTTGAGTAATAGGATTCATGCTCAACAAATGTTACATCACAAGAGATAAAAAACCTTTGTGATAGTGGGCAATAGCATTTGTACCTCTTTTAAGTTAGAGAGTAACCAAGAAAGATACATTTAATAGCTTTTGGTTCAAGTTTATGATAGGTAGGTTTGATGTGATGAACATATATAGTGTAGCCAAATAATTTTGGAGGAAGGGAGCTCAAGATTCAAGCAAGAGGAAAGATGCTCAACAAATTGTTTAAAGGGGTATAAAAATTAAGCACTTTAGATGGTAACCGATTTATCAAATCGAAGGCGATTAGCATGGCTTCTCCCCAATACCTATTAGGAAGGGAACTAGTGAACATCAAGGAATGAGTAACTAAGTAGATGCCTATTTTTCCTCTCAGGCACCCCATTTTGTTTAGGGGTATAGGGGCAAGTGCTTTGATGAAAAATCCCATGTGTGGTAAGGTATTGGGTAAATGAATGAAAAAAGTATTCTCGACCATTGTCAGTCCTAAGGATGCCAATAGAGGACTAGAATATATTAAGAATCAGCTTGTGAAAGCTTTGAAACATAGCACACACCTCAAATTTTTTCTTTCATAAGGTATACCCAACAAACCCTAGTGTGGTCATCAATAAAAGTAACAAACCATTAGGTACCAGACAAGCTTGAAACTCTTGTTGGTCCCAATATGTCATTGTGGATCAAATAAAAGGGTTTGGATGGTGTGTGTGGATGAGGTAGGTAAGTACTATATGTTTGTTTGGCAAGAATACAATGTTCACACTGAAGAACTAGCTTTTCTTTATTGATAAATAATTTGGATACAAACGTCTTAGGTATGAAAAACATGGATGGCCAAGGCGTTTGTGCGAATTAGAACTAACAGTAACAAAAAATGACTTTTGTAGTAACTAATCCAAAGGAGAAGCCTTGTTCTCTAAAACCCAATAGAGCCCATCTTTTTCCTTAGCACTGTCAATCACCTTTCCCGAAGATCGGTCCTGAAAAACACAATGAAAGGAGGTATTATGTTGCAATCCATGCCCTTGGTTAATTTTCTACCTAACAGCAAATTACACTTTAAATTTGTCACATATAGGACATATTTAAGTTGCAAACCAGACACATATACATCGCCTTTCCCCTTAACTGAAGCCATAGTACCATTAGCCACTAGAATTTTCAACTCCTTATCATTAAGCTAGAGTTGATTGAATATGGTTGTAGACTTGGTCATATGATCAGATGCACCTGTGTCTACAATCCAGCAACTTCCCTTTAGTTTCTTAGACCACAAAGAGTATGTTAGATTACCTTTTCGGGCCACTAATGTTGTGGGGTTGGTGGCTGAGGTATCTAACTCTTTTGCAATCTAGGAATTGCTCATAAGACTTTGCAAAAAATCCATGTGTTCAGTTGTTAGGCTTAGATTTATACCTTTATTCATGTTAGGGGCTATTGCTAAGAGATAAGCTAGTTTTTCCTTCTCCCTTTTACTCATTGGCTTCCAATGTGCTGGTTTCCCATGCAATTTCCAGCATTTATCTTTTGTGTGGTAGGGCTTATTATAGTGCTCACACCACTATTTTTCCTTAGGAGGAACTTCACTTTTGGTTGAAATCAATGCAGAACTTGCCCCTGGTTCAACTGTTGCCTGGAGCATCACTTGCTTCCTACTTTCCTCCCTTCTAACTCCAGCAAACACTTCCCGAAGAGATGGAAGTGGTTTAGTACCAAGTAAATTACCCTGAAGTTCATCTAGATCAGCATTAACGCCTTGGAGAAAGTAAAAAATCCTATCCTTTTCCAGCATCTTGTTGTACTTTAGGTTGTCCGTAGAACATGCCCAACTTGGGTCATAGAAGAGATCCATCTCCTGCCATAATTCCATTAATGCATTATAGTATTCAATAACCCCAAAAGCACCTTGTTTAGTGGTCTTTATGGCTGATCTAATCTCAAAACATTGGGATGTGTTTTCAAGATTAGAATAAATCTCTTGGACAACATCCCATATTTCCTTGACAGTCTTGTAGAATAGATAAATGCGACCAATCTTTATCACCATTGAGTTTATAAGACATGCCATAATGATTGAGTTTTCTGCCTCCTATCTTTGATATTCAACCATATCTTTCGGTGGAGAAGAAATAGCCCCTGATAGATAGCCAAACTTGCCCTTGCCTTTAATCACCAACAAAACAGATTGAAACCATTCTCAGAAGTTTCTTCCATTCAATCTGTGTTGTGTGATCTGCAAACTATGAATATCGATTGATAGAGGAATAGCTGGGATTGTTGTAGCTAGAACTGCTACCGGTTGAGGGTTCGAGGTGAGGGAGGATTCTACAATTGCATGAACTGCATCCATAGGATTGGAAGTGGCCATAATATCTTGATTCTTAGATAATAGGAACCGAGCTCTGATACCAAGAACAAAAACAAATATAACCTAAGCGTAATAGCCTTAGATATGAAAGGAGGATGGAATCAATCAAACGCTCAGTTTGTATTGATTGAAAGTCCTATATATACAGGTGTAAGGCTATGACTTTTACTCCTAATTCTATGAGATATAGGATACAAATTATAGTTTGAATAAGTTACATATAAGTTAGGATACAAACGACTTAATCTTCAAGTAGAACTTATCTTCTTCAGATTTATTAGGCTTTTTATTCAGCTGCTTTATATTTCTTTTATTCAAATAGTAACACTCTCTTATCCTTCTCCTTTACCTGGATCTCCAACAAAATCCGTACCTAAAAAAAGTTGTTATCAAACCTTAGAAATATCTCAATACAGTCATACATACATCTAAAAGAAAAAAGAAGACTCAACAGTATTTACCAAGCAATAAATATTGACAAAACATGTAATTAGGTGTAAATGCCATAGCAATCAAATGAAATCAACAATCTTTCACATTTTTAGTCACGGTCGATTTCCTTAATCCTAGTAATATGCCCAGCATATTAATAGGAAGAAGGGAGTTGAGTCCAGTTTAGTTAATGAGATTCAAAACCATGTAGCTAGATATATTCTGAATTTGAAAATTAATTAATTTCAAGGGCTACACAAGCAGGTGAACCATAGCAAGAAAAGTTAATCAAATGACTATTCTATCTTAACATATTTATGTAAAAATGAAAGTATATGCACAAGAGACTCATTTGCCTAATAGTGTTTAAAAAAGCGCACTTTACTTGAGCGACTTTAGTTCTGCATGATTAAAGCATAGTTGCACTTTTGCCTAAGTTTCAAAGCATTAAAAAGCACACTTCAAAATTATGCTTTTTTTTATTTAGACAATAAAAATGGTTGGATTTGTTTGAATCTTTGCAATAGTGTGGCTGCTTGTATGGATACCAACAAAAGTTATTATCATATCTTAGAAATATCTGAATACAATCATATATACATTTAAAAGAAAAAAAAAAAGAAGAAGAAGACTCAATAGTATTTATATACCAAGCAATAAATATTGACGGAATACGTAATGATACTTTCCTCAGAGCCGGGGTTAATTCTATGAAATCTTCTTCTTCGTCACTGCCAATCCATCCATATAGAGGTTTGTGCGTTGCAGTCAGGAGATTATCGGTTGCTGGTATGGAGCAAGATGCAGATGGAGGAGATTGGAGGCGAGCATTGTCAAGCTGCATCTGGCTTTCAGAATTATCATAACGAGTGCTATTGTCATTGTCCTCATCCATCAAATTGCCTCCTTGGTCCAAGGCATTGGCTTCTTGTCTTTTTCCATCTCCTTCAGCTGGCTGAACATATTCCCTGTCTTTTAAAAGAGGAAAACTGTAACACCCTAAGTTTCTTGAGCGTGTTATATCTTAGGATTTCGGGAATATAAAAAAAAAATTCATATCACAATAGTTGTCAAACATTACGCAATATCCCAAAAACCCTAATTTTCACCTTCTCAGCTTAACAAACCCAATAATCGAATAGCTAAGACAGGCGTTAAAATTTCAAATGCGGAAGCTAGATCGAACCTAATATGGTTCACAACCATAATGCTTTATTTATCATAAAATTGTTCAAGACGTATACAAAATGTATTATATGGACATCAACTCTAGCAAGTGATAACTGAACATCTTAAACATATCCAAAATTACATAGGTTCGCACATAAACAAAAATATGCTAAACATGCTAGAGGCAGTAAATTAAGCTTATTCTTCAGCTACCTCCTTTCCCTTAGAGCCGCTCGTCCAACCTGGAACATTTGAATATTCCAGAGACATAATCCAATTAGAAGATGAATATTCTAGTGAGAAACTCCAAAAACAGTTTATATCGATGCATGATCAGGAATAAAATGTATGAGAAGACAACGAGAACTACTCCGAAGTGCCTCGTGAACATGTCAGCCTCCTTCAACGAGAGCTTTCTCAATGGCGCACACATAGCGCCTCTCGGGAGGTCCCTAACCATGTCACTTCGGCCCGACCTCATAGAACTCATGCAAGCACCACATTCGCTATCCCTTAGGCTCACGATCTTCCCCACGAGACCTTTCTCGATGGCACACGCATAGCGCCTCTCGGGAGACATCCGACTTTTTCCCTCGGCTAACAACAAATAGGTACAATAGTATGGCCACATGAATTTTATAAATACAACAGTTAAAAAGCCAATAACATATATTTTTCAGAAAAATATAGTTCATATATGCAACATGATTTCACGTAAGAGAACAATAAGAGTTTACGTACAAGAACATCACAAAACACGTTTCATACAATAGAAGTCTCTCATAAGAGACTAAAAAATAGGATTTAGAGTTTAGGAGTCTCACCTTGTTGGTTTATCTCTTAGACGATATAATTTCACAACAAACGGCCTAAGTTTTTGCAGAAAACACACGTTTTGGTAAATTTAACCTCAAATATTTTTATATAAGGTTGAAGGGTATTAAAGTAGGGACAAAACTGAAAAATTTTGAGAAAAATAGGCCGCTTCACACACCCTCACGCACCCTGAAAATGTGGGCCACGCACCCTCACGCGCAGCCACCTTCCGGCGCGTGTATTTCACGTGCTGCCTACCAGATTTGGACAGTATTGCGTCGTTTTCGTATTTCGACCATTTCTCCCTCTTTTTAACTCCGATTCAACCCCCGTTTCAACCTACACGACCCTCTCTTCATCCTCTACAGGATTATAAAAAAGGGACTTACCTCACCTTTTTTCTTACTGATTTTGGCAAACTCCGACAAGACTCGTTCTCCCCAGCTTCTCCTTCGATTTCTTCCCGCCTTCTTGCCGAACTTCCTCCTCTCTCTCTAGAGCAAGCTCCTCCTCTTAGAGTGTCTCAACTCTCAAACTTTCTTGGAATGATTTGAGAACAACCCATGGTGCCTATTTATAGATTTCTTCAACCAATCACATTATGCCACTTGTTACAATCTAAGCCATGGACTCCAAAGACTCAAGAATATAATTGAATGGCTTTTGAAATCCAAAACTAAAATGGATTTAATTTTTGAAATCCAAGCTAATTCCCCAACTTTTTCCAAATGAAATTTTGGCCCTTATTTCAAGTTCTCAAACTTTAATATTTTACCACATAAGCTCCTAATTTCATCCTTATTTCATTTGGATAATTCTCTAATTACAATTACACCCTCAAACATCAAATTTATTGAGATACTTAAAATCTCAAAATTAATAACTCAAAATTACTCGATATGTACGATTTCTGGGAAGCCCTTACCCTCATTCGATTTTTTCATTTGGATTTGGCTTGCTTCTCTTGTTTGTACCACAATGCACACCAAGGAATGATTGAAAGGAACTTCTTTGAGAGTTCGCTAGAAGGGCTTTGTTCACTTGTGCTTGTGGCAAAAATCACTTGTAGTTGTGTAAAAATTGTGTATGCTTGGGAGAGAGATGTTCTTGTCTTCAAAGAGCTAATATATATAATAAACATATACACTTTTGGCTAATTATAACTGTTAGACACAAGATAAGAAAGTAGGTTTCGAAATATACTTATCAGGTTTTGAAACAACACATTTTTACACAGAGGTTTCGAAACACACATAACATGTTTCGAAACATACAGCCTTTACAGCTGGATATGCACCAAGAGACAACATGGATGGAAGACTTCTCTTCAAAAAACCAAATGATTTGGTTTTATTCTCCACTTAAAACATATTTGAGATTTGAACATTTGGTTTTATTCTCCACTTAAAACATATCTAAGATTTGAACATCAGGGTATGGGTATAATTTCAAAAATAGATTATTAAAATAGCTTTTCAAATAAAGTGCAAAGACATGACATATTTTTAAAATTCTTCTGACAGAGACAGATGTTTTGAAATATGAAAAGTAGGTTTCAAAACATACTTCAAAAACATGTTTCAAAACATGTTGAACAAGGATACACTGCTGACAAAGGTTTCGAAATATACTAAATAGGTTTCGAAACATAGGCTTAGATTTCAAATAGATTTCGAAATAAATCATATAGATTGAGTAAAACTTAAACCCGTTTTAATATACATCTTGAAACAAGTTTAGAAACATGACAGACTGATGTTTCGAAACATGGAAACTATGTTTCGAAATACATCATATTGAAGAGCATTTCGAATAGAAACTATGTTTCGAAACATAGAAACATAGTTTTGAAACATGATGAGATAAAAGATGGATTTATGAAATATTTGACCTTTAGCGCCAAAACAGTAATCATACATGTTTCGAAATATGAAAAACTTATTTTGAAATATGAGATTTTCATATGGTTTTTCATCAAACACATTTTCTCATATACCAAAAAATTTGATACAACACTAATTACCCAAGGTAGCCAAACTTCAGATGTTCAATAATAGAAATTAAGATAGCTTGGGAACTGTTCTGCATCAAAACTTCAGGCTTGGATTGGTTCGTATGCCTAACCTAGAGTCTCTATGCCATGTATGAAGGTTGCTTAACCTGGAAACGTCCTCATACCCAAGCCCGAATAACCATTTTGTTAAACGTTATTTACACACTGATTTATGATAACTGCTTAACATAGAGTCCTCCATGCCATGTATGGTGATTGCTAGAACAAGAGTTATCATCATCTCGGTAGTGTATTTAATGACTAAACCTCAAACCATTTGAACTTTCTGTTATTCTTAAGAAAGCTATATGAGAATCAGTTGGGCTTGGGACTCGAATTGTTTTTACCCAAGATGTTACCATAACCAGACAACAGTTAATTACCATTAGTTCAAACCACTCTCATATTCTTTAACCTAATTAATCTGGTGTGATTATCTCCTTTCATGAGTAATCTCCCTGTGAATCGACTCAGACTTACCCGAAAAATATAAATTTCTGTTACAATTACACTCATGTATTAGCGAGTATAAACGCCTCACCCTTTTTTGTATAATTTAGTTGCTTAATAAACTTTGTTATAACCTAAAAAGAAGATAAAAAAGTGACAATGCAGGGTGAGTGATGCAGCAATATCTTCTCCAACAAAATCTTCCTCAAGTTTTAGAACTACTTCCCCATCTTTCATAATGGAAGGCATTTCTATGCCTTGAGTTATGGCTTTCCATGCATCATAATCATTAACTTGAACATAGATTTTCATTCTAACTTTCCAATAAGTGTAATTTGTGCCATTAAATAGAGGAGATCTATTTGTGGACTGGTCTTCAGTTGTACAGGGCGGATCTAGAAATTTATGTAGGGGGAGGCTGAAATTTTTTTTTTTTTGAGATGTAAAACTGTACATCACAAATTTTGGGGTGAGCTAAAAAATTTTTTTGGACTAATTTATTATTAAAAAAAAATTTTTCATTAAAAAATTAATTATTTATATTAAAAATTAATTTTTTAATATAAAAAAATAATTTTAATTTTGGGCTGCCCTGAGCTTCAGCCGAGGGCAGCTCACATATAAATTTTCCACTGGTTGTATCATTACCAATAATGGTTGTCATTGTGAAATACAGAAGACAAACATCACAAGAAAATGTAATAAATAGCTAGAGTAGATTATAAACCTACTCTAATACCAATTGTTGCCCAAAAAAATACCCAAGAGGAAGGTGAATTGGGTTTTTTGAAAATTAATAATTTTAGCTCTTGTTAAAAATTCTTGATTTTTGTGATCTTCATAAAATGTGATTAAGTATATGAAAATTTAAAACAATACAAGAGAATTTTATAGAGGTTCGGCTTTAAAAAGCCTAATCCTCTCTCTCAAGACTTAGCCTGAGGTTCTACTAGGGAGAAACAACACTAGGTTTTAATTGGAGCTAAAACCAATATATATTCCCTTGCCTAAGTAAGAACCACTAGCAAACTAGTAGCAAATACAATCCCCTCACACAACAGGTGCGTAAAAATAACAAACTTACAACTAGAGACAATCTCAAATAAGTCACCAACAATTTGAGAATTCCACTAGCTAGTAGTAACCTTCCAACACTTGAACATTTTCACTCTTGTTTGAAAGCTCTGTCAATTGTTTGTTCTATATACGTTTAGCCTTTATACTTACTTTGTATTTATACACATTTTTACAGAACTAGTTGTTACAAATAAAGGGATAAACAATCTTTTGAAATTCAAAAAATTCTTCATTCTTTCCCAACTCTAGCTAGAATCTATTGAAATCTTAAACACAATAAAGAATCATTTGTACAAAAAGTCAAAAATGAATGCTAAAGGGACAACATTTTCTAAAGACAAAATTTCAAGAGAAAATCAGATTATGACTTTGAGGACAATGATAAAACATATATAAAGAAATATACTCTTGGTGTGCAACAATGACGGATCAACTTTGATCGACCAAAGGCACAACTTCGGTCGAAGGCTAGGTTGACTGAAGACACAAGGCCAATATTTTAGCCAACTTTGGTCGATCGAAGAATAACTTCAGTCGATCTAAATGGCATACGATGATATTTAAACATTTTATCTCACTTCAGTCGACTTAGCTAGACCATCATTCAACTTAAGATACATAGACATGAAAACATATAATTTACATTACAAGAGGCTAATAAAATACATTTATATAAATATATTTTGTTATCATCAAAACCATATTTACTTACCCTTGAGCTTAATACATCGTAGGCAAGATGAGATCACGTAACTTTTGGAGATGGTACTCTCTCACTTGTCGTCGATTGCACCGCCTTCTTCTCCACCGTCTCCATTAGACTCTTAGTTTATTTTTCTCTTATGTTCACATATTTCTATATTTTTGTTGTATGTTTTGCTCATTACTTGTATGTTATGTGCTTTTATGGTGAATGAACATTATCGTCTTATGTTGAACACTTGTATTGTGGATGAATGACATGATGTCTTATGTATTGCTCTATTGGTTGATGAATGAATATAGTGTCTTTGATGGTTTTTGTCTATCGCTTGATTGTTTGGATATTTTTTTGTACACTCCTTTATTGCCTCCCTTTTCTAATGACTAATGCTTGTTTGTTTGATAATTTCATTTATGTCATCTTATGGGGGAGTTTGGTTTAAGGGGGAGTGTGTTTTTGGTTAAAATATTTTCAAAAACTCCTTTTTGAATTATGACAAAAAGGGGGAGAATATGTTGAGAAATTGATTTTATTGGGTTTTGTCATCATAAAAAAAAGGAAGATTGTTGTTTTGCTCTTGTTTTAGTTTTGATGATGAAAAAAAATATTATTTTGAATCATTTTGTAAATGTTTCACCAAGGTGCACCTAAGTCATTTTATAAGTTCAATAAGCACCTAATCGAAAATCAATTTCAAATCATGAAAATTAATATCAATCCAATGCCAAAAATTTTATTTTCAAATCTCCTCATGGCATTTGGAAAAACAAGATTTTATATTTAAATAATCAATTAAAGTTCTCTTATCAAAATCGATTTAGGAGCACTTGAAAAATGAAGCTAAGTTTTTAAAATGTAAGGCCAAACTGTCAACTGTCCATGAGGAATAGTCAATCATTTTTGCCCTTACTGTTGAATGGCTTTCATAGCCTATAGATCAGTTCAATGCATGCTCTCAGCCTAGAGCGGTCGATAACCATACAAAGTCTTTGAGAGAAAAATTTGAAAACAATTGAGCACTTGAGTATATTTTGAACACTTAAAGCTTGCAATCAATTTTCTAACCTTAAATGCTCCGACCACTAGGAATTTATAATCTTCACTGACCATTGGAATTCCATAGCCATTGGGTTAGCCATTGGGTTGCCATTAATGAGCTGCAAAAATAGCTGTTAAAGTGTTCTGCTAGAAAAATGGTCGATAGGGTTAGAGATCGATCGACTTGTCAGGCCAGGGATCGATTGACAGGAAACCTAAAACAATTGAGCACTTGAGTATATTTTGAACACTTGAAGCTTGCAATCAATTCTCTAACCATTAAATGCTCCAACCATCAGGTATTTGTAGTCTTCACTGACCATTTGAATTCCATAGCCATTGGTTGCTGTTAATGAGCTGCAAAAATAGCTGTTAGTGTGTTATGCGAGAAAAATGGTTGATAAGATTAGAGATCAATCGACTGGTCAGGCCAGGGATCGGTCGACAGGAAACCTAAAAATGGTCGACGTGTCTAAACATAGTCGACTGATTTTTATGCAACTTAATTTGTATTATTTGATTTCAAGCCTTGCATTTGATTTTGAGGGATCTTGTAACTGAGATATTCATCTCTCAAATTCTCTTTTGATTATAAACTCTTCGTAATTGCCTAGTGAGATTTCTAGAGGCCTTACTTGGCAAAGTAGGAGGTTGTATTCTTAGTCTTAGGACTAGAGGGCCTACTTGAAATCAAGTAGGAGGTTTTAGTGAAGTGTTTAAAATTTTTAGTGATGAGCTAAAGTAGCGGATTAGGCCATTTGGCTAAACCACTTTAAATTGCTTGTGTCTCATTTACAATTATTTTCATTTCATCGATCTTGATTAGCATCATATTCAAATACCATCATTTTGCACTAAAACCTCACCATTTGGCAAAAAAATTTCAAACTCAATTTATATTTCTAGTCACCCAATTTACCCCTCTCTTGGGTGTGTGGTGCCATTGCTAGACTATTCTATCATATAGATGAAGTGATTTTGAAATAGGTACATGTATTTTATTTATAATAAGAAATATTAATAAGGTTATTAAATAATATTAATTCATTTTTGTTGAGAAATTTGTATTTTGATTTATGGAGAAAATAATATTGAAAAATATATTTTCAGTAAACTTGGTTTATAGATGATTTCCAAAACATTTTATATGTATATTGAAAAACTTCATACTCATATTTATATGTCTTTCAAATCAGTTAAGTATTAGTTTCAGTTGATAAAGGAGTATGAAGATTATGAATATATATATATATATATTTTAAATTGAAGAACTTCATGTCTCCATATACATATATATTTTGTTGTTGCTAAAATACAACAATCTAATTTTTTTTTTTTTTTATAGGAGAACACAACGTGTGCGGCCGATCACGGGAGTATCGAGAATGAAGGGTCTTATGAGTATCGAGGATCCCAAGGGTCCTGAGAGTCTTGAGATTTTTGAGAGCCTCGTCACCAAAGTGGCTTGAGAGTCTCGTCACCAAAGTGTTCCGAGAGTCTCGTCACTAACGTGCACTGAGAGTCTCGTTACCAATCTGTGTTGAGAGTCTCATCACCAATGCGCGCTGAGAGTCTTGTCACCAATGTGCACAGAGAGTCTCGTCACCAATTTGTCCTAAGAGTCTTGGTGACCGAGAGAGTCTTGATAACCAAGAAACCTGCAAAATGAGTACCCGGTCAGGGACACGTGTGGGTGTCTCTGCGCAAACTCTCTGATGCTTAAATCAGTTCTTGAAAGCAAGAGCCTGAGAAGGTATTTTAAGTGCTAGAGAGAACGCACCTGATATCGGAGGCATGACCTCTTATTTATAGAGGAAGAGATAAGATACATGGCGGCCACCCCATCCGAGAGTTTCGCGACCATGATAGTGTGTCCAAGGGTTGAGAGGTGGGTGAGTGACACCCACTCGATCATTTGATCGAGTGACCTATTTTTTGTATGCATTTGGAGGGTAAAAGAGAGAGAAATTGATGAGACCTCTACCTACTCGATCATGTGACTGAGTGGGTCACACTTTCTCGGTCATATGACTGAGTGAGTATTCACTTGCTTGGTCTTGAGCGGTTCCTATGCCTTAAAGTCAATAGCGCAGATGCGTCAACTTCAAACCCAATTTTTGCCTTGATGCAGCCAGTATCTGTAATATCCAGTATTACATGGTGTTGAAAAAATAGGGTGTTTAGTAATTTTTAAAGGATCTTGGGTGGTCCGGAGAGCCCAAGAAAAGGATTTCGAGAAATTAATTAATAAAATTATCGAATCGATGGCAGGGAATGTCCCGGGACTTTGATGTCCAGGAAAGAGGGCATGAGATTGGTGAGCGTCTCAAGGTGAGGTTAATGAGGTTGGAAGCTTTCAAACGAAAATAATTTTTGGAATAATTTCTACATAAACCTGAATGGTTGCCTGAACTGAATGGTTGTAGGAGACTTTCGGGAAGCTGAGGGGACCTTAGGGGTGGTCCGATTTTATGAGCGAGGCAACCCTAAAGTGTTTTTGGGTGAAATAAAGGTCATGTGCATGTGCAGGGACGAAATTGAATTTATCAAGTAATTTTTAGTAATTAATTTTGAAGAAATCAAGATATTGTGTGGTTTGATGGTATTTAATTAAAGTCTTGGAGGGCCCAAGTGCAATTATAAAAATTCTCAAGTGGGATTAATAAGAAGTTAGTGGGGTAAATGTGTAATTTATGTATATATATGTACCCCGGCAGCTTGCTCTCCAAGTCTTCAATAGTGACCCATTTAAATTTTAAAATTGATCTTGCAAATGGGGAGAGCAGATAGAAAGAGAGAGCTGGGAGATGGTGGTTGGTCGTCTAATAGCCTACTGGAGGCGGCCTGAAGTGGCTGCGTTGCTGGCCAGTTGCAGCGGCTTGAAAAGGCAGGGGCAGAGCTAGTTGCAAAGGCGAGAGGTGCTATGAGCAGCGGTGGTCGGTGAAGAGCCTGGGCGAAGGAGCATGGGAAACGACCAAGGGAGATGGCAGTGCTGCAACAAGGAACGGCTGGCGGTGTGGCCCCAGCCAGAGGCAGTAGCGACCATAGCTGTGGAAAGAGATGATCAGGCAGCAGTGTCGCTGCTGTGCAGGGGAGGTCGGGGTCGATGGTAGCGGTAGGAGGTGGTCGTCCAGTGGCCGGGGTCAGGCGTCGGCAGAGGCCAGGTAGTGGCCGGTAGCAATGGCACTGCGCAGGAGAAGGTGCGCGAGGAAGAAGAAGCCGCGCGCTGGAGGTTGAAGATGAAGGAAATAAGAAAGAAAAAATAAATAAATAAAAGAAAATAAAATGAAGAAAAAATGGGAAAAATGTGGGAAAAAATTTCAGAAAAATCATAAAAAATTCTGAAAATTAATTTGGGGCTCAAGAGCATGCCAGAGGCTCAAAAATGGGAATTCGGGTTCCAAGTGGCAGCTTAGGAGGCAACGTCGGGTGGGCATTTTCTCAATTTCTTCTCCAGATTGATCAATATAGATAAATTAATTCTTTTCGTGCTAATTTCATATGTGGGATTATGTGAATAGTGTTAGTTGGATTAAATCATTGGTTGAGGTTGTTTGGAAGTTGTTGTCGGGTTGTTTTTGTGGTGTATGACAAAAATGAAGGTCTTGGTTTAATGTCTGATTATTGGGTTTTGGTATGGCGTCTAGGTTCTACCGAAGAGGCGATAATCCTAGAAGAGTTCGGAGTTCAGCCAGGCATTCTCGCCTATGGCAGAGAAGAGGCTTCGAGCCAGGTAAGGGACAACCCCAAGGGTAGCGGCCTTGCAAATGTTTGGTAATATGATTGAATATATGTTGTTTGTAGTACTAGTTATGCATGTTCTATTGGTGGTCTATTGGAGTCTTGTGGTCATGGGAGATACTAGATGCATGCTAGGTGTAATATGAGAGGTTAGTACCTGGAACAAGTGGGTTCGGAGGGCAGTGATGCTTCACCATTCATGCATATTTACTTGTTATTATATCGCATATATTATCTTGTTTACATTCATTTGCACCCTTACTGAGTCTTTATGACTCATGAGGTTTTATCTCGTGTTGTAGATGTTTCGAGTTCAAATGCAAGTAGGGATGGTGTCCAGAGGATGATAAAGAGACTAGCATTATCGCCTGAGTTTGTATATGGTATTTGTTCATATGTGTATTCATGTGATTGTATGTAAATATTGTTGATTGCTAAATGTATCTAGTTGTTGTAATCATCATAGTGTGATAGGTGATTGTGAAATTGCTTGATGTGCCTAAAATGCAATGGTAAGTGCACCAATCGATCAAGTAATAAAGTGAATGAGTAAAGTATCGTTCCCACGGGGACTGCCGAAACAAGTACCAAAACGAAGCAATCCTATTATTTATCTAGAAAAATCGAATTAGAAATAATATCAACTAACTATAAAATAAAGTAAGAAGAATACGTCGTATTGAAAATAGCAAAATAAAGAACAATCGGACAAGTTAAAACAAACAGATAAGATAGCTAAGGAATTCAATTCACCCATGAGAATATTATAATCCTTACCAAATAAGTTAATTAGATGGATTTTACTTACATGTGATGGTGAAATTTTATAATTTTTTATTATCCTTTGGTCCAGGTATAACAAAACTATCGTTAATCACTAATTCTACACTTGGTTCATGTAAAATCAATTAATTAACGACACATTAAGTTTTGTAAAATTCGTTAACTCAATTCACTAATTCAAGAAAATTCAAGTTACTGCAAAGATGAATATTCATACTTAGTCCGTTTTCAATATCCAATCTAAGTTAAGTGATATGCAAAGCTTAACATAGAATTACTTGATCTGTATAATTTACGTTCATAAAATAATTTAACAGGCGATCAGGTTGTCAAAATAATAATAGCCATATCACATAATCACATAAAATAAACATCAATCAAATTAACCAACAATAGTATCAATCACAATATTGTCTCGCGTTTATCTCGTTACCTTAGCTAAAAAGAAATTCAGCCAACCATGATAACAGAAATCATCTTAATTAAATTCCAAAAAAACATAATTAAAAATCAAGAATTAATTCAAGAACTAAAGAATTAACAATTAATGAAATTAATTCATAATTCTTCTGTAAAATTGGTGATTGTTATAGCTGGGTGCTAGATCTATGTTGCTTCCAATTCCTTCAATTCCGTCGCTCCGTTTCCTTTAAATTCCTCTCTATTTTTCCGCTTCAAACTTTTCCAAATTCTGTCTCCTTAATCTCACGAAATCCCTGCACCGCAAGACTCTGTTAAATCCTTCCAATCTTCCCTGCCTTGCACCTTCAAGTTCCGCCGCACCTAGTCTCCACCCCCACCAAAATCTCTTAATATTACTATATATATAAATATATATGTGTGCATATGAAGGTTGCCCTACACATTCACGTATGTCCACCTAATCAATATAATATATATATATATATATATATATAGATCAATTCCACAAACAGTCCACACAAAGCCCATGTTCACGTCAGTTCACTTAATAAATTAATATGTAATATATATTAATATATAATATAAAATATAATATTTAATATATTATTAATTATATTAATTTTAATTATATTATAATAGTAATTATTTATAATATTTATTTTTTATTTCAATTATAATATTAATTTTGAAATTAACTTTATAATTTTTTTTATTTTTTTTAACCCAAACACTTAGTATTCCTGTAAAATAATAAGAAATACTAGAAATTAAATATATGTAAAAAAAACTCAAAATACTAGACAATTCTATGTAAAACATATATAAAATACCAAAAATACTACTCAATTATGATCAATAAATATGTGAATAAATTTCCACATCGAATACCTCCAAATTTGAATTATTGCTTATCCTCAAGCAAAGAAAATAAATTATACACTCTAAGCACAAAACATATATTTGGAATCATTCATCACATTCAAATCCTTTGTTATGTTTACATTTAAATTTTCAATCCAAAATGCAATAATAGCAAATAAAGAAAACTAAGCATACTTGCATTCAAAAGTTCAAGAATCCATACAAAATTCTAAACTTAATCATGCTTTATCATGTACCCTGCACGATCAAATAATACAACAATCATTTTTGCAACTATTCCTTCTCACTACTACAAACAAAGGTAGCAAAGTAGGGTTTTTTTTTTCTTTTTTCTCTCTCCTTTTTCTTTATTTCTTTCTTCTTCTTCTTTTTTTCTTCCTAAACGAGTGCATTTTATGCTTCATCTCACTCAACATTATTCACCCTATTTACTTAAACCCTCTTTAGGCCTAGCTCAGAAAGAACAATTACAAGAAAAACATTACATTTATCTTTCATGCATAGTCACATAACTCACACAATTTCGCAAAGAACATGTACTTCAATGATCTTAGAACCCAAGTATACTTAATCTTGCTTTATAAGATATTGTTTATTCCAAATCAAAGACTCGATGTTAAACACTATAAGGAACCCAAATGCAAATCATGATTCCAAATAACAGATTCTACTTATTTTAACTTTCACAAATTTTCTCATCTAGGGGTTGGCCAATTATGCACTTGATATAAGTTTCTCAAAAAAAAATCACATCAAAAACACCCAAGCAAAACAAATAACATATGTTAACAATTAATAATTCCACCCCCCAAACTTATTTAACACATTGTCCTCAATGTGAAAGAAAAAGAAAAAAGAGAATGAAAAATGAATACTCCCCTTGCCACATAATTGAATACTACGAATACCAATGCTAGTCCAAACTAAATCAACTTTATTTTTCTTTCTTTTGAACCTGCAAAATATCACAAGTATGGGTTATTGGTCATATTTATTAAAAAAAACTAAAATAAAATAATAAAAATAAAATAAAAAAAAGAGCTTGGATTGCCTCCCAAGAAGTGCTTCTTTATAGTCATTAGCCTGACTATCTTGGAGACTCTAGTTCAACTCATGCAGCTGAAGGACTGAGTTGCTCTTCTCGAATACACCATCTTCATAGTGCTTCAGGCGATGTCCATTAACCTTGAAAGATTCTTCATTGTCCTTGAAAATCTCCACAACACCATAAGGATGTACCTGCTTGACGGTGAAAGGACCATACCATCTTGATTTCAACTTGCCTTGGAACAACTTGAGCCTAGAATTGTAGAAAAGGACTTTCTCTCCAATCTTTAACTCTTTCTTGTTAATATGCTTATCATGCCATTTCTTAGTCCTATCCTTGTAGATCCGTGCATTGTCATATGTTGCTTCATGACATTCCTCTATGTTATTAAGTTGCAATTTCCTGTGAGTACCTGCATCTTGCCAATCAAAGTTAAGAAATTTCATAGCCCATTATGCCTTATACTCTAACTCAACAGAAAGATGACATGCTTCCAAACACTAGCCTATATGGAGACATGCCAATAGGAGTTTTAAATGTAGTCCTATATGCCCATAATGCATCATCAAGCTTAAAGGACCAATCCTTCCTAGATGCATTTATAGTTTTCTCATGAATTCTCTTTAACTCCCTATTGGAAACTTCCACCTGGCCACTTGTTTGGGGATGATAGGGTGTGGCCACCTTATGTGTCACTCCATACTTGCGCAAAAGAGTATCAAATTGCTTATTACAAAAGTGTTTGCCACCATCACTAATGACGGCTTTAGGTGTGCCAAAACATGTAAAAATGTGTTTCTTTAAGAACTTGACTACCACCTTAGCATCATTAGTAGGGAAATCCATGGCCTCTACCCATTTGGACACATTATCCACAGTAACAAGAATATATTTATTTTGAGAAGATTTAGGAAAAAGGCCCATAAAGTCAATGCCCCAAACATCAAACAACTTACAAACTAAAATATTGTTCAAGGGCATCTCTTTCTTCCTAGACAAATTTCCAACTCTTTAACACCTGTCACAAATAAAAACATAAGAGTGGGCATCCTTGAAAAGAGTAGGCCAGTAAAAACCAGATTGTAACACCTTGAATGTTGTTTTGGTAGGTCCAAAGTGACCTCCTACCTCCTTGTCATGACAATGGTGTAGAATCTGACTTAGCTCCTCCTTAAGAACACACCGATGAATTAATTGGTTAGCACAAACCTTATATAAGTAAGGCTATTCCCACAAATAATGCTTAGCTGTAGAAAGAAATTTCTTCTTTTGCTGATATGAAAGATTAGGTGGAATGACCTTACTAACTAAGAAATTTACAATATCCGCATACCATGGTAAAGTTGAACTCCTAACTACATATACGTGTTCATCTGGGAACTCCTCTTGAATAGGAAACGGGTTCGGTTGTGCTATGGTTGAATGCTCCATTAGTGAGAGGTGGTCCGCGATAACGTTTTCAGTTCTCTTCTTGTCTCGAATCTCCAAATCAAACTTTTGAAAGAGCAAGATCCATCAAATGAGTCTCGATTTCGCATCATTCTTAGCTAACAAGTACTTTAATGTCGTGTGATCTGTATATACAATAACTTTGGACAAAATCAAATAAGAATGGAATTTGTCAATTGCAAAGATTACTGCAAGAAGTTCTTTTTCTGTAGTGGCATAATTTTGTTGTGCTTCCGTGAGGCTCCTGCTAGCATAATAGATGGTCTGAAACACCTTGTCCTTTCATTGGCCTAAGATGGCTCCAACCGCACTATCACTAGCATCACACATAAGCTAGAATGGAAGTGTCCAATTTGGTGCTACCATTACAGGTGTCGTGATCAACTTCTCCTTTAGGGTGTGAAAAGCCTACAAACAATCATCAGAAAAGTTAAAAGGAACATCTTTGGATAATAAATTAGATAACGGTCGAAAGATTAAGGAAAAATCCTTGATGAAACGTTGATAAAACCTGGCATATCCTAAGAAACTCCTCACTGCCATAACAGAAGTAGGTGGCGGCAACTTTTCATTCACCTCTAGCATGGCATGGTCCATTTGAATTCCCTCATGGGAAACCTTGTGTCCTAGCACAATGCCCTCCTACACCATGAAATGACACTTCTCCCAGTTCAAAACTAAGTTGGTATCCTCATAAAGCTGTAAAACCAAAGACAGGTTATGTAAACAATCATCAAAGGAAGAGCCAAATACAAAAAAATCATCCATAAATATTTCCATAAAATCCTCAACCATGTCATGAAAGATTGCCATCATGCAATATTGAAAAGTTGCAGGTGCATTGCATAAGCCAAATGACATCCTCCTAAATGCAAAAGTACCATAAGGGCATCTGAATGTAGTCTTTTCCTTGGCAACAGTGCCAAAAACTTGATGTGCCTAAAATGCAATGGCAAGTGCACCAGTCAATCAAGTAATAAAGTGAATGAATAAAGTATCGTTCCCATGGGGACTGCCAAAACAAGTACCGAAAGGGAGCAATCCTATTCTTTATCTAGAAAAATCGAATTATAAATAATATCAACTAACTACAAAATAAAGTAAGAAGAATACGACGTATTGAAAATAGCAAAATAAAGAACAATCGGACAGGTTAAAATAGAGAGATAAAATAGCTAAGGAATTCGGTTCACCTACGAGAATATTGTAATCCTTACCAAATAAGTTAATTAGATGGATTTTACTTACATGTGATGGCGAAATTTCATAATTTATTTCTTATCCTTTGGTCCGGGTATAACAAAATTATCGCTAATCACTAATTCTACACTTGGTCCATGTAAAATCAATTAATTAACGACGCATTAAGTTTTGTAAAATTCGTTAACTCAATTCACTAATTCAAGAAAATTCAAGTTATCGCAAAGATGAATATTCATACTTGGTCCGTTTCAATATCCAATCTAAGTTAAGTGATATGCAAAACTTAACATAGAATTACTTGGTTTGTATTATTTATGTTCATAAAATAATTTAACAGGCGATCAGGCTGTTAAAGCAATAATACTCATATCACATAATCATATGAAATAAACATTAATCACAATATTGTCTCGCGGCTATCTCGTTACCTTAGCTAACAAGAAATTCAACCAACCATGATAAGAAAAATCATCATAATTAAATTCTAGAAAAACATAATTAAAAACCAATAATTAATTCAAGAACTAAAGAATTAACAATCAAGGAAATTAATTCATAATTCTTCTCTAAAATTGGTGATTGCCATGGCTGGGTGTTGGATCTACGCTGCTTTCAATTCCTTCAGTTATGTTGCTCTGTTTTCTTCAAATTCCTCTATGTTCTGCCGCTGCAAACTTCTCCAAATTATGCCTCCTTAATCTCACGAAATCCCTGCACCGCAAGACTTTATTAAATCCTTCCATTCCTCCCTGCCTTGCGCCTTCAAGTTTCGCCGCACCTAGTCTCTGCCCCCAAAATCTCTTAATATTATTATATATATATATATATCAATTCCACAGATAGCCCACACAAAGCCCATGTTCACGTTAGTTCACTTAATAAAATAATATGTAATATATATAAATAATATAATATAAAATATAAAATTTAATATATTATTAATTATATTAATTTTAATTATATTATAATAGTAATTATTTATAATCTTTATTTTTTATTTAAATTATAATATTAATTTTGAAATTAACTTTATAATTTTTTATTTTTTTATTTTTATTTTTATTTTTTTAACCTAAACACTAAGTAGTATTCCTGTAAAATAACAAAAAATACTAGAAATTAAATACATGTAAAGGAAACTCAAAATACTAGACAATTCTAGGTAAAACATATATAAAATACTAAAAATACTACTCAATTATGACTAATAAATGTGTGAATAAATTCCCACATCATTGCTTGATGTATATTACTTTAGTTGGTGGAGCCGAGTATCGGATCAGGTAAGGATCGAAAAGATATGTTTCCATAAATTCCTAGTACTTAGCGAAGTTTTGATGTGCTAGTTTTGTGCCTGGGTCACCTTTGATTTGTCGTGAGGCCAGCTGAAGAAAGGTAAAGCTCACTTGGGTTTTGGGTCCCATTCTGTTGCGCTTCCATTTATGTTTTGGGATCGATTCCTCGAGTGGAGCGAAGGGAAAGACAAAGCCTAGTGCCCACCTAAAGCATTTCTTGTTGAAACATAGTCCAACCCTTCAGTTGTTGGTTTGTCGAGTGAGTAATCCGATCGATTATTCATTGGTAGTGCCCATAGGTGGGAGCGAGTCGTTATAGTTGGTATCAGAGCATAGCTAGCAATATGAGTGGGAAAAGCTAGCATGTTAGGGTATTATGTATGGTCGGTTTAGTGATTGATGTTAGCGATTGCCAGAGTTATGAATTGAGAATTTCTGGCATGATTCGAAACGTCTTAGCAGCTAAGTTGGGGTCGGGAACGGATGGTTTGAAATTTTGAGATTTCAATGTGAGGTTGATTCGATGGCCTTGAATGTACGACATGTGGTCCAAGGACCCTAGGGATTGGGTCGAGGCGATGAGGCTTGTGATGGTTTGAAGGGTAAGCTCGAACATTCCTGTTATAGGAATAGGAGAATATCAGGGGTTGAGATGATATACCCATAAGTGGTATATGGGTCGAGGCAACAAGGAACCGAAAACCCAAGTGTGGGTGTTAGTGTCAAGATACCCAAATGTGGGAATTTCGGGGATATTAAGCATTCTAAAGATGAGAATTCCTTGATATTAAAGTGTTGACGCTCGTGTGGGGCACGAAGCTGAATCATGACAAGAGTCATGAAGGGGGGCAAGGAGAGCCTGAGGCATAACTAATTTGGGAGAGGATTAGTAGAGCATCCCTATGCTGGGAATTAGCCAAGCATGTATGTGGGAATAGAGTTTTTTCCTTAGAAGTGGTGCGATAAGGCTTGTGCGATTGAGATAGAGTGAGCTAAAGTGGGACTTAGCTCGAAGCTCAAGGAAAGAAGTCATCAACAGGGCAAGTGACGAGCTCCAGGAAGAAGAGAGTAAGGTTACTTGCAATGAGACTCTAAGGGGAGTTGTGTGTGATGTATGCATGTTGGATGCATGTGGTATGATGTGAGCGTATCATTATGACAATTTCAGAGGGGAAGTACCTAGGGCACGAGTGGACCCTAACTGGTTTGAAGGTGAATCGACGTCTATCCTAAGGAGGGATAGGTGTGTGACAAATGGAGCCTAGTGGGCATTTAAATGAGATGGAAAATCTCTAGCGAGTCGAGCAGGGATTCAAAGGAACTCAATTCCAGAATAAATGAGTTGAGCATGTATTGATATACGTGTGAAATCCATAGAATTAGTAGTTCGTGTTGTAAAGGGTTAGGAGACCGTTCATGTGATTAATGGATGAGGGGCCAATCAAACTCTCATTGTGGTGCTTGGGGTCAGGTGGGACGCCTGAGGTCATGGGAGATGAGAGATAAATAGACCCTCATTGTGATGCTTCGAGTCAGGGAGGACACTTAAGGTCACGAGATCCTTGTTGGGGTGATGAGGAGGTCACCCAATGAAGGGTAAGAACAAGTGTGTGGTCCTAGTGCAGGGATAGACAAGATTATGGCAACAGGACATCCATGGGTTGTGCATGCGAAGGAAATGCCAACTGCAGATGCCTGAGTAAGCATGAGGCGTAGCAAGGGATGGAGAGGCCCCGGGTTGTAATTCCAAAGTCATGGGAGCCAGAGTAAGGCGTGTTGGAAGGCTGAGCTGGGCATAGTGACTAAATGCATACGCGGGTATGCAAAGGGAGACATGAGGTCTCGGCTCACCTGGAGGGTGATAGTATGTGCTCTGGACGATAGGTGCCGGAATTTGATTTAAACTCAACATGATGGATCCGGATCCATTGTTGTGGAAATATAAGTCTTTCAAATCTTGGTTAAAAAGCCGTGAAGGTTGATCTTGTGGGGCAAGATCATGAGGCTTTAAGAGTTGGTTTGGTTTGAGATTCTCTAGGGTTGTAATAGATGTAAAGTTATGAGGAATGAGGCTCATGGAGTGAGCTTGAGGTTATCAAGGCAAAGATAACCTAATCAAGTTGCTTTCGTTAGATGGTGGTGGAACCATCATAGTTTTCGAAGGTTTCATTGTAGCATAAATGTTACAGATGTAGGGCTCGCAGTAATGGATCTGATGCTATGGACCGTGTGGTAGAGGACTAATGAATTGGCTCGCGGTAAAGGCTGGTGGCCCATTGGCCAACGCAACATAGTGAACTATAGGTGACGATCGAATGCCAAAGATCTGGAGCAGCACCAAAGGAATTATGTCGAGTAAGGGTCTAGGTTTCGTAGGACCAATAATCTCTCATGAAGGTCATGGTGACAGAGGGACTAGGGTAGCCCGGTTAGCGATAATGACCCATGCATCGTGATGATTAGGCGCTTAGTGTCAAAAAGCAAGCTCGGTTGAGTGTTGAGAGATCGCGAGTTGGGAAATGAATCGATTATGCGTATAGGATGAGGTAGTCATCTGTGTGAGTAAAGACTGTCTTGAAACAAGTTCGATGAAGGAAGTAGAGCCAGCGGGAGCATGGTGATGAACCATAATAAGAAGGGATACGGAATTCGTGAGGGACGAGTTGGGTAAGTGTATGGTGGCCAAGTTGGGCAAAGTGCACAAAAACTCAGGTAGGGGTAAGCCCTTTGTAGTAGTGAAGCTGTGATGAGTTAGCTCGACGAATGAAAACCATGTGGTGGTGCGAGATGTCCAAAGAGTGGAACGCAAGGAACTAGGAATGGCTCTAGAATGGAATAATGCTACAGGTGATGCCTACCAATAACGGGTCTAATGCTAGGGACCACTGAATGCAGATGGTAGGTGGCCATTGGGTTAGCTCATGACGAGGGATCGTGACCCTCTATGTGGGGTAACCAGTCTACTGTGGAGACAATTAGACACCGAAGACTTTGGGCGAACTGTAGGTAACGTCTGGGCTAAGCCTAATTTTCGTGGGCACTAAAGTGTCGTGATAGTGCTACTAGCATGGCGCAGCGGTTTGGAAGTTTGTGAAGCTGGTGAGTGATGTCTTTTGGGATGATGTCAAGATACGTGAGGATGTGTTGTGTTAAGGATCCTAGCACAATTGTGGTTAGAATTGATTGGGGTGGTAAATTGGGATGATGGACCCAATGTGACCCTATGGCAATGCGAGAGGATAAGATGATGGGAAGAGTTGGTAAATGAACCCAAAAGGTTATGTGAAGTAAGTGTCGTGGAGGGAAAAACTTATGAGATGAAATCCAACCATGAGATGGGGATACTGAAACGTGTGAGGGTTTCAGGTATAGGGATCTCTAAACTTGGTTGTGAGTTGTGATAGGCTGAATAAGTGGCTATGGCATGGTTGCATAGTTTGTGAAGGGTCACAGTTGCACAGTTGAGTGTTAATCCTGAATGTGTCGATGCAATGATAAAGAGACATCCTCATGTAGCACTGGATGGATTTCCAGTTGTTGGCACATGATCGATTGCTAGGTGGTAGCACCTGTAATGACAATGATGGGAGCATGAGACTCGATGACTGTGAAGTAAAGCTTTGTTGATTGTCCGATATGCCACTAATATGAGGGTTCAACGAGATCTGATGACCAGATCGGTAGGATTTTGAGAAAGAGATCCAAAGTTTTTTTTTCAAGGGTGGTTGGTCGAAGCAGGGATGTACAGCTCTTACGCAAGGGTTAAGGATGATAGTTTCGAGTGTGGCGTGGGTTAGAACTTGAGATGTTCTCCAAGGAAAGATGAGCATGAGGTAACAACACTGGATGAACTTCCTAAAAGGACTATTGTTAAAACATGATGTATCACCCAGGGGAAGCCAACATGATGGCGAATGCCGGAGTAAGAGGATGAGTCCTATGACGTAGTGTGGAAGTGTAAGTTCCACAATTGTGGTTGGGGTGATTTCCAATGAGGGGAGATTCATTGAAGTGAGAGAAGATGCTTGCTAGTGTAATGTTTAGAGGAATGTTGTGTTTGTTGCAAACCTGGCAATTCGATTGGGTCTAATCGAGTGCATCAGATGGATTTTCAGGGCAAATTTGAGATTTCACCAATGGCTAATGAGAGCTCAGTTGAGTAATTCATGAGCATGAGATTGGTTTCCATGAATGAGATGTAGGTGATGATTAGATCACCCAATAGTTGTGAGTGATATGGCTAGGGAGATGCCCTGGGGTGTAGGCAATTAGTGAGAATTAACCCTGTGGCTATAAGTTAATGGTTATGGAAGAAAACAGCTCTGCCGACAGCACCGACCGATGATAACGGCAAAGGTGAGTAGTGGTCGGCCATGGTCTTACGGCGTCGTAAGGATGGTCGATCAGTGGCACTAATGGCTTTGGAGTCGCGGTTGTAACCAGATCTGTCGACAAGCGACAGCAGGAGGCTCTCTTGGCCGACGATGGTGGAATTAAAGCCAATGTGGCTGCCAACTAAATGAGGTGAGCAGGGTAGAAGCTGGGAGAGGCCGGAGAAGCTAGTTTTGGTGTGTGGTTGCTAAGAAAAATCTGGGAGAAGCCAGAGTTTCTCGAGGATTAGTAAGCTATTCAATGAATGACAAAGTAATGAGGGAAAGACTAATCCAACATTTAGATGGTGCTGGGTAAGCCGATCTGTGAGATTTAAGATGCAACGACCTTGAGGAGAGACTCATTGTTGTCATGGTATTGACATATTTGAGGAGGACAAAGAGAACCATTGTGCGTGGTAGAATTTCAAGGTCGGGTGTCAATTGTAAGCCAAGAAGAAAGCTGTTAGGGGATGGCTACGAAGTCTTGTGCCTATTAAGGGTAAGGCTGTGTCGAGAAATTGTGTAATATAGAAACGTTCAAATGGAATTGGAGTTGGGCTGGTAAACTTGGCTAGAAGACCGTTATAAGGGTGGTGGTGTAACCATGATGGCTTGAGGTAGTAGCGATGGGACCTGAAGGCCTAGAGTCATACTACTGGTGTGATGCAATTAGTGACGGACCTGAGCCATGTTGTTGGAGACTAGTGTTGCACCCCAATGTGCTTGTATGGGAGCAACACAGTTGTGAGGACTGGGTGTTGGGCTCGCCTAATTCACAAGGGAATACAGTGATTATGCGAGTGGTCAGGGGCCGAAGATCTGTGGCGTGCACAATAGGGGATGGCGAGGGTTATGGTTAAAGGTTCCACGACCTTAAAGCGAAATGGTAGGATCACTCACTTGTTATAGGGTTTGATAATCGGAGTGAGGCCTAGCATCGGATATGATTGTGCGGAAAGTTGAGGTATAGGTGCAAAACATTTAAGAGGGGTTGCCCGATGAGAGTCCCAGTTGTGGGTAAGTGACCCCAGTTGGTGAGTGGTATCGGCCAATAAGAAAAGCCTTATTATCTTTGTTAAGACTGGAAAGAATCCATAGTTAGGAGAGTGGCATGGCGCATGCTTCGTTAAGCTCGAGGTGTGGACTCGGGTAGTGCACGTTATTAGCTAAAGCATGAAATTGCCCACTATGATGTATGGGTATGTGGGTTATGCTTAAGTCATGGCGATACGTGGAGGTTGGCTGGTCATGGTAGCAGACCATTGATGAATGGTCGATTATGGTTAGAGGAGCCAGATGGTTGCTTCCCATATGGTGTGAGCATGGCTATAGTCGATCGGTAATGAGATGTTTCCATGGGGATTGACTCAAGCTATGGATATGTATGATTGATGACGAAATGGCATTGTTGAATAGGTGTCAACATGTCTAATGGGTATTAGAAGTGACACTACTACGGTTGATTAGTGCTAAGACATTCCCATGTTTGATCGGGGTAAAAATCGTAGCTATGTGTGATCAGTAAGGGAAACATTGTCGTGTGTGATCGGTGTAAAATCGTTGTTGACTGATCAGTGATGTAATGTTGTCGAGTTGATTGGCATTGTCGTGTTTGGTTTTGGTTTGATGTGGAAAATGTGAAGTTGACTGCAAGTGATGCTTAGAGGCAGTTAAAATCCATCGAGATGATGGACATCATTGCGGTAGTCATGTGCCATGACCAACGACCAATTGTGGGATTTGACGGGATGCCAAAGTCGCATCAGCTGACAAATATCCTCAAGAGTAGGATTAGTAACCTAAGTGAAATCTCGAGGTGGGGCTAGCTCGAGGGAAAGGTGAGCAATGGGTAGGCTATGAGATTCTCGAGTATGGGAGTTTCGTGAATAGCTCGAGAATGTGGTTGTCTTGGGTACAAAAGTAAGGTAAAGAAAATTTCGAGGACGAAATTCATTTAAGAGGGGTTGGATGTAATACTCGGTATTACATGGTATTGGAAAAATAGGATTTTCAGTAATTTTTAAAAGACCTTGGGTGGTCCGGAGAGCCCAAGAAGGGGATTTCAAGAAATTAATTAATAAAATTGTCGAATCGATGGCAGAGAATACCCCGAGACTTGGATGTTTAGAAAAGAGGGCATGAGATTGGTGAGCATCTCGAGGTGAGGCTAATGACGCTGGAAGCATTCAAATCGGAAATAATTTTTGAAATAATTTCTATATAAGACCGAATGGTTGCCTGAATCGAATGGTTGTAAGGGACATTCGAGAAGCTGAGGGGACCCTAGGAGTGGCCCAATTTTATGAGTGAGGCAACCTTGAAGTGTTTTCGGGTGAAATAAAGGTCTTGTGCATGTGCAGGGACAAAATCAAATTTATTAAGTAATTCTCGATAATTAATTTCAAAAAAATCGAGATATTGTGTGGTTTGATGGTATTTAATTAAAGTCTTAGAAGGCCCAAGCGTAATTATAAAAATTCTTAAGTGGGATTAATGAGAAGTTAGTGGGGTAAATATGTAATTTATGTATATATATGTACTCGGCAGCTTGCTCTCCAAGTCTTCAACAGTGACCTATTTAAATTTTAAAATTGATCCTGCAAATGGGGAGAGTAGAGAAAGAGAGAGCTTTAGAGAGTCTGGGAGAAAGAGTGGCAGAGAGAGTTCGCGAGAGAGAGAGAGAGAGAGAAATAGAGTTGGGACATGATGGCCGGTTGGAGGCGGCCTAAAGTGGCGGCGTCACTGGCCAGTTCCAGTGTCCTGAAGAAGCAGTGGGTAGAATTGGTTGCGGAGGCGGAAGGTGCTGCGAGCAACGGTGGCCAGTGAAAAGCCTGGGCAAAAGCAACGTGGGAAGTGGCCAAGGGCAATGGTCGTGCGGCAACAAGGAGCAATTGGTGGTGTGGTCACAACCAGAGGCAGCAGCGGCCATGGCTGTGGCGAGAAGCGATCGGGTAGCAGTGTCGCTGTTGTACGCGAGAGGCCGAGGTTGATGGCATGGTTGTCTAATGGCCGGGGTTAGGTGGCGGCGGCGGCGGAGGCCAGGCGGTGGCTGGCAGCAATGGCCGTGCGCAGGAGCGAGTACGCAGGGAGGAAGAAGCCGCGCGTTGGAGGTTGAAAATAAAGGAAATAAGAAAGAAAAATAAATAAATAAAAGAAAAAATGGAGAAAAAATGGGGAAAACGTCGAAAAAAATTCTAGAAAAATTACAAAAATTTTGGAAATTAATTTGGGGGTTGAAGACCGTGCCAGAGGCTGGAAAATAGGAATTCGGGGTTGAAGTGGCAGCTCAGGAGGCAACGCTAGTTGGGCATTTTCCCGATTTCTCCTTTAGATTAATTGAAGTAAATAAATTAATTCTTTCCGTGCTAATTTCATATGTGAGATTATGTGAATAGTGTTGGTTGGATTAAATCATTGGTGGTGATTGTTTGGAAGTTGTTGTTGTGTTGTTTTTGCGGTGTATGGCAAAAACGAAGGCCCTGGTTTAATGACTGATTGTTGGGTTTTGGTATGGCATTTAGGTTCTACCTAGGAAATGGTAATGCTAGAAGAGTTCGGAGTTCAGCCAGGCGTTCTCGCCCATGGTAAAGAAGAGGCTTTGAGCAAAGTAAGGGACAGCCCTAAGGGCGGCCTTACAAAGGTTTGGTAATATGGTTGAATATATGTTATTTGCAATACTGGTTATGCATGTTCTATAAGTGGTCTAGTGGAGTCCTATGGCCATGGGAGAGACTAGATGCATGCTAGGGGTAATATGGGAGGTTAGTGTCTGGAATAGGTTGGTTCAAAAGGTAGTGATGTCTTGCCATTCATGCATATTTTCTTGTCATTGTATCGCATATATTATCTTGTTTACATTCATTTGCACCCTTACTGAGTCTTTATGACTCATGAGGTTTTATCTCGTATTGTAGATGTTTCGAGTTCAGATGCAAGTAGGGATGGCGTCGGGAGGATGATGAGGCGACTAGCATTGTCGCCCGAGTTTGTATGTGGTATTTATTCATATGTGTATTCATGTGATCGTATGTAAATGTTGTTGAGCGCTAGATGTATCTAGTTGTTGTAATAATCATAGTGTGATAAGTGATTGTGAGATTACTTGATATATATGGCTTTAATTGGTGGAGCCAAGTATCGGATCAAGTAAGGATCGAAAATGTATGTTCCCATAAATTCCCAGTACTTAGCAAAGTTTTGATGTGCTAATTTTGTGCCTGGGTCACCTTTGGTTTGTTGTGAGGCAAGCTGAAGAAACGTAAAGCTCACTCAAGTTTCGAGTCCCATTCCGTTGTGCTTCCGTTTATGTTTTGGGATCGATTCCTCAAGTGGAGCAAAGGGAAGGACAAAGCCTAATTCTCACCTAAGGCATTTCATGTTGAAATATAGTCCAACCCTTCGATTGTTGGTTTGTCGAGTGAGTAATCTGGTCGATTATTCACTGGTAGCGCCCGTAAGTAGGAGCATGTCATTACAGTATCTCTCAAAATTCAAAACAATAAAGTTATAGATATTTCTCTTGAATTTTCATAGGATTTTGGATCACCTCAATCGTAGCTTGGACGAGAGAGTTATGCCCAAAAAATCCAAAGTAGCGCCGAAGCCACACCCACTTGGTTTTATGACCAAGTGGGTGTTCCTGCATCAACTTCAAGCCCGATTTCAGCCTTGATAAAGCCAATATCTCTCAAAATTTGAAACATGAAAGTTGTATATCTTTTTCTTGACTTTCCATAGGATTTTGAATCACCTCAATTGAAACTCGGACGAGAGAATTATGCCCAAAACACCAAAGTAGTGTTGGAGCCACACCCACTCGATTTTATGACTGAGTGAGTGTTCCCCACTCGATTTTATGACTGAGTGGAGGCCCTCCACTTGGTCTCAGCTTGACCTCTTGCTCCTTTAGCTTGTTTCCTTGATCTCTTGCAACCCGTTCACCCTTTGGGATTCATGTCCACGTCTTGCAACTCTTTTAGGTCCCGTGACTCTCGTCATCCGTTCAAGTCTCGTGATTCTTTTGTAGCTTTACCTCTCTCCAATTTTGCAGGGCATATCAATTGCTCCCTACTCTTTCGGCCAGGAGTCCCAAGTGGAAGAGTATCCTATCCCGTAAACTTTTTGAACATTACTTTTCTTTTAGTCGCTTCATCTTTTGCATGTCCTTTCAAGTTTGTTCGCTCATCATGCCTTTGAATTTCTAGGCTCTCATGCTTTTCAATTCCTTTTCAAAAGTACGAGGTTGATAGATTGATAAGTTCACTTTCCATAGATGTCGAACTATGCAGCAAACAGTGAGTTTGATTCTGCTCTCAATTATTTGCATTATGGGCAGGACGATAGGCTTGTATTTTCTTTTCCCTTGTTGTTGAGCTATCAGGACAATGGGTTTGAGTTTGTTTTGCCCCGTTGTCGGGCCATAAGCGGGACAATGGGCCTACGTTGGGTTTTTCCCTGTTGTTGGGCTGCGAGCAAGACAATGGGTTTTGGATTTATCCTTCATTGCTGGGCTATACGCAAGGCAATGAATATGGATTTTCCCCTAGTTGTCGTGCTATGAGTGAGACGACAAGGTTGGGCTTATGCTTTCCCTGTTGTTGGGTGGTGAGTGGGACAAGAGGCCCAATATCCTTTTCCCTTCATTGCCGGGCTATAAGCAGGGCAACGGATTTGAGTTTGTTTTTCCCTCGTTGTCAGGTTGTAAGCGGGGTAAAGAGTTTGAGTTCGTTTTTCCCTCGTTGTTGGGCTGTAAGAGGGGCAACGGATTTGAGTTCGTTTTTCCCTTGTTGCCGGGCTGTATGCTGATGTTGCACCTTTTTATATATTAGTTTTGATGATAAAAAAACATCTATTGGCTTAATCCTTAAGTCATGAGTCAAGGTTATGGTTTTCAACATATATCAATTTCAATATCAAATATTATTTTGTTCAAATCAAAACCAAATTAATTTCATTCTTATACATATGGAGATTTGCAAAAACAAGTATTATGATTTAAAAGAATCTCCTAAAGTGATTTTAAAAATTAGCCTTGAAATTGTTGGTCAATATAAAGCTAAAATTGTTCTAAGGCAAAAGACCAACTAGAACATGTTTTTGAAAATGTTTTGTTTTTGAAAAACTATTTCCCGGTATTTTGATATCTAATATCCATTGGTATTAAAACGATTTTTAATGAATTTTTCATGAAATAAAAAATATATATTTTGGAGGTAGTAATATTGTTAAATTTTGAGTTTATACTAAAACCAAAATTCTACTTTCTTATTGTTATGGATTTTGATTTTTGGGATATTTTTATTGAATCCAAATAGGGGGTACTTTCTTATTTACATTTATGTATTAAAGTAAATGAAAGGTAAAATATAAATAAAAGAAAATGTGGACATTTTCTTTGTGATGTATGCATGCTATGGATTGTGCTTTCTAGTAAATCCTTCTGAAAATCTGTCATTTTTCTATGCATATTTCGAAACCCCTTTGAAAAGGTTTTCAATGTTTTCAAGTGTATATCCTATTTCAAAACATCTATGTAATGCATATGTTTTGAACTTAGGTTTTGGACTATGTTTTGAAACATCCATTCTATGTTTCGAAACATCTGACATTTCTGTTAGCAGATCATTTAAAAAATCGAGATGCATGTGTGTTGCAATTTTGTATTTATCAAAATCATTTGTTTATGCTTTCTACATGCTCTAAGGATTCAAATTCAAATTTGAATTGGAGATCATGTGTATAATCATAGTGGGGAATAGATTATGTCTCCCACTCATTGTTGTCTCTAAGTGCAAGTCCAGCTGGAAAGGCTATATGTTTCGAAACCTAAGTATAAAATTGTTATGTTTCGAAACCTGTATGCTATGTTTCAAAACCTACTTTTATGTCTTGTCTCTAACGGCTATAAAACGGCTAGATTTCTATCTCTTGATATAAATAGCAGGTGTTTGAAGACAAGAAAAAAAAAAAGAACAAGAGAGCACACACTAGAGACACATACAGAAGCACAAGTCTTGATCAAATCATTTATTCAACCTCTCAAAGAAGACCCTCTACAAATCCTATTCTTGTGCATTGTAAGTGAAAAGGAGAAGCAAGCGAAAACTGAAGTCTCATCTTGTCCAGCTCTTCTCACCTCAAGTTAAGAGGTTTGTCCAGCCATTGGTAAGATATTTATTAGTATACATTCCATTAGGTTGTAAAGATAAAATTCTATTTATCTTGTTAATGTTGTAAGGTTTGAGTTTAGCCTTAAAACTCATTGTGGTGTAAGGTTTGAGTTGTGCCTAAAACTCACTTGTTGTAAGGTTTGAGTTAAGCCCATAAAAACTCACTCGGTGAAAGGTTTGAGTTGAGCCATAAAAACTCATTGTACAAGGTTTTGGGGTGAACCGTGGTAAAACTCTTGTTGTGGTTGATAACTAGTAAAAGTGATTGAGATTGAAAAATCCTTCAAGTGGGTAAGTTTGAAGGTAGTGGACTAGGTGGGGTGTCGAACCACTATATATCTTGTGTGCAGTTAATATTTCCTTTTTTGCTTATCATTATTGCCTATTGCTCATGCTTTCAAAAGAATTGTCTTCAAGGACTAAAACAAAGTTTCCTTGAGCATAAGCTTGTACATATACATATGTATCTATCTTTGATCCCAAACTCCTTTGGTATACTCTTACTTATGTAAATCATCTTTGCCAAAGATCATTATTTTGAAATACAAGTCAATCTATATTTCGAAACTAGCAAAACAGTAAGGTATATTTCAAAACATATATAGTAGGTTTCGAAACCTACTTAACATGAAGGTTTATTTCGAAACATATACCCTATCTTTCGAAACATAGTATTCTACCATCAACCATTGTTTTAATTATCGAAAAATTTATACAAAGCCCAATTTACCCCCCTCTTGGGATATATTTGCCATCATTAGGACCAACATATGCAAGGCAACGGGCTTGAATTTATTTTTTCCTCATTATCGAGCCATGAGCAAGGTAATGGGCTTAAATTTGTTTTTCCCTCGTTATCGGGCTATAAATGGGACAACGGGCTTGAGTTTGTTTTTCCCTCATTGTCGGGCCATGAGCGGGGTAACGAGCTTCAATTTGTTTTTCCCTCGTTGTCGGGCCATGAGCGGGGCAACGGGCTTGAATTTTTTTTCCCTCCCTCGTTGTCGAGTTGTATGCAGGGTAACAGGCTTGAATTCATTTTTTCCTTGTTACTGGGCTGTGAGAGGGGCAACTGGCTTGAATCTATTTTTTCCTCGTTATCGGGCTGTATGCGAGGCAACGGGCTTGAATCTTTTTTTCCCTCGTTGCCAAGCTGTGAGCAGGGCAACAAGTTTGAATTTATTTTTTCCTCGTTGTCGGGCCGTGAGTGGGGCAACGGGCCTGAATTTGTTTCCCCCCGTTGTCGGACAATAAATGGGACAACGGGCATGCGTTGGGTTTTTCCCCCTTTGTTGGGCTGTAAGCGAGGCAACGACCCTAAATTTGTTTTCCCCCGTTATTGGGCTATAAGCTGGACAACTAGCTTACGTTGGGTTTTTCCCTCTTTGCCGAGTTGTAAGCAAGGTAACGGGCCTAAATTTGTTTTCCCCCATTATAGGGGCCATAAGCGGGACAATGGGCTTGCATTGGGTTTTTCCCTCATTGCCAGGCTGTAAGGGGGGCAACAGGCTTGAGTTTGCTTTTCCCTCGTTATCAGGTTATAAGCAGGGTAAGGGGCTTAAATTTGTTTTTCCCTCATTACCGGGCTGTAAGCAGGGCAACTTGCTTGAATTGACTTGGTTTTCTTTTCTACAAGTGAGTTATGCAAGTATGTACCTAACAAAATAAGAGCGTATGTAGTGAAAACATAAGTTTTTTTTACGTGGTTCAGCCAAGTGTCCCCACGTCCATGGCCCCAATTAAGGCTTATGTTATTTCCATATGATTTTTTAATTCTCTGCATTGATCCGTAGAATGCCCATGGGTCATGTGGTACCATGGGTTTCTCAACTCTATGCGACAGCTTGAGGATACCCGCCCCCTTTATTGCTATAAGTATGGTTGATCAGGGCTGCAAAAGCTTGGTGTAGTGATTAAACTAAAGTCTATGTGCATCTGCTCTCCTAACCCTCTCCTATCGCCATATAGAGTCTCTTCCCCTTCGCATTCCTTTCTCTTTCGATCTCTATCATCATTTCCCCCCACAGTTCTCATGATCTCAGTGTGGAGGATGTGCATGTTTGCTCTAACAAACAAGTCTGCCAGGGATGTCGGGGGATCCAAGGAGAGCGAATCCTAAAGTGAGGTTAGTCATGTCCCTTGGAGTATGGCAAACATTGTCACCTGGGCTGGCAAATTGGGAACTTCAAGAGTGGTGCTCCAAAATCTATCCACAAACTGATGTAGAGTTTCTTTATTCCCCTGTCGAATACTAAGCAAGTATGTGGCATCCTTTTTCCTTCGACTATTAATCACAAAGGCCTTAACAAATTCTATTCTAAGCTGCCCAAATGAAGAGATAAAGGCCTCAGATAAACTGTTGAACCATGTTCGGGCGTGTCCCAACAAAGTTAAGGAGTAGACCTGGCACACTATGTCATCGTCCCATCCTTGCAATATCATCAATGATTCGTAGTTTTGAATATAATCAAAAGGATCATCCTTGCTAGAATAGGGGGTGATCTGGGGCATCTTGAATTTCCTGGGCAGTGGCTTCTCCAATATATCTACAGTAAAGGGACATTTTCCGTGCTATTGTTCCTCTGTAGCCAAGATTAGTTTCTTTTGTTCAAGTAGCTCTTCAACTACTCTTTTCATGTCATCTCGTATACTTGCTACTATTTGGTTTTCTTATCTTCCCCCTATTGGAGTATTAGCCACAGTTTCATGGTACTTTCTCCTTTGTGGGCTCCTTACTTTGTCTTCCATTCGTGGATTATCATTTCTTTTGGGTATAGTAGGGGGGATTCTTCTTGGTGGTAGTGATATTGGCCTATTCTCCCGACACGAAGAACACCGAGAATGAGAGTCGAGAGTGGCTTATCGATAGGAATCAACTCCCAAATGAGGCTGAGACTCGTGTGGTAGCATAGGCTCTGGCATAAACCTTCTCAAGGTGTCGAGCAATGTCCCTCTAGACATCATGCTTTGGACTATCCCGACCATGTCCCAAAGTGCTTGCATACCTTTAACATGTTGTTATATTAATGCTTCATATTCATCCCACTAGACCATACGTAGTGGCTGTCAGGAAGTCCCACCTTGATCAGTGGGGTATGTGTTCGAAATGTATGCCCTAAAGACTCGTTTTATTTAATTTATGGTAATGATGTTTTTTTTAGTCAGTTTATGGCACATATATTATTTGCATTTAATTGTTGGAAAAGTGTCCATGCTATTAAGTAAGTGATTCATGTGATGGGTCGTTCTTCACAGTTAGGCATGAATCATGGGTACTTAATAAGCAAGAAAAATATTACTCTTGATCTTTTGATAGAACTGGGCATTCTATCATGATAAGATCATTGTGCAATAGATCCTAATGGAGGATGGCTTGCCTTAGCCAGTAAACAGTCCGTTTACTCTAATTGTACAAGCGCATTTGGAATGCGTAGAGTGAACCTGTGATAGAAGCTAATGACAAAGTACTAATTATCATGGAGCTAGTCTATCACTGCTACTACGTGGACGAGTACTCTAATACTTGAGTATTAGTTGGTGGTCTAGTGAACCTAGAGCTATATTCTTAGATTCACTGTGGGTGAGGTCTACCAAAGATCAATAACCTTGTGAGTTGGGAGTGTGGTTTCTAATTAGCTAAGACAGACTAATACAAGATAGTTTCTGTGATTCACCCCCTTGTGATTGTCCAAGAATAATCAAATAATCCAGGGCCCTGGGAACGTGACTTAAGAGTGTGTGCTTCTGGGTAACTCCCAGTGATAAGCAAGTACATTCGAGTAGTCATGGATTATTGGACTAGTGATCTAAGGATGGTAGAAATCATTTAGAGAGGTGTTAGTAAATTATTCCTTTCTAAATGATGGGTGTTACGCAGAGGGGTATTTTCGTCATTACACTAGTAGGTCAAAGACATTGCACATGCAAAATTATTCGTGGGGTCAGTGTTACTATATGGTGATAGTTGGAACACTTAGAATAACAAAATATAGCTATTGGGTAGCAGGGATATTTTGGTCATTTTAGTAGCCATGAATAATTTATCTTTTGGTCCCCGGGGTAGCTCGATATAACTCATGTATTATTTAATACATTTGGCCTGTTGGGTGAATTACATTGAGAGAGAATTATTTTATTCGGAGTGGTCCATAATTAATTGGGCTAGAATAAAATAATAGTTCATTGGTTTTAATTAATTAATTGGGCTAACCCAATTAGAAAATTAATTAATTGGACTTGGCCCACTAGGGTTTGGCCCACTAGGGTTTTAACCCTAGGGTTCTCCCTATATATATTCTCTCTTTGTTTGTTTTTTTCCCTAAGTTGTTTTTTCTCTTCTTCACCAAGAGAAGCCACGAGTTTCGAGTCATACCTTGGAAGATCAAGAGATCTGATGCGAAGGAGCCGAAGGGTTGCAGGACAGCCGTCGTCTCCACCACGCGAAGAAGCTGCCGCTCCTCCTCCTCCTCCTGTCGCTTCATTCCGACCGATAATCCGAAGGAAAAGTAAGTTTCTAGATTCTAATCAATACGAGGAAAGTTTTATTTTTAAAAACGCTTCCGTTGCATGCTATATTTCCTCGTTGATGGTCCTTCAGTATGCCTGTGAGCCGATGTTAAGCGGGGGTGGGGCTGGATGGTACCCCACTTGTGGATTCAGGGAAGTAAAGCGAGCACCTCCCTGTGGCTAAGAGTTTGGAGAATAGAGGGAGGCGCTCATTATGGGTAAGAGTCTCAAGGAGATAGGTGTGCTTCCTATTGTTGAGAGTTCCATGGAGGTGGGCATGTTTCTACGTCTTGAGAGAGAGTTCGTCGATTTCCACGCGTATTTTCCATATCTTAAGTTGACTTTTGTCCTTCTTCCCACAAACAGAGCCAATTGATGTTGCTAAAGTACAACAATTTTTTTTTTTTTTTTTGTGGGAGAATACAATGTTTGCGATCGATCACGAAAGTCTCAAGAGTGAAGGGTCTTATGAGTATCGGGGATCCTAAGAGTCTTGAGGGTCCTGAGAGCCTTAAGAGTCCTAAGAGCCTCATCAGTAAAGTGGCTTGAGAGTCTTGATGAAGCTAGTACCTCTCAAAATTCAAAACATGAAAGTTATATATATTTTTCTTGACTTTTCATAGGATTTTGAATCACCCAATCGGAGCTTGGACGAGAGAGTTATGGCCAAAACACCAAAGCAGTGTTTGAGCCACACCCACTCGGTTTTATGACTGAGTGAGTGCCTACCGGTTGTGGTAGAAGGTTTTAGTGAATTGATTCAAATCCTTAGTGAAGAGTTAAGATAGTGGATTATGCTTGGTTTAGCCGAACCACTATAAATCCTTGTGTCCTTCTTGCATTTATTTTGATTGTGTTTTATTATTTTTATATTTTTGTTTTCAAAACCTCCTATAAAGTTTTTAAATTTCTCAAACACCCAATTCACCCCTCTCTTGGGTTGTAGTGCCATTGCTAAACATTTATAACACTAGTTACATTCTTTCGGGGCCATTGCTATACATTTATATTCATGGTGCTTGCTTTTATTATTTATGTTCTTATTAGTATCTCTTCTTATTTCCTTGCATAGATTTTTCACTCATTAGTTTCATCTTGCATATGTTTCCACTGCATATAAAAAACATTTTGAAACAATCGAGTAGTTAATGTTGATACTTGAGTATTTCTTTTCAAACATCAGTAAATGTTCTGATCTTCTTAAAAGTCATACGCTTTCGCATTTTCAGTATTGTTTTATAAACTTCTTATTCTAAATATTATTCTTGTCTTTATACAAATCTATATGTACATCTTATATTTAGTTTTCATAACCCCTTCAATTTCAGTTTTGAATAAATTCATAAAATGTTTTCAAGCATTAGTTTCTCTACATATAATAACTAGTTTGAGATTTTGTAACTGCATAGTAATTTCTCATTGCATACATTTATTTTTTATGTTTCAATCTGACTTATATCTTTCCAAAAATGTCTTATGTTCTTTTTAAATGTATACATCCTTGTATTATTCATATATAAATTTATCAAATGTTCAAAGTTCTCTCAAATCATTTTTATAAAGGTTCTTGTATGCTACGTACTCATTCATGTTTGTTCCATTTGTTGTTGCATCAGTTTTACTTTAAGAAAATTGTTTTTATCAAATAACTTTACTACATAATAAATTCTCAAGATATTTTCAGTATTTGTAAAAATATTCAAAACACCCAATTCACCCCCTTTTGGGTAACATTTCAATTTTTTTTTATAAAATTATGTCATTATAAACATATATTTACATAAATTAAAGGTTATTTTTAATTGTTTCTAAAATCATACAATTTTATTGTTCGATTTTATGATCAAATTTTCTATACTTTTTTCGATCCCACTTAAAATCTCAATTTTAACAACCTTAGTGTCTTCAACCGGATTTGTGCACCTATTGTGTTCTCGATGCCAATTATAGTTAATGGTAGGTCTAAACATGTCATTAAGAGTTAATGACAGGGTTTGTTAAGTGTTAACAGACGGAATATAGCTATTTGGAGGACCTTGTAGCATGCAAGTCAAAATAGCCATCTTGTTTTAGGAGATTGTCAATCGGGTTTTTCCAAGAGTTGAAAAATGGTCGATTGTCCATAAGAAATTGTCAACCATTTTGTGTGTCAAATAGCAAGTGGAAGCTTTAGAGAAATTGATTCTTTTGTGCAAGTTGTTACATGTGGTTGTTTGTGGGGCATGCATGAGGGCACTTCGTGAGCTTATATTGGGCCTCCAAATTGGCTAATTAGAAAAAAGATTAGAAGAAGAATGGGATTGTGCATGGGTTAGTAATGTTTTCGCTTGACCATCACACTCGTGTACAGTGCATCTTCTTGTCTCCTTCTGTGATGTCTTCAGCAAACTCATCGAAAGTTGCCCAACTCTGGTAAAGCATCGCAGCACGAGGGTGTCGTGTTATAGCAGGATATAGGCAGATGGCAGGCTCAAGTGTTGGATGGCACAGGGCTGTCGTGCCAAGGTGGCAACAAGCATGCGAGGGAATGCACCAAACGTGCGACAATTTGTGGAAGAATGGGCCCTGATGGCTGAGGTGCTTGCAAATGAGGCGACAGTTGGCATGGTTAGCACAAACGGATGTGGCTGGACCAAACTAAGTGGGGCAGATGCCATAAGGTAGCCACACATGTAACGACTCGAAGTTTTTAGATAAAGAGGAAAGCGGTTTCAATGGTTGTTCTTGGGAAAAATAGGAGAGCAATGTGTGTTTTGAAGGAACTTTAAGCGAAGAAGTTAATTCGAGGAGGCTCGGAGACCAAAGAGGTTTGAGTTAGGGGATTCTGAGTTTGGCTTGGGATATGGCAAGCCATATTTTCGAATAGGTGAGGCAATATTCGAATAAGGGAAATGGGCATTTGGATATGTGGGAAGAAAAGATGAAGGTTTATTCGGACAGTAAGGGGGCATTTAGATATGTGGATGCGCATTCGGATGTGCTAAAGAAAAGAAAAGTGTATGTATTCGGATGATGTGAAGGGTATTTGGATATGAGGGGTTATGTATTCTGATAACAAGAAGCTTATTCGGATATGTTAGAAAAGGGAAAAAACACCATATCCGAATATGCTAGAGGGTATTCAGATGTGCGAGAGAAAAAATAGGAAAGCTTGTGTTGGATAGCTTGAGGGGCATCCTAATATGCCAAGATGCTATTCGGATATGGGGAGTTATATCTAGATATGTGAGACAAAGAAAGAGGAGCCGTATTCGAATATGGGGGACTCTATTCGGATATCACTCACAAAAAATGAAAAGTAGTATTTGGATATGGGCCACGTGACACGTTTTCACGCATTCCTTTCTCTCATTTTTGTGGTTCTAGCTTGCTTTGTGGCCAAGTAAAGGGGTAAGGAGGTGAGATGCTAGGTCATGGGGAAATTTGAGAGAGTTAGTAAGCTAGTAATGAAGTAAATTAATTAGGAATGGTGAAGATGTAGTCGTAGGGAGGCTATAAATAAGAGAATGAGGCTCAGCTAGAGCTAGAAGATTAGAGAAGAAGCTTGGGCGGTGGCTGGAAAACCAGAGGAAGCTCGAGGAGGAGGAAGAAAACGCAGCCAGTCGTGGAAGAGAATAAGAAAAGAGAGAAGAAGGTTGAAGAAGATCGTCGTTTAAAGCAAGATCTCAACCCTTTCCTCTTTATGTTTAAAGGATTACAGGCTCCCTGAGGTTTATCCCATTTTCTTGAGCTCATTGTAACCTCTTTCTTAAGCATGAAAATGGGGTTTGATCCACCCTATTAATCTTTGGGGATGATTCTTTCTTGGCTAGGTTCAGATGGATGTAGGATATTGTAACATCATGCTGGAAAATGGTATATGGGTTCGATTTTGTTTCTCAAGTTTACTTGGTTGTAGAGCTTGTAAGGTTATAACTTAAGAGTCTTCAAGAATGAAAGGTTAAAGCAGAAATTGAGTATATTGGGTGTGTCTGAACTTGTTAAGCCATGTTAAAAATCTTGATGAAAAATGCGCATGAAGTGTTATGGGAAGAGTTATGCTAAGTTTAATGTATAAATTAATGTTGTTGGTATGTGGTTAAGGGGTGTGGGGTACAAAGCTACTGGCTGTCGACTGTGGGTTGTGGCAGTCGATGGCTGGATGTATGGGCACTGGTTATCTACTATTATGATAAACTATAGACGGATTAAGGGAGCTGGTACTGTCAGTCACCCACCTTAATTGTATGCATATCATGATATTGTTGTGATGCATGGGGAATGGGTTGCATTCACTGGGGAAAACACGTTTTGTATGTGTGGGGACGTGTGAGCATTTGCATGACGTGGTTGGTCTAAGAGCCAACTTAGATACCTTATGTAATATCTTAGATTTTCAAAATGGCTCAAGAGTAATTTTAACATGAGTCGTAGGTGAAATTATCAAAAGATTTGGGACTTAAGTATAATTTCTTTCAGTTATTAGTACTGAATGAACTGTAGGGAATGCTCTAGAACGTAAATGTCTAAGGAAAATGATATGGTCTTGATGAGTATCTCGAGATAGGATTTATGGTATTAAAATAAATTGGAATCGAGACAGTTTTCGATATAACTTCGATTTAGGCTAAAAAACTAAATCATTCTAGGGGACTCCCGGGAAGTCAATGGACCACTGAGGGGGCTTCGGTTTTGCGTAAGGATCAACCCTAAAGTGGTTTCAGAACGAAACAAGGGTCCAACGAGGGCGCAGGGACGAAATCGTCCTTATTGACTAAGTCTTGAATTATTAATTTTGGATTTTCGGTATCATAATGCAAATTAATTTGATGTTTGAGGATGTAAATGCAATTAGAGAATTGCCTAAGTTAAATAGAGATGAATTTTTGGATTTAAATATATAATTTTTCTATTATTATGAATAATATATAGTGATATATATATACCGTTGTGCACGCATGTGTCGGCCGAGATTTGCGTTAGATTTGAAGGAAATTATAGTGGGATTTGAGGGAAATTTGGCTGCATGATTTAAGGAGATTTGTCTGATTATGTGATGTAGAATGTAAATATATATATATATATATGTGCATATCTATGTTGTGTGTGCGCATGAGTAGTAGAGAGTTACAGTGAGAGAATGGCAGATCGATTTGCAGAGAGCAAATGCGAGAGCAGAGAGAAAGAGGTAAGGGCTTAGGAGAGAGCAAAGAGAGATCGAGAAAGGGAGATGATGGCCGAGGCAGGCAGCGGTGGAGACGGTCATGGCCGACGCAGAGCATAGGAACTACGGTTGATGGCAGAGATAGAGGCTGGTGATGAAGGGCGAAACAAAGGCGGTGGTGCGCAATGTGGCGACTAATGGTGGTTGCGGTGACCAGCAGCGATCAGATACGCTGGAGCAGTAACAGACAGGCTACTGTGCATAAAGCTGGTGCACTGGTGGCCGCGGCGAAGGCAGCGGCTGGTGACGTTTACCCAGTCGTTGGTGGCAAAGCCGATAGCGAGGGTGGCTCGCAGGGGCTAGGCTAGCCACTGGTCGAGGGAGGCCAACGATGACCATGAGCAGGTAGCGGTTGTGCACGGGTTACAGGCAGGTCGAGCGTGAAGGGGAAGAAGAAAAAGTGTACAAGAAGGAGAAAATAAAAAGAAAATAAAAAGAAAAAGAAAAGAAACAAAAGAAAATAGAAGAATTAGGAAAAATATGAAAAAAAAAATAGGAAAAAAAGGTTCTGAAAAATTCCTGAAAATTCTAAAAATTTATTTGGGGTTAGAGGAGCATGCCAAAGCCAAGAAATTGATCGAGCACGCGTTTCGAGGTTATGACACGCATACCGAGGAAGACTGAGAGGCTAAGTTAATGTCAGTAAAATTTCTTAAAAAATTTCAGAAAATCAAGAAAGTTATTTTTTGAATTGTTATAGAAAAATATTTGAGGAAATATTTGAAAAATATTTAGTTTGAATTTATTGAGCAAAAATAGGAAGATATAAAGGAAAATTATGAGAAAATTAGGAGAAAATAAAATATTGATATTTTTTAATAAATATAATGGCCAGGGTATGTTGAGATTCCGAATTGAGTATGTTAGAAGGCTGGCACGAGAATCAAGATATTGTGAAATATGTTTAAGGTAAGTAGTTTAACCCAAAACCTGATTTTATATAAATGGTTTTATCATGTTGTCATGTCTCGATGTGAATATGTTACGTAGATTGCATTTACATGCTATGATGAAATATGCATATATTCACAATGATATTATTGGTCATGCATTGCACAGGGTTTGGGATTATGGACTGGCACTGCTGCTATATCAAGGGTGCACCCATCCACTTCGACCTGGCAAGAAGGCTGTAAAAATGGGGAGCAACAGTTGAGTGTAGTCAACTTAAACTAAACGAATGATGACATTTTGCATTCATTCACGAAATATGTTTATTGTACCTTTACTTAGATTATTCATCATCTAATTTGGGATTTGCCCCTAGAATATTCAAATGTTCCAGATGGAGATTGTAGCAGAAACGAGGATGAATGAGGCATAAAATGGCACTTAGCAAAGTGCAAGATGTAATGATTGAATGTTATGTAATCCATGTATTTAAGTTTTGCTATTTTGAATTCTGAACGTTTTGAGGAATGATATATAACCTTATTTATGGTTAATGATAAAGTTAAGGTTTGATTCTAGATTCCACATTTGATGTTTATGATGATTCTCTTTCAAGATAAATGTATGAAAATTTTGGTATGGATATGAGGAATTATATGGTTTAGCATTAGTTTTGAAAAAAAAAAATTTATTATTCCAGAATTATCCTAAGATACGCTTGAGAAAGTGGGGTGTTACACCTTAGGTGAGTATATACATTTAGAGCATTTCGCTTCTGGGTATTCCTATATGGGTGTAGCATGGCTTCATGTTTAGTTTATGGGGGCCTTATCATCACGTTTATGCTACACAAGCCATTGCATTTCTTATGTGTTGCATTGCATGGTGAGAAAGAGTGGCTCTGAGAGGTGGGAGAGGCCCACAGTTGTGTGTAAGACTGTCGGGATGAGACCCACGGTAGCTACATGTTATGATGTTATGTGATGATGTGTAATGTAATGCCCCACTTTTCAATTACACAATGAAGCAATATGATTTTCATTACCACCCCGGGCGTTATTGGAAGCCCTTAATTAACAGAAGCGTTGGATTGAACCTGTAAGTTTAATCAAAGCTTAATAAAGGGGTTTCCACTAGATTTTCTTTACAAGCATAAGAAATGCATACGACTTTCAATACTACAAAAAAACACAACATATCACTATAGGTACAACAACTGTAGGACACTCACACACCCCTCTTACAACCTTAAGTATCCTAGCCGTTATTTACAACACATCATTTGAACTACCAGGGTACATAATGAAATACAACCCAGAGCTAGTTGCAAAACCCAAGCTACCCAAGCACCACCTCTTTACCCTTGCTTGAACTGGAACTTGGATCACCTGGCACGTCTAATATACCTGGGACGTTGAATATCCCCGGGATATGAAACACCTGAGTTAGATTGTTACATCAAAGTGAGTGGCACAAGAAAGGAAACTATGCATGCAAGAGTAATATGTAGTTATGCCAGGAAATATGCAGAAATAAGTATAAATCTTCCAAGATCATATCAATATAAAACCTCCCCGAGTCACCATCATCCCTATCAGCACTCGTGTCGAACATCTCAGCCTCACCTCTAGGCTAAGCCCCACCTCTAGGCACGTGATCGTGGTCCAACCCCTCACGCCTCACTTCTAGGCACAGCCCCACCTCTAGGCATGGGATTGCCCCCCGGTCATCGTGATGTTTCACCAACAAGCTACTAATCATCATGTTCAAATTCTAAACCCATCAACTAGCCACAAATACAAACACCGAGATGCGTATAAAATGGATAAGATATGCTCAAAGAAAGAAAATATGAGATGTAAGCCACCAACCATGAGATGTTGTATAACAAAGCAGAAGGAATATGATATGCAAACCACAAGCCACGCACGAAAGCTGTCATGGTCAAACTCGATGCAAAAAAGTAGATAGGATATGTTCGGAACAAAGGGAACATAAGACTTAAGAAACCATCCACAAATAGAACCCAAGAGTGATCAATAGGAATCAAGGAGCATGCAAGAACCACTCACCTTGATCATTTTCCCTTCGATAGCATTGTTCATAGCCCGATTTCGAGCACTAGGGGCTGTTTCTGCAGAAATCACGCATTTTAGTGAACTAAACCTTAAATATTTTTATATGGGCTTGTAGACAATAAAATAAGAGAATTATGGTGAAAATTTCAGGTCAAACGGAGGTCGGACGCACCCTCACGCGCCCCCAGAAGTGTGGTTACGCGCCGCCTCCTTCCCTGTTATGGATTTTGTAACCTAAAATTAAAAATGCTATAACTTGCTCATTTTTGCTCTGATTCGCTCTCTATTTGAACCTACAGACTCCTATTTTTGTGCTCTACGACCCTAAAGAAATAAATTTGACTTACCTCTTTGATTTCCCTTCTGTTTTTTCTGCTTTCCAATAAGGTATCTTTACCCTTCCTCCTCTTTGCTTTCTTGGATTTCTTTCCTCTCCTTGTTGCACTTGTTCTTTTGCTATATTTTAGCTTCACGTAGGTCTCTCCTCCTCCCCTTTATATAGCCTCTCAAGTCCCCAAATTTCAAGTTAACCCTTAGCCTTTGAGTCACCCATTTTCTTCCCAAGCCATCATTACAATCTTTGAATTTTTCTTCTTTGATTTTATCTTCCAAATCAAGCTTCCATTTCCTTCCAATCCCAAGCCTCCAAATCTCACCTTCACATGGCTTCTAAGATAAGAACCCATCATGGACCTTATCTCTTCCTTTCCAAGCCAAACTCTTTCTTCCAAGCTAAGCCATTCTAAGACTTTTGGTGTAAGATTAATCATTCATTATTACAACTTCCAAGCTAAGCCACCTTAAGACTTTTGGTGTAAGATTAATCAGTCTTCCATAAGACTTTAAGGTGAAGTTCCAAATCCAATCTGATCTCTCCAAGTCATGTCTTCTAGGGTAAGGAATCATCATTGCAATCATTTCTTTTATTACGTTAATGCCCTGAATCAAAATACCATTCATTTTGCTACTATAATTTCCATTACAACATCCAAGCTTTATATCAAGTTCCAGGGTATTACATGTAAGACCATGGGGATGAGACCCACGACAGCTATATGTTATGATGATGATATGATGATATGATGATAACAGGAAAAGACGATATGTTATGAATGACAGGAAAAACCAACTGATGTGATGAAAGGCAGATTGGGAATATTGTTATGGTAGCCTATATTGGGCAGCTAGTAGGTTTGTATGTGAAACTTGGGCGCCAATGTGTGTATCTTATGTGGGCCCCAAGGACTATCTATGTGCAACTTAATTTATGTTATGCATCCAGAGCAAAAGCACATAGGGTACATGGCATGTTATGTTATTGCATTAGCATGAAAACACATGGGGTGTAAGGAAAGTTCTAGTTAGGTTTAATGTTTTTTTTCATATACTTGCTGAGTTTTGTGACTCACCCTTGTTGTTACATCATTTTAAGTAGGAGTGTGGCCGGGCAAAAAGAGCTCGAGGGCCTAAGGGGATCGATGTATAGGTTTTGCGTACAAGGTCATCCCGACTGTGAAGATTGAGTTAGGTATGGTAATAAGAATGTTGTAACCACTGCATCATTGTTATGCAATCTAATAGTAAGGAAATGTAAGATATTTTATTTAAATTTTTAGTCACAACCTCCGAAAAGAGGGGTTGTGACAATGCAGGTCAAGAAACGCAGGACACGCTAGTGGGCTGAGTTGGCTGTGCGAGACACGAGGGTAATCCACGTAGCCTTGGTGGGAGGCAAGTCCAATAGGCAGGGACGGTTAAAGCACCCATGTAGGCGCAACCCGCACACTCCTACAACATGCAGGGCACATCTGCACAATGCGCCCCCACAAGGCCCTGTGCGCGCACAACTGAGGCAGTTGCGACAAGTGTTAGCTAGGCGAGCCATGCGACCCAACAAACAATTTTCCCACGTGGTGCACGTGACCCTTATGGGTCTAAGGGGACAATTATGGGGCATAACCACTTGTAATTTTGTACCCTATATATCTGGCTAAAAGGTGACATTGCCTTGCTCAAGTGCGCCATGCTGAGCGTACCCTCTAGTGGGGGTGAGACGACCACAAAATTGAAGGTGCCTGAGCCCAAAGCCTTCACAGGAATGCGTGAATCGAAGGCTCTTAAGAATTTTATGTGGGACATGGAGCAGTATTTCAAAACTGTACGCATACCAAAGGACGAAAAGGTGGATCTCGCAAGTATGTTCCTGGATGGTGATGCCAAGCTCTGGTGGCGTACTTGAGTTTCTGCTGATGACAGGATAAGCCAATTATCCAAACATGGAACAAACTCAAGGTAGAACTGAAAGCCCAATTCCTATCTTCCCATGGCTCGTGGCTAGCTCGTGAAGTGTTTAGAAGGCTAAAATATACGGGTTCCATGCTGGAATATGTTAAGCAGTTTAGTTCCTTTATGCTGGACGTTGACAAGATGTTAGAAGAGGATAGGCTATTTAACTTCATGTCGGGTCTCCAGGCGTGGGCCCAAACAGAGTTGAGGAGACAAGACGTGAAGAACCTCATTTTAGCAATGGCTGCAGTAGATGCCTTCATTGACCTTTAGGCCCTGAGAGCCACTGATGGTGCCGGTAGTGGCAAGACAAAGGACAAATGGAAGAAGAGGATGACCGTAAGTCAGAATAAAAGAGCACCTTTAAGGGCAAAGGCAAGAACGTGGTGGGTGAAGCAAGCAAACTTAAGATTTATGGGTGCTTCATATGCGATGGGCCGCATAAGGCACGTGAATGTCCAAGGGGGAAGCGATTGAGTGCCTTTATTATTAATGGGAAGTAAGGCCTGAGTGATGATGTTGAAGAGGAGAAAGTGCTAGTTGGCACAATCCAGGCCTCAACTCCAGTTGGTGGCTTAATTCGTGTGCAGGTGGTAATAAACGAGGAAGACTGTTGTGTCCTGGTGAACAGTAGGGCCTCGCTCAACTTTGTTGCTGGCAGGATGGTGGTGACATTTGGGCATGCCAAAATCGTATCAAGGCTGTTAACTTCACAACTCATGGTGTGCTGGGCTTGGCTTCAGAAGTTCTTATCTTGGTTGGTCTAGAAGGGGACATTGCCCTTTATGGTGGTGCAGCTAGATGACTTCGACGTCATCCTTGGAGTGGACTTTCTGATGTTGGCCAAGGCAACACCCATGATACACCTTGGAGGTATAATAATTATGATGAGTTGCAGCCATGCTTTGTACGGCAAACGATATTTAGCAAGTTGTAAGACAAGGGCAAGAGAAACATGCTCTCTGCCATCCAGGTTGAGCAAGGCCTCAAGATAAGGGAAACGACATATTTGGCAACACTGATAGAGATGAAGCTAGATCAGTAGGTGGAAGTCCCAGATGTGGTGGTAGATGTATTGGCTGAGTATGCAAATGTCATGCCACTCGAGCTGCCAAAGGCCTTACCGCCTAGGAGGCTAACTGATCATCACATTAAGTTACAGCCTGGTACACGACCTCTAACTAAAGCTCCTTATAGGATGGCACCACCGAAGTTGGCTAAGTTAAGGAACTAGCTGACAGATTTGTTGGATGCAAGCCTGATCTAGCCATTTAAGGCGTCCTATAGAGCCCCTGTGCTTTTTCAGAAAAAGTAGGAGGGTCCCTTCGAATGTGTGTGGATTACAAAGCCCTCAACAAGGTGACCATCAATAACAAGTATTTGATTCTTCTGATAGCAAACTTGTTTGATAGGCTGGCAAGGGCTACCTTTTTCACCAAGCTGGATCTGGGTTCAGGATACTAGCAGGTTCAAATAGCTGAGGGGGATGAGGGGAAGATGTGTGTAACTAGGTATGTGGCCTATGAGTTTCTAGTGATGCCTTTTGGCTTAGCCAATGCCCCAGCTACCTTTTGTAACTTGATGAACAATGTTCCTAATGAATATATATATATATATCAGTTTGTTATCGTGTATCTTGATGATATTGTGATCTATAGCAAGACCCCATAGGATCATTTGTTGCACTTGAGGAAGGTGTTCTCTCGGCTTAGGGAACACCAGCTCTTTGTAAAGAAGGAAAAATGTGAGTTTGCCAAAAAGGAGATCATGTTCTTGGGGTATCGCGTGAGCAAAGGGTGTGTTCAGATGGATGAAAAGAAAGTGCAAGCTATTGCCAATTGGTCTACTCCTACGAAGGTGTTCAAGCTTAGATCTTTCCTTGAATTGGCGAACTATTACCGAAAGTTCATCCAAGGCTACTCAAAGAAGATTGCGTCCTTGACTGATCTATTAAAGAAGGACAAGGCATGGCAATGGACTACCAAGTGTCAAGAGAAACTTAACGGGTTAAAGGCAGCCATAGCTTTAGAATCGGTGCTGAAGTTGCCTAACTTCGAGCAACCATTTGAGGTACACACTGATGTTTTTGATAGGGCCATTGGTGGCGCCTTAATGCAGGTGGGCATCATATGGCATTCGAGAGTCACTCAACACATGAGAAGGAGATGCTAGCGGCGGTGCATTGCCTGTAGTTGCAACGAGTATATACTTATTAGGGACAACATTTGTGGTGTGCATCGACAATGTGGCCAACACTTAGTTCTCAACATAGAAGAAGTAAACAGCCAAGCAGGCATGTTAGCAACAACTTTTGTCCGAATACAACTTTGTGTGGCAGCACAAGGTAGGGGCCAACAATCAAGTAGTTGATGCTTTGAGTAGGAAGCATGGGCAAGCGATTGTGGCAACCATTAGCAATTTTAATACTTTGCTCTTAGACTGGGTTCGGGAGCAAGCAAAGGCTGACAATCAGTATCAGAAGTTAGTGCAGCAAGTAACTAAGGGCGTGGTGCAGCGTTGATGGCTCAGTGATGACTTGTTATGTGCCAAGTTTGACCGACTGTATGTGCCTTGTGGTGCAGGCTTGCGATAGCTACTGATGCGAGAGACCCATGACACGACATGGGCTGGCCACTCAGGAACTACAAGGATGAAAGCCTTGCTTGCACGCAACTACTATTGACCCAAGATGGATGACGACATAGAAGGCTATGTCAGCATCTGCATGGTGTACCAGCAGGACGAAGTTGAAAGAAGAAGGGAAATAGGTTTGTTGTAGCCTCTTCTAATCCCTGAAAGACTGTGGGTGTTGGTTTCAATGGATTTCATACCAGATTTTCCCAAGGTGGATGGGAAAGACACGATCATAGTGGTGGTATATCGGTTCTCCAAGTATGTAGTGTTTTTAGCTACATAGAAATCATGCAAGATCGAGACCATTTTTGAGCTTTTTTTCAAGCATGTGGTAAAGTATTTTGAGCTGCCTGATGACATTGTTAGCGACCGGGATGCGAGATTTACAAGTCGATTTTGGACTTCGTTGTTCAACATGATGGGTTATAAGCTGAAGTTTTCAACAACAAACCATCCTCAAACTGATGGTCAGATAGAGAGGGTGGATGTATTATTGGAAGAGTACCTCAGGCATTATGTGATAAGAAGTCAAAGGAATTCGGTAAATCTCTTGGACACTGCTTAGTTTTACTATAATTTACATAAGTCTTCAGCAACAGATCGGAGTTCGTTTGAATTGGCCATGGGCCAACAGCCTTTAACATCTCATAAAATGGCTAGGACGGATGCAACGAGTCAATGCCCTGCTGCATACCGATGGGCCAAAGAGAGGCAAGATATGCTTGAGGAAGCGCAAGATAACTTAGATAAAGCTACTCTCCACATGAAAAGTATGCTGATTAAGGGAGATGACTCTTGGAATTTGTTGTGGGGGATAAGGTATGGCTAAAACTTACTCTTCGGATTTGGAAGCAAATCACTAATAAGATGTGCATCGTGGGTTGATTCTGAGATTTGATGGACATTTCGAGGTAGTGCAACGAGTTGGTGTTGTGGCATATAAATTGTTATTACTCGAGAGGCTAAAAATACATCCGACTTTCCATGTGAGCTGCTTGAAGCCTTATTATGAAGACAACACATCTAGTTGGTTGCAAGCTAAGAAGGCCCCTCCAACTATTCGGGTGCAGCATGATCGTGAGATTGAGGCAATCTTAGACCATCGCATGTTGGGGGTAAGCAAGAAGAACAGGCATGTGCAATACTTAGTAAGATGGAAGGGAGCTCTAGAGAGGAAGAAAGTTGGGAAAGAGATACAACTCTATGGCAGTTTGAAGACATCATACAGCAATACTTGTCTTCACTTCTGACGAGGCCATCGGAACCTTCTGGTGAGGGTGGTCTATGACATCTCTAGCAAACTCATAGGAAGTTGCCCAGCTCCGGTGAAGCATCATGGCACTAGGGTGGCGTGTGGCGAGATATGGGTAGATGGAAGGCTCAAGTGTTGGATGACATAGGGCTATCGTGCCAAGGTGGTAGCAAGCATGCGAGGGAATGCAACAAAAGTGCAGCAATGTGCGGGAGAATGGGCCTCGATGGCTGAGGCGCCCACACACAAGGTGACGATTGGCATGGCTGGCGTACATGGATATGGCTGGACCCGACTGAGTGGGGCAAATGCCACAAGGAAGCCATGCAGGCTGACAAATGCGAGACACATTGGTGGGCTGAGTTGGCTGACATGTGTGGTACCAGGTGAGCCATGCTACCCAGCAGACAGTTTTCCCATGTGGTGCATGCGACCCTTATGTGTTTGAGGGGACGGTTATGGGGCATAACCACTTGTAATTTTGTACCCTATATATATGTGGCTATATGGGCAATTTTGGTAGCTTTTAGAGAGCAAAGGCCCAACCATTATTTATATTCTCAGATTTGAATATAAAGTTGGAAATTTTTCCATAATCTTTGTTTGCCCTTTTTTTTATATTATGCATAAACCCCAAAAGGTTGTTGGTTGATCTAAGTAGGAAAACTTAGAGCCATTACAAGGTTGCCAGCCGGAATTCAAGACTAGCCTTGTGACACCTTCCTTTTACTTCTTGTAAGCTATAATTGGCTCAAGTGTTGAGCTAGGTTTGAAAACCCAGGGAGAACACAACAAGTGCTGATAACTTGGCGTCATCTGCCTAGCACGGGACAAGGACAAGGAGTTGGTTTTGGAAAGCTTGTTTGGTGTAGACAAACTAGGATCTCCATGACTTGAGAAGGATCTAGTCTCAGTATAGAAATAGTTTTTATACCCACTTAACATTGGACTTGCAAGTACACATTCATTTGATTACATATGATGTAATATTGCATTGCTTTAATATCCAAATTGCATATGGTTCTGGATAGAATTTCGTTACGCATCACTGATTTAAAATTTTTAAAATCCATACACATCCATATGACATATCCAACACATATATCATGTAAGCATGTGAGTAAAATAGAAGAATATATAAAGGCCAAAAGCATATTTATGCCCATAAACTTTTATGTTTTTTCTTATAGAATCCTAAACTTTTCATGGTTTCAAATGTGTTCTTGAACTTTTACATTTTTTTCTTATGGAACCCTAAATTTTTTACAATTTCAAATCTGCCCCTAAACTATGCAAAATCATTCATTTAAATACCTGAAATTTTCCCATGTTCACTTGTTGATCAAGTGTTTAAATGAGTTATTGTGCAAAGTTCAAGGGCATATTTGGAATTACAAAAAGTTTAGAGTTTTACAAGAAAAAAATATAAAAGTTTAGGGATATAAATATGCTTTTGACTAGACTTCAGGAACACATTTGAAACCATAAAAAGTTTAGTATTCCATAAAAAAAACATAAAAATTCAAGGGACATAAATATAATTTTTACCAACATATAAACATATGGCAAGAGGTAATCCAATGTCAAAGGCCAGCGACCCCATTTCTCTATCTAATTGTCGAACGAAACATGTACCTAGTGTACCAAGGTTCACAGATCCTTGTTGAAAACATACGCTTAGGGCAAAAAGTTTACTTATCCTTACTGTGAACATCCAGTGTTCATCGTAACACTTCCACACATATGAAAACATGTCATTGTTGATAAAAACATAGTAATTCACAACCATGCATTGGTAATCATGCAGTAATCTCATATCATGTAGACAGTAATCATCTAATCATATGATAACTTTTGAAAACTGAAATCACTACAAACCTTGTAAACATCATGCAACATTTGGGTGGCTCGTCAGCTCCTCAAGATGGTGTAGAGACCATAGAGCATTGTCATTACCCAACAAGAAAACAAAGTGTTGGAAATAATGAAACAAAATAGTCAAAATTGTGGCTTTTTTTATTAAAGTTTTCATCATTCCTCTGCTTCCACATAAAGTTTACATTGAAATGAGTATTCAAATGCAAATGAAATTAGAATGAAATGAAAAATTTAGATTGACAGTTGTAGGAGCGTTCCTTGATTTGTGTGAAAGGTATCTTTCCAATTAAAGGCATGTTTGGTAAGTTATCAAATTGATATTGAAATTCAAATTAAAATTAAAATTGAAATGTAAATTATGGCCTTGAAATCTGTAAAAGTGTTTTTTTATTTAAGGCCTTGTTTGTTTGTTTTTTAATTTGATAAATATTTATTGTTATTAGTTAACCAAAAAAATAAATAAATATTATTATTAGTTAATGATAAATTCTTTATTGTGGCATTTGTTTTGAGGTTATTAGTTAACCATAAGTGGATGTGTACATAACATACATTTTGTTTTATACAAAACTGTTTAAAGAATTTGTTTGTCAAATTCTTATTTTGTCATTTTTCCCTTTAATTCGTTTCGAGGGAAATGACACGAGTACAAACCCCAAGAATCATCAAAACTACTACCCAAAGAGCCCAAGTTATGGAAATGAAAAGGCAGCTAGATGACTATCGGATGATGGAAGGGCAAAATATACGTGAGCACATCATCACTGTGTGTGATATGATGCAAGAACTTATATTTGTCTACTGTAGGGGGTTATGGACTGAAGAAGCACAGTATCAATCTTTGCTTACCACGTTATTGCCACATGACAAGGAATTAATAGCTAGTATTTGGGAATATAGTCATCTAAGTTTTTGTGGGACATTGTGTTTTTTCTTAAATGCATATAGAAGAAGAGAAATTGTAATGGCTTTATCCCCAAGTAGCTTACCAATTGATATTGTTAGTGATATTGCTCAAAGGACTCCTAGAGTCATTTTCAGTAATATCATTCATGCAATTCCTTATATGACTAGAATTATTGAGTAATGTGTTACTCAATCCATGTATCTAGTTTAATTTGCTTTTGTAGCAAATTTCTAAACTATGTGTTTATTATTTTATTTTATGAAATGAATTATGTTAATTATTTAATCTTTATGATTAAATGTGCATGTTTTAATGTTAATTGTTTAATCTTTGTGATTAAGTATGCATGCTCAATTATTAGTTATTTAATCTTTGTGATTAAATATGTTTCAATAATTCCTTATTAGCAAATTTCTAAACTGTGTTTATTATTTTATTTTATGAAATGAATTATGTTAATTATTTAATCTTTATGATTAAATGTGCATGTCTTAATGTTAATTGTTTAATCTTTGTGATTAAGTATGCATGCTCAATTATTAGTTATTTAATCTTTGTGATTAAATATGTTTCAATAATTCCTTATTAAGTGGAATTTAATATTCTCAAAATTTGTTTTTTGGGTAAAGAAAAATAAAATTTTCAATAGTTGGACAATTGGAATATGGGTGATGATTGGGAACATAGTGAACTTTCGACCCTGTATCCAGTTGAATATTTATTGTTAATTTTATTTAGTAAATGTGTGTAAGGCATGGTATTAATAAAATGAATCTTGTGTAGATTATCCTTGACAATGGTTTCTTCAAAGAATATAATTGTTGATTTGATAAGAGGCGAAAAATTGAATTGGGATAATTATAAAATCTAGAATATGAAAATCCAGTATGTCCTTGAGGAATAAGAGTCAATAGAAGCTCTAAGTCAAGCAATGGTGGAACCTGCTGAAGGAACCACTGCACAACATAGAAGGGATAGAGAGGCTTACAACGTCTGGAAGAAAAAGAACTCCATTGCTCGCATTACGTTGCTTAGCAGTATGGAAAATGATATTATGCGAGAATTCAAAAAGTATGAGTTGGCACATGAAATGTGGAATGCTCTTAAAGAACAATTTGGGGCTACTTCAGTTGCAAAGGTAGGGCAACTAACTATCAAGTTTGATACCTATAAAAAATGCCCAAACCACAACATTAGGTAGTATCTTCGAGAGATGACCAATATGGTCAATGAACTCAAAGATGTTGGAATGAACCTCACTGATGAACAACAAGTGCAAGCTGTTATCAGATCCCTACCCCACAACTGGGAGCATCTGAAAATTTTCCTTACTCATAACGTGAACATAAAGACAATGGTTGATGCTTCATGTCATTTGGAGTTACAAGAAGACCGCATTGAGGCCTTTAGACCTAATATTGATGTCTATATGATGGCATCTAACTCCAAAGGAACTCCCAAGTTTAAGCGTAAGTTTTCTTACAAAGGAAAGAAAGGGAATAATGTCCCAAAGAAAGGCAAAGGTACTCGTTCTGAAAAATCTGAGAGTCACCATGACAAGCGAAAGGGACCGGTTCACAATCCCTCCAAAAAGAAGAACATGGCAAATGTAAAGTGCTATAATTGTGGCAAAAAAGGACACTTTGCACATGACTGCAATGAACCAAAAAGGTACATGCACTAAATGTATTTTTAAATGATATATATGTTTTGAGTTCAGTACTCTTGACTGAATCTAATCCTTCGTGGACTGTTGATTCAGGAGCCACAAACCATGTAGCAAGAGACAGAAGTTCCTTCGTGGAATATCATCGAATATCATGTGGAACTAAGTAGATCTATGTGGGAAACAATACAAGAGTTGAAGTTAAAGGCATTGGCACCTGCAAGTTGTGTATGCGTGGTGGTCAAACCTTGTATTTATATGATGTATTGTTTGCACTAGAAATTCGACGAAATCTTGTTTTTGTACTTGTTCTTCTTAATTATTGTTTTGTTATGTATTTCCATGACACAATGTTTGAACTATTTTTAAATTCAATGTATTATGGTTGTGGTAATTTGCAAAATGGTTTAATTGTACTTGATGTAGATTATGTTTCATGTAGCAAATTACAAAGTACCAATTTTTCCCTTATTACTTCTTTTAAAAATTCGCATGAAGAAGAGAATATATAGCATACAAGATTAGGCCATATTGGACAACATAGATTGGATAGATTAGTAAAAGAAGGCTTATTGGGCCAAATTGCAAAAGTGAATCTACCAACTTGTGAAAGTTGTCTTGCGGGGAAAATGGCAGGAAAACCATTTGGAAAATCGATTAGAGTTGAATATCCATTGCATTTAATTCACTCCGACATATGTGGTCCAATGAATGTTAGGGTTAGGTATGGAGGTGTTTATTTCATTACTTTCATTTATGACTATACTCATTTTGGCTTTATCTATTTGATTTCTCACAAGTCGGAAGCTTTAGAGTGCTTCAAAAGATATTTGAACTTAGTAGAAAATCAATTAGACAGAAAAGTTAAAGCATTAAGAACTGATAGGGGTCACGAGTATTTGTCTGAACAATTTAAATTGTTGTGTGATGAAAAAGGAATTGAGAGACAATTGATCATTCCATATACTCCACAACAAAATGGTGTTGCAGAAAGAATAAATAGAACTCTTCTAGAAATGGTTAGGTCAATGATGGCAGGGGTAAAGTTGTCAATCACCTATTGGGGTGTTGCATTGTTAATAGCTGTTTATATACTCAATTTAGTACCCTCTAAATCTGTACCTTCTACCCCATATGAGTTATGGACTAGAAGGAAACCTGATCTAAGTCATTTGAGACCTTAGGGATGTGCACCCTATGTTCATGATCCTTCTCACAAATATGGAAAGTTGGGTCCAAATGGCAAAAAGAGTATATTTGTAAGATACTCGACACACTCAAAGGGATATGTTTTTATCGGTGATTAGGCAAGTGGGAGTGTTACCGAATTTGAATCTCGAGATGTTTTTTTCTTAGAAAATGAGTTTTCTAGCAGGGGAGAGATAAATCATAATTTGTCTTTTTATAAAATTGAGGATCAAGACGATTCCATTGTTCAAAATTGTCTAATACATTTACTTGAAAATGTACCTAGGGAATTTGATCCAAGTGGGGGCGAGACGAGAGTTCCTGAATCTGTTTCACGTGAACCTCAAATTAGAAAAAGTAGTCATGGACACATACCTCGACGTCGTTTTAATGTTGAAGGTGAAGGTTTTCTAATTGCCCTACAAGATGAGGAAGAACCTAATTCTGTCGAAGAGGCTCTTTTTGGACCTGCTAAAGAAAAATGGCAAAAGGCAATGGAAGAAGAAATTGACTCAATGAAATCAAACCAAGTTTGGATATTGGCTGACCTTCTAAAGGATCGCAAGGCTATTGGAAATAAATGGGTTCTGAAAATCAAGCGCAAAACTGATGGATCCATTGAGAGATATAAGGCACGTCTAGTAGCCAAGGGATATGCTCAACAGGAAGGAATTGACTATGAAGAAACTTTTTCTCCTGTTGTAAGGTTTGCCTCTATACGCTTTATCCTAACAATGGTGGCCAGTTTAGATTTTGAATTACATCAAATGGATGTAAAAACGGCATTTCTAAATGGCAAACTAGAATAAGAAATTTATATGAAACAACTCAAAGGTTTCATAAAAAAGGGTCAAAAGCACAAAGTGTGCAGGCTCATGAGATCCATTTATGGATTGAAACAATCTTCCAGACACTGGTATTTAAGGTTTCATCAATCAATTATCTCATGTGATTTTCAAATGATTGATGAGGACCACTATTTGTATGTCAAAAGATCTAACGATAAGTTTGTAATCTTATCTCTTTATGTTGATGACATACTTTTGACTGTGAATGATAAGGAGTATCTTCTAAGTATCAAAGTTGTCCTCCAATTTCAAGATGGAGGACTTAGGTGAAGTAGCATATATTCTTGATGTTAAGATCAAAAGAGATCGTTTAAAGAAATTGTTAGCTCTTTCTCAAGAGCTATATATTCGAAAGATTCTTGAACGATTTCATATGCAAGATTGCAAGCCTGTAGATACTCCAATTGCTAAAAGCGAAGGCTTAACTAGAAAAATGTGTCCTAAAACTCCACAAGAAAAGGAATAGATAGCTAGAGTTCCTTATTCTAATGCCATGGATAGTCTTATGTATGCTATGATATGAATAAGACCAGATATTTGCTATGCAGTTGGCATGGTAAGTAGATATCAGTCAAACCCAAGCCAACTCCATTGGAAAGCCATAAAAAGGATAATGAGGTACCTGAATGGTACAATGGATTATTCCCTCTATTATCAAGGAAAATATCTATACCTTGAGGGGTATATTGATGCTAATTGGGGAGAAGATTTAGATGAAAGAAAATCTACCTTTGGATATGATCTTCTACTTGGCAATGGATCTATCTCTTGGAGTAGCAAGAAATAAATTTGTGTAGCTTTGTCTACAATGGAAGCTGAGTTTGTAGCATTATCAATTACAGTACAAGAAGCTGTTTGGTGGAACAAGTTTTTGAACTACTTGGGAATTGTGAATGTTTTGTCGAATTCTGTTACTGTGAATTGCAACAATCAAGCTATAATAGCATTCACTAGGGATCCCAAATAAGACCAAATATATTGACACAAGATATAATTTTGTGAGAGATATTATTGCACAGAAGGAGGTGCGCTTGGAGTATATCTCTACACACAAAATGATAGCAGATCCGTTCACAAAACTCATTCCAAGATATTTATTCTAGAATCATGTTAAATCCTTGGGAATGCGTAGATGTTAAATATTTTTTTTTTATTTTGTGAATATTGATATATAATATTTTCCCAATTTATGTCAATTCATGATTCATGTTTATTAATTTCAATTGTGTTTAATACACAAATTTATAATTGAATGTATATGCACAAGTGTACCCATTGTGTGTATGTATTACGTATATACACCATTCAACACAGACATGTATGCACATATTACAATCGGAAAACAACCAAAAGATGCTCTGATACCAATGTTGGAAATAATGAAACAAATAAATCATTAAATCTAACCAGACTTACCTGATTGTACAGTGGAGATAGGATCAACGGTTGAATTACTGGTGTAAACGAGATCACATTGGATCTTGTTTGTATCCATAGCCTAAGTGTCTTGTATACAAAGAGAGTTTTCTGTCGAGAGAGTTTTTCCCCGATACCTCTGTATTTTTCTTTACCATACTAATACATTCACACGAGTGGACCATCTGCTCACTTCCTTTATGAATGGAGGGGGTGGTATTCAACTGTCGTAGCAGTTTTTTTCTTCTGCAACCGCTGTCCAGATTCGGATTTGGATCCGAATCCGGATCCAAATTTGGTGCTGGATCCGGAACCCATGATGAGCAGATCTATGCAGGTACAACCCGGATTTACTTCACAAAGGAACAACTCCAGAAAAGAATTTATTAAATTATGCATGCAACTAAGTACTAATTATATCCCTAGCTCTTTTGGAGACAATCCCCTTTGACCAACCAACCAAACAACAGTCATGACATTGATCAAAAACTTCAGATATTCCGCTCTTGTTTAGGGTTTGCAGCCAATGAAAATATTATCTTTTACAATGTCCATGCTTTTGTCTTTTCCATACTAGTACCACCAGCAATCTCAGGTTAAATGATCCATGGTCTAACTTAAGTAGCATTGAGAAGTTTAACCAGAAAAATACAGTGCCACACACAAGCAAACTACCATTGTTTGGGAAACAATAGTTTTAGTCATCATTTTCAGCATTTATCTAATAGCTTAAGTACTAACCAACTCCTCTCCCATGCCCTTTAGCCCATCAAGAGTGGGACATTTCAAATCCCACACGGTTCCTAGTCTTTAAAAGGTTAAGAATAGCAGCCCGTGTTAGTAAACTCACCTTAAACCACAAAAACTAATTAAGAAGGGAAATTGAACAAAAAGAGAGAAAGAAGAAAAACACTATGGCATGAGCTAATGGATGGAATGAGACAAATGCAACCTAGAATTAATATAGTGATGGGTCTAACCTCTCGTTGTACTTTGTTGGGCCCAATGGTTTACCCTAAGAAGCCCGACGTACTGTTCTGTTAGAAAAAGCCCACAAATGAATACCCACAACCGAAACACTTCCATTAAACCCTATGATCAAACAAATCCCAGCCGTCAGATCTAGGTCTAACCAAATGTCCCGCTTCACCCATTCATATAAATTCATGTCCTAGACTTATTTTTCACTCTCACCCAAACTAGGGTTTGCTCTCTCGTTCTCAATTCCGGGTTAGATTGCAGTGAGAGAGGGAGAGGTTAAAGCGACAGCTTTGGTCTTCGCTGTCCGCCTTGGCAAAGCCCCGAGCTTCGTCTTGGCCCTCGATTTTGCTTCTTCTTTTCTAGGGTTTGAGTTTCGATTTGTATTTGTGTATATATACACAGATATATAGTTGTTGTGTTGTGTTTTGTTGTGTATTAATCATCAGCAATGGCCGTGAAACCATCCAAGGCAGACAAGAAGATCGCATACGACCAAAAGCTGTGCCAGCTGCTGGACGAGTACACTCAGATCTTGGTGGCGGCGGCCGACAATGTTGGGTCGAACCAGTTGCAGAACATCAGGAGGGGTCTTAGGGGCGACTCGGTGGTTCTCATGGGTAAGAACACTATGATGAAACGATCCATCAGGATTCACGCCGAGAAGACCGGCAACAAGGCTTTCCTCAATATCATCCCCCTCCTCGTTGTAAGTAGCCATGTTTGAAGTGCAATTCGCCTGTTCTGTTTTCGATTTTATTGATAAATGGGAACAAAATCAATGGATATTCTGAGACGGTTTGACTTTGAATAGAGGAATAGATATTTGCGCTATGTTAAGAACCAGGTGTTATTTTTATGGATGGCTAATTTGTATCCTTTTGATATTTGGGGATTAGGGTAACGTGGGCTTGATCTTCACCAAGGGTGACTTGAAGGAAGTCAGCGAAGAGGTCGCCAAGTACAAGGTGAAATTTTGGGCTCTTTCTACTTAAATCCATGCAAAATGTTGCTTTATCTATAAAGCTTTGAAATTATTTAGCTTGTATCTGCTTTACGATAAAATCCTTTTTTTGTCTATTACTCTGCGTGCATAGTTTAAATTTGAGTTGGTGCTAATCAATTGTTAATGTGTATAAGATAAAGGATTTATTTATATAATAATTGCTTTCAGTTTCTTTGCATATATGGTTTTCGTCCGTGTAGGTGTTTTTTTTTTGGGGGGGGGGGGTGTTGAAATTTGCTATTAAGGTCAGAACTGGCTTAGTTCATGTCATGGAATCTAACTGCATTATAATGACAAGGATTTAACCCGGATGGTGTCATATTACTTGATGGGCTTTGTTATAAAATTATCTCTCTCTCTCTCTCTCTCTCTATTTGGAGGATAATGATAATTTGTGCATTGCAATTACTGGGATTAGCTAAATTTGGATAACTACTTTCTCTCTCCATACGTAACTACTGGAAGAAATCAATACAGAGATTGATTTGGTTTTTAATGGGTTTTTATGTAATTTTCACATTCCTTGTGTGCATAATTATTGGAGCAAATTATGAACGGAAGTTAATGGCTGCTGTGAGGACTGTGATAAACCTAGGTGGGCATTCTTATGGCTATTTTTTGGGGGATTAGAATTTGGATGATAAAAATATCATGGGGTAAAGACTGGGGATTATATAGGACAATGAATACTATGAGATTAGATACGGTTGTACATATTGTGATAAAAAATGTTTTGATAACATGTGTTGAGCAATGAGATGATAAGAGTATTAAAATTATAACACAGTCTTTATGCATATGAATATACATATTGTGACAAAAATAATATGCAATAGATAGAATAACACATTAATATGGTTATAAATTTAAGTTGACATTCAAATAGTTAAACAATATGGTTCATTTTTTTTCCTGTTGTCTTCCCTTTATTATATTTAACATAATGCTGATATCCTTTATATCTTATCTTGTGACAGGTTGGGGCACCTGCTCGTGTTGGTTTGGTGGCTCCAGTTGATGTTGTTGTCCCTCCTGGAAACACTGGACTTGACCCATCCCAGACATCTTTCTTCCAGGTCATTAGCTAGCCTGAAATGTTATAGTTAGCCATTGCTGTTGTGTTTCCTTTCTCATATCGTTTCTCTCCAGGTGCTCAATATTCCCACCAAAATTAACAAGGGAACGGTTGAAATTATTACCCCTGTGGAGCTTATAAAGAAGGGTGACAAAGTGGGATCATCTGAGGCTGCCCTCCTTGCAAAACTTGGCATTAGGCCCTTCTCTTATGGTCTTGTTGTCCAGTCTGTTTATGACAATGGATCTGTCTTCAGCCCGGAGGTGCTTGATTTGACAGAAGATGATCTTATTTTGAAGTTTGCTATTGGAGTGTCCATAGTCACTTCATTTGCACTGTCTATTTCTTACCCGACTCTTGCAAGTGCACCCCACATGTTCATCAATGCCTACAAGAATGTTCTGGCTGTTGCAGTTGCAACCGAGTATTCTTTCCCCCAGGCAGAAAAAGTTAAGGAGTACCTGGAGGTATGTAGTGCTTCTTCTATAACTTGGCATTAGACCCCTTGCGATCTTGTTTTTACCGAGTCTGTCTTATGATGAGGGTGCATTAAGAACAACTATTTTGGTGTGGGAACTGCAGGATCCGAGCAAGTTTGCTGTTGCTGCGGCCCCAGTTGCAGCTGTTGATTCTGGTGCTGCCCCGGCTGCCAAGGAGGAAGAGAAGAAGGAAGAACCAGCAGAGGAGTCTGATGAAGACATGGGCTTCAGTCTGTTTGACTAAGTTAAATAAAGTTTTGAACCTGTCTTGCCTGTTCTTTTAATGTGCTCTGCCTTGAGATGTTCTGTATTGACGACTTGGAAGTATTTTAGGATTGTGAGTTTGAACCATTGATTAGCAAATGTAGTTTCGTTTTTGAATCGTGAACTATAATTTTAATTTTCTATATGCTCGTCATTTCTCTCCAAACATGTGCACACATCAAGAAGGGTTAAAATGGGGGCATTGTTAGTTCCTACGTTGAATGTCATGGGTAAGATAACTTTTTTCATGGTGGGCTTTGAGTTGTGGACCTATCCGATCAACTGATTGATCAAGTTGGCCGTGGGACTTGATGGTAATGGGGGCTGGTGTTGGTGGTGGTTGCCGCTTTTGTGCAAGGGCTAATTTGGCCACGTGGAATTTGTTATGAGCATAATGATCAGGAGTCCGGGGAAACAGTCCGATGAAAGGAAGTGCTGCTTTTATTCGATTTTTAGCTGTCATAAGAATAAACTCTTATGTTATAAAAAGTGGAGCTTCAAATCAGATTAATGGGCTTTGAATCTCCAGGGTCGAGAGAGAGATTTAAGGGTGAAAGAAGAGGCTTGCAGACCTTGAAGGGTTCGTGGAAGACCTGAATGGGTTCTCTTAGCTGGACTGGATGCTTCTAATGACCATTTTATAAATTTCTTCAAATCAATGAACAGAAATCTTTAAATACAATTATGCGTAGCTTTGACCCTAATGAGCGAAACATATAACGTATGGGGTATAAAGTGTTGCTTGGTTTACTCCGTGCTGGTCCTGATGCCTTGCAACTGCTCGATGAAATGCTTATTCAAGATGCCCATCTCCGCCCAATAACACTCTGGATATTGTTATGGATGCGGCATTTTGGTGGAGAGATCAGTAGCAAAAAAGAAGGGAGGGGGTTGTTTTGAAATTCTGTGAACATGTGGAACACGTCTTCTTCGACGACTTCCACGCCTCGTCCAAGTAGTCAAATAGAGGGCCAAACGGAAAAGAAGGTGGCTTTACTAGCAGCAGCACAAATGGATCTCCCTCTCTCATTCGAGTCCTTTTTGGCAACAGAAAGAAAAGGAGTATCAGCTACAGAGAAGGGAGAATATGGGCATAGATAATTGTTCATGTTAATGAGTTGGTGACATTGTTCCCGTCCCGTTAGGGAGAATAATAGGGGAATACTAGCAGCTACGGTGGGTTGGTTTAGATTCATTATTGACCTTTAATTTTCTCACATGCAAAGTCTTTCATTTCCCACACAAATGTCACAATCAATCATATTATATATATATATATATATACTTAAGTATTAGAAATGGGGCATATGACATGCATGTGTAATCTTATTTATTCTAATATGTTATTAAATAAATCCTAGTAGATCTTTATCATCCAAATTCATATATCTCAAATTTCAACATCAAACCCAACACGGTGGTATTGATAAACCATTGTATGTACATGATTTCCTCTTTGATTTACCATTGTAGGGTTAGTTTTGTAAATATCAAATTTCTCATCTCAATTATGAGATAGTGTTACAGGGTAAATTTGGAGGCTAGGTCTTGGCATGTGATGGCAGCATTAAGTTTACACACAAAACAATTTAAAGTGAAAATAACTTGGAAAATACGGGAAAATCCAACCTTTAATCACACCAAGAATACAAGGAGAATGGCTTGAAGGGTTGACTCTCAATGTCTACAAAAATGCCCTCAAATCCCAAGCATTTATATACAAAAACCTAGCACTAGCAGTTGACATCCCCAGCTATCAGGGGCAAAATGGAAATAATCAGTAACCGATGCCATTTGCCAATACCTGCCTTTATAATTCTACCATGTGATATAATTGCCTCGAACGCCCAGCTTGTCCCTAACCCTATCACGAACATGTGTCAAATGCTAGCTTTGGCACTAGTGTAGTTCGTGCCAAATTGCTCTTGCTTGCACGAGCTTGGTATGTTAGCCTACACACACCCTAGTTTTCCACATTTCACCTTGTCCTTGGTTGTGTCACTCTCATGCCAAGTGTTTTGGCATGCCCCTCTCACATACATGACGTTATATTAATTTTGATAATGAGTATTATTTTTATAAACTTTTAATAAATAGATTTGAAATATTCATTTTGAGGATAAATGTCAAAGTTGTCAACTAAGTGATGATATTCGTCAACCATTTCTTGTAGTAGCTCCTTAACAATATTTTTTATAATTAAATTAGTTGACCTGTTTTTATATATTATTGACAGAATTTTAAAACTGTTGATTGACCATTTTACAAACTCTTGATTGTTTATTGTCAACTACTTCTATAAATAATTTAGTCAAAAGTTTTCTTAAACTATTGATTGGTTTGTTTATTCTATCAATCGATCTATTCAAATATTCAAAAAAATTTCAATCGAGCGTCAGAGTGAGTTGACCATTTTTATCACAGAATTTTAATGAGTAATTGTATGTAATTTCTACAAATTAAGTTTTTTTTTTTTTTATCTCTAACAGTTATATCTTCAAAAAAAGCATGATGAAACCGATAAATAGAAAAAGATTTGAAGCTTAAAAATGTTGTTGATCAATTGGGTTTTCAAGGTTATACATTATCAAGCTTGTTGTATTTAAATTGTTTTCACTTTCATTTTTCTATCAAGACTCTTTTCGTCATTGTAAAAGAAATTTCTACAAATCTTGTTCTAAATAGATTTCATAGAGAGCATGTGTGTGCTACTTAGAGTGTGTTTGATTATATTACCTAGAATTTAATTCTAGGTAATATTGCCTAGAAAACAAAAATCACTCCACCCCCTTAGAAAATGAATTCCATAGAAATAAGGTTTAAATGTTTGTACTATACATATTTTTTTTATAGAAAAGTTAAGAGTGTTTGATTGCTTTCTATAGAAAATGTGTAATAATTACATATTTTTTATGAAAAATGTGTGCAATCAAACACACCTTTAGTGTAAATGGTTGTGGTTTGTAACCTAAAAGTTTTATTGGGAATTTCAAATCTTGAGTAAGGAGCTAAAATAGTGGATGTAGGTTAGGTTAGGTTCAATCACTCCAAATTCTTTGTCTTTTTTGCAATTTTTATTTTTCCTATCTTATAATTTCTTATTTCATTTCACAAATTACTATTTTATTGACTAAAATTGATATTTATTTTCAAAACAAACAATCATTTTTAAACACTCAAATCACTCTCATCTTTTAAGTGTGAGATGCCATAACATTACATTATTCTAACAATTAGCATCAAAGTTTCTCTCCTTATTTTTCAGATATAACAACCTAAGGAGTGATCCTCGGCAAGCATGAGAAATGCCCTAATGGGTGATGGTTGAATCTACCTAGATTATCTTTGATAATTCAAGATGTTGCTAAAAGAAAGACAGTACATGTCATTTCTATGTTTAAGAAAGACTATCTTATATTATTGCAATTAAAATAAATAGTCACACTTGCGTCTCCAACAACTATAGATTCCAATCAATTTAATTCCACGAAATTGAACTTTCATTTGCTTTTATTCTCTAAAAAATCCCTAGTATAATAAGAGAACAAAATGAAAAAAAAAAAAAGAGAAAAGATTGTGGATATTTTTGTCCACAAAATTTATAAATTTGTAAAACCCCAAAAATTTGGGATAATTTAAAATATTTAAAAATTCAATAAAAAGAGACAATTTGATAAAATAAATAAATAAAATTTATTATAATTTTTTACTTCACAAAGAATTCCCACCATTAGTATGGACAATTTCAATAAAATGGGAAAGGAAAATCAATTCAATGGATAAAAGATATTTTTATTTATTTAAATTATAAAAAGATCGTATCTGTGGTGTCAAAAGAAGGAGGATTAAATTAAATTAAATGGTGAAAGATTGTACTCATTTATTTTTTGGTAAATTAAAAACTCAAAAATATATATATAATTAACTGGGCTGGGCATTGACCGGCCCAGCCCGAGAGCCGAGCACGCAAACTGGGCTGCCCATTCGCCAGCCCAGCTTCTGAATTGACAGGTCAAGCTCCGATAAAGCGGAAGATGAGAGGGGATGTAGGGTTTCGAGAACCCTCCTAAAACTCCCTACACCCTGAAGCTCTCTCTCTCCGTTCCGCCTTGAGCCGGCCGACCACAACCATCCCCTGTGCCCTCTCTATTCTCCTTCACGCCGTCCACCACCACCAGCTCCGCCACCATCTCCATCTGTCTTCTTTCCTTCGCGAAGCACCAGCCTCTGCCACGGCCAGCGCCACCACACCTCCGTCCTTCCGTCTTCCTTCATCGACGTCGGACCGCCGGTACCATATCCGTCGTTCTCTGCGTTTTCGGCCGCCGTCGTTCCACCATCTTCTTCGTGTCCGACCATCGGTAACATTTCCGGGACCCTGCAACTTTCGTTCTCTCTCTCTCTCTCTACAGGGCCGGACCTTTCACGAGGCCCATGAGGTGGTTCCCTCAAGCCCATGAAAATTTCATTACTTAGGGGCCCATAAATTGAAAACATCCATATTTATAAGGGCCCATTGCCCAGTCCCTTCTTCGCGACCCTTCTCCCTCCGTCTCTTTCCTTCGCTGCCCTAGCCCTACCTCTCTCGCTCCGTCGCCCCTCGCCCTCGCCCGCTCCATCGCCCTCTCCATCGCCGTCGGCGGCTCGCCCTCGCTCCTCTCACTGATCAGTCGCCGGTCGCTCACTGCCTCTCTATCCTCTTGCTGCTCCGTCGCCCTTCGCCATCGCCCTTTCGCTCTCGCCCGCTCTCTCTCGCCTCTTGCTGCTCGGTCGGCGGTCGCTCGTCCTCGCCCTCGTGGCTGGTGGCTCGCTGCTCCGTCGCTCGCCCAGCAAGCGTCGCCTCTCGCTGCTCTGCTCCGTCGCTCGCCCTTCCCGGTTCGCCCTCGTGCTCGTGGCCGGTGGCTCTCTGCCCCTTTCTCCATTGCTCGCTGTTGCTGGTGGCTCGCTGCCTCTCGATTGCCGATTGGCTCATCAGATTCAGTCTTTCAGATCTGCTTCTCAGAAGCTCCAACTCCAGTCTCCAGATCTGCTTCAACTTTCAGCAGTTAGTTGCTTCTTCACTTGGTTGTTTATGATGCATAATGCATTCGGAGATTTGGATAGCTTGCCTATCTATTTTATTGATGTTACTTTCAGCAGTTAGTTGCTCCTTCACTTGGTTTTGTTTATGATTCATAATGCATTCATAGATTAGTATAGCTTGCGTATGTCTATTTTATTGATGTTGGCTGAATCTGGCAATTATGTCACAAGATTGGTTATTGAGAAAAAAATATTCGAACTGATCGATATTTTACTGTTATACCCTCATCCAAAAAACTGGGTGCTCCCACTCTCTATTAGGATCATAAGTCGGGTTTCCCTCATCTTCTCCTCTATTTTGATTATTTTACTGTTAGTCAATTCTTTTAAGGCGTGCAGAGATATCTCTCCATTGTCCTCCTCTTCCTCTTGTTGGGGCTGGGATGGTTCCCTCTCCTTAGCTATATCTCCCTCTTCCCTTTCCAATAACAGGAGTTGTTTCTTACATTGGTGGCTGAGGAAGTATTTATGCCCGCATTTGAAATAGAGGCCAGCCTGCCTCCTTTGTTCCATAGTCTTTCCACCTTGGTTGTTGGGAGCAAGTAATGCCAAATTCTTCATCCCGGGGGATCCCCTTCCAAACTCATTAGCATGGCTCTTACTTTGTAGTAGGTTCCCTATGGCAATTCCCCTATTCATCAACCTCTGCTTCTTCATCAGTGCTTCCATCGTTAGTTCATGAAGCCTGGCACTATTAGCAGCATGCTTGAGAGTCATGGGCTGTAGCACTTTCTCCATTGGCCTCAACTCCTCCTTCAAGCCACTTATGAAGCTTGAAACGAAATAGGCCTCCGACAAATAGGGGTTATGAATAAGTATCAGGGCCTTCAGCCCTTCAAATCTCAATTGGTATTCCATCACTGTTCCTACCTGTCTGTTTTTGTTAAACTCCCCCATCACATCAGATAGGCCCCGATCTTCAAATCTCCACAATGAAATCCTCCCATTTGTAGTCTTCCCGGACCTTGGACCACCCTTGATACCACTCATCCCCTCCATCATTAAGGTATGCGGCTGCTATAGGCACCTTCTGCCTCTCTGCTACCCCATACCATTTAACCATTCGCTCAAACCTTTTGATCCACCAATGCGGACTCACTCCATCGAATAGTGGAATCTCCATACGCAACATGGGTAAACTGTGCTGGTTCTGTCCCACGAGTGCCTCAGGTCGTCGTCCCCATACATTCTCATCTGGGTCTCCATAATAATAAAAACTAATGACAACAATCTATGATTGACATACATCATATGCTACTATATGTCAACACTCACTATACTTTCACCTAATTAATAGAAATAACAAGGTTTGAGCTATGCTTGGTTTATAAGGAATATCAAATTTTTGGAATCAAATTTCAATTCAAGCATTAAATTGTTTCAGGAAAAACTATCTATATAATTTTACCTTAATTTACATGCATTTTATGGTAGAATTATACATAATCAATTCATGTACAAACTCTTGACATGATAGATTCATATTTTTCTATAGTATTTCCAAAAGAAAAGCAGAAGGCATTATGATTAAGCAAACCTTTAGGTTTTTAGAATGATGGGCTGCATTTTCTGGATTTCACTCAGTAAGGGTAAGGGTAAACATTGAATGACCTGTCACTAGGGAGAGGTTGGATTTACACAACTAAGGGATTGTTTCTGTAGTTTAATGTTGTGATGGAGCTACTATTTTTAGTACTCCAAGGCCATCATTTTCTTGAGCAATTTTAAATTTTCTGGCACTTCATTATTACCAAACTATCCTCGATGTTTGAGTTAAATCCTCAATTTTATTGGTTCCACTTACAAATGTATATGTTGTTCATTCTCTATGGATTGTGAAATATCTGTTGTGTGTGTAAATTGTTAAGTCTTTTCTTTCCTTTTTGGTAAACTCTTCTGATTTTTTATTTGCTCCAATCAACTCACCTAGGAAGCCCTCAAATGATCTGCTTTAGAACTGTCATTTGACAACCTTGATTACAGACCGCAACATCAGGTGGCATCTTACACTCTGTTTGGAATGAATGAACTTCATAAAATTTTATGGAATTCATTTCTAATTTAAAATTTTCTTGTTTGGAGTTGGAAGAAACATGGATTTCAATTCATGCATCTTCTTTCATGTTGTTAAAATGGATTCTATTTTTTGGAGATGCTCACTGATGCATTGTGAGCTAGCAGCATATATCTAACTCTTAAATTGGTTTGCTTGATTTTCATACGGGTTTTGCTATATCCTCTGCTAGATTAACTTGCATGGAATATTGCTCTCTTCCAGAAGATGTAGAACAATTGTTACTTTTTCGCCATCTCACAATTTATAACCATTTCCTTTGTATTAATCTTCGGGAGGAGCTTGAGGTCATTATCTATCTTGAGGGAGCATCTCAGAGTGCTTTTGATAAACAGTACTCAACCACTCCCCCCCCCCCCAAAAAAAAAAAAAAAAAAAAAATCACTCTCTCATCTCCTACACATGTTGTTTCTTTCTTCCCGATTTATATATAATGGTGTGATGTATTTTTTTTTTTTTTTTATGGCAGGCATACTTAAATGGGGATACTCAATAAAGAACCAGTTTTGTTGAACAATGATGCCATGAATGTTGATGATATGGCTGAGGATTTTGACGTGGAGGTTTCAGAATCAGATTCAGAAGATGGAAATGAAGATGTGAAGTTGACAGAACCTGCAAAAAATGCCATATACAACAAGGATGGTCTTCTTGATAAACTTGGAGACATTAGTTGGCCTGATAATGTGGATTGGATGCACAAGCTTTCCCTTGATGTTAGTAGGGAGCAAGAAGTGGATGTGAATGATGACCTGGCAAGAGAGCTTGCTTTTTATACGCAGGCATTGGAAGGTACAAGGCACGCCCTTGTGAAGTTTCAGTCAGTGCGGCTTCCTTTTCTCAGGCCTTCCGACTATTACGCTGAAATGGTGAAAAGTGATAGTCACATGGAGAGAGTTAAAAGCCGGCTTTTGGCAGAGAAGAGAAATATTGAGGAGGCAGAAGAGAGGAGGAAGGCTAGGGAGGCTAAAAAGATATCAAAAGAGATTCAGGCCCAGAAGCTCAAGGAGAGGGCAAAACAGAAAAAGGAGGAGATAGAATCAGTGAAAAAATGGCGGAAACAGAGGCAGCAGAGTGGATTTGCAGCAGGGGGTGACAAAGATGTTGATATAGGTTTGAGTTTCGAAGATGGAAAATCATTTGAAAGGTCAAATAAGAAGCGGCCAGGGGTGGCTCCTGGAGATCGATCTGGAGGTCGGTCAAGGCAAGGAGGTGGTGGAGGAAAGGGGTTGAAGAGAGGAGGAGGTAAAAAGATGAAGGGTAGGGAATTCAAGGATTCGAAGTTTGGGTTCGGAGGAAGAAAAGGTCTGAGGAAGCAGAATACTGCTGAGACTACAAACGATATAGGAGGTTTCAGCAAAGGTGCTTTGTCCGGAAACAAGAAGAGGAAGAGATGAGATAAAAGATGATGATGCTGCTGCTGCTGCTGTGTCTGGCATGTGGAGCGAGCAGATGAAGAGGCAGTGAGGGAGCTCTGGGATTTCATTTTAAAAGCTATGCCCATGCCTATGCTAAAGAGCCATCTTCCATCTTCCTAATTGATATTTTGCATTTTTTTTTATATGTGTGACATAGGCATGAGATTGCTTAGGTGATCAGGTCAGGTACATCTCATGCATCTCTATTATTATTGTTTTTTGGGCTATGACTAGGTGTATGACCATATGATATTGGCTATATTTTGTCGTTGAGAAATGGCTGATTTTTGGCATTGTGGTTGTGGACGATTGGTTTTCTTTGGTTGGTTGTGACTACTAGTAGCTCATTTTTTTTGATGCACTGTTGGGCATGATGGTAAGGGATAATGCTACATGGCCAATCAGGCTGACAATGTGGTTGACAATGTGATATAGTTGCGAGATTTTAACCAAATTCTTGCGAGAAATTGAGGGCCAATTAATTGCCCAATTATTTTGAATCCCCGCCCAAATTGGTCGACCTCGACCTCGATCCCCACTCTCTCTCTGCTCTCGACCTCCACCTCCCACTCTCTGTCTCTTTACTTTTGCCATCGACCTCCCTCTCTCTGTCTCTTCACCTTCGTCGTCAACCTCCCTCTCTCTATCTTGACCTCCCCATCTCTCTGTCTCTTCACCTTCGTCGCCGTGTCTCCAGCAATTTCCGGATTCGTCTCTCCTCCGTCGCCGCGTCGCATTGTCCAACAGTCGCCGAATCCCTGTTGCCTCCTTCCCTGTGTCGCCTTCTCCAGCAACGACCACCATCTCCGGCGTCCCCAACATTGCCGGCCTCTCATTCGCCTGGTCTGGATCTGACATACATATTCCCCTCTCTCTTGACACCCCCCCCCCCCCCCAAGCCCTTTCTCTCTCTCTCTCTCCAGTCTCTCTCTGTCTCTTTGCAGTGGCCAAGACGGCAACCGAGGAAGCATATCAAATCATCAAAACAGGTTCCGTTTTTCCGTCGTTCTTCACCTTCGTCTATGTGTCCATCCATGTCTTGACTGCTTTGATATCTGAATTTAGGGACTTTATAGTTAACATCCGAATTAATTAACTTCTTCGAGTGAGCTATATGTGATGGAGTATTAATGGGTTTTCCTGATATTGACTGCGCAGGTGGGTTAAACAGATGGAAATGGTGTAATTTACACTCACCTGTATAAGCTGTTAGGACTTAGTTGTATGAATCAAATGATGTTTTTAGATGATACTTAGTATGATGCCAAATTTTTCTGTCGCCTTTTGAAGAGTTAATCTAAATTTAATGGCCTGTTGTCAATGTTACTAGTTCCTTATTATATTTTATGTTCATTTGATGTTATTTATTTAATGCGTTGATGTAACATAGTTTTTGCAGGGAGTATTTCTCAACACAAGCTTGAGAATTCGGTGAGAACTCCTTGCCTTCTACCTCATTTCAGCTACAGTTTATTAAGGTTTTCCTATTACTGTCGATGGAAAATTCTCCTTATTTGATTTTGAGCACTATCTGTGTTTGAGTGATGCTCCACTTGATTGAAACTTGTCCTGTATGTACTCTTGTTTGTAATCCACACAAATATGTAGATTGTTCTGTTTTTGGGTACAGCCTGCTTATATGGGCTGTCAACGTTGATTCATTAGTCCACTGAGATGTGAATATCTGGAATCTCATACCTGATTCCTAGTGGTGGACTGTTTAAAAAGCAGGCATATTCTGGATCAAATTGTGTAACTAATGCAATGGCGATGCTAACCAGTAGTAAGGAATATGCTTATGCAACTTATGGCAATGGCACTCTATTTGTTTTCCCATTGTGACATGGTTATTGCTTTATTGGTTATACAAACAACTATTTTCTGGCAATAATAGGGAAAGCCTTCTTAGAATTGGCAAGCTTGCTGTTTTGTGATCAGAATGTTACGTGTTTGAGTTGTAGAAATAGCCTTTTCACGACTCTAGTAAAGCAAGCAGTAGGGATGCTCTTCAATAGCAAGGAAGATACTTTTCCTGCTAATGGAAATATTGCTGCTTTTGGAGGGATTTAGAGGCCAATATTCTTATTTGCTGCTTGCAGCAGTTTTCATACAACTCTTCTAACAGTAATAACTTGAAAGTTCAAGGAAGGTGTTTATTGGGGTAAGTAACATTCAAGTTTGGAACTTGTTAAATGTGAGAACTTACTGTTTGGATGTCAAGCAGCTCTCGTGTGATTGGTAGTATGATTTACCGGAAGTGCACTGCGAGGAACTATAGCTGGAGTATATGTAGGAATAGAATATGGCGCGGAGAGAATGCGTGGCACCGAGGACTGTTTAATTTCTACAGTTAGCTGTTTAATTTCATACCATCTTGTCGTCCATGTATAAATTAAAAATTCTTTTCAAATTCACCAAGGACAAGTAGCCTTTTGAGTTCATGTTGGAACTTTGTAACACGTTTTAATGTTTTGGCTCGTCATTTTGAGTTTGAGCAAGTAATCTTTATTTGACTAGGGCTTGGTATCTGCTGCTAGCAACAATAACGGAGACAAGATTTCAGATCTAACTTTTATAATGTTTTAAACAGAATGTCTAAAAGAAAAAAAAAATAATCTAATTTTCAACAGAGGGAATAGATAGAGTTGAGTAATATATGAATAGGAAATTTTCAACAAATGCTCTCATTTAATCACTAAAATTTTCGCATTCAAGTATTGAATTTGCCTCCACTCATTTCTAAAGATAAATTGAAAGTTCACCAAATATTATTATTTGTGATCAAACTTTTTACATCACAAATTAAGTGTATAAATTGCATTTGTCAATACGAGGAAACATCAATCTATCATTTAAAATAACATCTAAGTATAAAATTGCAAAATCTCATCATGTAGAGTAGTGACCTTAAATTCAGCATCTTAGAAGGCCCTGTTAATGAGCAAAAGCAGGATCGAAAATTTGCGTCAGTTACAACAATTCAGCAACGGTTTGCAGCTCTGATTTTTGCGGAACACAAAACTGATAGCAATAACTGTGATATCCTCCCATGTTTATTGTCTTCGAATTTAAACATAAAACACAAGCATTGTCAAGGGAACAATTGAAACCCATAAATTTCTTATACAATCACAGCAACAAAGAATTAGATTTCGAATTGCTTGATCAGCTTCAAGAGGCCCTAGGTCTCAGAATCTGGCCTGGCCACTCCCAGAATCATCTGTTCTAAAAGATTTGGTTCATAAATCTTTGCCCTGACATAAGCCTTCATCAAGGCATTGTAAACAAAAGTGTACCTAGTATAATTTGCGTATTTTAATTCTTGAAAGAGCTTCTCAGCATTCTCTATATCACTCTTCTTACCAAAGCTTTCGACTATTGAAAGAGTAGTTTCCAGCCATGGGATCGATCTCCTGATCCTGGTGCTTGCTGCCAAATTCTTCCCCAACTCCTGTGTTTTCAGTGCTTCATTCACTAACCCGGCTTTCAAGAAACCAAGGGCAAGGTGTCTATATGTTATGACGTTAGGTTTGCACCCATTTTCTGCCATTTCTTTATACAGCTTAGTTGCTTTAGTAATATACACAAGTCTGCAATAAACAGATATCATTGAAACCAAATGAGAATGTGTTGAATCAGTCTTGTGTAGAAACCAAATGAGAATGTGTGGAATCAGTCTTGTTTTAGTTTAGAATAGCTAAAAATCAAAGAGAAAGGGAAATTGACAAAAATTCTATTCCATCTTCCCACCCCTAACCAAAGCCATTAATAACCGACATCAACCACTTGACAAAAAATTCACAGATTCAACTTATACAAGCATATTCAATTAAAAAACAATATTCTTTAAAACAGGCTACAATGTAAATGGATCTACCCTAATGTTGTAGACAAGATGAACGGAGATCGCCTAAAAGGGCTTACTAATACCTTATACTGAGAAACCTTGAACATTGGAATTAATAGTTAAGAACCATCTGAAAAGGCAGCACATTACACTACTACTGTTCTGATAGAAGCTTGTCGCAGAAACGAACTTGCAGATAGAATCAAAATGCAAAACAATTTCCTTCATTCTATGAGAGACATTGAAATTAAGAGAGTTTCTGAAATTTCAATATATGAACAGAGCACCACAATTTTCTAATCATGTCCACTGTTAGTCGCAAAGCAAACAGAACGATTTCCATTAATTATAACAACAATACAGCATGGCAAATATAAACTTAGGAAGCCCCAATTCGGCATATCCATTAACATTGCAAGTAAACATCATCAAGAACAAACCACCTATACAAAAACAAAATTCAACTTAACGAAACTTGAATCCGTAATCTAAACATGTTTATCAAAATTCAACTTTCCACCAGTTAATTTACAGACACTTGCAACGTAACCAATAACAAATAAGGATATAGTGATGAAAAAGAGTGTGGGGCGCGCGCGTGAGTGTGTGTGAGAGAAAGAGAGAGGAAGAGGAGGAGGACGGACCTGTTTGACGGACTCGGCGATCTCTGGACCAATGCCGTGGCTGGGGAAGAGAGTGGCGCGGATGGGATTGACCGCGGAGGATAGGCCGCGATCGAAGCACGAGAAAACCCTAGTCGATGGACCAGACAGAATCTGGCTGGAACGGCTTTGCAGGACGCATCTGGCAATTTGGGTAGCCATGAAGGAACCAAAGAAATAAACAACAAAATCTATAAAAACTGGAATCTGTAAGTACGCGCGTTTTTGGTACAATGAAATGAAAGCTTGCTCCCAGAGCTTCGCCTGAACTGAGAGAGAGAGAGAGAGGGGGGGTTACGTACAGCGGGAACGACTGGCAGTGCCGAGAGAGGGAACCACCGGCGGCGAGGGAAGAGGGAACCATCGGCGACTAGGGAACAGGTCACTACTGCCGGAGGCTCGATAATCTGGACTTCCGACCGATAGAGGAGCAAGCGAACGACGATCGAATCTGGAAAAAATAATATCGCACTGGAGGAGATTTATCCGAAAATGGGGGTGTCTGACGGAGAGAGAGAGAGAGAATGTACCTTGCAGATGCCGGCGACAATGGTGGAGCGGCGTCTCAGCTTGAAAAATCAGGCGGCAATGGTTTTTGGGCGCGCAGAGAGAGAGAGAGAAAGAGAGAGAATATGAGGATGAAGATGAAGGCGTGGGTGGCTTTGCCAATCTTAAGAGGGGTAAATTTGTAATTGCCTTTGGGGATATATGTGTAATTTTAAACCACATTATCAGCCAGATTGCCATGGGAAAATTCTATTCGCAGCCAACTTTTTATTCTTCGCAGTCATAATTAAAATAAATTTAATAATTATTCTTTACAGTCATAATTATTACTTGTCGCAACCACTTATATTCGAGAATTGCCCTCATATATCTATACATCTCTATCACGACTTGCCGCCATTCTCTACAACATTTGTTACTTTTCTGCAACCTCCACTTGCCGCCGTCGCCTTCCCTACATGCAGTCGCGTCTCTCTGCTGTTCGCTTGCTGAGATAATTTTTACTTACATTTTTTGATTTTTTGGGTTGGAAGATTGAATTTGGAGGCTAGAAGGGGAGAGGTTGGATGGACGAAGGTGGTGGCCGCTTGGGTTCGGAGTCGATGGCGGCAGCCTCCAAACCCTGAATTTTATCGGTCACTACCATCGAAGGGAGGCAGTCAGAGGCGGCGCCTCCGAATTGGGTTTGGAGGAGGCATGCGTTGCCTCCGAACCCTGGAGTTCGGAGGCGGCCAACGCCTTCGAACCCTAGGGTTCAGAGGCTTTAATTTTTTTATATTTTATTTTTTATACAAATATTTGAAAAAACTTAATTTTTAATTAAATAGTACTAATTAACATTTTTTTATACTTAATTTTTTATTTAAGTATTGCACTAGAATAATTTAATTTTTAATACAAACAAATAAATATTTTTTTACTTAATTCTTTTAATCTAATAATGAATTTCCCAAACCCATGAGTTCGAAAAATCCGTAGTTCCCCGAACTCATATCTTTTATTTTTTTATATTTTATATTTTATATAATTGTATTAACATATTTTTTATATTACATATTTTATATTAACATTATATTAACATATTTTTTTATTCTTAATTTTTTATTTAAGTATTAGATTCAAATAATTTAATTTTTTAAAAAACAAATATATAATTTTTTACTTAATTTTTTTTTATCTAACTATGATTTCCCGAACTTGTGGGTTCGGGAAATCCATAATTCCCCGAACTCATGGGTTCGGAGAACACATCTTTTACTTTTTTATATTTTATATTTTATGAAATTATATTAACATATTTTTTTAATATAATATATTTTATATTAACATATTTTTTTATACTTAATTTTTTTATATAAGTATTGGACTTGAATAATTTAATTTTTTTAAAAAATAAATACATATTTATTCATAAATTTTATTTAATACCATGTTGCCCGAAATCTGGAGTTCTGGGAAGCTGGGCTTCCTCGAATCCCAGAGTTCGGGGAAAACTATCCTTCCCGAACTCTGGATTTCGGGGAAGCTTAGCCTTCCCGAATGCTATAGTTCGGCAAGATTATCCCAGTATTCGAGAAAATGAAGCTAGTTGGGATTCAGGGAGGGTTTTCTGCAACTTCATTCTTATAAATACAAACGCATACAAACAAACACTATTATAAATACAATACTGTTATAAATACAAACATATACAAACACAAATTGTGTGTTTACCCGTGCGTGATATTTTTTTTCTGAATCGTTGTTTTGTTCTTCCTCAAACTCTTCCCAGTTATCCGTCAACATTTTAGTGTAGTAATCCATGATGGATCATAAAATGGCTGAATCGCTCGTATTTTCAGAGAAAATTGATTTAAGTGAAAATGAATTAGTATGGGTGTGAATATGAAATAAGAGAGATAAGAGATTTGAAGAGAAAATAAATTTGCTTGTGATGTAATGTCATGTGAGTGGTTGAGTTTGAAGAAGAATAGAGTTTTGCTAGTGGAATATAGTGGTATGTTAGCTCGGTGGTTAAGTATTGAAAATAAGGGTAAAATTAAATTTTTATTTAAGAATATTTTAAAAATATTAAAAAATAGTTGCAAAGAGTAAAATACTAGCCGTGAATAGAATTTCCCTCGGCCATGTAGCATTATCCAATGGTAAGTGGTTGCAATGGCATTATAGAATAGATAAATATATATATATATATATGACGGTATAGAAACTATTAATGTACTAGAAGAGTAGAGTTTTGTATACAAATGCGAAATTAGCTTTTGCATCCGTACAAAAGTAAATTTTTATTTTTTAAAAAATTATTTTTAAGATACACAAGCCAAATACTGAAGAGGAGGATTTGTCATGAATTCTTTTTCAATAGATAGAATATATTTTTATTGCAACAAACATAACATAGCAGCCTAAATTGTGGATGTGGGATCTATGTCTTACCTTTCGTTGGTTTTTGAGGTCAATTGGGTGCAAAATCTCATTTCCTGTATGACCATTGGGATGTTTGATTTATTTTTGGTAAAATTCGTGCAAAAAGAAACAGTCTAAGTCTTCTAGTAAGACCAAAAAAAACCAAAGTCTCCATAAAGGGTTGGTAGGTTTGAAAAAGTCTTAACCTGTTGGTTTAAATTTTCTTTTTTTTTTTTTTTCTTTTAGAGTTGCAGGACTTCAGAGAATCAAGAAAACTTCAATGAGTAGGTTATTTCCTCAACTCATTAGATTTCTAAATTTTGTAAGAGGACGGTCGCGTATGACTTTTTGATTAATTTAATAAATATTAAATGTTAAAAATTAATTATTAAATATTAAAATTTATTTAAACTCAACTAAAGTTTGAGGAACTTGATAAATTCTTTTTTCCTCTATTAAAGGGTAAATTTGATAGATCATCCTATGGTTTGATAAAATTGTACTCATCACTCCTATATTTTCAAAAATGACTAACAACTTTTTTTTGACTTTTAAAATCACATATTTTCAAAGTATTTGTTAATTTGTTTAGTTGCCCAAATACCCTCAATCCCTTTCTCTAACTCCTTCAAGTAACTCAAGTTGTCCTTTTTTTTTTTTTTTGGTCTCTTTTCTCTTCTCTTTTCAATGGCTAAGGAGGTTTTATGCCTTACCCATAAGTACTAAAACATCGTAGAGGGGAGAAATCCCATAGCGATGGCAACAACATCATAGTGACAATAAAGATGATATCATGACAACAGTGAAGATAAAGGTTATTCTCTTTCTTTCTTTTCTCTAACTAAATTTGGGTTCACCATTCAATTTAAACTTGAACACAAATTCAAATTTGGGTTCGATTTTGAGAATAAATGAGAAAAAACAGGCAAGCATTTGATTTCAAGAATGATGAACCTAGATCTTGATTCGTTCGTTTTCCAAATCAAACCATGAGCCCATATTGAATCCAAATATGGGTTTGATTTTGGAGAATGGTTCTTGAAATCGAGGTTTGGGTTGTTGGTCCCTAGGGTATATGGCCATTAAGGAGGGATGAATTGAGTGATAAAAAAGTTTCATAATTTTAATAAATATTATTGATTAATGATTTTATTAGAGAATATATATATTTGATAAATATAATAAATGATATTTGAGATTGATAATCAATGTAAGCCACAAAATATAGGAAGACTAAATAAAATGAGTTAGTAGACAATTTTAAGTGTTTCGGTGTCTCCACACACACCTAGTCTACTCTTTCGAGGTCTAATCACCCTTGGGATTCTACTAAATCAATCTCACCAAGATTTTCATACTATTTTACCTTAGAAACTAGATATACATATAGATTACATGAGTTCTAGACAACTACTGCACCAAAGTTTCTACCCTAACTTACCTTAGAAACCAGATTCATATAGATTTTAACGGTTCGGAAAGCTATACAATCCACAACGATAGTTTAAAAGTTTACAAATAATTATCCACACTTGGACACATATAAATAAGCAATTAAGCATAGAATATACAAAGTAATGAAATATAAATAATTAAATAAATTTGTAATCCCAAATTGAGAAGTTTAGATTTGTCGTTGAAAACGTGAAAAACTTTTCTCCTTTTACCTTGTAGTTTTTCGATAGATGTGCAATGATACTTTGAGAGTCTCACTTTGCTTAGATGTTTTGTTCGAGAGCATTTGAGAGCTTTGGGTGCTTTAGATATGCAATGAAAGCACTTGGATGTCTCAAGAATGAGTTTGGGGGGTATTTATGAAAATTTTGAAAAATACTGTTCAAAACAGTCAAATTTACTGTTCACAATAGTCGAATTGCTGTTCACAACAGTCACAAGTTCCAGTTTTTCTTTACTAATTTGTTTTCAGTTTTAATACTTAAAACAATAATTTTCTAAATTTTTTAGAGGATCATTTTTCTTACATAAAACCCAATTTACCCCATCTTGGGTGTCTATCATTTCTTTTAGAATCTATTACAGTTGACAATTACCATTCCATTACCTAACATCCTGACTGAGCAAGAGCCATGAAGTGATAAACTCACAAACTCAATAACTATGTATCTGACTTCATCAAAGTGACTAGATGACACTTCAGGAAATACCTTTTTTTGATAATTAATCTGTGCTGGCCAAGGAATGTCTTGTCACATTAACAATAGATTACATAGGACATTCACTCTATCAATTACAACTAGGGTGACAGATCCTATCCCCATCAACTATCTCCATATACCAGTAATACGAAACCAAATAGATGAACTTTTTCACCTCGCAATTGGATGGTTTGGTCCATTAGTAAATCCTACACACCAATACACAAAATAACAGTGCTATTTTAACTCTAAGGATCAACTACACTATTGTAACTAAACGATATGACCATTATCCACCATACCATGTGGTCAGTCATCAACGTCACATTCAGTGAGTTGTTTCCCAACAACCACACACAAGTTTACTAGAAACATTCCAATGTCATATGAGTATCTTATATTGAACAAGGTAGTAAACACTATACTAATCCATACTTGACTAATCAAAGTCCCCATCCAATTAATCTAAGGATCAGTAATCATTTAAGAATTCTTGTTACTAGATAATCCTGTCACTCAATCTCAACATTTAGAAAATAAGATTCTCAAACAAAAGATATAGGAACTCATTCATATATCAAATTGGAGAGTTTATGAATGATGATTAATATGTCTTTTATTAATATATGCAAAGATACAATAAATGTATTAATTATAAGCCTGTTAGACGTCATCTAAATCTAGTATTAAGGCACACAATACTAACATATTGGCCCAAAGTGTGATATGTGGAATGGTCTTGGGACCAAGAACTATAGATGTGCGATGATTGTGCGACAAGTCTATGAATTAACAGTGATAGTGCTCCCAATTGTAGTGGTTCTGGCCTCGTCTATCCTCATTGTGCAATGTCACCTCAATGCCTTTGGTAAGGGTAATGTCCACCATACTAAACTATTGTGAGCATTGGGATGAAATGTGCCACTCAACAATAACGAACTAGATGAGTGACACTTTTGATCTCCAAATGTCTTCTCCCTCAAGGAAAATGAAAGGTATGCACTAGAGAACATTTGCAATGTATGGACTGGTCATATGTAATATAAACAAACACATTAGATATTGTTGTTTTACCTTTGACGATGTTTTGATAATGAAAAACTTTATATATATTTGGCATTTGAAAATAAATTATATTTTATCTTTGGAGATTGAAAATGATCAATCTGTTAGTCCCTTAAGGAATGGCCACTCAAGAGGAGGGTGAATTAAGTGATTAAATTTTTTTCTCAATTTTAATAAATATTCTTAATTAATGATTTTATTAGAGAATATATATTTGATAAATATAATAAATTATGTTTGAGATTGGTGATAAATGCAAGTCACAAGATATGATAAGAATAAATAAAATGAGGTACCAGACAATTTATATTGGTTTGGTGTTTCCACACACCTACTACACTCTCTCAATGTCTCAACCACCCTTGGGATTCCATTACTCTCACTAAGGTTTCCACACTAGCTCACCTTAAAAACTAAATACACTCCTAAATTACAATAGGTTTTGGGAAAACCACTACCAAGGTTTTCTCTCTAACTTACTTTGAAAACTACATACACCTAGATTTTAATGGTTCTAGAAAACCAATTCAATCTACAACAAGTTTTTATGAATACAAATATTTGTCCACAATCGAACCCAAATAAATAAACAATTAAGTACAAATATACAAGACAATGAAATATCAATAATTAAATCAATAACCTCAATTGGAGAAATTTAGATTTGTTGTAGAAGACTTGAAATGTTTTTCTCCTCTTGCTTTGCAGCTCTTTGATGGACATGCAATATAGCTTCAACATTTTGGATTGCTTGAATTTTTACTTTAGAGAGTTTGAGAGTTTGTGGATGCTTCGAATATGCAAAATGAGCAATGAATGATCTTCAAAAAAGCTTGGGGGCATTTATAGACATTTGTTGAAAAATACTGTTCACAACGGTCCAATTACTGTTCATAACAGTCGAATCACTATTCACTATTCTCTATTTACTGTAGTATTTTGAAAAAATATATTTTAATATAAAATTTTTATGCATTTTAATGGAAAATAATAGTTTTGGTAATACATATACTATGTCAAAATATTTTATAAATTAATTAAAAATAATTAGGTATAAAATATCATTTTTGTTAATCATCAAAACTTAATTGAAAATTTAATAGAGCAAGTTGACTCGACACAATCCAATCAATGTCAAAGGATAAATATGCTTTCAATGTATTCAAAATCTTTTATATTTATTTTGAAACCAAATTCTTTGCATTTGTTTTGAAATCAAATGTGTTAGTGACAAAATATTTTTCATATCATGAACACTTTATTTGAAGGTAAAATTGTCAACCATGTTAGTGAGACTATTGAGTGTTTTGTGCCCTTGAGTTTTGGACTATCGAAGTAAGGTAAAACTATTGATTGGTTTGTTAAAACTGTCGACTATTTTGGCCTTTCAGTAAGAATAGTCGATCGTTCTTTTGAACTGTCGACAGGGCAAAGTTAAGCTCTCGATTGTTTTTCACAAGTTCAAAAACTGTTAACCCTTACTGTATAGTGTTAACTTGTTGTCATAATAGTCGACCATTTGTATATGAAAGTAGACCGTTTGCCTAAAGACATAATGTGCTTCATTTTTTCAAAAGAAAATTATTGACCGATTTGGTAAAACTATCGATCGTTTCTTCATTGACATGTTTAATAGCTAGTTTTGTAGACTCTAAACGTTTGTAACGACTATTATAACGACTAATATCTTCAATACTCGAGAGAAGTCTATAAATATCAGGCCAATAATGCACTAGAGAAGCTAATGAAGTGATAAAAAGCTCACAAGTGTATTCCTTCTTCTCATTAGTCCTTGGTACTTCATTTTTTTTTTCTCAAAAATCATTTGTAAAATTTTGTTGAAGCCTTTGTATTTTTATTTGAGAGATATTATAATTGGGATATTCATATCTTAGATTATCTCTTTTGTATTTATTGTTGTACAATTCCTAACGGTTGTGCTAGAGGGTCTACTTGTGTATAAGTAGGAGTTTGTAATTCGTAGTACTTTTATTAGAGGGCCTACTTGATTAAGTAAGAAGATATAGTGGATTTTAAAATCTCTAGTAATGAATTGGAATAGTAGAGTAGAGTGGGTTTAGCTTAACCACTCTCAATCTTTGTGTCTCTTGCTTTCTTGATTTTTTATTTTCTTACAATCCATTGTTTTGTTATTTATCTTAGAAAACCTCCACAAAGTTTTAAAAATTATAAGCATCCCATTCACCCCTTCTCTTGGATATGAGGTGTCACTGATTACACAAAGTTAACAATTTTTAATTTTTAAAAGTAAAATTTATTTTATTTTCAAATATCAAATATATATAAAAAAATTTATCATCAAAACATCATCAGATGCAAAAAAATAATCCCATCTTTTTTAATGGTAACAAAACTATTATGAAAAACTCAAAAGATGTTGCTCCATTTACTGTGTAAAATTGAAATAAATGAAATATTTACAACAGACACATACCTGGTGCTCCCTCTATAGGCCAAGCTAGTACTTCTACGAGGCAAACAGGGGCTTGACCCTTATTGGCATTCATCTGATTGTGGATCTTGGATGAACTTAAGTATCCCTCCTCGTATTGGGGTTTGCCACCTCCGTGGAACCTTTGCGTGGAAGTCAATACATCTTATCCTGAACAACATCAAATTGTATCTCATAGATCTTTGAGTGGGTGTCAACAGTACTAAAATATTTGTCCACATGCAAGGGTATGTACCCTCAATATCTAGGTTAATCTTGTGCTTCCTGTAGTAGTTATCATTATTATCTTAGTTTGTTACCCGAGTGTCTATAGCCATGCGCACTAGCTTCAAACAAACAAATTTCTCACAATTAATACTCACATCATTAACAATGTGGTAGTTAAACTTGCGGTCGTAAATCTTCAAAACCATTTGCACCCACCCACGGGACAAAATCATGACCATGTGCTGTGCCTTGTCAATCAAACCATGCATCTTAAAACAAAGTCGTCTCAATGAGTGTGCTTACAAGCAAGTTTTTTGGAGCCTAAAGCACACTATTGAAGACCTCTAACGAAGTTGGTGTTCATGTATCCCCAACAGCAACTCTCATGATCATGTTTCTTTGATCACTTCCATATTGGGGGAATTGACTAATCCATTCAAACAGTACTTCTGAATGATTTGTCTCCACTGTCAAGGTATCTAGAGTACTGTGTCCAAAAGTTTCAGATCAAACAGAATATTACTTACTGCATGTGTTGGAATGGATGCTCCCAGTCCCAGGGACTTTTCTTTTTCTTGATTTCTCTAAATCGAATTAATAGAATAATAATAATAATAATATAAAAAATGGAAAAGGGTTCCTGCAAAATACACATACATGTAACAAAAGTCCTGGAAATTCTAAAATATATTAATCTAGAGATGGGTCATGAAGAGGAAATTAGGGTTAATATTATCTTATGCTTCATAAATATATATATATATATATATATATGTGGAACCTAGCTAACAAATTAATTAAGAGCAATTAACACCTACAGAACTTTATATCTGAGCAATTAACATCAATGTCCTACATAAATGTATATAGGAATATAGGAAATTAAAATCAATTAGCGTCACATGCGAGCAATTAATTCATTTGCTCGATCGCATGTGATGTGAACAATGAATTAATTTGAGCTTGTCTTAGAAACGCTGAGCTCATTGATTGAGTTTCCACAGGCAATGGTGCATGCAAGATGGTGGACACTCCCTCGACAAGATCTTGAAGCTAAAATATTTATAGATGCTGCAACAAATTAGGGCATCGTTTGGATTGGTCTTAATCTTTTTGGTTTTGGATATGGTATATATCTTTTTAATGCTTTTGTCTGCAATGGCAGCTCCACTGGCCGACAATATTGAGACAATGGAACTGGATCATGTACAGGCCACTTGGTATTCACACTGAGTTTGAGATCGATCGGGATTATATACCCCCTCGTACACCCTCACACCTGATATTGTTATATGGATATATTATATTATGTATCTAATTAATATAAGTGTAAAATAATATATTTATGCAAGAGTATTACATTAAGGGTGTGTTTGATAAGGGTGAAAAATGAGGATGAAATTTATTTTCTATCCAAATTTTGGAAAATTTAATCAAACAACTTTTTTTTCTCTATGAAATTTGAATTCCATCTTAATTCAAAAAGTGAAGATTTTCCTTAAAATCAAGGAATTGAAATTCCGAGGAGATGGGGTGAGAATTGAAATTTTATAGAATTGGAATTCCACCCCACTTTTCACTCTCTAATCAAACGCACTCTAAATGTTATTTTTAATTGTCTGAATAACATTTTTAACATGTACGCCAAGTCCTATATAAGATGATGGGGATAGCGGTGGTTTTATATTATGTCTTGGGGTCCTTTTAGAATTTTGAATTTTTTTAACTTATACTCAAAATAAAAATTTAAAAATATTAATATTATTGTTCCCCTTAATTAAAATTAAACTTTATAAATTTTAAAAGCATGTATTTAAATATATTAAAAATTATTTGAGACATAATTATCTTAATATTAAAATTTTAATCCCTCTCAACATTCCATGAATTTATGTTTTTTTAACTATCACTATGTCTATATTTTCTAAGAATTTTGTCAAGTTTTGTTATTGTCTAGATATAACAATAAAATTTAGATGCCGGAGAATTGTCTTCAAGCCCTCAAGACTCTACAAGAAAGAAAACGATCATAGGGGATAGGGAATTTCTTGCGCAAACATTTCGATACTTAAGTCATGTCCTCATATTTAGAAGAGATAATAAAGCTCTTTTGTAGATAAAAGTGTCTTACCTTTGAGGAATAAGAGTTTTCTTTCTATTTATAGTTGAGTTGGGGAGATTGACTAGGATTTAGACTCTCATGGATAAGTCATATCTTATGTGAGATTACTAAATGGATTTTGGAGTTATCCATTTACGCTTTCTTCACTGGGAATACCCCGTGGAAAACTTATCCAAAAAACCTCGTGGCTTTCTTCAAGCTCCTTTCGCAAGAGCCTATTGACACTTTCACAAAGACTTCTCGATCTTGAGAGAGTCTTTTGAGACTCTACTGAAGACCTCTTGGCCGGGAGGGTCTTCAAAGGAAAAGGCCTAAGACTCTTCTTTTGGTTCTTATATATGCTTTATCTACAACTTTTAGGTTTGTTCTTCATGGGTTTCGTGATTGATACGTATGCACTGGGTGGATCTTTTTATCCCAAGTCTTTTTCCTTTTGGATCTTCCTCATCTTTTCAAGATTTCTCTTAAGGTTTCCCATTGGGTCTATTAATTGGACATTGGTCTATGACATATTAATTGTTCCCTACTATTTTTTTTGAGTTTCTCGGAGGAAAGAATGGCTTTTGCTATCAACTTACTTTCTTTAGGAGATTTTTTCTAGCTTGGGGTCTTTTCACTTTTTTTATGACAGTCTTTTTTTTCTCATTTTTGGAGCTCTTACTCGGTCTTTTATGTAAAGATTCCTCCATCTTGGATGAGTAGTTCTTCAAGGCTATATCCATGTGTAGTTTATTTTGGTTGAAATGATTTTCTTCTTTATTTTGTCGTTTCTTTTTGTTTTTCCATTCTTGAGTTTGGTTTTCTCCATGATTTTTTTGTTAGTGATGTGTGCTTTAATGCTAAATTTAGATGACGTCTAGTGGGTTTGTAATAAATACATTTAATGTATCTTTCTATATATTTATAAAAGGCAAAATTATCATCATTCATAAACTCTCTAGTTTGATATATGAATGAATCCTTAAATCCCTTGTATGAGTCTTATTTTTAAAGTGTTAAGACTGTGTGACAAGATTCTCTAGTGACATAATTTCTTAAATGATTCCTAGTTTTTATATCAATCAGATGGGAGATTAATCAAGTATGAACTGGCATAAAGTTTATTATCTTGATCAGTATGAGTTATTGATGGTTAGGGGTGGTAAGTCACATATCATATGACATAGAGATGTATCTAGTAAACTCGTGAATGGTTGTTGGAGAACAACGTACTGAATATAACACTGATAACTGATCAGATGACATTATAGATAATAGTCATGTCGTCTAGTTACAATAGTATAGTTGATCCTTAGATTTGAACTGACATAGTTGTTTATGTATTAGTGTGATGGATTTGCTAATGAGAAAAACCATCCAATTATGAGGTAAAAATGTTTATTTATGTGGTTCTGTATTGCTGGTATATGGAGACTTACCTTTAGGGATATGATCTGTCACCCTCATCATTATTGATGAGGTGAACGTCCTATGTGATCTATTATTAGTGTGATAAGATAGTCCCTGGCCAGGACATACTGATTGTCAGGAAATGTGTCATCTAGTCACGCTGATAAGATCTAACACATAAATACTGAGTTTGTGAGTTTATTATTCCATGACTCTAACTCAGTCGGGATCTTAGATGACGGAAGAATTATAACACACAGTAATTGTTAACTGTAATAGATTCACTTGAAGTTATACTTCATTATCTTTTATAGTGTCCTGGATCGCTGGTAGGCGCTATCCAAGACCTCTTAGATCGTCACTAGGATTTGAAGAGATTCCCATGAAGAGTCAATAAGTATTAGCGGGTGCCAAATGGGTTTTGGTGCTATCTATTTGCTAGTAGACAATGAATCTAGAAAGTCACCCACACCATATAGTGTTGCACCTGGTATTGTCACTGTGCACATATTATGTCTCAGATGTGTCATTAAATGTTAATGACAATAGTATGTTAATTGTTAGTGTGCTAGAGCACTAAGAGTCGACTGCATAGTGTAAGTAATCGATTGCCTCAACAGTCGACTGGCAGGGTCGATGACTAGCAAGGTTGACTCCTAGTGTCACCTTGGCCTTAGTGCGGCCCATGTGGTAACTAATTGAAGGGTAGGGAGAGGCAGCCGGGCAGAGCTTGAATTGGATGTGGAATTTATAAAGGTTGTGATTTTGGCTTATGTTTTCTTTGTTCCTTTTTTGTCTTATTCTATTCTGCTTCCAATTAATTTACAGATCGTGAGTGTCACGTGTAGTGAGACACACGGGTGCCGGTGATTCGGAATCCTTAGGCTAGTATGGGAAGAGGTGCACGAAGCGATATCGGATTACACGCTAGGTGTGGACAGACCAAGTCTTCCACACTGTGAGGAGAATTTGGTCTCAGTATAGAAACAGTTTCTATAATTATCCTAATATCAGGCATTTGGTGTGTCTTTATTATATTTCATATAATAAAATAGCGTATTGCTTAAATAATTAAGTTGTGTATGATGTATATATTTATAACTTTCGATATGTATATCTAATACACATAAAATTAAAAATTTTACCTACCCTACCATATGTGCATTCCATCACTTTTGGGAGGACTTTGCTTTGTTGGAGGTTTCTTGCATTATTTATCTTGAGTGGGTCTTCAACTACTATAATCCAATGGTTTAGGTGGATCTTTTATTTCCAAATTTTTTTTCCTTGGACTATTTCTCATAGTTTTTCTCAATATTTCCTTTTGACTTGTTAGGTGTATTAACTAGGACTTGGTCCATGAAACATTAAGCTCTTTATGTCATTCTATTATTATTAATTATCTTTATTTTATTTACTGGCTTATAAAAAGTCTACTAATTTTTTTTACGCATTTGAATAAAAAAAATAATATACATGTATATATCAAAAGAAATAAAAAAATAATAATAATGAGATGAATGTGATAAAAAAGAATAAATACATATATTCTAGTCGGTAATTGAAGGGCAGGAAAAAAACAAATATTCCACAGGTTTAAGGAGAAGTGAATTGGGCTCAAAACATATGTCAAGCGGTTGAATGAGTAATATGTTGATCTCAATTTGAGAGATTACGAGTTCGATTCTCGTTCTCTATAAAAATTAAAGACTTAATATATAATTTATTTATTCTCACATAATTGAGAATACATACAAAGGAACAGAGAAGAAGGGAAGAGGGATTGGAATTGAGATTGAGATTGGGATAAGGAAGAAAGGGATCATCGTGACCGTCACCATATAAAGAAGCGAACTAAGAATGTGGATGCCTAATAGGTTTAGTCTTTAGTGGGTCAGGACCCAAATGCAGCGTCCATCCATCCATCCATCCATTCCGCATTACACATTTATGTCTTATCAGATGCTGCCTCCTCCTCCTCCTCCTCCTCCCTCCTACTATTCCTTCCAAACTTTATTAATTTTGATTTGGGCCAATCATCCGCTTATATATATATTTATATATACTCATATCCTATCAAAAGATTCTTCCTCATCTTAAGCTACATATTTATCTCCATTTTAATTAATTAACCCAATTAAGGAAAATAACATCCTTATTATTGTACATATATCCTAAATCAGAGAAGCCCGCCCCCACCCACCCACCAATCCACCCACCAAATACTAATAGCTACTAGGAATAGGATTCCTCACTTGAGTTTTATGTCTCTAATCTTTGTTAATTTAGAATTAATTTATAATAATAATAATAATAATAATAATAATAATAATAATAATAATAATAAAAAGATGATTTGATCATTTTTTTAAGTGACCACACCCACCCCAATTTCTCCTTCAACGCTAAATGTGTTGAGAAAAATACTTATGAAAATGATATCAAAATATCATGTGAATGCATAATTCTAAAATAAAAAATAATAAAAATAATGAAATTATACAAAACCGTATGAAAATGATATATCAATAACATTAGCTTTGAAAGTAGAATTATGTGTGTGTGTGTGTACGGGGGATTGGACAAGAAAGGGTGGAGATGGGTCCAAAAGATGCTTGCTTTCCAGGAAACCAGCGGACGAGGAGGAGGATGAGGAGGAGCTCACCAACACCTTTGACTACTGCCTGCAAAGTCAAACCAACGTGCCGTTGCCTAAAGTTGATTCTCTCTCTCTCTCTCTCTCTCTCTCTCTCTCTCTCTTATTGTGTCATTTATTACTACTTGGAATGTTTCAACTCCATTTCACATTTTGTAGTGTGGATTAGGTTAGGACCTTAATTTTCAAAACTACTACTTTTTTTCAATTCACCCAGCCGCCCCAACTCCACGCCAATCAACGCCCCCCTCCTCCTATTCTATTCCATTCTATTCTATTTGGGTATAATTTTATACCCAAATAGAATACCTTATACGAGTTGACCATATATTTTCTTCAAAATATATAAAATTGTATTGTATAAGAATCATTTATATATTATATATATGATATATTTCTTATATTACAAAGTACGCTTCGTGGGAAGGAGTCCCTTAGCTACTACAACAAAAGTTTTCCCCTATGTATGTACGTATAATGTATTAGCCCCAAACCAAAGAGCTGAGATCCGCCAGGCAACCAACCGTTCCAACCAGAGAGCCACGCGGCAGCGTCGGAGGCGTTGATATGTCACAGCCGACGAACGTGATATGCGTACCTACGGCCGACAGGTGGAGTGATTGGGTACACGTGAAGTGTCACGCCACGTGTCGGGGGAGCACATGGAAAGCCGCGGGATTGGAGCGGGGGAAAAAGTGCTTGCTTAGTTGGACGGCACAAATAGTGACTCAACCTTCCAAAGGAGAAACAAGTGGGCGACGCGTGGGCAGATCGAACGGTCGGTACACATGGTGGGAGGACGAGGGAGGAGACCAGAGTCGTCCTCCTACTCGGTCTCGGTGGATATTGTTAAGCTAAGCTAAGCTAATCCATACATGAAGGCATAATAATAATAATAGAAATAAAAATAAAAATAATAATAACAACAGCATAACATAAGCTGCCTTATCAGCCCTAAAAAAAAAAGAAAGAAAGAAAAAAGAAATATATATTATATTATATAAGCTGCCCTTATATCGCAGCTAGACATTGAATTCGGAAATGAATGGAAATGGAAGGAAACTGGAAACACCCCCCTCCTCAAGGACGGACACACCACGTTAGGACCGAGTCTCCTAAGTTTGACACATAGCGCCCCCCAAATCCACCCCTCTTTCTATGGATAATAACGACCATCCGTATGCATTGCGTACTGCTCTCCATCTTTCATCATATAAAACTTCAATAATAATAATAATAATAATAATAATAATTCTCAAATACCATATACGCTGCTGTGTTTTAAAAATTATTTACATAAGTTAGTTGGCATTTAAAAATTGACAAAAATAGTAATACTATTTGGACACCTAAATTTAAAGATATTTAAAGTAATACTCATGTATTGCATTGCATTGCATTGCATTGATATAACGCCCAGCTTCACCTTAAATTAAAATGTTGTAAAATTTTTTTAACAGAATTAAGTGAAAGGAGATATCATTGGAAAAGATTCGCAATTGCAAAGGGATTTAAAGAGGATTCAATAAAAGCGGCTGAATAACGCAATCATCCACAATTTTTGGTTTTGGAAGAGACGTTCATTCGTCACTGGCGGGGTGGGGGGGGGGGGGGGGGGAGCCAAGTTGGGGGGCAGAGTACTGCGCGTGATTTTAGGTGGTGAAATTTTGAGCTGTTTTTGAGCGCCCTTAAAAGAGCATATTTCACAGTAGGAGTAGGCCGGCCCCCCATACATTAGGTACCGGGTACCTACGCACGTGTCCCATTTTCACTATCTTCAAATTATCGCCTTTGTAATATTTTAAATTGGTTATAAAAGTAAGTTTATATATTTATAGGGAGTTTTATATTATTGTTTATAAATTTATTCTGATCACAAATATATATAATCTTGTAAAAAAAAATAAAAAAATTGACAAAAAACTCTTATACACAAATTTATAATAATTCTATTCAAAATTACAAATACTTTAAATTTAATTACTATAAATTTAAATGTATTAGAATTTAGATTAATTTATGAAACTTATTAGTTAGTAGGTTATGTTTATCATGTAGCCACCCACATGAACGGGTTACAGTGGCGGTGACGGGTGATGCCTTAAATTAAATATACAAAATACAAAATACATTGTCCCGGTTCAAGCCCTGTATTGTTGTTCTTTAAAAACCAACAGGACTGGGAAGCGTGGAACAATTGGGAAGCATCCTAAGCCCCAACTTCATCCAATCCGATCCTATCCTTGTGTCACCCTCCAACGAATAACGTAATCATCCTTCTGCCCACCCCATTCATTTCATTCAATGTCTACTCCCAATTTGCTAATTTGATTGGCTCTCTACAATCCCACTTCCACCCTATGTTGAAGACAAAATATTATATTATATTAAATTAAAACATGGACTTGGGAGGAGCTGCGAAGGAAGGAACTTGTCAAATTAAAATCAATTCAACGGCAAGGGTCTGTCCTTTTCCTCTTCTACAGCTTTTTAGGGTTTTATTTTTCCCTAACACGTGGAGTACCCTAATTGGCCCAGAGAAGGAGGAAGACTCTAGATAGATAGATATTGCTACAGTAGATTAGCGTCTTTCACGGATAGAAAGACAAAAACATGGAACAAACTAACTACGGAGATCGACCAAACCAAACGTCTATGCAAGGACAAGGGCACTTTCGTCTTTACGGAAAGGTGGACCCACACTACCTTACCGTGCTTGCTTGTTCCAACCTATATCGGCTATTGGATTATATCGATGGATGTAGAGATGGCAAACGGGCCGGGCCGGGCCGGCCCGGCCCGCCACCAAGTGGCCCGCGGGCCAAACGGGCCGGGCCAAATTGGCCCGCTTAAAAACGGGCCAGCAGATTGCTGGCCCTAGCCCGGCCCGCCGCGGGCCAAGCGGGCCAAGCGGGCCAAACGGGCCAAACGGGCCCGCCCGAGTTTTTTTTTTTTTTTTTTTTTTTCTAACCATTTTTGCCACAGAGGGCCGAGAGAGGGCGAGCGAGGGCCGAGAGAGGGCGAGCGCGGCCGCGCGGGCGACAGAGGGAGCGAGGGCCGAGGTCGGCGAGCGACGGCCGAGGTCGGCGAGCGACGGCCGAGGTCGAGAGCGAGGGCCGCGGGCGAGGGCGAGAGCGAGGGCCGCGGGCGAGGCGAGGGCGAGGGCCGCGGGCGAGGGCGAGGGCGAGGGCGAGGGCTAGGGCTAGGGCCGCGGGCGAGGGCGAGGCGAGGGCTAGGGCCGCGGGCGAGGGCGAGGCGAGGGCTAGGGCCGCGGGCGAGGGCGAGGGCGAGGGCGAGGCGAGGGCTAGGGCCGCGGGCGAGGGCGAGGCGAGGGCTAGGGCGCGGGCGAGGGCGATAGGGCGAGGCGACGGCGAGGGCGAGAGGGCGAGGGCGAGGCGAGGGCGAGGGCGAGGGCGAGAGGGCGAGGGCGAGGGCGAGGCGACGGCGAGGGCTAGGCGACGGCGAGGGCGAGAGGGCGAGGGCGAGGCGACGGCGAGGGCGAGAGGGCGAGGGCGAGACGAGGGCAAGGGCGGGCGAGGCGAGGGCGAGAGGCGCGGTCGAGGGCGAGAGGGGAGGCTGAGGGAGGGGTGTTTAGGGCGAGAGGCGAGGCTGGGTGGGGGGGGGGGGGGGGTGTTTGAGCGCGGGCCGCGCGGGCCAAGCGGGCCAGCCCGGCCCGCCACCATATGGCCCGCCGGGCCAAGCGGGCCGGGCCAAATTGGCCCGGCCTGAAACGGGCCAGCAAAATGCTGGCCCGAGCCCGGTGCCGGGCCGGGCCCCAACGGGCCGGCCCGTCGGGCCTGGCCCATTTTGCCATGTCTAGATGGATGGATGGATAAGCTTTCCTTTCCATTCCCTTCCCTATAGCTGGAGTATATGTAGGAATAGAATATGGCGCGGAGAGAATGCGTGGCACCGAGGACTGTTTAATTTCTACAGTTAGCTGTTTAATTTCATACCATCTTGTCGTCCATGTATAAATTAAAAATTCTTTTCAAATTCACCAAGGACAAGTAGCCTTTTGAGTTCATGTTGGAACTTTGTAACACGTTTTAATGTTTTGGCTCGTCATTTTGAGTTTGAGCAAGTAATCTTTATTTGACTAGGGCTTGGTATCTGCTGCTAGCAACAATAACGGAGACAAGATTTCAGATCTAACTTTTATAATGTTTTAAACAGAATGTCTAAAAGAAAAAAAAAAATAATCTAATTTTCAACAGAGGGAATAGATAGAGTTGAGTAATATATGAATAGGAAATTTTCAACAAATGCTCTCATTTAATCACTAAAATTTTCGCATTCAAGTATTGAATTTGCCTCCACTCATTTCTAAAGATAAATTGAAAGTTCACCAAATATTATTATTTGTGATCAAACTTTTTACATCACAAATTAAGTGTATAAATTGCATTTGTCAATACGAGGAAACATCAATCTATCATTTAAAATAACATCTAAGTATAAAATTGCTAAATCTCATCATGTAGAGTAGTGACCTTAAATTCAGCATCTTAGAAGGCCCTGTTAATGAGCAAAAGCAGGATCGAAAATTTGCGTCAGTTACAACAATTCAGCAACGGTTTGCAGCTCTGATTTTTGCGGAACACAAAACTGATAGCAATAACTGTGATATCCTCCCATGTTTATTGTCTTCGAATTTAAACATAAAACACAAGCATTGTCAAGGGAACAATTGAAACCCATAAATTTCTTATACAATCACAGCAACAAAGAATTAGATTTCGAATTGCTTGATCAGCTTCAAGAGGCCCTAGGTCTCAGAATCTGGCCTGGCCACTCCCAGAATCATCTGTTCTAAAAGATTTGGTTCATAAATCTTTGCCCTGACATAAGCCTTCATCAAGGCATTGTAAACAAAAGTGTACCTAGTATAATTTGCGTATTTTAATTCTTGAAAGAGCTTCTCAGCATTCTCTATATCACTCTTCTTACCAAAGCTTTCGACTATTGAAAGAGTAGTTTCCAGCCATGGGATCGATCTCCTGATCCTGGTGCTTGCTGCCAAATTCTTCCCCAACTCCTGTGTTTTCAGTGCTTCATTCACTAACCCGGCTTTCAAGAAACCAAGGGCAAGGTGTCTATATGTTATGACGTTAGGTTTGCACCCATTTTCTGCCATTTCTTTATACAGCTTAGTTGCTTTAGTAATATACACAAGTCTGCAATAAACAGATATCATTGAAACCAAATGAGAATGTGTTGAATCAGTCTTGTGTAGAAACCAAATGAGAATGTGTGGAATCAGTCTTGTTTTAGTTTAGAATAGCTAAAAATCAAAGAGAAAGGGAAATTGACAAAAATTCTATTCCATCTTCCCACCCCTAACCAAAGCCATTAATAACCGACATCAACCACTTGACAAAAAATTCACAGATTCAACTTATACAAGCATATTCAATTAAAAAACAATATTCTTTAAAACAGGCTACAATGTAAATGGATCTACCCTAATGTTGTAGACAAGATGAACGGAGATCGCCTAAAAGGGCTTACTAATACCTTATACTGAGAAACCTTGAACATTGGAATTAATAGTTAAGAACCATCTGAAAAGGCAGCACATTACACTACTACTGTTCTGATAGAAGCTTGTCGCAGAAACGAACTTGCAGATAGAATCAAAATGCAAAACAATTTCCTTCATTCTATGAGAGACATTGAAATTAAGAGAGTTTCTGAAATTTCAATATATGAACAGAGCACCACAATTTTCTAATCATGTCCACTGTTAGTCGCAAAGCAAACAGAACGATTTCCATTAATTATAACAACAATACAGCATGGCAAATATAAACTTAGGAAGCCCCAATTCGGCATATCCATTAACATTGCAAGTAAACATCATCAAGAACAAACCACCTATACAAAAACAAAATTCAACTTAACGAAACTTGAATCCGTAATCTAAACATGTTTATCAAAATTCAACTTTCCACCAGTTAATTTACAGACACTTGCAACGTAACCAATAACAAATAAGGATATAGTGATGAAAAAGAGTGTGGGGCGCGCGCGTGAGTGTGTGTGAGAGAAAGAGAGAGGAAGAGGAGGAGGACGGACCTGTTTGACGGACTCGGCGATCTCTGGACCAATGCCGTGGCTGGGGAAGAGAGTGGCGCGGATGGGATTGACCGCGGAGGATAGGCCGCGATCGAAGCACGAGAAAACCCTAGTCGATGGACCAGACAGAATCTGGCTGGAACGGCTTTGCAGGACGCATCTGGCAATTTGGGTAGCCATGAAGGAACCAAAGAAATAAACAACAAAATCTATAAAAACTGGAATCTGTAAGTACGCGCGTTTTTGGTACAATGAAATGAAAGCTTGCTCCCAGAGCTTCGCCTGAACTGAGAGAGAGAGAGAGAGGGGGGGTTACGTACAGCGGGAACGACTGGCAGTGCCGAGAGAGGGAACCACCGGCGGCGAGGGAAGAGGGAACCATCGGCGACTAGGGAACAGGTCACTACTGCCGGAGGCTCGATAATCTGGACTTCCGACCGATAGAGGAGCAAGCGAACGACGATCGAATCTGGAAAAAATAATATCGCACTGGAGGAGATTTATCCGAAAATGGGGGTGTCTGACGGAGAGAGAGAGAGAGAATGTACCTTGCAGATGCCGGCGACAATGGTGGAGCGGCGTCTCAGCTTGAAAAATCAGGCGGCAATGGTTTTTGGGCGCGCAGAGAGAGAGAGAGAAAGAGAGAGAATATGAGGATGAAGATGAAGGCGTGGGTGGCTTTGCCAATCTTAAGAGGGGTAAATTTGTAATTGCCTTTGGGGATATATGTGTAATTTTAAACCACATTATCAGCCAGATTGCCATGGGAAAATTCTATTCGCAGCCAACTTTTTATTCTTCGCAGTCATAATTAAAATAAATTTAATAATTATTCTTTACAGTCATAATTATTACTTGTCGCAACCACTTATATTCGAGAATTGCCCTCATATATCTATACATCTCTATCACGACTTGCCGCCATTCTCTACAACATTTGTTACTTTTCTGCAACCTCCACTTGCCGCCGTCGCCTTCCCTACATGCAGTCGCGTCTCTCTGCTGTTCGCTTGCTGAGATAATTTTTACTTACATTTTTTGATTTTTTGGGTTGGAAGATTGAATTTGGAGGCTAGAAGGGGAGAGGTTGGATGGACGAAGGTGGTGGCCGCTTGGGTTCGGAGTCGATGGCGGCAGCCTCCAAACCCTGAATTTTATCGGTCACTACCATCGAAGGGAGGCAGTCAGAGGCGGCGCCTCCGAATTGGGTTTGGAGGAGGCATGCGTTGCCTCCGAACCCTAGAGTTCGGAGGCGGCCAACGCCTTCAAACCCTAGGGTTCAGAGGCTTTAATTTTTTTATATTTTATTTTTTATACAAATATTTGAAAAAACTTAATTTTTAATTAAATAGTACTAATTAACATTTTTTTATACTTAATTTTTTATTTAAGTATTGCACTAGAATAATTTAATTTTTAATACAAACAAATAAATATTTTTTTACTTAATTCTTTTAATCTAATAATGAATTTCCCAAACCCATGAGTTCGAAAAATCCGTAGTTCCCCGAACTCATATCTTTTATTTTTTTATATTTTATATTTTATATAATTGTATTAACATATTTTTTATATTACATATTTTATATTAACATTATATTAACATATTTTTTTATTCTTAATTTTTTATTTAAGTATTAGATTCAAATAATTTAATTTTTTAAAAAACAAATATATAATTTTTTACTTAATTTTTTTTTATCTAACTATGATTTCCCGAACTTGTGGGTTCGGGAAATCCATAATTCCCCGAACTCATGGGTTCGGAGAACACATCTTTTACTTTTTTATATTTTATATTTTATGAAATTATATTAACATATTTTTTTAATATAATATATTTTATATTAACATATTTTTTTATACTTAATTTTTTTATATAAGTATTGGACTTGAATAATTTAATTTTTTTAAAAAATAAATACATATTTATTCATAAATTTTATTTAATACCATGTTGCCCGAAATCTGGAGTTCTGGGAAGCTGGGCTTCCTCAAATCCCAGAGTTCGGGGAAAACTATCCTTCCCGAACTCTGGATTTCGGGGAAGCTTAGCCTTCCCGAATGCTATAGTTCGGCAAGATTATCCCAGTATTCGAGAAAATGAAGCTAGTTGGGATTCGGGGAGGGTTTTCTGCAACTTCATTCTTATAAATACAAACGCATACAAACAAACACTATTATAAATACAATACTGTTATAAATACAAACATATACAAACACAAATTGTGTGTTTACCCGTGCGTGATATTTTTTTTCTGAATCGTTGTTTTGTTCTTCCTCAAACTCTTCCCAGTTATCCGTCAACATTTTAGTGTAGTAATCCATGATGGATCATAAAATGGCTGAATCGCTCGTATTTTCAGAGAAAATTGATTTAAGTGAAAATGAATTAGTATGGGTGTGAATATGAAATAAGAGAGATAAGAGATTTGAAGAGAAAATAAATTTGCTTGTGATGTAATGTCATGTGAGTGGTTGAGTTTGAAGAAGAATAGAGTTTTGCTAGTGGAATATAGTGGTATGTTAGCTCGGTGGTTAAGTATTGAAAATAAGGGTAAAATTAAATTTTTATTTAAGAATATTTTAAAAATATTAAAAAATAGTTGCAAAGGGTAAAATACTAGCCGTGAATAGAATTTCCCTCGGCCATGTAGCATTATCCAATGGTAAGTGGTTGCAATGGCATTATAGAATAGATAAATATATATATATATATATGACGGTATAGAAACTATTAATGTACTAGAAGAGTAGAGTTTTGTATACAAATGCGAAATTAGCTTTTGCATCCGTACAAAAGTAAATTTTTATTTTTTAAAAAATTATTTTTAAGATACACAAGCCAAATACTGAAGAGGAGGATTTGTCATGAATTCTTTTTCAATAGATAGAATATATTTTTATTGCAACAAACATAACATAGCAGCCTAAATTGTGGATGTGGGATCTATGTCTTACCTTTCGTTGGTTTTTGAGGTCAATTGGGTGCAAAATCTCATTTCCTGTATGACCATTGGGATGTTTGATTTATTTTTGGTAAAATTCGTGCAAAAAGAAACAGTCTAAGTCTTCTAGTAAGACCAAAAAAAACCAAAGTCTCCATAAAGGGTTGGTAGGTTTGAAAAAGTCTTAACCTGTTGGTTTAAATTTTCTTTTTTTTTTTTTTTTTCTTTTAGAGTTGCAGGACTTCAGAGAATCAAGAAAACTTCAATGAGTAGGTTATTTCCTCAACTCATTAGATTTCTAAATTTTGTAAGAGGACGGTCGCGTATGACTTTTTGATTAATTTAATAAATATTAAATGTTAAAAATTAATTATTAAATATTAAAATTTATTTAAACTCAACTAAAGTTTGAGGAACTTGATAAATTCTTTTTTCCTCTATTAAAGGGTAAATTTGATAGATCATCCTATGGTTTGATAAAATTGTACTCATCACTCCTATATTTTCAAAAATGACTAACAACTTTTTTTTGACTTTTAAAATCACATATTTTCAAAGTATTTGTTAATTTGTTTAGTTGCCCAAATACCCTCAATCCCTTTCTCTAACTCCTTCAAGTAACTCAAGTTGTCCTTTTTTTTTTTTTTTGATCTCTTTTCTCTTCTCTTTTCAATGGCTAAGGAGGTTTTATGCCTTACCCATAAGTACTAAAACATCGTAGAGGGGAGAAATCCCATAGCGATGGCAACAACATCATAGTGACAATAAAGATGATATCATGACAACAGTGAAGATAAAGGTTATTCTCTTTCTTTCTTTTCTCTAACTAAATTTGGGTTCACCATTCAATTTAAACTTGAACACAAATTCAAATTTGGGTTCGATTTTGAGAATAAATGAGAAAAAACAGGCAAGCATTTGATTTCAAGAATGATGAACCTAGATCTTGATTCGTTCGTTTTCCAAATCAAACCATGAGCCCATATTGAATCCAAATATGGGTTTGATTTTGGAGAATGGTTCTTGAAATCGAGGTTTGGGTTGTTGGTCCTTAGGGTATATGGCCATTAAGGAGGGATGAATTGAGTGATAAAAAAGTTTCATAATTTTAATAAATATTATTGATTAATGATTTTATTAGAGAATATATATATTTGATAAATATAATAAATGATATTTGAGATTGATAATCAATGTAAGCCACAAAATATAGGAAGACTAAATAAAATGAGTTAGTAGACAATTTTAAGTGTTTCGGTGTCTCCACACACACCTAGTCTACTCTTTCGAGGTCTAATCACCCTTGGGATTCTACTAAATCAATCTCACCAAGATTTTCATACTATTTTACCTTAGAAACTAGATATACATATAGATTACATGAGTTCTAGACAACTACTGCACCAAAGTTTCTACCCTAACTTACCTTAGAAACCAGATTCATATAGATTTTAACGGTTCGGAAAGCTATACAATCCACAACGATAGTTTAAAAGTTTACAAATAATTATCCACACTTGGACACATATAAATAAGCAATTAAGCATAGAATATACAAAGTAATGAAATATAAATAATTAAATAAATTTGTAATCCCAAATTGAGAAGTTTAGATTTGTCGTTGAAAACGTGAAAAACTTTTCTCCTTTTACCTTGTAGTTTTTCGATAGATGTGCAATGATACTTTGAGAGTCTCACTTTGCTTAGATGTTTTGTTCGAGAGCATTTGAGAGCTTTGGGTGCTTTAGATATGCAATGAAAGCACTTGGATGTCTCAAGAATGAGTTTGGGGGGTATTTATGAAAATTTTGAAAAATACTGTTCAAAACAGTCAAATTTACTGTTCACAATAGTCGAATTGCTGTTCACAACAGTCACAAGTTCCAGTTTTTCTTTACTAATTTGTTTTCAGTTTTAATACTTAAAACAATAATTTTCTAAATTTTTTAGAGGATCATTTTTCTTACATAAAACCCAATTTACCCCATCTTGGGTGTCTATCATTTCTTTTAGAATCTATTACAGTTGACAATTACCATTCCATTACCTAACATCCTGACTGAGCAAGAGCCATGAAGTGATAAACTCACAAACTCAATAACTATGTATCTGACTTCATCAAAGTGACTAGATGACACTTCAGGAAATACCTTTTTTTGATAATTAATCTGTGCTGGCCAAGGAATGTCTTGTCACATTAACAATAGATTACATAGGACATTCACTCTATCAATTACAACTAGGGTGACAGATCCTATCCCCATCAACTATCTCCATATACCAGTAATACGAAACCAAATAGATGAACTTTTTCACCTCGCAATTGGATGGTTTGGTCCATTAGTAAATCCTACACACCAATACACAAAATAACAGTGCTATTTTAACTCTAAGGATCAACTACACTATTGTAACTAAACGATATGACCATTATCCACCATACCATGTGGTCAGTCATCAACGTCACATTCAGTGAGTTGTTTCCCAACAACCACACACAAGTTTACTAGAAACATTCCAATGTCATATGAGTATCTTATATTGAACAAGGTAGTAAACACTATACTAATCCATACTTGACTAATCAAAGTCCCCATCCAATTAATCTAAGGATCAGTAATCATTTAAGAATTCTTGTTACTAGATAATCCTGTCACTCAATCTCAACATTTAGAAAATAAGATTCTCAAACAAAAGATATAGGAACTCATTCATATATCAAATTGGAGAGTTTATGAATGATGATTAATATGTCTTTTATTAATATATGCAAAGATACAATAAATGTATTAATTATAAGCCTGTTAGACGTCATCTAAATCTAGTATTAAGGCACACAATACTAACATATTGGCCCAAAGTGTGATATGTGGAATGGTCTTGGGACCAAGAACTATAGATGTGCGATGATTGTGCGACAAGTCTATGAATTAACAGTGATAGTGCTCCCAATTGTAGTGGTTCTGGCCTCGTCTATCCTCATTGTGCAATGTCACCTCAATGCCTTTGGTAAGGGTAATGTCCACCATACTAAACTATTGTGAGCATTGGGATGAAATGTGCCACTCAACAATAACGAACTAGATGAGTGACACTTTTGATCTCCAAATGTCTTCTCCCTCAAGGAAAATGAAAGGTATGCACTAGAGAACATTTACAATGTATGGACTGGTCATATGTAATATAAACAAACACATTAGATATTGTTGTTTTACCTTTGACGATGTTTTGATAATGAAAAACTTTATATATATTTGGCATTTGAAAATAAATTATATTTTATCTTTGGAGATTGAAAATGATCAATCTGTTAGTCCCTTAAGGAATGGCCACTCAAGAGGAGGGTGAATTAAGTGATTAAATTTTTTTTCTCAATTTTAATAAATATTCTTAATTAATGATTTTATTAGAGAATATATATTTGATAAATATAATAAATTATGTTTGAGATTGGTGATAAATGCAAGTCACAAGATATGATAAGAATAAATAAAATGAGGTACCAGACAATTTATATTGGTTCGGTGTTTCCACACACCTACTACACTCTCCCAATGTCTCAACCACCCTTGGGATTCCATTACTCTCACTAAGGTTTCCACACTAGCTCACCTTAAAAACTAAATACACTCCTAAATTACAATAGGTTTTGGGAAAACCACTACCAAGGTTTTCTCTCTAACTTACTTTGAAAACTACATACACCTAGATTTTAATGGTTCTAGAAAACCAATTCAATCTACAACAAGTTTTTATGAATACAAATATTTGTCCACAATCGAACCCAAATAAATAAACAATTAAGTACAAATATACAAGACAATGAAATATCAATAATTAAATCAATAACCTCAATTGGAGAAATTTAGATTTGTTGTAGAAGACTTGAAATGTTTTTCTCCTCTTGCTTTGCAGCTCTTTGATGGACATGCAATATAGCTTCAACATTTTGGATTGCTTGAATTTTTACTTTAGAGAGTTTGAGAGTTTGTGGATGCTTCGAATATGCAAAATGAGCAATGAATGATCTTCAAAAAAGCTTGGGGGCATTTATAGACATTTGTTGAAAAATACTGTTCACAACGGTCCAATTACTGTTCATAACAGTCGAATCACTATTCACTATTCTCTATTTACTGTAGTATTTTGAAAAAATATATTTTAATATAAAATTTTTATGCATTTTAATGGAAAATAATAGTTTTGGTAATACATATACTATGTCAAAATATTTTATAAATTAATTAAAAATAATTAGGTATAAAATATCATTTTTGTTAATCATCAAAACTTAATTAAAAATTTAATAGAGCAAGTTGACTCGACACAATCCAATCAATGTCAAAGGATAAATATGCTTTCAATGTATTCAAAATCTTTTATATTTATTTTGAAACCAAATTCTTTGCATTTGTTTTGAAATCAAATGTGTTAGTGACAAAATATTTTTCATATCATGAACACTTTATTTGAAGGTAAAATTGTCAACCATGTTAGTGAGACTATTGAGTGTTTTGTGCCCTTGAGTTTTGGACTATCGAAGTAAGGTAAAACTATTGATTGGTTTGTTAAAACTGTCGACTATTTTGGCCTTTCAGTAAGAATAGTCGATCGTTCTTTTGAACTGTCGACAGGGCAAAGTTAAGCTCTCGATTGTTTTTCACAAGTTCAAAAACTGTTAACCCTTACTGTATAGTGTTAACTTGTTGTCATAATAGTCGACCATTTGTATATGAAAGTAGACCGTTTGCCTAAAGACATAATGTGCTTCATTTTTTCAAAAGAAAATTATTGACCGATTTGGTAAAACTATCGATCGTTTCTTCATTGACATGTTTAATAGCTAGTTTTGCAGACTCTAAACGTTTGTAACGACTATTATAACGACTAATATCTTCAATACTCGAGAGAAGTCTATAAATATCAGGCCAATAATGCACTAGAGAAGCTAATGAAGTGATAAAAAGCTCACAAGTGTATTCCTTCTTCTCATTAGTCCTTGGTACTTCATTTTTTTTTTCTCAAAAATCATTTGTAAAATTTTGTTGAAGCCTTTGTATTTTTATTTGAGAGATATTATAATTGGGATATTCATATCTTAGATTATCTCTTTTGTATTTATTGTTGTACAATTCCTAACGGTTGTGCTAGAGGGTCTACTTGTGTATAAGTAGGAGTTTGTAATTCGTAGTACTTTTATTAGAGGGCCTACTTGATTAAGTAAGAAGATATAGTGGATTTTAAAATCTCTAGTAATGAATTGGAATAGTAGAGTAGAGTGGGTTTAGCTTAACCACTCTCAATCTTTGTGTCTCTTGCTTTCTTGATTTTTTATTTTCTTACAATCCATTGTTTTGTTATTTATCTTAGAAAACCTCCACAAAGTTTTAAAAATTATAAGCATCCCATTCACCCCTTCTCTTGGATATGAGGTGTCACTGATTACACAAAGTTAACAATTTTTAATTTTTAAAAGTAAAATTTATTTTATTTTCAAATATCAAATATATATAAAAAAATTTATCATCAAAACATCATCAGATGCAAAAAAATAATCCCATCTTTTTTAATGGTAACAAAACTATTATGAAAAACTCAAAAGATGTTGCTCCATTTACTGTGTAAAATTGAAATAAATGAAATATTTACAACACACATACCTGGTGCTCCCTCTATAGGCCAAGCTAGTACTTCTACGAGGCAAACAGGGGCTTGACCCTTATTGGCATTCATCTGATTGTGGATCTTGGATGAACTTAAGTATCCCTCCTCGTATTGGGGTTTGCCACCTCCGTGGAACCTTTGCGTGGAAGTCAATACATCTTATCCTGAACAACATCAAATTGTATCTCATAGATCTTTGAGTGGGTGTCAACAGTACTAAAATATTTGTCCACATGCAAGGGTATGTACCCTCAATATCTAGGTTAATCTTGTGCTTCCTGTAGTAGTTATCATTATTATCTTAGTTTGTTACCCGAGTGTCTATAGCCATGCGCACTAGCTTCAAACAAACAAATTTCTCACAATTAATACTCACATCATTAACAATGTGGTAGTTAAACTTGCGGTCGTAAATCTTCAAAACCATTTGCACCCACCCACGGGACAAAATCATGACCATGTGCTGTGCCTTGTCAATCAAACCATGCATCTTAAAACAAAGTCGTCTCAATGAGTGTGCTTACAAGCAAGTTTTTTGGAGCCTAAAGCACACTATTGAAGACCTCTAACGAAGTTGGTGTTCATGTATCCCCAACAGCAACTCTCATGATCATGTTTCTTTGATCACTTCCATATTGGGGGAATTGACTAATCCATTCAAACAGTACTTCTGAATGATTTGTCTCCACTGTCAAGGTATCTAGAGTACTGTGTCCAAAAGTTTCAGATCAAACAGAATATTACTTACTGCATGTGTTGGAATGGATGCTCCCAGTCCCAGGGACTTTTCTTTTTCTTGATTTCTCTAAATCGAATTAATAGAATAATAATAATAATAATATAAAAAATGGAAAAGGGTTCCTGCAAAATACACATACATGTAACAAAAGTCCTGGAAATTCTAAAATATATTAATCTAGAGATGGGTCATGAAGAGGAAATTAGGGTTAATATTATCTTATGCTTCATAAATATATATATATATATATATATGTGGAACCTAGCTAACAAATTAATTAAGAGCAATTAACACCTACAGAACTTTATATCTGAGCAATTAACATCAATGTCCTACATAAATGTATATAGGAATATAGGAAATTAAAATCAATTAGCGTCACATGCGAGCAATTAATTCATTTGCTCGATCGCATGTGATGTGAACAATGAATTAATTTGAGCTTGTCTTAGAAACGCTGAGCTCATTGATTGAGTTTCCACAGGCAATGGTGCATGCAAGATGGTGGACACTCCCTCGACAAGATCTTGAAGCTAAAATATTTATAGATGCTGCAACAAATTAGGGCATCGTTTGGATTGGTCTTAATCTTTTTGGTTTTGGATATGGTATATATCTTTTTAATGCTTTTGTCTGCAATGGCAGCTCCACTGGCCGACAATATTGAGACAATGGAACTGGATCATGTACAGGCCACTTGGTATTCACACTGAGTTTGAGATCGATCGGGATTATATACCCCCTCGTACACCCTCACACCTGATATTGTTATATGGATATATTATATTATGTATCTAATTAATATAAGTGTAAAATAATATATTTATGCAAGAGTATTACATTAAGGGTGTGTTTGATAAGGGTGAAAAATGAGGATGAAATTTATTTTCTATCCAAATTTTGGAAAATTTCATCAAACAACTTTTTTTTCTCTATGAAATTTGAATTCCATCTTAATTCAAAAAGTGAAGATTTTCCTTAAAATCAAGGAATTGAAATTCCGAGGAGATGGGGTGAGAATTGAAATTTTATAGAATTGGAATTCCACCCCACTTTTCACTCTCTAATCAAACGCACTCTAAATGTTATTTTTAATTGTTGAATAACATTTTTAACATGTACGCCAAGTCCTATATAAGATGATGGGGATAGCGGTGGTTTTATATTATGTCTTGGGGTCCTTTTAGAATTTTGAATTTTTTTAACTTATACTCAAAATAAAAATTTAAAAATATTAATATTATTGTTCCCCTTAATTAAAATTAAACTTTATAAATTTTAAAAGCATGTATTTAAATATATTAAAAATTATTTGAGACATAATTATCTTAATATTAAAATTTTAATCCCTCTCAACATTCCATGAATTTATGTTTTTTTAACTATCACTATGTCTATATTTTCTAAGAATTTTGTCAAGTTTTGTTATTGTCTAGATATAACAATAAAATTTAGATGCCGAAGAATTGTCTTCAAGCCCTCAAGACTCTACAAGAAAGAAAACGATCATAGGGGATAGGGAATTTCTTGCGCAAACATTTCGATACTTAAGTCATGTCCTCATATTTAGAAGAGATAATAAAGCTCTTTTGTAGATAAAAGTGTCTTACCTTTGAGGAATAAGAGTTTTCTTTCTATTTATAGTTGAGTTGGGGAGATTGACTAGGATTTAGACTCTCATGGATAAGTCATATCTTATGTGAGATTACTAAATGGATTTTGGAGTTATCCATTTACGCTTTCTTCACTGGGAATACCCCGTGGAAAACTTATCCAAAAAACCTCGTGGCTTTCTTCAAGCTCCTTTCGCAAGAGCCTATTGACACTTTCACAAAGACTTCTCGATCTTGAGAGAGTCTTTTGAGACTCTACTGAAGACCTCTTGGCCGGGAGGGTCTTCAAAGGAAAAGGCCTAAGACTCTTCTTTTGGTTCTTATATATGCTTTATCTACAACTTTTAGGTTTGTTCTTCATGGGTTTCGTGATTGATACGTATGCACTGGGTGGATCTTTTTATCCCAAGTCTTTTTCCTTTTGGATCTTCCTTATCTTTTCAAGATTTCTCTTAAGGTTTCCCATTGGGTCTATTAATTGGACATTGGTCTATGACATATTAATTGTTCCCTACTATTTTTTTTGAGTTTCTCGGAGGAAAGAATGGCTTTTGCTATCAACTTACTTTCTTTAGGAGATTTTTTCTAGCTTGGGGTCTTTTCACTTTTTTTATGACAGTCTTTTTTTTCTCATTTTTGGAGCTCTTACTCGGTCTTTTATGTAAAGATTCCTCCATCTTGGATGAGTAGTTCTTCAAGGCTATATCCATGTGTAGTTTATTTTGGTTGAAATGATTTTCTTCTTTATTTTGTCGTTTCTTTTTGTTTTTCCATTCTTGAGTTTGGTTTTCTCCATGATTTTTTTGTTAGTGATGTGTGCTTTAATGCTAAATTTAGATGACGTCTAGTGGGTTTGTAATAAATACATTTAATGTATCTTTCTATATATTTATAAAAGGCAAAATTATCATCATTCATAAACTCTCTAGTTTGATATATGAATGAATCCTTAAATCCCTTGTATGAGTCTTATTTTTAAAGTGTTAAGACTGTGTGACAAGATTCTCTAGTGACATAATTTCTTAAATGATTCCTAGTTTTTATATCAATCAGATGGGAGATTAATCAAGTATGAACTGGCATAAAGTTTATTATCTTGATCAGTATGAGTTATTGATGGTTAGGGGTGGTAAGTCACATATCATATGACATAGAGATGTATCTAGTAAACTCGTGAATGGTTGTTGGAGAACAACGTACTGAATATAACACTGATAACTGATCAGATGACATTATAGATAATAGTCATGTCGTCTAGTTACAATAGTATAGTTGATCCTTAGATTTGAACTGACATAGTTGTTTATGTATTAGTGTGATGGATTTGCTAATGAGAAAAACCATCCAATTATGAGGTAAAAATGTTTATTTATGTGGTTCTGTATTGCTGGTATATGGAGACTTACCTTTAGGGATATGATCTGTCACCCTCATCATTATTGATGAGGTGAACGTCCTATGTGATCTATTATTAGTGTGATAAGATAGTCCCTGGCCAGGACATACTGATTGTCAGGAAATGTGTCATCTAGTCACGCTGATAAGATCTAACACATAAATACTGAGTTTGTGAGTTTATTATTCCATGACTCTAACTCAGTCGGGATCTTAGATGACGGAAGAATTATAACACACAGTAATTGTTAACTGTAATAGATTCACTTGAAGTTATACTTCATTATCTTTTATAGTGTCCTGGATCGCTGGTAGGCGCTATCCAAGACCTCTTAGATCGTCACTAGGATTTGAAGAGATTCCCATGAAGAGTCAATAAGTATTAGCGGGTGCCAAATGGGTTTTGGTGCTATCTATTTGCTAGTAGACAATGAATCTAGAAAGTCACCCACACCATATAGTGTTGCACCTGGTATTGTCACTGTGCACATATTATGTCTCAGATGTGTCATTAAATGTTAATGACAATAGTATGTTAATTGTTAGTGTGCTAGAGCACTAAGAGTCGACTGCATAGTGTAAGTAATCGATTGCCTCAACAGTCGACTGGCAGGGTCGATGACTAGCAAGGTTGACTCCTAGTGTCACCTTGGCCTTAGTGCGGCCCATGTGGTAACTAATTGAAGGGTAGGGAGAGGCAGCCGGGCAGAGCTTGAATTGGATGTGGAATTTATAAAGGTTGTGATTTTGGCTTATGTTTTCTTTGTTCCTTTTTTGTCTTATTCTATTCTGCTTCCAATTAATTTACAGATCGTGAGTGTCACGTGTAGTGAGACACACGGGTGCCGGTGATTCGGAATCCTTAGGCTAGTATGGGAAGAGGTGCACGAAGCGATATCGGATTACACGCTAGGTGTGGACAGACCAAGTCTTCCACACTGTGAGGAGAATTTGGTCTCAGTATAGAAACAGTTTCTATAATTATCCTAATATCAGGCATTTGGTGTGTCTTTATTATATTT